>OW386286.2:91539681-92787963 GCA_936432065.2 Rutpela maculata
GATGTCGGCATCTTCTGTGGCCTGTCTCCATGTCATTCTTTGAGAGTGTAACTTGGCAAATTTTGGAAATTTAGAACTTTATATTCAGCAATCATTACAACCCATACAAAACACGAGTTCATTATAAATAATTTACGATCAACAGTTAAGTATCATAGCAAGGGCGATTTCCTCGAAAACGGTGAATTTCACTAGATATGAGAAGATGGCCCTTTTTTTGGCGCGCTCTAGCAGCGGAACGGTTAGTCTTCTAACGTTATATATGAAAAATGTAGGAAATTTTGTCTACTTTAATTTTGTATAGAATGGTCGAAAAGACGCTTCCTTTCTAAGATTTAGGCCAAACACTGAAAAAAGTGCCAAAAAAACAAAGTTCCGGGCCAAATTTTTACCTGCAAACTTCAAATTCATATTCAGTGACCCAAAAAACATAAAGGGTGAGAAAATCAAAACTATAGCAAAACTTTCCTCTGAACCCCCATTTTTTTCCTAATATGCCTAGCTTAATAAGGACAATAAAAACGGTAATCTTTACGTCAGTTCATGCGAGGAACCAGAAAACAAAGCTTATTAACAAGGGACGAGGGACGAACAGTCAATAATATTATTTGCAATACACAAAAGAAAGAGCAATACTGTCCCTTCTTTGAGATTATATGAAGCGTATCTAATACAAGTGCATTAGTACCTCGCGGAGGATAAAAACCATTTAGTTTAAAAAACACAAATTTGATAAATTTTCTATGCATAGATTCAATTAATAAAATGGAGTTTTGGTATATAGGAAACCAAATGAGTGCCGCATATTCTAGTTTCGGTCGAATATATGCAAAATATAATAATTTTAAATGTTTAAAATTTAAGAAACAGCTCCAATTACTAACAAAGAACCCAAGTAACATATTGATATGATATTGATCATCATCTAGATTAATTTATGTAAAAAAAGTATATACACGATTCTATTAACACTTAAGTAAACAATAATATTCAAACACATATGCAATTTTTCAGCAAATCCACAATATTCTGTCGATTTGTTTGCTGAAAGCAAAATTCTATTGTAGACAATGAACATTCAAGGCGCTGATTGAAGTCATCATTTATTTAAATTTCGCACAAACTTGTTGAGTGTGTTTAAAGAATCACCAAAGTGATCTAAAATTTGTGTTAGTAAAGTGTGAATAAACTCATTTGTTACGATAGATGTTAGATGTTTCCGTAATAAAAAATCAATTTAACAAATTAATTACTACTGAAAATATTTACCTTGCTTCAAGTCTAGAACGAACTGTAGTGAAAGAAATTATGTATATAATTAGCTGTCCATAATTTATAAATATGAATAATAGTATAATTTATTCATTCGTTGAACGGACAAGACGAAGAAAAGTTATAAATGAGATTCTTCAAGAATGTAATTAATGAATGAATCTGTTATAATATGCTGTATCATATTCCAGCGTCTTCATTATGTCTATAGAGTTGATACGAATAAGTTGTTTACAATACACTTCTGTCCCGGTACCAAGTTTCAAACTCAGATGATTTTTTATATATTTAGTGTCACTGAATTAGTCAATGGGTAGTATACAGTTGATATTTATACATACAGTCCTTACATATCCTCGATAAACAAAAGCCAATATATTTTCTCGGGTCACAGATTAATTATTTCATACCCATTGCAGGTTTATTTTATACAAGATAATAATGCAAAAATAGTGAAATATTTCAAAACAAAATCAAACGTCCTTCAAAAAAAGCCAACAGAAAATTATGAAATAAAATTTCATCCAGTCACCTTATTACTAATATTGATGTGGAAGTCAGTTGAAATACGTTTGATTACATTATATTTTTACTTTTACATCATCTTCAATCCAGTCTTAGGTAATAAGGTCTAATTAACAGGGTGACTGGGTGAAATTTTAATGACTTTTTTCTTAAGACAGTTCATATTAAAAAAAATATATATTTTCAGCTTCTTTAGTGACCAAGGGTTAAGAACTGCTCAGATGGGTGTGTATACAACTTTCTCCAGAACTTCAAGAATCATTTGAGAAAAATTTCATCAAAATCTTTCTTTTGAATGAGAAACGTTGTTTTTAAAAATGTGGCGAATTTTAAAAGCCCGTCTTATTTTTTTCGCTCTCTCCTGTAAGCAGGAAAGGAAGTAAGCTATATCTTGGCAATAAGCTATATCATGGGAGTGCTTAGGGGCATGCCTGACCCTCTATTATTTTTGTAACAATAAAAATCTTTAAAAATTGTAAATATTAATTTTATGCTGATGAATCCACAATCTATATGGTACGGGAGCCATCGACCAGGGTTTTCAGCCTCATCGCGACATGAGAATTTCAAACTTTTTCGGACAGCTTATACTCAAATAAAGAAAAAAGTCCTTTGTGGCGGAAGTCTTCAATGTTGTTAAACGATTGAAAAACAATAATGAATATGTAAAATAAAAGGGCTAAAATTGTTATCGCGACACAGAGTTAGAAATAAAGATAGTATTTAAAGAAATTAAAGTTTATGACACTTTGTTCAATGGTAAAATAAAATAAGCTTTAACACTGACCTGTTACCTGTAATATAATATATTATCTAAAAATTCAATTCTTGGTATTTTGGCTATACTTAACATAGGTACTTACATTAAAATGATCTTCATATACCTAAATGGCGTTGTTCTTTTTAGAAATATCCCCTATATTATTTCTTCTGCATGCTATTAGCCATTTTGATCGGCGATTTTTATCTTTAGGCACGCGAATAAACATTTTATTTGCCGATTTAATAGTGTTACTATACAGTGACACTATACAGTGTTTATTATAAGTATTTTTCATTTCTCAACACAAAACAGAATCATAAACTAAACAAAATCTTCAAAGTACATGAATTCACAACACAACATTTTCAGACAACAAACGTAAACACGAAAGTTAGGTTAGCTTAGGAGGTGACAAAACTAAAACGCAAATTAGTCCAACTGCCGTCCAGTGTGAGGGACCTCACGCGAGACTAGTCTTCTCGATGTGACGTCACAGTGCGTTTCACGAGGATCTCTACTTTAATTATTTATTGCAAAGTAAGTACTGCGATTTAAGAGCTGATATTCGATGTGGCGTGTTTTTATACATAAACATACATTTTAATGAAATTAAAAAAATGAGCAAGTTCCCCATTGACAATAATTTTGGAGAAATAAATTTTCGCAGTCTAATACATAGACAACTAATCATAAGTAGTATTTTTTCTTACCAGAAATCTGATATATACGCGTCCAATGTAGCACGGGCCCTATTGTTTGACGTCCAATTGACATATGCGTCCAATTGTCGTCCGTCTAATTTGCCGCGTCCAATCGTCACGCTTCCTATTGTCTACGCTCAATTGATGGGACACCAGTTACAGGTATTAAATACCTAGGACTTATTTTTTCTAGCAATTTAAGTTTTAAAAGCCATGTGGACTTTATAATTAAAAAAGTTTGTTTTCCTTAACGTATCAGTTCAGGGGTGGATGGGTTCAGTCCAACCGGCCCTGACAATCAAGCCCAATCAAGCACGGAACTAGAACCTTAAATTTGAGTGGGCCAGGTAGGAATAGTATACTAATTCGGCAAATATAGTTCATGATACAGGGAATAAACTTCGATGTACTATTGGCTGGGCTGGACTGAAAGCAGAATGCGTGGGGTCGTCGACGCGGTCAAGCGGTGTTGGTATGAACGAATACCAATGCCCCGCGTTGATCTACGACAAGGCGTGGTTTACCTGCGCTGATACACATTTACATATCACAAACTACTTTGCCGAATCTGTATATTATTTTTTGGTGGGCTAAGGTCCAAGGGGAAAAATGCCCCGCAGGCGAAAATTTTGTATTTTTCAAGGTCAAACGCTCTAAAATGAAAATATAGAAATTCGACTAGCAAAAACATTTTCTTCGAAAAATAGGTTTCGTCAAACGAATTTTCCTTTTTTTCATGTAACTGCAAAAACTATTTAAAGGTTAAAAGTACTAACGTAGTCTGACTCAAACATGGTCTAAAGCAGACTGCTACCGTCTTGGTAACATTTTTAAAAACGCCTCTAAACATCCATACTCTTTATTAACATTTATTGATATTGAAAAACAAAGAACAAAAGAAAAAAATTAAACATTTTAACAGTAAAACAATAAATAATCAATAATAATTATGACTAATATTGTCTACATAAACATCTCTAAACATAAAAAAAAAACAAAAATAATTCCAAAGTTTCAGAGGTCAAAAGAAAAAGAAAAAAGACCCCTTAATACATTAGAACTTTCTTAAGCAAACTTGCAGAATTTGGGACGAACATGCAAAATTAGGTTAATAACTTTTTATAACTGACATCTGGCATTTATGTCAGTGGCCGAGTTTTTAAGATAGCAGCCTGAAAATCACATCTAAGACTTCTTTCGTTCTAAGTAAAGACTAAGGAGGGAAAATGCCGTTTAAATTTTTTTGGCCGTCGGGTTTTTTATCCGCCGGAACAAATGCCCATTTACCTCGGACCAGCCCTGCCCGGCCTCAGAGCCACTGGCCCGATGGGCATTTGCCCGTTTGCCCTCCCGTCCCATCCACGCCTGTATCAGTTGATATATATCTATAAATGCAAGAAAAACTGTTTATAACTCTATATTACCTGTATCAGTTGATATATATCTATAAATGCAAGAAAAACTGTTTATAACTCTATATTACCATATTTTAATTATTTTAACATAATAGCTTTGTTCAAAAATCCTCCACTATCTGCACCAGTGCAAAATAATCTCTCTTAAACTTATGAATAGTCCCCATCTATTTATTTTATCATCCGCACTAGTGCAGAGAGTGCAGTGTTCTTGAACAAATCTAATACTATGGCTAATCTGACCAATTATAAATGTTACAAAATAAAGAAATTACATTGAAATGTAACATCTGTACTAAAATAGATGTTAAACTGGATATTGGATGAATTTTCTTAACTAAAACGTTTTAACTTTCATACATACAATTAACGGTCCAGATTATCTAAAAAATATTTTTGTAGACGATTACAGTACTCGAGGAGTTGTATGTGGATAAAGTAAAAACATATTTTGAGGTTTCTGGTTCTTGTAGACACACTAAATCACATTTTTTTATCCCCTTTAATAATGGGGTGGGGGTGGTAATGGGGGTGGCTAATGCCAACATTTTTTTTGAGACCTTAGCTTCTCTTGTCTATACTAAATATCAATTTTATGAACTGTTACCTGCTTGATTTACCTGTTTACTCCAAATTTACCCCAATTTACCCCCTTCGACGGAACAAGATGAAAATATAATCTAGTTCTAGATCTCGTTAAAGTACATATGTGTACCAAATTTCAAGTCAATATCTCAAACGGTTCCAGAGTAAACGTGCGCACAAAAAAAGTTACAGACCGACAGACAGACCGACAGAGAGACCGACAGACAGACAGAAAATTTTTTTTTCGCTCAAACTTGAAATCTCGACGTTCCATGATATTCTAAGCCTATTTGAACAATACTATACTTCAACTGGATGTGGAAGTAATTAAGGAATTAACATTTATCTGTTGATAAGTAGATAATAATGTATACACAATATACTTCTCCAATTTAAACCTTTAATGTGAATAGCATTCCTCAAGAATAATTACAGGTAAACCTCTATATTTTATGCTCATAAAAAACACATCTTTTACAATCAGTGGATGAGTAGGTACCGTACCATACAACAAAAAAGTATCGCCCACATGCAAAATCTACAATCCTCATTCAATTCAAGTGCAGGTCTTCTGTCCAAAAACGTACAAGTCAGCTTTAGATGGAGGCCCAGCCCGGATGCCGTCATCTCAGACAATAGGACCTATCAGTGGCAGTGGAATAACGGCCGATTGTTCACGATATGCTAGTCATCAAACATCAAAATCAGTGGCGTATAGGGTTCATGGAATTGGTGTTGAGTAAATTAATATTCAGGCGCAATAATATACTTTAAATAGTTTCTATTATATTTTTTCTATTGTCTTCATAATAGACCAAGTAATATAACCTCAGGTACCTAGAGAAGAATTAGTGAAAATATGACACTATCGCGGGAAGTTATATTGTAGGCCAGTAATTTATGATAAAAAACTGGAAAACTGCAAGGTACGCGTATCCTGTGGAGGATAAATGAATAACAAAAATGTTGCTGAATATAGATACCTTTAAAAGTAGTACCTGGGCACTTTGTGATGGAATAGTTTCAAACAGATCCAAGAAAGGACCACGCTCTGACCTTATGTAAAAGTGGTTTCCGTTAAATTGGCTATATTTTTGATATGTTATGTATGTCAGCATCCTGAACAAATGTGTCCATGGGCACGAAGTCCCAAACCCTAAGGATTTCGAGATACGATACGTTAAAGTTGGATATTTTATGTATATCATGTATAGCCCCATGAGATAAAGTTTTTACTCCAACAGTTCTGCGACCGGACCGCAAGACATTAATCCCCCCGTGTTCGAGGACGGGGAACACGATGGTGACAATATTTTCCGACCTACCGTCCAACCATTACCCCAAATCGAAAAAAAATATATTTTTCCGATTTTTCGACGCTAGGCTTGCAAGGGCTTGTCGGATCGAGTTTTTCTTGGTCAATTTGAACAAAATAAGTAAATATTGACCACACTCAGAGGTTGAAACTACCCCCACCCTCAATACCACAATGCCACGAAAATAACGAAAATCAGCTGAAAACCGGTTTACCCCCCATTTTCAAGGTCGAGGAATACGATGGTGATAATATTTCCCGACCTACTCTTCACCCACTACCCCTAAACCTGAAAACTACCCTTGTTTCCGATTTTCCGGTGTTAAGCTTGCGAGGGCTTGCCGTATCGGATTTTTTTTTTGGTCAATTCGAATAAAATAGGTAAATATTGACCACAGGTGACCTAACCCACCCCCAGGGGTTGAAACTACCTCCACCCCCAATAACAAAGTGCCACGGAAACAACGAAAATCAGCTTGAAAGCGGTATGCTCCCGTTTTCGAGGGCGAAGAACACGATGGTGACAATATTTCCCGGCATATCCTTCACCCACTACCCCTATTTTTTTGTGCACACGATAACTCTGGAACCGTTGAAGATATTGAGTAGAAATAAGAGAAGCTAACGTCTCCAAAAATCGTATTAAAAAAAAAAAATCCGATACGACAAGCCCTCGCAAGCCTATCACCGGAAAATCGAAAAAGGGGGTATTTTTCAGGTTTAGGGGTAGTGGGTGAAGAGTAGGTCGAGAAATATTATCACCATCGTATTCCTCGACCTTGAAAACGGGTTTTCAGCTGATTTTCGTTATTTTCATGACATTTTGGTATGGGGTGGGGTTAGTTTCAACCCCTGGGGGTAAGTTAGGTCACCTGTGGTCAATATTTACTTATTTTATTCAAATTGACAAGCCCGTGCAACCCGTCGAAAAAACGTTGTTTTTTTCGATTTAGGGTAGTGGCTGGAAGGTAGGTCGGAAAATATTGTCACCATCGTGTTCCCCGCCCTCGAAAACGGGCGGAGGTAAATGTCTTGCGGTCCGGTCGCAGAACTTTTCAAGGGACTATACATGATTTACATAAAATATCCAACTTTAACGTATCGTATCTCGAAATCCTTAGGGTTTGGGACTTCGTGCCCATGGACACATTTGTTCAGAATGCCGAGATACATAACATATCAAAAATATAGCCAATTTAATTTAACATAAGGTCAGAGCGTGGTCCTTTTTTGTATGAAAAAATACATGTTTTCTACCATTCTGTAAGTACTGAAATTTCAAGTTTTTATCAATACACAATATCATAAACCGTTCCAGTATAATCGTGCGCACAAAAAATAAAAAGTTACAGACAAACCGATAGAGAGATTTTTTTTGCTCAGATTTAAAATGTCGACGTTTCATGCCATTCTAACCCCATGTGCACAAAAAAATTGCTTCCTTCGCTCACCGAAGGGAAATATTCTAATCGTGAAAAAAACACCCTCCAAGATTTCTCCTGATTTTCACGTTTCAGAGTATACTACGAAAATTAAAGACATTAATTCCGTCAGTCTTTCTGTCTGATGGCGCTATAACTACAAAACTACTTGACGGAGAAGAATAATATTTGGTAGATAGTTAATGCTAATGCCAACGGAGGGCATATACTTCCGTTGAAAAATATGCAGGGTGCATATCATAAAAAAAGTAACTAAGTAAAAAACTGACGGAAGACAGTAATGCTTTGCATGTAGTTAGCACAACTATCAAGGAAGAAAAATATGAAAAATATGCCCTAAAATAACACAGGCACACAAAAAAAGTGGTCTGTGTAGCGGACCAGACCAGTATATTCTTATGTATTTTGACCCGCTGAAACCGAATACGAAATTAGAATTGTCAAATTGGCTCGGTTTTCATGTCTAACCTCAAAAAACACTCCCAAAAACACGTTTTTTTTGTCTTTAATACTTTCATACTGAAATTAGTAGTTTTTTTTTAAATATGTTTATCTTATAACCTCATAACGCCATAACTTCATATCACTGTAACCCCATACCCCCTACAACTCCATAACACTGCGAAAGGCGAAAAACCGGTTTTTACGGTTTTTTCTTGAGGTTAGAGATGAAAACCGAGCCAATCTGAAGAGTTTGACTTTGGATTCGGATTCAGCGGGTCAAAATACATAAGGATACACTGGCCTGGTTCGCTGCACCAACCACTTTTTTCTGTGCCTGTGTAATTAATAAAAAAATGTTATGGAAAACGATAATATTTCGCAGGTGGTTAACACAACTGTCAAAGAAGAAGAATATGAAAAAAATAATCAGGGTGCTTACCCTAAACAAATAATAAAGAAACGTGACAGTAGACGATAATATTTCGCATGCATTTAACACAACTGTCAAAGAAGAAGAATATGAAACATATGCAAAGTGGTCATACTAAAAAAACTTATTGAAAAAAAATGTGACGGATGATATTACTTCGCAGGTAGTTAACACAACTCTCAGGCAAGAAAATTATGAAAAATTTGCAGTATGATCACTATAAAATATAATCATGGTGGAGTAATATTTGTACTGTAGCTGTCACTATTGCCAAGACGAAAATCAGATATACTAATATTTTGCACGCAATTAATACAACTGTCAAAGATAAAACATATGAACAAAATATACAGGGTGGTCACCAAAAAAATAAAATTAAAAAATGTGCCGCGGGACGATAATATTTCGCATGCAGTTATTACAACTGCCAAAGAAGAAGAAAAAAGTGTGGCGGAGCTCGATAATATTTAGCATGCAGTTAACACAACTGTCGAAGAAGAAAAATATGAAAACAAAAATGTACAGGGTGGTCACTCAAATTTCTTTTAATGTGAAACATTTCACACGCAGTTAATAAGACTGTCAAAGAAGAAAAATGTAAAAAATACAGTGCCTTACAAAATTAAAAAAAAAAAAATGTGACGTAGGACGACAATATTTCGCATGTAGTTAACACAACTGTAAAAAATAAAAAATATGAAAAGATTATAGAGGGTGGTCACCCTTTTTTTCTGTGGGAGTGCAGTTCTTCTCCGTTTCTAGCATCCTCTCTGCCATATTCTTCGGAGACAATAACGACATGGCACCGTCTCGTCTCCCTACCCTCCATCTGTTGCTTGCGAACACGATGTTCTTCACGTCGATGACGACCTCTCCACAGTATGCACACACTCTGCTGTCAGTCTTGCCAATATCATATAAGTACTCCATGAAGCACCCATGTCCGCTCGGGGCTTGGGTGAGGTAATAGCCTACCTCACCATGCTTCCGTTCCATCCATGCTCTGATGTTCGGGGTGAGGCGTCTCGTCCACCTTCCCTTGTCTGTAGTGTCCCACCGCCTCTGCCATCTTTCAAACCGCCTGTCCCTGGCCTCTGGGGGGATCCCCGCCACTACCAACGTCGCTTCGTACGAAATCGTTTTATATGCACTGCATACCTTTAGTGCGGCACATCGCTGGATATTAGCCATCCTCCCCCCCGTCCTATCCACCTTCATCGCTCTTTCCCAGACCGGAGCTGCATGCAAGAGGATAGAGTGTACGACGCTAAACAGCAGTCTCCTCTTGCTCGCTCTCGGTCCGTGCGTATTGGCCATAAGCCTCCCAATGGCTATGGCTGCCTTTCCCGCTTTCTCGGCCATCTTTGTGACATGGACACCGAAGTTCAGCTTGGAGTCCTAGGTATTTCAGGTGGTTCCCTGGGGATATCTCCAACTGGCCCACCCTAACTTTCATGGGTGGAAGATTTATTTTCCTGGTGATAAGCAGGAGCTCCGTTTTCCTAACAGCTAGCTCAAGCTGCATTCTTTCTAGCCATCTCTCAATCTTTTTGATGGCTTCCTTGGATGCTTCTATTATTTGGACAGTCCACCTTCCAGTCACCGTTATGGCCAAGTCGTCGGCATACCCGATGATCTTCACACCCTCCTTCCAAGGCAATCGAAAGACATCATCAAACATCACGTTCCACAAGGACGAACCAAGCACCGACCCTTGTGGAACCCCACACGTGATGCTTTTCCAGGTTATCTCTCCCTCTGACTCGAATCCGATCATCCTATCTTGGAAGTAGCTCATCATCACCCTGGCAAGGTATGGAGCTACCCCCAAGCTCTGCATCTTCCTGACTATCATCTCCCATCCCGCCGTGTTAAACGCATTTTTGACATCTAGGGTCATAATATATAACAGCATATATCTGTTTCGTGGCTAGGGCTTCCTCCGCCGTCTCCTTTAGTAGTCTAATGGCTTCTACCGTTGATCGGTCTTTCCGAAAACCGAACTGGCTTTCAGATAAGCCGGCCTTCTCGGTTATCTCCTTCTCTAATCTCCCCAGAATCAGATAATCGAGGAGCTTGCCCATCGCGTCAAGTAAACATAGCGGTCGGTGGGATGACGTTTCCTCCGGCGGCCTTTCCCTTTCCGGATGAGGACGACCCTGGCCTTCCTCCATCTGCTCGGGAAATCCCCACTCTCTAGAGCACGGTTCATTACTCTTAAGATATCTCCCGGGTATTCTTCTGCAACTAGCTTGACCATTTCAGGCGGAATCTCGTCTAAGCCTGAAGCCTTTCCACTTTTAAGTCTGGCACATGCTGCCTCCAGCTCCTCCTCCGTGAGTGGAGGGACCACATCCACTTCTACCGCCCTCCATCTGACTATATCCCTTTCTGGGAATAGGGCAGCCACAACTTCCACCACTTTCCCTGTCAGCAAAGCAGGGAGCGGATTTCTGATCTGTCGAGCTGCCATCTTGTAGCCATCTCCCCAGATATGTCATTCCACAGTGTCGCATAATTCTCTCCACATCTCCCTCTTTGATCCTTTAATTGCGTCTCTTAGGTTTTTCCTAGCGTTCCGGTACTCCTGAGAGCTGCGATCTCCTTCATCCACCAACAGACCTCCCTCCTGGTCTTTCTGCTTCCTTTCCTGAGCATTGACTCACCGCATCGGTGAAGGCCTCCTCCGTTTCGACCATGCCTCCTCGGAAAGAGCCAGCCAGACTTCTTTTGAAGGTATCCTTGTTCAGCCTACCAAGCTTCCATCCTCTGCCCTTTACCACTTGGGAGGTACGGTTCTGCCCAATCTCATAGATAATATAACGCTGGTTCTCCTCGTTGCCCCTTCCGAGCCTAGAGTAAGGTCCGGGATGGAGCCGGTGTTTCCCCTTACGAACATATAAGCTGCTCTCTCGTTCAGTATTTGCAGGTCTTCAGTGACTATCCACTGGCTGATTATCCTTCCCCTCGCTTTCATCCGGTCCAATCCCCATTCTGGGACGATGCCATTGAGGTCACCGGCTACTATCACCTCTCTTCCTCTGTTCCTACTCGCTCTCACGGCCCTTCTGAGCTTCTCCAGGGAATTTTCCAGTTCCGCTATACCAGCGTTGGGTGAAAAGTAACAGCTGAAGAGAACCATCTCCTTCAACTCCACCCAGCTGTACCCTTTTCCACGTCCAGTTCCATATATGCTAAGCTAGGGTTTAGGATCCCCACCGCGGCATCTATGTTTTTGTCGACGAACCACTCAGGCCTGTTTTTCACCATATTCTTAGGGTGGTCGCCCTAAAAAAATTAAAGAAAAAATATGACGGATGATAATAATAATTCGCATGCAGTTAATAAAAAGATGAAGAAATGTGACGGAGAACGATAATATTTGGCATGTAGTTAACACAACTGACAAAGAGAGATATAAAAAATTGCACACCTTAAAAAAATGTATGAATACTTGTTAGAAATTAAAAATATGTGACGAAGGCGATAATATTTCGCATGCAGTTACCACAACTGCCAAAGAAGAAAAATATGAAAAATATACATGGTGGTCACCTAAAAAAATTAAAGAAAAATGTGATGGATGGCAATAATAATATTTCGCATGTAGTTAATACAATTGTGTATGAAGAAGAATATGAAAAATATACATAAAAAAAGATAATAAAAAAATGATAAATAGGGAGGGAAGTTTTGGGTAAATAGCTTTACCGATTTTTTTACTATTACAATACTTTCCTTCGGTAAGCGAGGAAAGTAAAAATTGAGATTGTTCGCGATAACATTTCTAACAGATTTAGATATACAAGAGGTCTATTAAATATGTACTTAACCTCAAATGAAGTAATAAAATCGCTTTTTTATATTTATTTAATATAGCTTCAACAATAATATATTAACTTCATATGCCCTTTACGGATGTTAACAGCCACAGAAAATTTTAAATGAAAATATTTGTTAAAACGCCAAAAAATATAAGTTGTTAGCATTTACGGTCTCATAAAATTATGCTATTAAGTCGTACATGCATTTTTTAAAAATCTGTATGTTTTTAAAGGTTTATTTTAACCATTTTTTATTTAAATTAAATATATTTCTTAAATGCAAGAAGTATGATATCTCGGCTTCCAATTCACATAAGACATTTATTTTTTTGAATTGTTAAGTCTGACAGACGAGTCACAACAAGTGGCTTTCACTCTGAATAAAACATGTTATTTCTTCTTCAAACGTCGATTAGCAATAAAAAAAATAAAGATAAAAAATCTCGAATTTCACCACCAAAAACGCATTGTGTTAATATCGCATGGCCGGCGTATTAAATAAAATACGCGTTACTATGGATATTACTTGTTCTGCCGCTCACAGCGACAGGAAAAGTACTTTTACCTCCGTTGTTAATGGCAACGCACAACCCGTCTAAAAAGTCTAACTTTAATGTCCTGAAATGAGTTATGATGCGGGAGCTAAGTGGCTTTTTCGGACACTCATCGTTGCAAGCATTTTCTATGCGCTGATTAATTCTGTCGAACTTAAATAACGACAAAATAGACTTCTGGCATATGTCAGCCCGTCGAGTTGGCCATGGTTCAAGATATAAAAATCAGTGAAATTATATCATCGTTACAAAGCCAATTTTTTTGTGTGTACACATTTTATGTTTAGAATGAATAAAATAAGATCGCCAGAAAGTTTGGGCCATCAGGGTCGCAACCAGAAAGGTCAAAGAGGTAAAAAATCGGAGTTATATAACATCATCGTTACAAACTTTTTTAAGGTTGAGCATGTTTATTTAAATGTTTTGAACACAGAAAAAAATTCCCAGAAAGAAACTCCCATCAGTAAGGCTAGCCAGAAAGAAAATGTTTAGGATTTTTGAAGAAAATTGGATTTTTTTCGCATATTTCATCTCAGAACTCTAAACTCATCGTTACAAGTTCTGGCTCCTTTTTAAAACGTAAATATAAGCTCCTTCAACAATAGAATAGCCCCCCCGTAAAGTTCTTGGTGTCAACAAAAGTACCATAGGCTCTTAAATACAGGAATTTAACACTTTCGGCTAACTTGACTCCGTACCGTGCCTCAGATGTATTGTATCATTATTACCTTTCTGGCTGCGCCTCCTGACGGCCCACACTTTCTGGCGATCTTATTTTATTCATTCTAAACATAAAATGTGTATACACAAAAAAAATGAGCCTTGTAACGATGACATGATTTCACTAATTTTTAAACAGTGTTCGTGACGCTCCTGACAGGAGGTGCCCCTCCAGAATTCGATTTTATGAATCGTTATCATCTATTAAACCATAAAAATATCTCAAAGTTTATAAAACGATGAGCTGCCGAAAAAGCCACCTAGCTCCCGCTCTATTAAGAGATGTTATGTTTTTCTGACGTTTAAAGAAAAAAAAAATTTAATGCAAAAAATGGTTAAAATAAACAAAACAAAAATATGTCTCTGACCAATTAAAAGTATATTTAGAAACCTATAGTTTTAAAACATAACGTTTTTCTACGACTTGATGGCATTATTTTATGAGACCGCAAGGTTTTAAACAATTTATGGTTTAGTGGCCGTTTAAACAAATATTGACCTGATATTTTCTATGATTGTTAACATCCACAAAGAGCATATTTTTCCAAAATTTGACCTATATCTACATATTAATATTGAAGCTAGGTATATTAAATTGTTTAAAAAGGTCATTTTCTGGCTTCTTCATTTCCTTGAGGTTAACTATTTTAATAGAGACAACTTTCATTTTCTTGTTTCTGCAATACGACCAGAACAACTCGAGATATTTGCAAAAAAAAAGAGAAAAAATGATGTTTTACTATTTTAATTATTGAAACGAATATAATATTCCCGATCTCGTCCGAAGTCCAAAACTTGCAGTCGTACTTCTTTATATGTAGCAAAAAAATCCTCTCCCTGGACAATTTCTTTTTCACGCGCTATGTGAAATCAATAATTTTCAAACGTAGTTACTAGTTGGGAATGAAAATGTTTAAATAATAGTTTCCTTCAGCTTTCAGCTATCATCGCCCCTTTGGTAATACCCAGTACATTCAGAAACGCATGCGCATTCCGAGAAAACTGTGAGTGCCACTGTTATTTACGTAATCCCGTGTCCTTTAAAATTTTGTTTATTTCGCAGTATTTCAATATCTCGCAGTATAGTCCTTTATGTTTCTTCGCTAACGTAGATAATTGGTGACGTCGTATATTGTTTACGCATTGGTCAATGAACTTAGGTTATTCTAGCACTATCGTCTTGTATTTAGAACATTCTAAATTCCAACGTAGTATGAAATATTATTAAGCATATATTTTCATCTTGTTTTGCATCGATAGCGGTCCTTTAATTTCATATCGAATGTTATTGTTTATATCATTTCTAGAACTTCTCTGGCTAAAAAAATAGGACAGCTGCAACTGAATTCAGTGATTCATTTATCATTGACTGCTCCATTGCAGTCCGTCTAACGGCTCTCTGATGTTGTTACATTCTGTATCTCACTGGTCATCCAGTTTGACCAATATAATTTTTTCGTGTGTGTGTTTTAGTCGAGGACCAATTACTATAGCAGATACATATTTAGAGTTTTTTTTTTTTAACTATTTAACGTCGGCCTATTTCCGCTACCAGGGCCTATCACCGATGCCAGGAGACGAGCTACCCCCAACCTGGAAATTTTGCCGAACCTCTTCCCTTAAGAAGAGTAGGGATCTTTTACTTGCCTAACATTTAATAGACAAGGGACCGCCTGCTTTACATCCCCTCCGAAGGATGGTATATCCACTACGTAATACTCGTCTGAAATTACGTTGCTTCCGCGTATATACTGATATACAAGCCGCTAGAAGTTGGGACGAGAACGCTGTATTTCCTAAGATGGGTCACCCATCCAAGTACTAACCACGCTCGACGTTGCTTCAGCGGAATATCGACTGATATTCATATTTATATTCTTAATTTTTTGCAAACCGATGTTCCTCTTGAATAAAGTGTTTTAAATGCACCTTCAGAGATATAATAATGTCGTGATTTTAAATTGCTGATTTTTATAAAAACTTTATTCGATATTTCAGAAAATGTTGAAAGGTCAAACATATGTTATATTTAGCTGGCAAGTTTCCGTGTATTATGGTGTAAAGAATGTGATTTGCTCAAACATTCTGTTATAGATTTATCATTACAAAATGTATTGCTTAATAGTAGTACCTAGTTGTAGTTTTTGAACCTCGAGGGGTCTAGGATCATAGGTTTCACGCTGCGTCTGAAGTAGTTTCCACCATGATGTAAAGAAATAAGGTGTGCTTACGCGCAGCCATCGGGATCAGCCAATAGAGTAACCCTTCCCAATTGCTCCGTGTTAAATTTTCGCGGCGAATGAGAAAGATGAGTTAAATGGCGGCAAATTTAGAATGTAATGAAATTGTAATCTAATAAAAGATTTATGAAATACGGAACAACTAGTTAATGTAAAAAATAACATTAAATAATATAGAAATTCCATGTTGAGTACAGTAACTTGGTTATCTCACTTCGAACTAATTCTGTAGCAGTTTTAAATTCAAATCAATTTCGATAATTCGATTCAAAATGGATCAAATATGATATCTTGAAAAGGAATAAGGGTGCTTTTTCGTTGGAGGTGAGTTACACCCCAACTCAGAAGTTTCGAAATAAAAAAAAAGTGACTATCGGAACGTGTAGATCGTCGAATTCTACCCCAACGAAACTTTTCCTTTAACACCCGCCGAGTTATAGGGGGTTGAAAACATTGATTTTTAAGCAAAAAACATTGATTTTTCAAAGGCTTTAAGCAAATTACTCAAAGAGGATCACATTTTCGAAAAAGTTTATCGTAACAAAAAAGTTGATATATGAAATAACAAAAATAATCCATGAAATAAAAATATGTTTAGGTTCATCATTGACGAGATACAATTAATGTTAGGTGCATTTGAACGTAGCCCTGAAAAGGTCACGCTTTTCAAACAGTCATAACTTTGGTTTAAAAAAACTTGTTAACATTTACTTTGAACTAAAGCTTATTATAGTAACTTAAAATTTTCTTTTGTCAAATTTTGAAATATGCAAAAACAAAAATATTACAAGGAAAATAAAGGCAATATTTTGATTTTTTACATAAAAAAGTGCCCGTTTCTTGGTTCCAAATTGAAAAAAAACCCAAATCGTATTTTTTTTGTTAGTTCTAACTATTGTGTATACGCTCAAATGTTTTTGACCATGATGGATGCATTATCTAAAAGATTTTAACCTTCCACGTATTTTGAAAATTTTTAAAACATGATTTTTTTTGGCTTTAAGGTTAACTTATCATTGAAACATCTGAGCTGAATGTTACTAAAAAAAAAGTTATGGCAATAAACTAAGAAAAATGTTGTTTTTTTATTTTTTTGATAAAGATAATAGCTTAGGAGATAGAAGTGTTTGAAGTTAACTCTTAAAGGTTTTTTTCTTAAATAAACGCATTTAAGACGAATATAGAAAAACTGACCACTTCAGTACTGTTTTGTAACCTGACCTCAAAGAGAATTAAGAGACCTTCAAAATGCTTTTTTTGGATGATTTCTAGCGCGCCTCGTCTAAGCATATTACGATATTGCTCGTTTGGCGGTAAAATTTCACAATGTTTTCCATTATACAGGAATAATCATAATTCTTACACTTTTTTTAAATTCACGCACATTTCTTAACTCCTTGGACATCGCATGTATGTATTATTATTTATGTAAATGTGTATAAAGATGAAAATGGCTCACACGTTGATGAAGATCAATAATTATAATAAATTTAAGTTAAATCTCCATATATATAGTTAATTAATTTCGGAAATATTAATTATTGTTTTATTAATTTGCTACACTTTAACACAAAAACCCGATCCAAATTCGTAATCAGTAATCCCAAAATTATAAATAATATTAGCTTTATTAATAAATTCCCAATACTTCCTTTATACTTATTTTTTACTCTTAGGGATAAGAAGGTTAAGAGCAATTATTTTTCTTATTATGGGATGAGTTTTAGGTTTCAAAATGTAACAATCTGCTAAGAAATTTCTAGTTTCTCGAAATAAACAAAAAATAATTAATTCATCCATTTTACCTTTTATATTGGCCATATTGAGGGTGCAACATAAAATTTTTAATTTCTGACTTCACATTCGTGATCAGCGATCCCAAAAATGTAAATAATATAAGTTTCAATAATTCATTCTCAGTACTTCGTTAATGATTGATTTTTTGACTTGGGGGTGGTTTTCACAGTCTTGGGGGTAAAAGCACATCTATTCCCTTGTAATATTTGAAGTTGATACCCCAACGTTCAAGAATCCGCAAAAAGAAAAAAATCCAAGCCGCTAGAGAATTAGTTCGAAGTTTGGGTACTTTTTGACACCAAGTGACTATACTAGTGATATAATGAAAGTTTACTGTGTACTTTGCATAGTAATTTTTGCCGAGTGATGAACAAATGGGTAATATATCAAATAAGTTATGCACGTAAGGCTAATTTAGATCGACATTTTTAAGAATGTATATAGAGGTATCAATAATTGCGCGAAATCATAAGATTCACATGATCCATGTAGAACTCAAAATCTACCAATATCGATTTTAAAAAGTATACTAGACTCATATAACAGAACTATGTATCAAGATTAGTAGTTTTACGTCCGTAAAGTTGGGCCCTTATTTTCGATATTAAAACGTAGTTGAATGTAAATAGTTTGCTCATAATTGCTTGTGAGTTCCTTTCGTTTGCTCTTTACCGCTTACAAAGAGGTTTGAAATTGATAACTCCCTTCTGTTGATTTAAAAAAATTAACGCCCAATTCATTTGCTTGTGTTTTCTCATCTATTGTCCCTGTTTGCTCGTCATGATTTATATGATATTCAAAAGTGGGTGAAATTTTTAAGCAGCAAGCAAACGAAGAAAATTGACGAGCAATCACGAGCAAATTATTCGCATTCAAAAATAGTTCAATATCGAAAATAGAGGGCCAACTTCACAGGTATAGATATTGTTCATTAACTAATATAAGGAATGGGACAATAAATAAAACAATTAAGATTAGTTTACAGAAAAAAGCTTATATTTTTATATCCATTATTAGTTTCTAACAATTGCATTGTACTAGAACAATTGGCTAAATAAACTTATTCTATTCTATTTTTATCATAAAATAGCTTTTCCCATTAATACTTTATATATTTAATATTTATGTTAATTAATTATTACATTGTAATGTAGTTTTATATAACGATCTTATGATGCACTTATTTTTATTTCTCAAAAATCTAAAACTCTAGGTGATACGCTTCGTAATATTATTGCAGAAGTAATGTCTTCAGATGACCACTTCACACGTTTCTGATTTGACCGTTGAAATTTTTTAATTTGTCCAATTGTGAAAATAGGTTTCAAAATTTGATATACGCTTTGTTGTGCTTCATTCTCATTTCTTCAGTTGTTTTTCTCAATTCAGCTTTTAGATTTCATCCTTCAATTTCACATTTTCACTTTTAAGTTCTGAAATTTTAGCGTTCATTTGAAGGTTGTAATTTAGTATTCTCAAATTCTACTTCGTTGATGCAAACGCTATCTTGCCTGAAAAATATTTACAAAATATTTTCTAGTTTCACTTTAACTTACCGTTGTTGAGGTCAACTACGTCGTGGTTATAAAAATTAATAAACTGTTTCTATATTTTCATCCTTTGGGGATCGAACTAATATTACCATTTTTGGTGTTCTCGTTCTAGTTTTTGCAACTTTTTGCTGAAAAGCCTGACATTTTCAAATACTTTGTTTTATATAAATAAATGGCAGACATATTAAATATAGCTGCATTTGCGAAGGCGCAGTAGGGGACAAAAATGATACATCCATTTGCACCTTACATTCCTTTACATCAAGTTTTCCACAAACATCAAAACACTACGCTCAAATACTGATAGAACTGTTAGGCGCCGCGGTGATTGGAAAAATTCGGCTGTTCTAGTTCTACTTTTCCTTGCGAAAGTGCGAAAATAGTATTTTTCTGCGATTATGTTGAAAGTCAAATTTTCTAACTTCAAAATGACTGTGGAAAGTTTCACTTTGCCGCACGCCGTGCGGCAAGAATTTTTTGTACAATTTTGTTGAAATTCAAATTTTCTAACTTCAAAATGAGTGCAGAAACTGTCACTTTGCCACACGCCTCGATCACACAAGACCTCTGTGCCTCGATTACATCTTGACAAATTTAAAATTTTGAAAGACTTTAAGGGAAATAACTTCACAACCGTAGAAAAAATAGTATGTAACACAGATGTGGCAAGCCTCATTGCGAAACTTCATACTTCAAACTTCATACTTTCATACATCATTTTGCAATGAAGTCCTTGCCACATTTGTATTATAATGTACTATTTCACACATAAAAAATTGTAAATTAGTGTAAAACAACCATTTATTAATGCTGTATATTGCATTATACAGGATAATTATAGGAAGTAGAAGCAGAGAAAATAGTAGATTGTAATACAAGTGTGGCAAGGGCTTCATTGCAAGACGATGTATGAAAGTACGAGTACTATCATACGAGTTTTGCAATGAAGCTTGCCACATGTGTGTTACATATTATTTTTTCTACGGTTGTGAAGTTATTTCCCTTTTTAAAGTCTTTCCAAAATTTTAAATTTGCTGCCTGTCAGATTTTATTTAAAGTGACATTTTCCGCAGTCATTCTGAAGTTAGAAAATTTGACTTTGTAATTGAAATTCATGTGTAATTAATGTACATTAATTACACATTTAATTGTTATTACCAGTAAATAATATAAAATTCTTTAAAGTAAACACATTATTTTATTCCTGTGCGTGAAGATGTAATCAAGGCGTGTGGCAAATTCTTTGCCGCACGGCGTGCGGCAAAGTGATATTTTCTGCAGTCACTTTGAAGTTAGAAAATTTGACTTTCAGCACAATCGTAGAAAAATACTTTATTAGTAGCAACCATAAGAAACAGTTCCATTGAAAAAAATAGGCATTTTGTCTAGAAGAATTGTCATGAAGAAGTCATTTTTTGACAGACGCATAAAAAATGTTTTTACATCATTTAATAAATTGTGCAGAAATTGAGAAACAACAAAAACCTCGATTAAATAAAAAAAATTATTTCAAAGAAATAAGTAAAAGCTGTTTCCAGTATCTGGAGCCAGCATAACCAATGAATCTCATGTATTTATCTTGAGCATTCCACACAAAATTGTTCACGCAAAAAATTTTCTCACAAGTCAACATTAACTTCTGCTAATGACTGCCCGTCACATATCTTAATTGTCACAACAAAACTCACTTTGATATGTAACTACAATCTTTCAAATTTGAGGTAGTAGGTAGATAGAATAAATGGTATTCACGGGATGGAAACATATCCCCTTGTCCGCATTCAATAATAATGATTGCTTCTATAACATTTTGAGACCGACCTGAAGCCTTGTACTGTCGCAAAATTTGAAAAATTTAAAGTTTCGTAATGATATTGTAAAATGGAATAGGTTTTAATCTAAGATGATGAATAATTTCAGCAGGTTTTAATGAATTGAGAAATTCTACAGGATTGTTAACGGAGTCAACAGATTTGTAGGGCAACTGTTCACACTCGAAGCTATTAAGAAAAATATTTTGAATTCAGCCGCATATATTTTTTTTGTTAAATTAATTTATTCCTGCAATCAAATTTTAAAGCTCTAATTAAAAGTTTAGAAGCCTGACTTTCTTTCATATTTTAATCTTTCACTTCACACTCTTGGAGATAATTTTCGAAAAATCACTTTTTTGGAAATGTCTAGGTAACGTATTTGTGCATATTTACCTTGGTTTATGACGAAAAAAATTTTTAGCCACCATTTTTTAAGGAAATTCAATTTTTTTCTAAATCCTATTAATTTTAATATGTATGGAGAGTGTATGACAAATATTCGTACGTAATAATCCTCCACACATATTAACAATTGAAACAAATATTTGACAGCAAAAGTGTGAAGCTGGGATGAGATCTAATCAAAATTCCTCTAGAGAAACGCCACTGCACCATCCATCCTTTCTCAATCAGTGTTCACAATGGTAAATCGTAATGCCTGCTCTTCATTCATTATCACGTTTGGCATGTTAGCTGTCAAGGCTCATCGTTGACAACGTTATACACAGGTATCCATCGTTTGCCTTTCGGATTCTTAATAAATACAAGTCATCTTTAAACTTACCCCCATTTGTTCCAAGAATCCCTAGCAGTTTTTAGGAAAACGATGCAATAAATTCATAAAGTAAAAAACATTTCAAATCGCTAACGTAAAATTTCTCTTAAAACAGGAGTACTACAAATTATATTAAGAGAACAATAGAAAGTTAATTTGATATTATACAATTATTGGTTAATTAAAGAATAAGGTATAAACTAAGGTCTGCAAAACCATAAACATACGCTTTGTTGCCAACTTTCTGGCAACAATGGGCTATTTTCTCAACCCTAATATTTCCTTATACTAAATTCTGTTTTGTCCCTTTCTCCGTCTCTCTTTATTATTTGTTTTCAAAATTTATTTTTTCACAATTACTAAGTTTCGCAAAATTATACCATTTTTAAATGATAATTTATAGTAGAGTGCTAAGATATTGAGTACTAAATCTATGCGACCTGAAATATTATTGCAGAAATCTATTGTTTAGAGTCTCATAAATATGTAAAAAAAGTCAATCAAAATTGGTGGCTGGCTAAACTATTGAGGAGCGGAGGAAGTAGTTACATACCAGTTCTTGCAAATATCTTGAAAACTAGCAATTTTGTCCAGAAGCGCCGAACATGTAATTTGAAGATCATGAAATTGCGTTAAATTTGAGACTAGAGACTTGAGACTGAGATATGATTTTTTTTAATTTACTGTTTTTTTACTTCTTTCTAAAAGTCAAAGTGCATAGCAGGATAAGCATGTGTATGCTGCACCCGCACCAATCTGATCGAGATATTGGACACAAGTAGACAGCAGTGGTAGATGAAATTTTCCAAAGTTTTATTTTTGGAAAACCATTTTATGGGGGTAAAAAGAAAAATGAAAAAACATTTTTTCTCAAGAACGGATAAACCGATTTTCATGGAAAAATAATGCCATGGCTTTTGATGGTATAAGCGTAGAAAAATAATATTGATTATCATTAAGAAAAAGTTGCTGAAAAAATTTTCTCAAAATAAAAAAAATTGAGGGGATTTTCTCGAGGCACACCCATCATTTTTTTTTCAAATATATGTTTAAATACCCTTTTAAAACATCTCCAATTCTCAAAGCGATCGGAAGGGTAGAACGTATTCAAAAAATTGATAATCTCGAACGCATTACATCTTACCCCGGTCACTGGCGGCCATTACAGCCCCTCTATTCAAATCAGTATCAAACTTCAAGAAGTGTGGCGCAGATATTTTCAAGTTCTCTGATATCAACTGTTGAGTTTTCTTCTTCTTTTAGCAGGGAGACGAAAAGTCGCCGCACTCAGACCTTGTGGCCCATTGTGCTACCACTATGAATTTAGGAAATTCCCCATTCAGGCCGAATTCTAGTCCAAAGCGCAAAATCCTGTCTATGGAGACATTCCTTATTTCCTCCAGCACCGGACAACCAATGTTGAAGTGTTTGTGCCTCAAGTCAACAAGGCTAGGGTCCGGAGCATTTTGAAATGATGACGTCTGTAGTCAACCAACGACAGAACTGTAGTCTCCAAGGTCCACCACGTGGAGGTTACAGAACGATTTTGAACCTCTTACTATTGGGTGATTGTTTATCGTCCCTTTGCCTCTTACTAGTTGAGGTGCTTGTTCATGGTGAGTCCCGTTGCCTCTCACTAGTCGGGGCTTGTTTATTGTGATTCTCACAAATCGGGGTGACTTTTTGCGTGAGTCCTCTTGCCAGTCACGAATCAAGTTAGTCTATATTGATAAGTCTTGATAGTCTTCACTGCTGTCGTCCTCAGTTACGAAAATAATATTATTCCGAGTAAAAACGTCGCTGAGAATTTCAGCTGTCTTCAGAACTTTCGACAAATACCTTGCATGGGAGAGATAGTAAACAATTGCAGCAATTTGCGTCAGAAAAAGTAATATCCATAGCAACGCGTATTTTATTTAATACGCCATCAGCCATGTGATATTAACACATGCCTCAACCTACAGACTTATCACAAAAGTATTACTTTGACTTCTAATAAAACAATATACTATTTGTTTTTTTGGTTTTATATTCACTGCGTCTTAAAAGTCTAAAACCAATTAAGAAGTTCCCATGACCACCTCCCCTTTCATCATCAAACCCTTCTGATCACAATATGTAATCAAAGCCACACACTTAAATTATTGTAACAGAAATTAAATTAATGGTACAGTAGTGTAGTAGCAATACCTATTACACAGCCCCACAAAAAAAAAGTTCAAAGCAGCGAACCAGACCCATGCATCCCTATGTATTTTCGGTCGCTGAATCCAAATACGGATTCAATACGGGGTCAAAAAAAATCGTACACCCCCAAAATCGTTAGCTAGAGCCCCTGAAATGGGATAAAAAGAAGATTAAGCTACGAGAATAGTTGTTACTTCTTAATCAATCGAATTATACAAATTAAGGTTAAACAGCAGCATACATACAATAGATATGAAACACACCCTCAGGGAGGGGCAAAAACTAGCCTAAATATATAAAAAAAATCGATCTAAAACAGCAATGATTGCTGAAAAAGCTCGAAATTCTAAGTTTTGTTAAAGTGTTAAGAAACTGCATCAGGTCCGACGTAATCTTCATAAACTGCCCCTATAGGGTTGAGAACAACCACCCTGAGTTCAAAGGACACGAGAAAAACAAGAAAAAACGTAAAATCCAACAGGATTTCTATTTTTATGGATGCTATCATTGACTGAAATTGCGTAGTACTTTAAAATATAACCAGAAACTTACGTACCATCCAAGGGCGGATCCGGGGGGGGGGGGCAGTAGGGGCAATTGCCCGGATTTACATTTTTATGGATGCTATGATTGGCAAAAATCGTGTTGCACACTTGAGTTTGAAACTCATGTCCTATAATAGCATATTACGTAATGAGTGATGTAAGAAGCGTATTGCGCACGAATGGAAAAGTTACGCACGATGCCGCGTAGCGGCGAGTGCGTATTTCCATGAGTGCGTAATTGCCTTACAACTCGAATTATGTACTATACTTTACCTACGATCATATTTATTTAGTTATTTAGTAAAATCTGGATTTAGTTTACTAGTCAACAATATTATTCAACAAATATTATGTCAGTTTTGACAGTGTTTGAAAATTAAGTAAGCGCATTTGTTTTTTTAAACTCCGCGTCAGCGATATAAGCCACCTATAATTGCGTGTCCCGTGCGTTTTGTTTACCGTGCGATTTGTTTACAGTGCGTTTTGTTTACAATATGTAAAATTCAACTTACATAGATGGCAGGTAGTGTGTTTTTTACTATTTACAGTAGTGCTCGTAGGTAAATGTTATTAAGTAACACCCCCAGAAAGGATGTAAACTACCGTAATTCAAGATGTAACGAAAACGCTATACTGTTGCTTATTCGTTTCATTTCCATAGTTTTATTTTCATAGAGGTGGCGTCTCTCAACCCTGTGGGGGTGGTTTTCAAGCACAGCGTCGAACATAGTCTAGTTTCTTCTCTTTTCCACACAACGCAGGTGTTTCGAATTTTACTTCCACATCCAGTGGAAGTATAGTAACGACAAAAAAATTTTTATTGTTCAAATAGGCTTAGAATGTCATGAAACGTCGAGATTTCAAGTTTGAGCGAAAAAAAAAATTCTGTCTGTCGGTCTGTCTGTCTGTAACTTTTTTGTGCGCACGTTTACTCTGGAACCGTTTGAGATATTGACTTGAAATTTGGTACACATATGTACTTTAACGAGATCTAGAACTAGATTATATTTTTATCTTGTTCCGTCGAAGGGTTGGGGGTAAATTGGGGTAAATTTGGAGTAAATAGGTAAATCAAGCAGGTAAGAGTTCATAAAATTGATATTTAGTATAGACAAGAGAAGCTAAGGTCTCAAAAAAATTTTTGGCATTAGCCACCCCCATTACCACCCCCACCCCATTATTAAAGGGGATGAAAAAAA
The DNA here is from genome assembly GCA_936432065.2 of Rutpela maculata. NCBI lineage: Eukaryota > Metazoa > Arthropoda > Insecta > Coleoptera > Cerambycidae > Rutpela > Rutpela maculata. The sequence goes on from OW386286.2 coordinate 91,565,782, forward strand.
AATGTGATTTAGTGTGTGTACAGGAACCAGAAACTTCAAAATATTTTTTACTTTATCCACCCCCACCCCCACCCCCTGTCACCACCCCTCACCCCACTACCGATGTGGGGTATCGTTTTATGGGTTTTTTTGGGTAGAGGATTTCAAATATTATATTATTAAAGTTCCATAAACAATTATTTCCAGTTACAAAATTTTTTCGTTGTGTGACTTGGATAGAAAATCCGGATGTGGAAGTAGTGATTCCTTGGGCAGCGGTTTTTATAGAAGACACTGTAACTTTTCATAGTCAAACCTTACATAGGGAATAGTTTTCACACCCTCTGACACTGTAGAATGTTGATGGTACGTAAGTTTCTAGTTCTATTTTAGAGTACTACGCAATTTCAGCCAATCATAGCATCCATGAAAATAGAAATCCTGTTGCATTTTACGTTTTTTCTTGTTTTTCTCGTGTCCTTTAAACTTGGAGGTGGTTGTTCTCAACTCTATAGGGGATTACGCAGGACTTGATGCAGTTTCTTATCACTTTAACAAAACTTAGACATTTTGAGCTTTTTCAGCAGTCATTGCTGTTTTGGATCGATTTGTTTATATATGGGGGCTAGTTTTCGCCCCTCCCTGGGGGTGTGTTTCATATCTATTGTATGTACGCTGCTGTTTAACCTTAATTTGTATAAGTCGATTGATTAAGATGTAACTATTCTCGTAGTTTAATATCCTTTTCACCCCATTTCAGGGGTGTTTTTTGGATCTAGCTAATGATTTTGGGAGTGTACGATTTTTTTTTGACCCCGGATTGGGATTCAGCGACCGAAAATACATAGGAATACATGGGTCTGGTTCGCTGCTTCGAACTTTTTTTTTGAGGGGAGTTAACTTTAAGAAAATGGCGAATGCGTCAGGATAATAGTAGCAGAGTCCAAATATAAAATTACAGTTTAAAAAACTAAAAACACGCTTTTTGGTGCCGTATTATTGTATTGCCTCTAGAATTGCATAAGTTTGCAAAGTTTCAAATCGACACGACAATTAGAAGTGGGTGAAAACTGAGTTAAGATTTGTTTACAATGTTAGTCAAGATAATATCTATTAATATTTACAGAATTTTGCCTGATTTCGGTCTTAAATTGGGTAATTCTGGAGCCGCATTTTATTTAATAATTTCTTGAACATCAGATTCGCAATCGAGAACTTCTAGGTGAATATTTTCAGGCCGAAATAATGGGCACTATTTTTTGAGCTATAACACTAATTTTTCATAAAAAACGGATTTTTTGGAATTCTACAAAAAGAAACATTGCCGGTAAATAAGTGATAGAAAACTTCATTTATGATAATGATTTTAAAAGTTTTAAGGCAAATCCATTCAGATCCAATCGATTTACTAATTACTTATTTCTTCGTCTAAGTTCATCCCAATATTAAGCTGTTCTGAAACTGAGGGTATTTTCGCGTGGTATGTTTAAGTCGAAATGAGAAACTATGCTCTCTTATTTGCATTACGTTGTTCCTTGGTTAGCTATAACCCATTTGAAATGTACAAAAGGTTTTTTTTGTTATTTTTTGCTTCTCTCGTTTACTGAAGGGAAGCAACGAAATCGTGGAAAAATAACTCGTCAAGATTTCTTCTGATTTTCACGTCTCAGATTATGCAGATTACAGAAAATAAGTTTTTTCAATTAAGTCGATTTGTCTCTATATCTGTTGGCGCTATACCTGAAAACATTAGGCATGCAATTAACGATATCTATAAGCAAGAAACCGGATATACTTTTAGTAAAAGAATTATGAATAAAAAATATAGCGGACGATAGTAATGTTGTAGTTAAGACTGACTTTTTTTTTCAATTGGCAATTATTTATCTAGAGCCTGAAATCGCATTCTCGCGTTATTCTGAGCACAGTGATATACATATTATGTTTGGAGGATTTTAGGGATCGAATTCGTGAGGATTGTCGTAGAGTAAGCTGCACATAAAAATTGCAGACGCGAGGCTTAGAAGCTTGTGTAGAGGTTGAAGGTGCTCAGTTGAACATCCAGTGGACATAAGTTAGCACAATCTGTTAATTTATTAATATAGTAATGTTTTTGCAACATACCTCATTTGTAAATATTAAACAACTGTAACACACTTAAGTATTAGCCTATTGATATTAGGAAAAATAGAGGAAATAAATAAATCTTTTGTCATTTGAGGATTAAATGCTCCTACCTTTTGGGAGCAAAATAGTCCCCAAGGCTCGAGCTTCACCCTTAAAAACCGCGCCCCGCCGCGATTTTCAGCATTTTTCCTCGAAATAGTTGGTTGCACAGAAAATATATTCATTGATAATATTTTACATAAAATTTGCTACAAATAAATTCCCATACATATTTCCGTTAGGCGCAAGAGTTTTCGTGCAATGAGCGAACAAACTAGGGGATTGGCCCCAATCGACGCGCCTTTCGCGTATTCTCAATCTTCCGTTATTCTTAGATTTTAAGTTTATATGGTATATTACTATGCTCAGAATGACGTGTGAGTGTGATTTCAGGCTCTTACTATACAGGATGATTTTAAAAAAAAGTTGGGAGTTGTATCTTTGGGGTTGTAAAAGGTAACGCGGTGGCAAAAGTGTTATCAGAAAGAGTCTTTCATGCCTTTTGCAGATTTTCTATTTATATTTTTATCTCTTCAAACAACGGAAATATCGCCAGTCTCACGTGATTCTGAGACACATTAAACTATTTTTTTATCCTTATGGATTATGGTCCCGAAGCCCCGCTGTACTGAAGCTTAAGCTTATTTTACCCCAATAGTCTCGTTATCCCATTAATCCCGTTCCTCTCCAAAAGGAGAGTATACGGTCAATGGGAGCTCTGGCTATTTCTTCCGGGGCTAGGGTTAGTCCCCCGAAGTGTGAGAACCTCCCAGCCACTAAGGCTGGGCATTCACATAGTATATTATATGGTGAGGAGTTTCTTCATCCTCACCACACATCCTGCATTCTGGATTATCTTTCACACCTATGCTAATTTAGGTGTCTATTCAGTGTGCAGTGTCCTGTTAGGATTCCCACTGCACATCTCAGCTGTTTTCTGCTCAACTTTAGCAATTCGTTGGTCTTTGTCATGGATGGCCCGCCGATGATGAACATACGTGACTGCCTCATCCCCGGCGCGCCGGTCCAGTCTGACCCAATAGTTCCGTTACCATTCCTCTTGCGGGATTGTATGATATCCCGCAGGATGACTCAGGTCCCATCAAGGCTGTTTTTGCGCCTTCTTTGGCTAGCTTATCTGCTTTTTCGTTGCCTTCATTGCCCTGGTGTCCTCGCGTCCACTCCAGTTGTATATTGTTGCGTTCCGCCAGTTTCGCTAGGGATTCAAGGCAGCCTTTTACCGTTTTGGAACGTATCTCTACTCCATTCAGAGCTTTGATAGCTGCTTGACTGTCAGTGATGATGCGGATTCTTTTGTCAGTATATGACCTCCGTATCATTTCTTGTGCACAGATTTCTATGGCTGTGACTTCTGCTTGGAACACCGTTGCGGTACTGCCCAGGTTCAGACTGATGTCTGTCCCAGGTTGGTCCCCCGTAACACCTGCTCCAGTACTACTTGACGTTTTAGATCCGTCAGTATACCATATGGTATCATTTGGATGTCTTCGCAGTTGCCTTGTTCCTTCCTCTTCCCTATCGGGTATGTATACCCTGAAGGTCTTTGTGAAGTTGTGGCTTATGCTGATTCTGTCTGACTGCATATCTAGTAGTCGATTTTTCCCTATTTGTTGGAATATTTCGGTGTGGTATCCTATTCTTGGAATGGTCCCATGTCCGTTTATTTTCAGCCTGTACGCCGCCAACAGTGCCTCACTCTCCACCACTAGCTGTAGTGGTGGCAGGCAAAATAGCGCTTCCATGGCTGCGGTAGGCGTTGTTGACATTGCTCCCGTTATGCCTATACATGCCAGTCCTTGTACTTTCCGTAGTTTTCTCATTGCCTCCCCTTTTCCGGCTTTATGCCACCAGATCAGGGAGGCATAGGTTATTATTGGTACTACAACCCTTTGGTACAGCCAGTGCACCATTCTTGGTTGTAGTCCCCAGTTTTTGCCTACCATTCTTCTGCTGGCCCATAAGGCCCGCGTAGCTTTGGTAGTCACTCTGTCTAGATGTGCATTGAAGTTTAATTTGGTATCTAAAATCAGTCCCAAATATTTCACTTCGTTGCTCACCTGCAATTCATTTCCCCGGAGATATAATCTTCCCAGGTTGAGTTTCCTCTTTCTTGTGAAGGCGACCACAGTGGTCTTCCTTGGATTCACGGAAAGACCTTCCTGGGTACACAATCTGTCTACCATAACGAGGGCTCGCTGCATCTTTTCTGATGCAGCGCCCTCGTGTTTTCCTGTTACCAGGATGGCGATATCATCTGCGTAGCCTTGCGCATATATTCCCCGCTGTTCCAGTCGAGACAGGAGCTCGTCCGCGACCAGGCACCATAGGAGAGGAGATAAGACCCCCGCTGCGGAGGACACCTCCTCTGTCATGGATCCTAGCGTGCACTGAATTTTTCTATTTCTGGGTGCTATACTTTTAGTGAGAAATGTAGGGTAATCTTCTAAAACTAAATTAATTAAAGAACGACTGGGGAAAATAATATTTGAAATGTAACTGACACTAATGCGAAGGAAGAAAATCTGATGTATTTTTAGGAAAAAAAATACACAAGATGTCACTCAAAAGAAAAATTAAATCACAAATAGAGAGAGAAGTTTTGTGTCAATTCTTTTTAAAAGCGAAAAAAAAAATTGTAAAAACTTGAATCGCCCTCCGTAAAATATTACTAAAAATTATGAAATATAACTTGAACTAGTGGTCCCTTTTTAGTTGTGATTATTTTTATTGAAATCGGTGCAAAATTGAACACAACGAAACCAAACCGATTTTTTCTTAATTTTAAACAGTTTGCTTTTGTTCAGTATTCAATAAAACTGCAAGTAGCTTTTTTTTTGTAATGTTTAGCTTAGAAAATATTCGAGAATTGTTAATTTACCTTTATTTACCCGTTTGTGTATATTAAGTCGAAAACACTTGCTTAAAAGCGAAATTTTGCAAAAATATAGCTACCCGCAGTTTGTCAGATAAGATTTAGAGGGGTACATGTCAAGATTATTTCCCAAATGAATAAATTTCTTACGTACTTTTATAGTTAGGATTTTATTCATAGATACGTACATTTTTTTTTTTATGTAAGTTAAGTACTCGGTTAAGTAACAATCATCATTATTTTATTATATTACAACCAAATGTAATAGTATACAATGACCATTTAATGATAGCTATTGATAACATTCATTATGACATTCGCCTACGGCTCATGTCATAATTCTCATGCTCGTGTCTTAATAGCCATTAAATGTGAGTTGCATACACTATTTTTTCTACGACCAGTCATAATAAAATAAAAAATTAACACTTACTTTACTTCTGACATTTATTAATTATAGATTGCAATTTAGGAAATATTATGAAAACTAAATATATTATGGATTATTATTTCAGTTTCACATATGTTCACTGATTTTAATTGCAAGAAGCACAAAGTTTGAAAATTTACTAGGTAAACAGTAAGTATGACTTATCAAAATTGATACATTTTAAATCTGTCAGATGTTCAAAGCAATAGTTGATATTGAGAGAATATTGCTGTATGTTGCGTTTCTATTGGTTATAAACTTGTATCTTAATGGAAAATTTGTATCTTAATGAATCTCATTAAAGTACAGGTTGGAAATGTCTAATGAACGAACTAAAATATGGGAGTAGAAAAACAATTATTATGTGCATTTAAAAGCTAGGCGTAATTTAATCGCTGTTAAATTTTAGCAAAAGCTAGCTTGCATTTATTCAGTGTAAAACTGTTGTCATTGTTTGGAGTTTAAAAATTCACGATATGTCATTGGTCTATAACACAGCCCCACAAAAAAAAATAAAAGTTCTGTGCCAGAGACGTGAATACATAGATTTTGTGTATTTTTTTATGCTGAATCCGAATCCGCAGCCAAAAGTTTGGGTCACCCAGGTAGTTTTTTAGTAAAACGCAAAAACATCCCCTAAAATAGAGTGATACGGTAAAGCTTTATAATGAAATGCAACAAATTTGTAAATACTTTGACAAAACATTTTAAAATAAGATTTTGAGCATTAGAAAGAAATATATGCAAATTAAATCCATACCCACCCCTACGAGGGGGTTAATTTCACCTTTAAGATCAAATAACGAATGTTATAGTGCAAAACAATGTGAAAATCCATAGCCTCGTAGTTTGTAATTCCAAATATACAAATGTAGGTTGACAGACAATATACCTAAAAAATATAATATAATCTTATTTTTAAGGGGCTTGAAACCACCTCTGGAGGCCTAGGTATTTCTTACCCCTTTGAGTCACATATTTTTCTATTCAATGGTTTGGTCTAAATTTTGTCACCGCGGGTTTTTGGGGTCGCTGATTATGAATTTGAAGTCCGAATCCGAAAATTCCTGAATAAAAGATAGCGTATCCAATATGGCGGATGTAAAAATCGGAAAAGTATTCAAAATTTGAAGATTATGGCTGAAACTTGTTACTCGAGGGTTTTTGGAGTGGCTGATCACGATTCTGGGTCTTAATTGGCAAATTTTTAAATCCAAAATGGCGGACCCATTATGGCGGATTAAAAAGTACCATAGAAATTGGTACCACCTAAAGAAATATATTATGAATGTTTAAAAAAATTGAGACATTCGAGTAAAAATAGGCAAATGTCTAAAAATGAGAAACAAGGAATATAAATTCAGTGCAGTGTGCAGTCTCGCTTAAATGTGAAAGTGAGGACGAATGAAATAGGGACGATTTGGAGCCAAATATATAAAACTGATCATCGTGGCAATATCGTGGGAAATTATAATTTAGAGCTTGAAAGTGCCCCTTTCCTAACGAGTTACATGAGCTGGATGGAAAATTTGAATGGCGAATAGTACATTATTATTATTAATCTTATGACCACGTCGGAGTAGCTGTCAGTTTGACATCTGTCAAAGTGACGTTTCCTCCCTTTGACATCTGCCAGTTTGACACCTGACAAAATGACGTTTATCCCGTTTGACATCCGTCAGTTTGACATATGTCAAAATGACGTTTATCCGGTTTGAAACCTGTCAGTTTGGCATCTGTCAGGCTTAACATCTGTCAGTGTGACATGTCAGTTTGACTTCTGCCAGTTTAACATCTGTTAGTTTGACAGACAATTTTTGTTTTTATAATTTTTACCAAATAGGCGTCTACAGAGAATCGTGATCAGCGACTCCAAAAACCCCCGAGTAACAAGTTTCAGAGGGGTGAGCGTAGAGGCGACTTCAATGTGAATGTCAGTCGATATTCCGTTGAAGCAACGTCGAGCGCGGTTAGTACTTGGATGGGTGACCCATCTTGGGAAATACAGCGTTCTCGTCCCACCTTCTAGCGACTTGTATATCAGTGTATACGCGGAAGCTACGTAATTTCAGACGAGGACTACGTAGTGGATATACCATGCTTCGGAGGGGATGTGAAGCAGGCGGTCCCTTGTATATTAAATGTTAGGCAAGTAAAAGATCCCTACTCTTCTTAAGGGAAGAGGTTCGGCAAAATTTCCAGGTTGGGGGTAGCTCGTCTCCTGGCGTCGGTGATAGGCCCTGGTAGCGGAAATAGGCCGACGTTAAATAAATAGATAAAAAAAAACAAGTTTCAGCCATAATCTTCAAATTTTGAATGCTTCTCCGATTTTTTACATCCGACATATTGGATCCGCCATTTTTTATTCGGGAATTTTCGGATTCGGACTTCAGATTCGTAATCAGCGACCACAAAAACCCGCGATAACAAAATTTAGACCAAACCATTGAATAGAAAAAGATGTGACTCGAAGGGGTAAGAAATATCTAGGTCTGCAGAGGTGGTTTCAAGCCCCTTAAAAATAAGATTATATTATATTTTTTAGGTATATTGTCTGTCAACCTAAATTTGTATATTTGGAAGTACAAACTACGAGGTTATGGATGGCTTTTCACATTGTTTTGCACTATAACATTCGTTATTTGATCTTAAAGGCGGAATTAACCCCCTCGTAGGGGTGGGTATGGATTAAATTTGCATATATTTCTTTCTAATGCTCAAAATCTTATTTTAAAATGTTTTCTCAAACTATTTACAAATTGTTGCATTTCATTATAAAGCTTTAGCGTATCACTCTATTTTAGGGGATGTTTTTGGGTTTTACTAAAAAACTACCTGGGTAACCCATATTTTTGGCTGCAGATTCGGATTCAGCATAAAAAAATACACAAAATCTATGTATTCACGTCACTGGTACAGAACTTTTATATTTTTTTGTGAGGCTGTGTAATTTATGAGGGAAATAATAAGAAATAATTTATTACACAGATCTACAAAAAAATTATGATCCTAAGATTCTGATCTAACTTCTCTGAAGTATTTTGACGCCAATTTTGGTCACCAACATTTTTTTCATCTCAGTGTCCCTCTACCACTCCTTTATCCCCTAAAAAGGAAAAAAACGAAATTTTCCTTCATATATCGACAGTTAATGGACAATATATTTTTATTTTTTAAAGTTATGAGTAAGTACCTACATGATAATTTCAACATTACCAAAGTTTGAATCTTCCACCCCTCTTTCTGCCTTCTTAGGGAGGTAAAAAATGCATTGTCCTAGATCAATCAACATTTAATATCGAACAAATTTATTTTTTTTTGATTTGATAAAGTTTTGTGTACGTGATGATTTAGACATTTCCAAATTTTTAATCTTCCACCTCTTATCATCTCTCTCTACCATTTTATATAGGTAAAAATTGCATTTTTCTATATTAATCGACATTTAATATCCAACAAATTTATTTTATTTATATTGCAAAGTTAGGACTGTTAGGAGCATGCGATGAGTTTATAAAATAAAAAAAATATTGTCTATTAACTGTCGATATATGAAGTTTGTGTTATTGAAGTCGGTGCAAAAATGAACACAATTGGTTCACTATTTAAAGAAGAAAATCAATGAGCAGTAGTTTATTAGTTGATTTCGATACTATTATAAAAAACCAAAACACTTGAAAATGCTTGGAGAAAATATAAATCAATAAAAATGTAAGTATAAATATAGTTTCCAAATGCATTATACGCCCATTTGCGATCAAATTAACATCTGCGTTAATCTCTTCCTCGAAGGACAGAAAGATACGATTATCAAAGAAACTGCTGAGTTGGTGAATTCGCCGACTGACAGCGGACACATTAATAATGAATCAATCTCATAATTATATCAATAAACTGCTAACTACTACCGTTGGCCGTCTCCGGCGTCTTAAATTAGAAGTTCCGAATGTTCAGATTCCAATATGTTTCCTCTAGGACACTTCCTGAAATCGACCTCGGTATCAAATGGGACATCATATCACGTCCGGAGTAGAATCAAAGGCGGCTATGATCAGTCAAACTATCGGGCGTTGTTTGTATTTTTAGCAATACCGCCTTTGATGTGGCATGGTCCCAGTTGAGCGCAAGCTAGGTGTTAACCGCGTTCAAAGTGGAGGAAATGTAGCGCGGTCCACAATCACCCAGCCATCTGGACACTTTAAATAATCCACGAATTATCTCCTTGATTCGGTTACACATCAACCGAGTAAATATCACTTTACTTAAAAGAACGATTAAAATATCAGTCGATTTGGCAATTCACCATGCCATTTATTTTTCGTCGATTTCGGTCTTAAATTGCTTTGCATATTAGTTAATGGAGTTAATTTTTTTTTATTTATTTCGTCTGCTGAATAATATTATAGGAATTTCAGTTTTGCAATCTCGATATCATTTAAGCGTCTCAAAGTAAATCTGTACGTTTAAGTTACTCATATACTGGGCGAAATTTTGTGGATTCCATGTACTAGCGCAAATTCTTTTGTTTTCAATCCCCTTCGAAAAATTTTAAAAAGAAGGAGGATCTCAATTGGATCCGTATGTTTTTTTTAATGTTTGTACGTTAATTATTCTGGCTAAGCGATATTTGTGAAATCTTTCTCAAACTGCACGGTGGTGGTCTGATAATAATTTCATCATGCTACACGTCTAGTGTAAGATAAGCTTTCGCAAAGGCGAATGAGCTAGTGTGATAGAAATTCAAATTTCGTCACAAAAGGGAACTTGCATAAAAATGTAATTTGGAAAATAATGCTCACAAATGTGCGCTGATACCATTGAAAATCTCGTAGTTCACACAAAAAAATATTTTTCAATTCCTTATATTAAATATAAGTTATTAATATTGTTTATAATTCATTATTTGTGGCATATTTATGATTTCTTATGTTCGTTGGGTATTTTGCCGCTGTAAAAACATTAAAAAAATTTTATGAAATAAACCTCTGCGCCAAAAGGATCACATAGAGGCTGGTTTTTAATACTTCTATTATAAAATGTCTCACACCTAAAACTATATAAACTGAAACAAACACGTTAAATGATAATGACAAAAATTAAACCGAAACTTTCACTTTTAATCATGTCAAACATGACAGTTTGTTGTTTATGTATTTCCATAATCACGTGAGACATTAATAGTACCTAATTTACGTTACAAGTCTGGAAAGGGGTGTTTTGTAGGTCGACCCAAGCAGATTCCAGGGCGAGCCGCAGGTGAGTCCAGGAAGCTTGGGGAGACCTGCAAAACACTGTTTTTCGGTTGTGTAACGTACATTTTTTTTTTCGGCAGACACTGTCATACAAAATCAATTTTGTATTATTTTTTTAATAAATTTTCTAACAAATACAACGACAAATAGTCCAGTCGAATTAGACATCATAAAGAATTTTGCGTACTGCGGACTTTTTTTTGTGGAAGTTGTTAAAGAGGGCATAATAAGCAAGTACAGAAAACTACACCTTGCTACGCCATGTGCGTCCCCTATTTTTAGGGGTTGAAACTTTGAAATTTTACTTATGTGTCCATATCTGTTTCCCTATTGCCCGTAGGGCTCTTTACTTAGTTACACTTTTTGAAGATTCATCCCTCCTCTACATAATATATATATTACACATTTGCTGTAGGACAAACGGTTTTGGCTGTACGAGACCGGAAAGGTCACGCTGTCCGTATTTGGGGGTCTTCTGTTCAGGACAAACGGCTATTATTTCCAATCTACAATACTACACATACTAATGCCCCTAAGGAGGGATGATGATTTGTGAAAAAACTTTCATCGAATACCACGCGGTTTTCATGATACGGGATGTTGAAATTTTGAAAACCCCTTTTTTAAAAAAAAAGTGAACCTACTTTTTTTCGCTCATTTTTCTTTCATGCATGTACGACCCTAATATAAGAAAATTTACGTTGGTTTCATTTTAATACAATCGTTGGTTTAGTAGCTAGACAGCAAAATATGCCAAAAATGGCTATTTTGGTATTGTTGCATTAAAAAAACCAAAACCCGTATAATTCTGGTAAATGTTTTTGTTTATCCTAAAAGTTCAATTCATTGCGCATAGAAAATGTGTTTTTGTATTTAAATAGGATCAACACTTATTGTGTAATAACGATTTATGTCATGTGTTCTCCAGTCTCCTTTTTCACAATTTTTTTTGCCTCCTTATAGTTCATAGTAGGGAAGAAAGCATTATACACGTGGACAGGGCACATAATAGGGTGTTAAAATGGGTCTCTTGTTAAAATGCGATAGGACGTACCGTTTTCGAGTAAAACGAACTTGTTTGGTTATGTTTGCTTTGAGTTTTTATTGTGTTCTGAATTGTGATCTGATAAATAAATTTTACATTTTGGTGTTTTCTTCCTTAGGAGGTTGTTTTTTTAATTCATTTTCCGATGAAATGGACATATAATAGCTGTTTCTCGAGGAAGGTAAAATTACTGTGGATTTTGTTATAGACACAAAATAAGTTGCAATGATGATTCGAGACAAGCGTGAACCTTCAAATAGGGGAGTGAAAACCCCCTATTCCATCCGAGTCTCTTCATTCTTTCATTAGCAATGTCCCTCATAAATAGAAAATGCAAGAAGCGACACATAGTTTTATTTTTTCGTAGTCAGTCGATGAAAAGTGTGATCTGAAATAATTTTTTGCAAAGAAGTGTGTTTTACTCGAAAACGGTACGTCCTATCGCGTTTTAACAAGAGATCCATTTTCACACCCTAATATGTGCCCTATTCAGGCATATATTGCTTTCTGCCCTACCATGAACCATAAGGCCTCAAAAAAAAAAAGAAAGTGAAAAAGGAGACTGGAGAACACAAGACATAAATCGTTATTACACAATAAGTGTTGATCCTATTTAAATACAAAAACACATTTTCTATGCGCAATGAATTGGACTTTTAGGATAAACAAAAGCACTTACCAGAATTATACTGGTTTTGGTTTTTTTAATGCAACAATACCAAAATAGCCATTTTTGGCATATTTTGCTGTCTAGCTCCTAAACCAACGAATGTATTAAAACGAAACCAACGTAAATTTTCTTATATTAGGGTCGTACATACATGAAAAAAAATGAGCGAAAAAAAGTAGGTTCACTTTTTTTTTAAAAAAGGGGGTTTCAAAATTTCAACATCCCGTATCATGAAAACCGTGCGGTATTCGATGAAAGTTTTTTCACAAATCATCATCCCTCCTTAAGGGCATTAGTATGTGTAGTATTGTAGATTGGAAATAATAGCCGTTTGTCCTGTGCAGATGACCCCCAAATTCGGACAGCGCGACCTTTCCGGCCTCGTACAGCCAAAACCGTTTGTCCTATGGCAAATGTGTAATATATATATTATGTAGAGGAGGGACGAATCTTCAAAAACTGTAACTTGGTAAAGAGCCCTACGGGCAATAGGGAAACAAATATGGACACATAAGTAAAATTTCAAAGTTTCAACCCCTAAAAATAGGGGACGCACATGGTGTAGCAGGATGTAGTTTTCTGTGCTTGCTTATTATGCCCTCTTAAACAACTTCCACAAAAAAAAAGTCCGCAGTACGCAAAATTTTTTATGATGTCTAATTCGACTGGAGTAAAATAATAATAACTAATTAAATAAAATATTTTTACGATCGACACTATTATACAACTTCAATTTCTGCTTCTAACGCTTCAAAATCTGAATCCATATTTTCCATAACTTGTGATTTGAGTTTTAAAAACTAGTAAAAGTCAAGTGTATTTATCTGTTTGACACTTATCTCAACAATTAACACAAATTCGTTTCCATATCAACGAGAGTAACAGATTGGAAAAGCTTTTTTTTCTGAAGTCGATCGGCAATGTCTACATTTTCGGTGCGATTTCAGATCGAAAAATGCACAATTTCAGTAGTTTAGTCCGTTGCTAAGAAACTATCACAAAACAGATTGGAAAAGATCAGTTGCCAAGCAACGATCAACAAAACCGTACGGGAATGTTACTTTCCCGGCCTAGGCCGGGAAAGTAACATTCCCGAACGAGTTTTTATGTATATTTTAGACAGTAAATAAATACACGCAGAAAAACCAACTCACATTAAAATTGCATTTATTAGTAAGCAGTTAGATTGTAATGAAGAAATGTTATGCATTAATACAAATTCCTTAATTTATAATAATATTGATTGTGATTCCAGAAAAAATAGTATGTGTTCTTCGGTGTGAAAGCACATTTCCAGACTTCGATGCTTGTTGGCCTCGGCTAGCGCCTCGGCCAACAATTTGCATCGTCGTCCGGGAATGTATTGCTTTCACACCTAAATACACAATATATTATTCTGAAATCGATCGGCAATGTCTAGATTTTCGGCGCGATTTCAGATCGAAAAATGCACAATTCCAGTATTTTAGTCCGTTGCTAAGAAACTATCACAAAACAGACCGGAAAAGATCCGTTGCCAAGCAACGATCAACAAAACCGTACGGGAATGTTATTTTCCCGGCCTAGGCCGGGAAAGTAACATTCCCGTACGGTTATTTATGTATATTTTAGATAGTAAATAAATACACGCAGACAAACCAACTCACATTAAAATTGCATTTATTAGTAAGCAGTTAGATTGTAATGAAGAAATGTTATGCATTAAAACAAATTCCTTATTTTATAATAATATTGATTGTGATTTCAGAGAAAATAGTATGTGTACTTCGGTGTCAAAGCACATTCCCGGACTTCGATGTTTGTTGCATCGTCGTCCGGGAATGTATTGCTTTCACACCTAAATACACAATATACTATTGCCGATCTCTAATGTCACTTTCCGGTCTAGCCCGGGAAAACGTTAATTTTTGGCGGATAATTTCTCCAGAAAGGATGTACTTTCTGGTCGGACGGAAAAAATAGTATATTTTAATACAAGTGCGGCAAGGGCTTCGTTGCAAAACGATGTATGAAAGTAGGAACAGGAGCGCGGTGAGGGTTCCTATCATACGAGTTTTGCACTGAAGTTTGCCACATGCGTGTTACATACTATTTTTTCTACGGTTATGAAGTTATTTCCCTTAATAGTCGGAGAGCAGCCAATCTGTAGGAAGCATTTTAAAAGTAGTCTATACAACTCGCGAACACCCACCTAAAAAACAGATGATATTATGTAAAATGACCTTCTGGATTTGATTTTTGAGTTCGCCCGTTAATTTGAGATTGCCAAATCGGTCAATTCGCAAATTTTTTGAAAAATTTTAAAATTGTGTGTTAATTTTTGTTTTGCTCATAACACATCATATCTTTTTTATTTGAATTCCGATTTAGACCAATATTTTACACATTATCCCTCCAATATTCTTGGACAGGCTGACGGCAAAGAATATAGTGTAACTAATAATATAGTGCCTAAAAAAAATACAATTACCCTCTTTGTCGCGGTTTTTTAAAATTTGCATTGAAAAATACCCGATCTAGGTAACTTTTTTATTTTTAAAGAGAGAGTTACAGTATAAACGAGAAAAATGTTCCATATACTTTAAACAAACTTTTTTATAAAGAGATTTTTTTGAAATTCGGCTCATGTAACGAGATGACGCTGTTGAATGCGGCCGCGCAACTCGTCCGCATTAATTTAAAGCATAATTTCTGTAAACGTCGCCCATCTGTGGTGTCGTTTAAGCCATCAAGTGAGTCTACGGATTATTTAGTTTCTATTTGCAATTAAATGTTATAAAATTATGTAGATAATCTCGAAACATACCCTTAAAAAAATATATTTTCATTAATTATAACAGCAAGTGGGTACTAAAGATTACATTTTCTTTCGCATAAACAACTTATGTTACATTGCACGTTTGCTTTCCTACACTTGCAGCTTGTAGTACAGTTATATAATTTACATTTACAAAATGGAGTTAACCCAATAAAATTGGGTTTTGGGCTTTTTGAAATCATCTTTGGAAATAAGATTTCCTCCTTTAGGTACCATCCAAAATTTAAACATTTGGAATTCTGGGCTTAATTTGGTAGGCTGTCTTGTAACTAGTACATTGCAGAAATGCCATTTTTACTTGTATTCTCTGTACTAGGATTAACAATTTCTGATTTTCTTTTATAAGCATTTCAGGTATACGATCTTCTACATTGTGCATGGTAAACTGGATTTAGTGATAAAAATAAATTTTTTTGTTCTAAATATTGTTTTAGAGTCACAGAAATGTCATCGGATTTTGCATTTGATCGGTACATTTCTAAAACCGTAAATATCGCTCGCAGACAAAAAATTTTCATACCATTGTGTTAGTGAACGAATTCTGAACAACTTTCAAAATGTCCGTCTGTCCGTCCGTCACGTTTCTTGTAAGCACGATAACTGAAGAAAGAAAATTCCGATTGTACTGAAATTTGGACAATAATTTAGTGTTAGCTAGAGGAAGAACCCTATTTGAACAAAATCGGTCGGTAAATAAAAATGTTATTACTTAATGATTTAAATTTGAAAAAAAATTTGTAATTTTTATGTTTTTGTAATTGAATAGAAATCTGGTGAAATGATATTTCATTTTAATATCTAAATATTTATATATTTTACCTACGATCACTACTGTAAATAGTAAAAAACACACTACCTGCCATCTATGTAAGTTGAATTTTACGTATTGTAAACAAAACGCACTGTAAACAAATCGCACGGTAAACAGAACGCACGGGACACGCAATTATAGGTGGCTTATATCGCTGACGCGGGGTTTCAAAGAACAAATGCGCCTACTTAATTTTCAAGCGCTGTCAAAACTGACATAATATTTGTTGAACAATATTGTGGACTAGTAAACTAAATCCAGATTTTACTAAATAACTAAATAAATATGATCGTAGGTAAAGTATAGTACATAATTCGAGTTGTAAGGCAATTACGCACTCATGGAAATACGCACTCGCCCCTCCGCGGCATCGTGCGTAACTTTTCCATTCGTGCGTAATATGCTTCTTACATCACTCATTACGTAATATACTATTACAAATATACATTTCATAATGTAATATACAACCGTGAAAATATGATTTTTGCTCGTGTCTTATAATGTAAAAATTTACATTCTTTTACGTGTAAGGTGATGGTGTAGTTCTTTTGACTCGGAATCGAAACCCAAATGGGGTTTGGTATAGTTTTTTTACCAAGTCTTTTACCAACTAAGATCGTACTATAAAATTAAAAATGTCTAAAAGTAACATTATTTACAAAAAAGTGCGAAAAGTATCCTATTGAATGTATAACAATTATATAAAAATCCAGTGAACAGGCGAAGAGTACGTTTTTAGCTTGTTTCCTTTGATTTCCTATCCGAGTAATTATAATTTATTATGCCAAACTATGTGTTTATAACGCACTAAATATAAGGACTGAGACAAAAAGCACTTTCAACTTAACATAAATGGACATAAATGGAAAATAATAATCACCCGGCACGTGTCTGCGTTTAGCTCTAGATGCGATTGCGGCCGATTCATAGTAGCGCGTATTCGTTCGGACGCTGAAACAATCAATGAATATTTCGATAAGGGAGCAAAATTTCAAAAAAAACTTCTTATAAAAGATTTTATTTAGTTCATTCGGAACATTCTCTTCGGTTATAGTAGGCACCTAACTTTAAAAATAAAAAAGATACCTCGATCGGGCATTTTACTCTGCAAATTTTAAAGATTTTGCGTCAAAGAAAAGTTGTTATTTTTTTTTGCCAACTAATTATTTTTTAGGTAAAGTTTTTTACTTTCAACATATCAAAGAATAGTTAGAGAATATTATGTAAAAAAATTAAAAAATTCTGAAGTAAAATAAAAAATATATGACGTGTTATATGAAAAACAAAAAATAACACATAATTTTTATTTTTTTTAGAAAATTGCCAATTTGGTCATTTTGGCAATCTCAAATCAATGGGCGAATTCAAAAATCAAGTTTAGCAGGTTATTTTACATCAGATTACCTATTTTGTAGGTGGGTGTTCGCGAGTTGTATAGAGGGTGTCGAATTCAGAGGGTCTGGTCTTCCACTATAAAGTCTTTCCAAAATTTTAAATTTCCTGTCTGTCACATTTTATTTAAAATAATAAAGATCAAGTACTGCTCAAACGGTTGTCATGACTAACAGAGAAACAAATTTGTTGGTCCAGATGTAAATATTTCTAGTATTTCTAACAATGTAAATGTTTCAATTCTTTCATTAAGTTAAGTAATTGCAATTCATGTGTAATTAATGTACATTTATAAAATTTAATTGTTATTACCAGTTAAATAATATAAAATTCTTTAAGGTAAACACACTCTCTTATTCCGGTGTGTGAAGATGTAATCGAGGCGTGTGGAAAATTCTTTACCGCACGGCGTGCGGTTATTGCGTGCGGCATCTTGAGGTTAGAAAATTTGACTTTCAACACAATCGTAGAAAAAGTATATTTATGTTATTTTTACTCACTTCGTCTCTAAGGATCGGCAACCAGCAGGTACAGAAATCTATAAAATAATTAGAAACAGATTTATACTCATTTAACAAAATAATACCGGATTTCTTAATTTTTTTTTATTGAGTCGCTTTCTTTTTAGCATAATCTCTGTCCTCTTCCCTATTGAATTGCATTAAAATTTGTATACCCTAGCCGGAAAAGGAGGATAGTAATATGAGCACGTTATCAGTATATGGAACAAGATCATATTGGCGTTTAAATTTGGAGGGAGTATAATTCAAAATAATTACTTCCACGTCCAGTGGAAGTATAGTAACGACAAAAAAATTTTTAAAAATTTTTATTGTCCGAATAGGCTTAAAATGTCATGAAACGTCGAGATTTTAAGTTTGAGCGAACAAAAATTTTCTGTCTGTCTGTCGGTCTGTCTGTCTGTAACTTTTTTTTGTGCGCACGTTTACTCTGAAACCGTTTAAGATATTGACTTGAAATTTGGTACACATATGTACTTTAACGAGATCTAGAACTAGATTATATTTTCATCTTGTTCCGTCGAAGGGTTGCGGGGTAAATTGGGGTAAATTTGGGGTAAATGGGTAAATCAAGCAGGTAAGAGTCCATGAAATTGGTATTTAGTATATATAAGAGAAGCTAAGGTCTCAAAAAAATTTTTGGCATTAGCCACCCCCATTACCACCTCCACCTCCTTATTAAAGGGGATGAAAAAAAATTGCGATTTAGTGTATGTACAGGAACCAGAAACCTCGAAATATTTTTTTTACTTCATCCACTACCACCCCCACCCCACTACCGATGTGGAGTATCGTTTTATGGGTTTTTGGGGTAGAGCATTTCAAATATTGTATTATTAAAGTTCCATAAACAATTATTTTCACATACAAAGTTTTTTCGTTGTGAATGACTTGGATAGAGAATCTGGATGTGGAAGTAGTGATTCCTTGGGCAGCTGTTTTTTTACAAAGGCTTATCACATCAACTAAATGGCATATGCCGCTTGACACTATTGGCAGTTCAATTCGTCACTGCCCTCCTTTCCTGGCTAAGGTATAGTTAGTTATTTTAGAAGTAGCTGATACTGTATCTGATAATGTGATGACAAAAGTTAGAAATTTAATATGGCGAATCTAATTGTGCTGTCATAACTGTAATATTTTTGCAGATTTACATAAAATTTGATACACGGAGATTTCAAGACTCTCTGATAACGAGCGTGACATTAAAACGTAAAATTTCAAAACGACTATCTTCTTTTACTGTACAGAAGCTAAATAAAGAGCTAAGAAGATTGAAAAAGTTATAATAAAAAAAAAACCGCTGCCCAAGGAATCACTACTTCCACATCCGGATTTTCTATCCAAGTCACATAACGAAAAAATGTTGTATCTGGAAATAATTGTTTATGGAACTTTAATAATATAATATTTGAAATCCTCTACCCTAAAAACCCATAAAACGATACCCCACATCGGTAGTGGGGTGGGGGTGGTGACAGGGGGTGGGAGTGAGTGGTGGATAAAGTAAAAAAATATTTTGAGGTTTCTGGTTCTTGTACACACACTAAATCACATTTTTTTTCATCCCCTTTAATAATGGGGTGGGGGTGGCAATGGGGGTGGCTAATGACAAATTATTTTTTGAGACCTTAGCTTCTCTTGTCTATACTAAATATCAATTTTATGAACTCTTACCTGCTTGAGTTACCTATTTACTCCAAATTTACCCCAATTTACCCCAATTTACCCCCCAACCCTTCGACGGAACAAGATGAAAATATAATCTAGTCCTAGATCTCGTTAAAGAACATATGTGTACCAAATTTCAAGTCAATATCTCAAACGGTTCCAGAGTAAACGTGCGCACAAAAAAAGTTACAGACCGACAGACAGACCGACAGACCGACAGACAGAATTTTTTTTTTCGCTCAAACTTGAAATCTCGACGTTTCATGACATTCTAAGCCTATTTGAATAATAAAAATTTTTAAAAATTTTTTTGTCGTTACTATACTTCCACTGGATGTGGAAGTAATTGAACCATCTTCAGAAATGTCTCTGAAAATGATGAAATAAAATTTCAGCATCGTGTCTCTCAATGAATTTGACCTTATTACCTAATATTGGTCGGTGTAACAATAACGAATTCAAACTGATTTTTAATCAATCTCAGTATCGATATTAGGAAATAAAGTTCAATTAATTGGGTGAAATTTTATTTCATAATTTTTAACGACATATTTTGAAGGTGGTTCAATTTTTTTTAATTTTCTTTTAACTAATTGTTTAATCTTACTTTTCTATTTATTTAAAATATGAAGCTTCTATTATTTAAGTTTATACAACACGAAGTGTTATGTTAAACAATGTTTAAAAAACTGATATAAATTAAAACATTTTTCGTTAATGTTCTACCTACATGAATTATAGTGTGTATTTTTAATGGAGATTTTTTTTGAGTATAGTTTGTTTTAGATTATAACCTTGACGTAATAGAACAGAATATTGGGAAGGCGAACATCAATCAGTAATTATGATATTTGGAATTGAGTAGAATACACATATTTTTTTTAAAACTTTTAAAAAACTATAATTTTTCTTCTACCTTCTGCGCGAAAAACACGTTTATGGTAATAGTGAAAAAAAGTGAAAAGCGTGAAAAAGGCAACATTATTTTTTTTTTCTGACGTATAGTCGAAGCATATGAGTGAATTGAAAACAATTGAATATCCCGCAATCTTCTCTTGTAGTCGAATAAAAATGTACTTTATTTTTTTATCCCCTCAAATAATGGGAAAAGGGTGGTAGTAACTGATGCCAAAAAAGATTTTGAGGCTTTTGGTTATTGTACACACACTAAAACACATTTTTATCTTTTACCCCATTTAATAACAGGGTGGCTGATGTCGAAAGAAATTCTGAGACTTTGACTTCTTGTACATACATTATATCCCAATTTTACGAAATCTTACTTGTTTGCCTTAATAGTCCGGGTGATATTAGGAAAATGTCTCGGAAAGTTTTGGGACAAGCCAAAAATTAGTCTACCCCCTACAGAATTTCCTCAGAAATCCGAAAAAATAGTGTTGATCACTCAAAATGGCGGCTTTAATGGTTATTTAACTTTTTGTAAACAAAATGAATTTTGCAACTTACTTGTTTGCTTATATCTTCGCTTCTAAAGGTCGTAGAAAAACGTTCGACTCGTCAATTTCTTCGTCATGGGTTCCCCTATAAGGTAGATATATCAATTTTTGATTGTTAATAATCATTTTATGACAAGAAACTGAAAAAATTGAATTTCTTGATCGTCGAACTTTGAAGTACTGTAGAACCAAATATAAAATCTGAATGTTAACGATATTATGAGAAATGGTACATATTTTTATTCTTAATGAAATGCACTTTATCCCGTTGCAAAATATTAATTATTTTTTTTGCAATTAATTTAAAAAAAATATATTCAAACTGTTATACTAAAAGATCATATTAATATTTTACAGTTCTGTTTCGGTAAAAACATTGTATTTGATGTACATTTACATAATCAAAAAGAATATTGCAAAAAAAAATTAATTTGCGACTTTTTTACGCAAAAAATTAATTTTGCCACATAAACAAATGTAAATATCTCAGTGGATTTTGCATAAAATTTATTGCAACTAACAGCATTTTAATTGTCATAAAAAAACACGAATTTAAAAAAAAAATGCTCCGATGCTTTGGAGCCGAGATATGAGGAATTCACGTTTTTTGCGATTTCGGCGAAATTTGAAAACATTTTTACTTGAAAATTTAACTGAATATACCTCAGAGTGTGTGTTGTCACTTACAAAAAGTGCCATCTATATATCCAGATGGGTCATTGAAAAAAAATCGAAAAAATTGTATCCTTGGCGCTCGCGCTCACGCTAGACGTCAGATCCCCCTCCCTCTTTACTGCTATTGAAGTACTTGGACAGTTTTACCGCGGCGGCAGCTTTATTTCTCTTTTTCTCGGCTTCAGGAGTGGCTAAATGGACGTTTTTTTTTTTAATTCAACTTATTTATTTCTCAGCTTTCCGATTACTCGATTATTTTTCAATCATTCATTTACGTTGCTTCATAAAATAAATATGTAAAGATTACATACAATTTATTTGATAAGACATTGATGAGTGAATAGTTTTTACTCTTATTGGGGATAAAAAAAGTATTCGTTGTGTATTTAAAAATTAATTTATTGAATATACAAAATAAAGTTTATTTTTCTGTCCTCGTTTTTTTTAGGTTGATTTCCTGTGTCGGACTCGCTGTCTGTTTCGTAAAAAAAAATAAAACTATATGTCACATCGGTAGTGGGGGTGAGAATGGTGGTGGTGGTGGTGGATGAAGTAAAAAAACAAAATTGAGGCCTTTGCTTCTTGTATACACACTAAATCACAATTTTATTATTATTACCCCCTTTAATAATGGGGTGGGGGTGGTAATGGGGGTGGCTAATGCCAACAAATTTTCTGGGGCCATAGCTTCTCTTAATTATACTAAATACCAATTTTATGGGCTCTTACTTGCTTAATTTACCCATTTACCCCCATTTCCCCTAACCCTTCAACGGAATAAGATCAAAATATAATCTTCCAGATCTCGTTAAAATACATGCATGTAGCAAATTTCAAATCAGTATATTAAAAGGTTTCAGAGTAATCGTGCCCACAAAAAAGTTACAGACTTTTTTGTGCGGATCGACCGACAGAGCGACAGACTTTTTTGCTCAAACTTAAAATCTCGACATTTCATGACATTCTAAGCCTATTTGAACAATAAAAATTTTTACAATTTTTTTTTGAGTTACTATACTTCCACTGGATGTGGAAATAATTATAAGATGTTTGATTATAAACTACTGAAATTATTTTATCTATAATAATAAAATAACAAAGCCGCTGTATTACAAATTCTTTTTGCGGAGCAACGTAATTGAATAATTGAAAAATAATCGAAGAATCGGAAAGCTGAGAAAAAAATAAGTTGCATTAAAAAAAAAACGTCCATCTAGCCATTCCTGAAGCCGAGAAAAACAGAAATAAAGCTGCCGCCGCGGTAAAACTGTCCAAGTACGCCACTAGCAGTCAAGGGGGAGAGGAATCTGGCGCCTAGCGTGAGCGCGAGCACCAAGGATGCAATTTTCTCAATTTTTTTCCATGGCCACACTCTGAGGTATATTCAGTTAAATTTTCAAGTAAAAATATTTTCAAATTTCGTCGCAATCGCAAAAAACGTGAATTCTTCATATCTCGGCTCCAAAGCAACGGAGCAAAATTTTTTTGAAATTCGTGTTTTTTTATGACAGTTAAAATGCCGTTAGTTGCAATAAATTTTATGCAAAATCCACTGAGATATTTACATTTGTTTATGTTGCAAAATTAATTTTTTGCATAAGAAAGTCGCAAATTAAATTTTTTTGCAATATTCTTTTTGATTATGTAAATGTACATCAAATACAATGTTTTTACCGAAACAGAACTGTAAAATATTAATATCTTTTAGTATAACAGTTTGAATTTTTTCTTTATAAATTAATTGCAAAAAAAATAATTAATATTTTGCAACGGGACAAAGTGAATTTCATTAAGGGTAAAAATATGTACTATTTCTCATAATATCGTTAAAATTCAGATTTTATATTTGTTTCTACAGTACTTCAAAGTTCGACGATCGAGAAATTCAATTTTTTCAGTTTCTTGTCATAAAATGTTATTAACAATCAAAAATTCGTTCTTTGCATATACCTACCTTATAGGGGAACCCATGACGAAGAAATTAATGGGCCGAACGTTTTTCTACAACCTTTAGAAAAGAAGATATAAGCAAACAAGTAAGTTGCAAAATTCATTTTGTTTACAAAAAGTTAAATAACCATTAAAGCCGCCATTTTGAGTGGTCAGCACTATTTTTTTCGGATTTCTGAGGAAATTTTGTGGGGGTAGACTAATTTTTGGCTTGTCCCAAAACTTTCCGAGAAATCGTTATTTTTGAATCTAAAATCACCGGACTATACCTATTCACTCCTCATTTACCCCCAAAACGTTCAACGGAATAAAGTCAAAGTATAATCTAGTTCCAGATCCCGCTATAATACAGAATAGTAGGTAGCAAATTTCAAGTCAATATCATAAACCGTTCCAGAATAATCATGCGCACAAAAAACTTACAGGCAGGTAGACAAACATAATTTTTTTTTGCTCAAACTTAAAATCTCGGCATTCCATGATATTCTAAGCCTATTTGAACAAAAATTTTCAAATGTTGTTTACGATTACTATACTGCCACGATGTAGAAGTAAATAACATTAACAGTGACAAAAATATCCAACTTACTCGTAAGTATCAAATAAAAATAAACTGAATATGATACATATTGAACTAAATAAAATTTTAATCTGTTTATGAACTATTATGCATTTTTGAGGAATTTAATCGTAATGATATTTGTAACGATTTTTGACAATCTCTTCTAAATTATTCAATCTTTACATCTTAATCATAAACAGAAAGTATTTGACGTGACACAACAGTCAATAATTTCCACGAGTAACTCGAGATGATTAAAGGTATTAATAGTCTAGTCAGAATAGACATTCAATCTTGGAAAAACTTCGATGGAGATGAAAATTTATACAGACCTTTAAATCATCATTTTAAATGAAATATCAAAAGTCCTCATTGATCCGACCCGTGCTGAAAATTTTATTCAAGGTCAAAAGTGCAAATTCTTTTTGAAAAGTATCTCTTAAACGTATCTCATAAGAATATTTCATACAAAATTTATAGAGCATGTGATTCTCTACAAAAAAGATTCCTACACTTTTTTTTTTAAACTATTTAACGTCGGCCTATTTCCGCTGCCAGGGCCTATCACCGACGTCAGGAGACGAGCTACCCCCAACCTGGAAATTTTGCCGAACCTCTTCCCTTAAGAAGAGTAGGGATCTTTTACTTGCCTAACATTTAATAATCAAGGGACCGCCTGCTTTACATCCCCTCCGAAGGATGGTATATACACTGCGTAATCCTCGTCTGAAATTACGTAACTTCCGCGTATACACTGATATACAAGCCGCTAGAAGGTGGGATGAGAACGTTTTATTTCCCAAGATGGGACCCCATCCAAGTACTAACCGCGCTCGACATTGCTTCAACGGAATATCGACTGACATTCACATTGAAGTCGCCTCTACGCTCGCCCCTTCCTACACTTTTTTTCCTATAAATGATTGTTCGTGAGTTATCGCGATTTAAAAAATTGCAAAACTCATATTATTCATAATATGCACCCCTCTCCGCATCACGTTCGTGGTAGAGTGCTTGACGCATTTTCCTTACGTGTTATCCTCATTAGGTATAATCCACAATTTGATTTGATTAAATACTAGATTTATATCAAAAAAAAAATGCTGTTATGGTTAATTATGAAACAAGAATACTTATTGGTTAAAAAAAAATAATGTTCTGATTAAATATTCTCAAATTCTATATCAGCAGCTGTACTTTCTTCTTCTTTTTCACCTTCTCCTTCTTTTTCTTCCTCGGGTTGTTGGATTACTGGGGATTGTTGTAAGGAACAACATTGGATCAAAATTCGCTTCTACAATTCCCACATACTATTGAACAAAAGAGTCCAACTTTTTTGCACCCACAATTACGATTGCAATTACAAAAAATGGTGTTGAGTAGTCTTTCTGGAGCAGGTGGGAGCAAAGTTCTAATTGGCTCCGAACAGCTGTTGATTATTCGTTACCTAGCCATGCTTGGACTCGATATAAATGCTGAAAAGCAGCAGCAGATGTTGAAGAAAGACAGGATAACTATACAACTTTATTAAGTCCTCTACTTTTCACAAAACTTAAATATCTTTAGTGGTCTCTTTTAGAGCTCCGTACATGGCAAGTAGAAAACGAATTCCATTAACGAGAATAACGTCTGAAGAAGGGTCCACCTTTGCAAGTCTTCAGCGCAATCAATTAAATCGTTACGTTACACAAGAAAATTGTGTCTAATGTTACAGACAATACGCTGCTTTCCGATCAACAAATACGAATCACCGAAGATTTCTTTAAACTAATAAAATAGAAAATGCATACTACAGCCGGTAAGCATAGATACATTTTGAAGATTATCAGAATAGCTGAAAGTGCCATAGGGTATTCCTACAAATTTGGGTGTTATATTTCTAAAAATAAAGAAACGTGTTTTTTATTTTTTTCCAACACGCAGTAAAATTTTGAAAGATATTCAAATTTTTAATATATTATGACGTATTAATTTGTCTCGTCATTTTGTTGATCAACTATCACTTTGATTACCGTGATATATGATATCAGTAGTCTTTAGTATACTGACTTAACATTGCTAACTTCTATTGCGATCTTGTGTTTTTAAAGTGAAAAAGAGTACCTAGAACTTGTTCTCGGAAGCTAATACGTTTCCCCAAAATATAAAAATGTATTGCATTACTACTTGAAATAACCTGCAAATTTACAGTTATGTTACCAAATAGCCTAGATATTTCATTTGTATTGGCCTATAATTATTTCATTACAATAACCATTTTTTATCTACTTAGGAGGTACCCCCAAGCTTTTTGATCATAAAACCTTTATTAACACGTAGTTATTCATCGGATATTCTGTATCTACATGAAATATTCTTTCAAACATTAACTGTCATAATTTCTTTGTCTACCTATAAAAATACTTCTGTTTGTTTTCTTTAGTTAGAGATGATTAGTTAAAGGTATTAATATAATGATATAAAATTCCAAAATTGGATATGTCCTCAATAGTACTAAAATGAGCAAATACCAGCAATGCCTGCTTTCATAAAGTAAACTTGAGATTTCTCCTCAAATACATCAGGTTCACCCTCCCGTCCCAAGGGATAGGAGGGAGGACCTCAGCCAAATCAATCAAATTTGAGTCATAAGTTAGTACATCATTACAAAATTAGTGGTGGGAATTCTTCAAGTATCTTTCTGTGAGGACTTCAACATATTTAAAGGATATTATCAAATTCCTGTGATTTTTCTTTTTATATTGGACACTGCTTTCGCAGAATATCTGCAACTGCATTTGCTGGAGACATTTTAGGTCTTAAAGAACTTGGAGAATGGAAACTTTTAATAGTTGCGAAAGTTATATCGGTAATTTCGTTCAAAATAAAGCTTCCATTATCGCAAAAAATCATTATAGTAGATACTTCTATATAGAAATCTCAAACGAATGTAATTGAAGTTGAACCCGTAATAATCAAAGGCATTACTCTTGGAGTATGGTCATAACTCTTTCTTAGAAATTCACAGGCTTTTCATAATTATTAAAAGTATTCAAACGAATTTAATTTAAATCGAACCTGAAATAATCAATGAGGTATTGTTGATATACTGCGTCAAAACGGAATTCTCACAGCACTTCAGCGGAAGTATGCGTGGTGCGGGCTTTTTCTCGGAAAAATGGTATTTTCTAAGAAAACACACACATACGTCGATGATCTCCTAATCGCCGCAGGACACATCTGGACTGAAAATAAACTTCAAGAAAAACCTAATAATGGAGCGAGACCCGTTAACAAAAGAGAGTTGGACCAGGGGAGAGGAACACAAAATACAGGACTCAGAAGAAAGAAATTTTTGAGAAGAGGAGAAAGGGACATCGTCCAACTACTCACAAAAACAACAAGACGAAAACAACGACATAAAACATCAACACTAATAGGGGGAGAGACAATTAAAAAAAGGATAGAAAACCCATCTGAAAACTTATATTATATTAATCTACACTATTAACATGTTTTTTTAAGAATTCCTCTGCACTACCCACCTGGATTGATCATATTTTACCCACCTGGATTGATCACGTTTCGCCGGTCTGCATGTTGGCGTTCTAGGAAAAGCATATAATTTAGCATTTTTTTTTAAGCACTGAAGTACTGGGGACATACCCAAGGAAGGGACCCAACACATCTACTGAAGAAAGCGCTAGCACCGAACATCAACAAACTAAAAATAGGGAGACATGCTACAGAGGAGAACAACAACTGAGAGGATCAGGATAAACAAATACAAAGAAATCGCAACGATATATAAGACAGAGGTAGTTTTTCGTAATAAGGATACTCACGTCAAGACAAAGTGAATCTCTGCTTACTCTACCACAATCGAAAACCGAGGAATCAGAAGACTTAGAAAAAGAAGATTCGAAGAAACAGAAACACAAAAACAGGAGCATATACTCCATATTACGACACAAAGTGGCAACATTTCACAAGAAGACACAGAAGAGGCAGAAGTCCAGAACCAAAAACACAAAAAACCGAGTTTAAACGCTTCCTCACGACACAATGAGGTAACGCATCTCACAAATACCTACACCTCTCACCCCACATTCCTTTACTATGCGACATGTGGCTCTCGCTGCTGGCAACAAGCATGACCTTAGTCTAACCCAGCGTGGCCCAGCTGTATAACTCTAGGAGTGGCAGCAATGCCTACTGCACGCTGGTAAATTATAAATCAACTAACCGTTTACTAGTTACAGCGCGTCAAAGTTTACAAAACGTAGTTTTTGCGGATTATTACCATTGATCGTACATTAAAATAGCAAATAGTAATCATGTAAATCATTAAATTCTCTACATTTTGTGTTACAGAGGACATTTTGAAGGACTAATATTTTGTGGGCTACAGCCCGTAAATAGTTATAAAAAATAGTTTTTGAAAATATCCCTAACTATTCAAAATTATCCATCGTACACTCAAATGTGTTATTATCAATTTTGTAGAGCACTAAATCCTTTATAATCAAGTGTTCTGCATGTTTGCAATTGTTTATTTTTAAAGTCGATCAATAGTTCAGATGTTTTGAAAAAAATATTTTCTATAACTTTTCCAGAAAAGTTGTAAATAAAAATTGTAGAGAACTTAATGCTCTACAAATTTGCAACTACATATTTTTTTATCCGATCAATAATAGTTAACGAAATATTTTGAAAAAACTATTCTTTTAAAACTTTCGCGGGCTAAGCTAAGCTTGTGAACAATTAGTTCCAAAAAATAGTGACTCGGACAGAAATTGTATCAATAGTTTACGAAATAATTCGCTGTAACTCGTAAATGTTTAGTTGCACGAAAATAAGCTTCTTAAGGATTTCAAGGAGAATTTAGTGCTGAAATAAAAAGTTGTTTACCATTTTTGTCTTAGCATCATGGTTCGCGAGATATTTCCCTTTGACTTTTCGCAAAGATGGCGGATAACCCCAACCACTGCAGAGCCCACCAACTTGGTAAAATACTCAGAACGAACCCTCGAATACGTTAAAAAAGAAAAGATAACTTACGCTATTTTGACTAATTCCTGTAACATTAATGTAAGTATTAAAATGTAAATAAAGTTTAAGTTTTTTCAATTTTTTTGCTTGCGAAAAACATAATTTACATGCTTCTGCAGAAGTCATTTTTTTGACACGGAACGGGGTACTGTAATTGCCATTTTATACATCGTTTCGCATATTACAAGACTTTCTATACGCAAAAACAATAAATTTGGTAAATAGTTTGGACGCTCTTATTAGTTTTATATCAGCTGTAGACCAAGATCTGATAATGTTACGGGGATACTAAACCTGCAGGTAATTTTAACACATTGTCAATTGCGTGGAGAAAATATTCTAAATTTAGTAGAATAGGGGATGTGGCAATTGTAAAGGGTATAGGCCAACATAACACTCGTTTGTCACCATCAATGCCAGAATTTCAACGAGGAATCGCTTCATTAGTAGAACATTTCCGCTTTGTAAAGAACATCATTTGAATTTCAAAACATACCACCGCAATAATTAACAATATGATAATTAGTATATGTGGTGAGATAATTAGCACTGTTCATTTGAACGCAACTTGCTGTCGCGATTAATTGTTAATTAACTTACTTAATTCGTATGATTAATGAGAGTCTTAACATAGATGAGATGTAATAGCGAATATTTTCAACTTAATAATCTCATTTCAAAGAAATAATAATAAAAAAAAAATGAATAAATGCAGTGTGGTGATACATAGAAAAAGTATTGATATGTATTGATTGAGCTCCATGCATGCGAGAAATTCTTCGACTTCTTCATCGTCATAAAGCTCGTCGACTGTTGCTGGTGCATTATCGCAGTTTTGTCCGTTACAAAATTTGCAATTACAGAACATTTTAACCCTGCCTTTCCACAACCACATGCTGCACTGCACCCTTTCTTACATTTACGTGAAAGAAATTTAAGTAGCTTTTCAGAAGTAGGAACTATCAGCATTGTTACTGGTGTAAGCCCTGCTTTGCTCTGTTTGTAGCCCCATTCTTCAACATTTTTGCACCCCCCTGCCACTCCTGGACTTGATAATATGCGCTGAATGAATGCTATAGGAAACCACGTAAAAAAAGCGCCTCAAGGTGGTGTGGAAACGAGTATTGAACATTGAGTTATGCGTAGCATACAAGTAAAATCAACTATATTTGAGGATTTTTAGGTATGAAAAAAAAATTTGTCTCAACACAAAAGTACTCCTTCATAAAAGTCGCACTAAATTGAGAAATTACAAAAAATTATAATTTTGTCAAGAATGCTTGACTTCGATCGGCTGCTGCACCGAAACTATTCAGTTTAACGAAAAAATGTATAGAGCATATTTTGTAGAAAATTTAATGGTCTTTTATTTTCATAAGAATATTTTTTGCCGTATAAGGTACCCGAAATGAGATATTTACAAGAAACTGTGTTTGTGCGCCATTTTTTCAATATGGCGGCGCCGGTGCCTGAGATCACATTTTGCATTTTTTCTTACTTCATTCGGGGCATCGAAATCTACAAATTCCCAAAGTTTCAAAAGTCCCGCACTTATTCGGACTAAACCCCATGCTTTATGCTCTCACCGCTGTATGATACACGTTTTATACTGAATGGGAATAAGTTTTGTAAATACAAGGTGTCCCCAATCTTCTAGAATTTAGAGCACTTTATGCTCTAAATTCTAGTAGATTGGGGGATTCGATAGATGAAAATTTCACTCACATTTCTTCATAACGAAGTCACTAATAGAGTTACAGCTTCTCATAGTGGTTGTCAGACAACGTGTTTTCTTCTTATAACCTTTTAACGGCTTGACATATGGCTATTAAATGTATTATGCCCTTTATCTTTGGTTAGTTGCCTATTAGAGCAAACTCATACGGATATTTAGAGTGCGTCCTACTCAAGGTCATCATTTTTTTGTCTCACAAATTCGCACTCTTCATTAGTCTGATGGTCTTATGACAATCTATTATATAGGAAGATACCAATATATCAACATATATTAGTGACCCTCTTGGGTCCCGGTAATATTGTCTTAGTAAGTTTTTGATAAGTTTTTGATCTTAACTCTTTAGGTGTCTTCTGATCAGCTCCTGATTATAGTTTTTATAATTATTGTTTGCAAACAGAAGACTACTGAGAAAAGAGATGGCATTCGGTATGATCGGTTGAAATATTTCAATATATTATTCATTATTATTATTGCCTATAGAAAAAAAAGTTTGAAATAAAAGTTGTGTGGTTATGACTGAATTTTGTTAAAATGCTATCAAAAGTACAGTAGCGTGCAGATTTCAGGGGATACAAAATTATTTATTTATATTTCCTAAATAAATCTTTGTTATCTATTTTGTATAAATATTTGTTTTTTTCTTTCTCACTGTAAACAATTTTGATTATTTCATTAAAGAAATGTCACTTATCAAACATAACAGTTGTCATTTTCATAGCTCACTTTAATAATGTTAACTTTTCCATATTTACAGTAACTAGTTTAACTAAGATATTCGACGTTTAATAACTCAAAAATGGTATATGGTAGGGGTTATTACGCCCACCTGTGTATCTGTTAATTTACAGGTGTTATAACGCAAACGTTTTGTCTTGGGGGTTTAAGTTCGGCAAGTGATGTTCTTGCTCGTGATAAGGGTCGTGGTTCCAAGATCTTAATGAACTAAAAGAAACAGTGATTACTAGGCGCCAAGTGATTTAGATATTAATATTATCCTAACTAGAATTTATAACTCAGGTAAAAACCACTAAATATAATTCCGAGTTTTAATCTATGATGAAAATAAAGAACATGAACCATAAATTTGCATATAAATAAATATATTGCTAATGTACATTCAATCAATATAAACAATTGTGTACAAATATTTCACTAAAATGTGCACTTCACCCTTGCAAGAGCCGGGGTCTTTGGACACAGCAAAAATATATCGCCCAAACACCCTTTTATAAACTTAAATATGGAAATCGACATAAAAGTACAAATATTATAAATAATAAACAAATTACTTTATGTCACAACTAAACTATAAAATATAATTTCTCTCATATGTTAAACCAAGCGTCGATTATTGCTTCTATAATCACCTCGTAAAAAAAAATATGCTTTTGTGGTATACTTAACTTGTACTATTCAGGGGTACTTATGTAACAGGAAAATTTCCAGATAGCGGTATACTTCCGTGATTGCCTCCCGGTGTAATGTATTTTCACCGGAGCGGTTTCAGGCTTCCCTCAGACAAGTTTTGTACCAGAGACTTTGTTGCGATGACCTGTGACTGCGAGCTGACTGTACCAAATTGCTATTACCAATATTTCACTGCCCAAAAGGTTACTCTAACTCAATATAAACGGGGACAAAAGACGTCTAAAAGAAAATGATAACCGATCTTAGCATTCTATTACTAACCATAATTATTAAATATGTCAATTGTTAACACCTTTCACTGAGAAATAATGTAAAACGCTTACCTCCCCGTGCCGATTCAGCCTAACATCAGAGGAGACGTCTACACACTTATGCAAGGTATTTTTTTCTATCCAAAAATACAGAATGTTAAAGAGGATATCTCTGACCAAATAACCAATAACTTAAAAAAATTCCCTCTTAGTGGCACTATAGGTATTTTATCGGTCAATTACGAAGTAACTAATTTCAAACTACCACGCGGCCTTCACCTTGCTTTTCTGCACCGTACTTTTGCTAGCCCGCCGTTATCAAAAGGACTTCACCTTTTTTGCTAACTTTCTTATAATATATAAAGAGCTCAAACCGAAATAAAACATAAGCTTTACACGCTCGCTAATAAGGACATTAATTTTCAGAACATTAATTTTATTTTACGATATATTAAAAATATCGTAACAGGGAACATAATATGATATATTTTTCAAATCAGGAAAAAATGATCATTTCAAAAATTTAATAATATACAAGGTATCCCATTTAAAAGAAAATGTTATTCTTTTGTATCCACTGAAATCTGCACGCTACTGTACTTTTTGATAGCATTTTAACAAAATTCAGTAATAACCGCACGACTTTTATTTCAAACTTTTTTTTCTATAGGCAATAATAATAACGATGGTAAGGGGTGGGTAATTTATAATGAATAATCCTGTACTTTGTTCCTTCCAGAATACTAACACAAAATTGTCTTGCTAATACCATTGTGGTTGATAGCGTTCCCCTTTGCCTTCCTTCCCCAAATGTTATTATCTTATATATCTGACCCCCTATTAGAGAGATTAGCCCAGCCATTTCTTCTTAAAGTGAAAGTAAATTCTTTTTGCCTAAGGGGTTTTTGTAACGAAAAGTCGATCAGACATATAGCCGACTATTTAAGCAACATATTTTACAAAAAACTGCACTTTTTGCGTAGAACACCGAACTTGCCATGCATCATGTCCAGACCCATTGTCAACGTATAGGAAGGAGAGCCACCTGCAACCTCTAACAAAATGGCGGTCACGTCTCCCAAAATGGCCCCCTTAAAATTTAAATTATTTTAAAATAATAGACTTTGTCTAATGTCTAATTATATGTTTTTAGGGAAACTGAATTTAAAAAAAGGCCCTAAAACGTACTCCATAGTCCATAGGACGAAATATCCAACATGGAGACCAAAATGGCCGCCACAAAATTTAAGCTTCATATTTTATTAATACTAGAATACTAACCTTCGTAAATTTGCAAACACAATTTTGAAACATGGCGGTAGTCTTAATATGATCATCTCAGCTAAGCCGTGGCCAATTGTTATTCTTACCTCACCTCAAAACTAACCAACAGCAATTGCCAATTGATGCTGGTATTCTCCTAACGTCGTAATAGTAGAGTCATTTGGTGTAAACAAGTACCTAAACTTCGGACTAATTCTATAGCGGCTTGTATCTATTTTTGTGGATTCTTAAACATTAGAGTATCAACTTCATATATTAAAAAGGAATAGATGTGCTTTTACCTTCAAGAGGGTGAAAACCACCTCTCGAGTCAAAAAATCAATAAATAACAATGTACTGAGAAGAAATTAATGAAACTTATTTATGTTTTTGGGGTCGCTGAGTCAGAAATTAAAAATTTTATGTTGCACCCTCACTATGGCCTATATAAAAGGGGTAAAATGGATAAATTAATTATTTTTTGTTTATTTTGAGAAATTAATTATTTTCATCTTTATACATATTTACACAAATGCATACAAATACATAGGATGTCCAACGACTTAAGAAACGTGCGTGAATATCAAAAAAGTATAAGAATTATAATGATTCCTTTATAATTGAAAATATTGAGATTTTACAGCCAAACGATTTGCTAAAACGAGGCGCGCTTCTTATTTCGGTCATATTGCGTCAATTAAAAAAAAAAAAATCAAAGTTAATTTCAAACACTTCTATCTCCTAAACTATCTTCATCAAAAAAATAAAAACAGCATAGCTTTCCTTAGTTTATTGCCATAATTTTTTGTCTTTAGTAACATTCAGCTAAAATGCTTTCCTGCTAAGTTATTTAACCTTAAATCCAAAAAAAAAAAAAATATATTTTTTCAAAAATTTTCAAAATACATGAATAGTAAAATCTTTTAGATAATGCATAAATCACGGTCAAAAAATGTATGCGTATACATAATAGTTAGGACTAACAAAAACACGATTTGGATTTTTTTTCAACTTAGAATTTACTAGAACCAACAAACAGGCGCTTTTTGGTGTAAAAAAACAGAATTTTGCCTTTATTTCCGTGTATCATTTTTTATTTTGCAGATATCAAAATTCACCTAACATTTACTGTATCTCGTCAACGATGAGCCTAAACAAATTTTTATTTCATGGATTTATTTTTGTTATTTCATAAGCTAACTTTTTTGTTCTGACAAACTTTTTCGAAAATGTGATCCTCTTTAAGTAATTTGCTTAAAACCTTTAAAAAACCAGTGTTTTCTGTTTAAAAATAAATATTTTCAACCCCCCTGTAATTCGGTGGGTATTAAAGCAAACATACCTTTAATATATCATATTTGACCCACTTTGGATCAAACTATCCAAAAATATTTGAATTTGAAACTACTATAGAATTATCCCGATGTGAAATCACTAAGTTACTGTACTAAAACTGTTCTGTGGTCAGAAAAAAGATTATCCACGAGACATCTAAAACTATTGTTATAAGCATTTGTAAATATTTGGTCAATTATAGTACAAGCACTAGTGGTTATCTGGGTAAAGTATAAATAAGTATACAGATTTTATGAGTCGTACTATTTATTCTGACAGAACAGAATAGCCATGTTCATTTCTTTCAATTTAAATGAGAAAATAAATTATATACTTAAAAATAGAATTCTATTTCTTGAGTTTGTTATAAGAAGTACATTCAAAATATATTTTATTACTAAGATAATATTTTTAAAACTAAAAAAACATACATCTAAATGTCTATTGGAGCCCAGCTTATGCAGATATAAAATTTTCATCGGCCACATATAAATTAAACCAGTAACTACATTAAAACTACAAATTATAGAATATGTGTAATATATACAAAATAATTTAAAACCACGTTTAAACCCATCCCCATGACAAATATCTGTTTATAATGTAATGATAGGCCCCCAAAGACAGGCCACACAACGAGAATCGTTTTCTTCATCTAAACAAAGCGTAAACCTCTCGTCGCTCTAGAAAACATGTGATAAACTAAACTTTTTTCTTGATTTCTTGAATTATTCAAACAAGACTTATTTTATACATATGTATTACCGAAACATCCATTAACATTTATCAATATCTAACGTTAAATTAGAGTTTCCACTACAGCCAAGACTCTTTGGTTCACATCTAATATTGGCTTAGGCTACAAACTAATTTTCTTTCGTAAAAATCTGCAATCTGTTTTCAATATTTTTAAGTTATTCCATATGTGTAATTGAACAGTTAATTGATAGATGGTTGTTAATATTTGTGTAATTTTATATACATTCCCGAAAACAGTTATTACATCTCCAAGATTATCATCGAGTATTCTTCGAGGTGTATTATTTCGGTATCTTTTCTGCTTTAATCAAACTTTACTTTTCCTGATAGTTCTTTCAGTAGGCCATCGGTTATTAAAGAAGATTTTTAGAAATTTCCCAAATACGCATTTTTTTAACACAATTTATTTTTTTCTTGTGAGTAATTTAGTTTAGAAGTAGTGAAAAACCTTGGAGTAAAACAATAGCCCACTCCACGAGTGTACATGTTCATCTGAACTCATTCGGAAACAATGAATTTTTTTGCTAAAATTAGTTAGGGAGCTAATAATAATAATACTAATAATAATAATGATAATAATAATAATAATAGTAAGAACGGAGATTTGTCCAACCCAAAGAACTACTGACCGATAACCTGTTTAAATACATGTTACAAGGTGTTCACGCGCATTTTGTACATGCGGGTACTCCACGCAGTTGAACCGGTTTACGAACGGTTTATGAGCAACGAGGGTCGAAGAGAGGCTGGCTGCAAGGAGAACCTGCTGATTGTGTCACGCAGGACTCCGTGCAGAATAAGCGGAACCTCTTCATGGCCTGGATCGACTACCGCAAGGCATTTGATATGACATCCCATGAGCTTATTGTTCACTTGCTCCAATGTCTTGCGGTACCCTGTTCCGTAGTGAGATCGAAGAACTGATGCCGCTCTGGAGGACTCGCTTTACCATTACATCGGGTAACGATAAAGTCCAGACGGAGTCCGTAACATTCAGAAGGGGAGTATTTCAGGGAGATTCCCTTAGCCCCCTTCTGTTTTGCATCTCACTACTGCCATTATCCATTTGGCTCCGGAAAACCCGTGGATACAACTGTGGTACCCCTGGCGATAGGAGGCATAAGGTCACCTATCTGTTCTACATGGATGACCTTAAACTTTATTCCTCCGGAGAGAGGGACCAACACCAGTCCCTCAGGGTGGTACAGGAGTATACGCAGGCTGTCGGTATGGAGTTCGGGTTGAACAAATGTGTACTGGTCCATCTCAAGAGAGGACGATGCGTGAACTACGGAGAGGACGCGCAGATCGTAGACGGAAGCATCTTACATCATCTAGATGCCGGAGGATCGTACACTTACTTGGGTGTCGAGCAACGCTCCACCCAAGAAGTGAGTATAGTAAATAACGCTCTCCGCGGCAAGTATCAGCACCGACAGATCTGGTCTTCAGAACTGTCGGGGAAGAACAAGGTGTCTGCTACCAACATGCTTGCCGTTCCGATCCTTCTCTACTCCTTTGAAGTAGTGAAATGGAGTCGAGAGGAGTTGCGTCAACTCGATGTAGGAACCTGCAAGAAGATGCATCTCAATAGGAGCTTTCATCCTAAATCGTCCGTTCCACGGCTATACCTCCCGCGACATCGGGGAGGCCGTGGACTCTTGAGTTTGGAGAGTCTCCATAACAGGATGGTTCTGGATGGAGCCTGTAAAGTCATCAGGAGTTCGGATCCCGTCCCCTGCATGATCCGGAACCATGAAAATGCAGGAGTAGGAGCCTTTTTATTTAAGGCAGCACAGAGAGCAGCCGATGAACTTGGTCTCTTCTTCGACGTTGAGCTGGTAAATCCCGACTCTGTCACCGAGTTGGAACCTGCTCGATGAAAAGCCCAAATTAAAGCTGCAAAACACAACATCTGTCTGCAGCTTCACACGGATAAGCCAATGCATGGGTTTTCTATAAAAATATAGAAAACCTTGGCTTATCCGAAAGGCTGACCTTTGCCTTCTTAAGGTCAGCCGGGCTGAAGTCTGAGACCTAGGGATTCATAATGGCTTGCTAAGATGGTGTATTTAACACCCTCGTCTATCGAAGTCGTGTCGTGGGTATAGAGGTCCCTGATGTCAGCTGCAGGACCTGCCGCAGGGCGCCAGAGACTTTGATGCACTTGTTGTCGGCTTGTCCGACATATGCTGTCCCGGCCTATATCCAGAGGCACGACGGAACATTACGAGTGCTTTACTATCACCTAAGGCACTCGTATGGGATAGACGAGACACCAGTGCTGCCTTACGCTCCGGGGATATTGAGTCCGTTGTGGGAAATGAGAAGTGTCTAATTTATTGGAACTACTCGTTTCCCACCGTCAGGCAAATACAAGTCAACAAGCCTGACGTAGTCCTCCTCGGCCATCAACTCAAGACAATGTTCATCGTGGAGTTTTCGGCTCTCGCGGAGAACAACATTGTCTTGAAGGAGGAGGAAAAACGGACAAAATATCGAGATTTGCTTTTCGCATATTTATTTGTTCTTAAAAAAAAATAACAATTTGTGAAAAAAGTATTCTTGTTGTTTATTCTTCCACCCTGTATGACGGATATCGAAAATTTTTGTTAATAGCACTAAAAAAAGTACGTGAAAAACCTACATTCTAAAAAAGAAATATATGTTCTATGACTTGATGCACTTAAACAGATGACGATTCAATTTTCGACTTTGTTATTGCCTTTTAAGTGTTGTTATAAACATTTCAACTTGAAATTTGGTACGATGGTTTATCTCTACCACAAACATATTTTTCTAGTTTCGTTCAAATATATGCATTATTATTTAAGTTATCGCCAATTCTTTAAAAAGAGTCAATCTTATTTGTTTCCATTTTTTGCTATTTAACAAATCGACACAGCGAATACATTTTGCTCCAACACATTTTTTTATTCAAAATACTTGAGCGCAGTGTACTATGAAATGGATTTTTGTACAAAATTTTTATACGGTTATACTAGCCCGAGAGCCCACGACAAAGGACAATGTTAAAAATAGCTGATTTTTGGCCCCTATCCCGGAACCCATAATACCAAGAGAAAATGGTTGAAATAGGCTCAAGATTAATAAAAATACATCTTCGTGGTACCAAAAGCCTGGGGAAAATTTTATTTCACCCCCAAAAACATAAAAACAACCACTAAAATGCTATAAATAATAGCTTATACTGAATGTGAAAATTATATTTATTTTATGATAACTATTAGGTATCGATTCAATAGAGATAACATAAAGGTAAACACACCCTATTCGGGGGATGGAACGAGATACACAGCATCTAATATTAAGAAAATAGGTACCAAGGTGATTAAAAATGTACAAAATGATTTTTTAATATTAGTTGAGCCAGACCTTCAACTGTTCCTGACCTCAGTATCGAGAACAATCCCTATAAGGGTATGAAATAACACATCCCCACAAAAAAAAAAGTTCAGACCAGCGAACCAGACCCATGTATCCCTATGTATTTTCGGTCGCTGAATCCGAATCCGAGGTCAAAAAAATTCGTACACCCTCAAAATCTTGAACTAGAGCCAAAGAACACCCCTGGACTGGGGTAAAAAGAATATTAAGCTACGAGAATAGTTGTTACATCCTAATCTATCGAATTATACGTTTTTCCTCCTCCTTCAAGACAATGTTGTTCTCCGCGGGTGCCGAGAACTCCACGACAAGCATTGTCTTGAGTTGGTGGTCGAGGAGGACTATGTCAGGCTTGTTGGCTTGTATATGCCTGACGGTGGGAAACGAGTAGTTCCAATAAATTAGACACTTCTCATTTCCCACAACGGACTCAATATCCCCCGGAGCATAAGGCAGCACTGGTGTTTCGTCTATCCGATACGAGTGCCTTAGATGGTAATAAAGCACTCGTAATGCTCCGTCGTGCCTCTGGATATAGGCCGAGACTGCATATGTAGGACAAGCCGACAACAAGTGCATCAGAGTCTCTGGCGCCCTGCGGCAGGCCCTACGGCAGATCCTGCAGCTGACATCAGGGACCACTATACCCATGACACGACTTCGATAGACGAGGGTATTAAATACACCGTCCTGGCAAGCCATTATGAATCCCTCGGTCTCAGACTTCAGCCCGGCTGACCTTAAGAAGGCAAAGGTCAGCCTTTCGGATAAGCCAAGGTTTTCTATATTTTTATAGAAAACTCCATGCATTGGCTTATCCGTGTGAAGCTGCAGAAAGATGTTGTGTTCTGCAGCTTTTATTTGGGCTTTTCGTCGAGCAGGTTCCAACTCGGTGACAGAGTCGGGATTTACCCACTCGACGTCGAAGAAGAGACCAAGTTCATCGGCTGCTCTCTGTGCTGCCTTAAACAAAAAGGCTCCTACCCCTGCATTTTCATGGTCCCGGACCATGCAGAGGAGGGGATCCGAACTCCTGATGACCTTACAGGCTCCATCCAGAACCATCCCATTATGGAGACTCTCCAAACTCAAGAGTCCACGGCCTCCCCGATGTCGCAGGAGGTATAGCCGTGGAACGGACGATTATTATTATTATTATTATTATTATTTTTTTAGTTTATAAAAGCCAGTCACCCCTTTATACTCTGTGGCTCCGACACTCACAGAGGGGAGCTGGTAGTACCGGCAGCCACTCCCCACGTCCGTGGGGTGAGTGACTACTGGGTCCGAGAATCGTGTGCTCTGAGTAGACGTAATGAGCCGAGGATAATGGCCTTCTGCATCCTGCCGGCTAAGATCTCTGCCGAATTTCGGCATGCCGGTATGATCTTTAGTTCTGAAAGCAGCGTGTGTCTCGTTCCACCGAGGGCTCCTATGATCAGGACCACTAGCTTAACAGTGTGGCCAGGGTAAAGCCTGCGGAGCTCGAAGAGCAAATCTCGATATTTCGTCCGTTTTTCCTCCTCCTTCAAGACAATGTTATTCTCCGCGGGAGCCGAGAACTCCACGACAAACATTGTCTTGAGTTGGTGGTCGAGGAGGACCATGTCAGGCTTATTAGCTTGTATTTGCCTGACGGTGGGAAACGAGTAGTTCCAATAAATTAGACACTTCTCATTCCCCACAACGGACTCAATATCCCCCGGAGCGTAAGGCAGCACTGGTGTCTCGTCTATCCCATACGAGTGCCTTAAGTGATAATAAAGCACTCGTAATGCTGCGTCGTGCCTCTGGATATAGGCCGAGACTGCATATACTGGACAAGCCGACAGCAAATGCATTAATGTCTCCGGCGCCCTGTGGCAGGTCCTGCAGCTGACATCAGGGACCTCTATACCCATGACACGACTTCGATAGACGAGTGTGTTGAATACACCATCCTGGCACGCCATTATGAATCCCTCGGTCTCAGACTTTAGCCCGGCTGACCTTAAGAAAGCAAAGGTCAGCCTTTCGGATAAGCCGCGGTCTTCTATATTTTTATAGAAGACTCCGTGCAATGGCTTATCCGAGTGTAGCTGCAGAAATAAATCAATTTCAGCAGCTTTGACTTGGGCTTTTTGCCGAGCAGGTTCCAACTCGGTGACAGAGTCGTGATTAACCCGCTCAGCGTCGAAGACCAAACCGAGTTCATCGGCGGCTCTGCGCGCTGCCTTAAACAAAAAGGCTCCTACTCCTGCACTTTCATGGTCTCGGACCATGCAGAAGAGGGGATCCGAACTCCTTATGACCTTACAGGCTCCATCCAGAACCATCCTGTTATGGAGACTCTCCAAACTCAAGAGTCCACGGCCTCCCCGATGTCGTGGGAGATATAACCGTGGAACGGACGATTTAGGGTGCAAACTCCTATAGAGATGCATCCTTTTTCGGGTTCCTACATCGAGTTGTCGCAGCTCCTCTTGATTCCATTTAATTACTCCAAAGGAGTAGAGGAGGATCGGAACGGCAAGCATATTGGTAGCAGACACCTTGTTCTTCCCCGACAGTTCTGAGGACCAGATCTGTCGGAGTCGGTGCTGATACTTGCCGCGGAGAGCGTTTTTTACTACACTCACTTCTTGGGTGGAGCGTTGCTCGACACCCAAGTAAATGTACGACTCTCCGGCATCTAGGTGATGTAAGATGCTTCCGTCCACGAGCTGCGCATCCTCTCCGTAGTCACCGCATCGTCCTCTCTTGAGGTGGACTAGTGCACACTTGTCCAACCCAAATTCCATGCCGACAGCCTGCGTGTACTCCTGTACCACCCTGAGGGACTGGCGTAAATCCCTTTCTCCGGAGGCATAAAGTTTAAGGTCATCCATGTAAAACAGATGGGTGACCTTATGCCTTCTATCGCCGGGGGTACCGCAGTTGTAGCCACGGGTATTTCGCAGCGAAACGGATAATGGCAGTAGCGAGATGCAAAACAGAAAGGGGCTTAGGGAATCTCCCTGAAATACTCCCCTTCTGAACAATACCGGCTCTGTCTGGACTCTGCTATTACCAGATGTTATGGTAAAGCGAGTCCTCCAGAGCGGCATGAGTTCTTCGATACATCTCACTACGGGACCGGGCACCGCAAGACATCTGAGCAAGTGGACAATGAGCTCATGGGATGTCATATCAAATGCCTTGCGGAAGTCGATCCAGGCCATAGAGAGGTTACGCTTATACTGCACGGAGTCCTGCGTGATACATCTGTCGATCAGCAGGTTCTCCTTGCAGCCAGCGACACCTCTCTTTGACCCTCGTTGCTCATATACCCGTTCGTAAACCCGTTCAACTGCTTGGAGCACCCGCATGTACAAGATGCGTGTAAACAACTTGTAGCATGCGTTTAAGCAAGTTATCGGCCGGTAATTTTTTGGGTTAGACAAATCTCCGTTCTTCGGGATCAGCACTGTCCGCCCCTCGACAACCCAAGAAAGAATTTGCTGCTCCCCATTTAGCCATGAATTAAAAATTCTGGCCAAATGGTGGTGGGTACTGGAAAACTTTTTCCACCAAAAGTTATTTATCCCATCGGGACCTGGAGCAGCAAAGTTCTTAGAGCCCTCAAGAGCTCTTCGAACCTCTTCTGGGGTTATCGGTTGGCACACCTCGTTTGGTTGTTGAAACCTTTGGCAAAAGGCTTCAAAGTGTGCCAGGGCTGGAGTGTCTCTGTTGAGTGGGAGCTTCTGTCCGTAGAACGTTTTCCAGAAGTTTTCCACCTGATCTACAGTCGGCGGATTCTCTACAACACGCTGAGGCGGTTCGAAAAGGCGCGAGGGCTTTTTGCGGAATAGATTGTTTTCCGCCAGCCCCCTCGCCCGCCTCACTAGTGACTTTTTACAAGTCACTAGCATCCGTATCCGATCAAGGCAGTGCTGTTTGGTGGTTCGCAGCACTGCCCCATTCAGTGTGTGATGGACGCGTCTTAAATTGGCGGCTATGCGTCTAACTTTGGGCGTGAATGTCCTATTGGTCGCCATATAGTACATCACACATTGGATACGGGATGCGTGTTGCCTCGCCGACCGGATCTTGGCTTCCATCTTTTGTATACGCCACTCCGCTCTCTCCTGTGGGGAGGCAGTATTCCGCCTCTCACCCGGAGTTAAGCGCTGGGCAGCAGCGTATACGGCACAATTTATGTGCCAGATGTCAGCCCCTTCTGGTATCGCTTCACGAAGTTCAGCATCCACTCTGGCTAGGTCTTCTGATCTGGGGGGTTTGATGTAGTGCAACCCCCTTCTGGTGTTGAGGCCCTCTGGTCTTGGTGGAACGTCTAGAACTGCCTCCACAACCGGTTCATTCAGCGGTTCTTCGACCGCCTCATTTACCGGCTGAGGAACAGCTCTCACGTAGCCCCTGCTGCGAAGGTGGGATACATAGTCACGCAGATTTTGTGGCGTGAAGGCGCTGTGCTCTGGGTGTCTTGCACACCACAGAGCGTGCATTCGCGCCATGTATCCCCTTCGCGCGGGCTCACTGCTTTCGTAGCATAGCAGAAGATTATTCCTCAGCTCATCGGTCCACTCGAAGCGTCCATGTAGCTCGCGGTCGTCATTGCCAGGCAATCCGTCCGGTTGGGCCCCACCACCTTGCCTGTGACCCCCATCCGAATGGGGTCGATTGTGGGGGCCCTGTCTTCTGTTGCCTGGAACCAGAAGATTTCGGCCTGTCAGGTGGTTAGCCTAACAAGCCCACGGCCGACACCAGAGGGGAAGTTCTCTTTCCCCTCCCGGGTGCGCTAGCGCTGTCGGTCCGGGTTTTGCACCCGCGGCTGGAGTAAGTGGTGTCGCTACTCACCAAAGGCTAGTGAGATGTAAGAAAGCCCCTCCTGCTTATTATTATTATTATTATTATTATTATTATTATTATTATTATTATTATTATTATTATTATTATTATTATTTTTTTTTTTTTTTTTTTTTTTTTTTTTTTTTTTTTTTTTTCGCGCACGCGATTCTGGACAGTTCTCCCGTGTCTCCGACATTCTCACGAGAGAAGCGCCAGCGAATTATTCACAGCCACTCCCCGCATCCCGCAGGGTCAGTGACTGTAAATTCCAGACTCATGTGCCCTAAGCAAACGGAGGGACCC
The DNA here is from genome assembly GCA_936432065.2 of Rutpela maculata. Lineage (NCBI taxonomy): Eukaryota > Metazoa > Arthropoda > Insecta > Coleoptera > Cerambycidae > Rutpela > Rutpela maculata. The sequence continues at coordinate 91,610,417 of OW386286.2, forward strand.
CAGGATAACTGCCTTCTGCATTTGGCCTGCCAACCATTCGGCTGACTTTTGGCAGGCTGGTATGGCCTTTAATTCCGAGAGCAGCGTAGGTCTTATTCCACCGAGTACACCGATTATCAGGACGACCATCTTGACCGAGTAGTCTGGGTATAGCGCTCGGAGCTCATACCGGAGATCTCGGTATTTAGCCCGTTTTTTCCCCTCCTTCAAGATGATGTTTGTTTCGGCAGGTGCCGAGAATTCCATGACATACATCACCTTGGTTTGATGGTCGAGGAGGACTATGTCAGGCTTGTTTGCTTGTATCTGCCTGACCGTCGGAAACGAGTAGTTCCAATATATTCGGCACTTCTCGTTCTCGACAACGGACTCGATCTCTCCGGGGACGTAAGGCAGCACTGGTGTTTGGTCTACTTCATACGAGTGCCGAAGATGGTAGTACAGCACTCGTAGAGCCGCGTTATGCCTATGGATGTAGGCCGAAGTCGCATATACCGGACATGCAGATAGTAAGTGCATGAGCGACTCCGGCGCCTGACGGCAGGTCCTACAGGTAATGTCAGGGACCTCCACACCCATAACGCGACTGCGGTAGACCAAGGTGTTAATAACACCATCTTGACAGGCCACAATGAATCCCTCAGTCTCCGACTTTAGCCCTGCTGACCGTAAGAAAGCGAAGGTCAGCTTTGTCGATAAACCCAGTGTCTCTATGTTGTTATAGAATACACCGTGCATGGGCTTATCGACGTGCTGCCTGAACAGATTTCTCTGTTCGGCAGCTTTAATTTGGGCTGTCAGGCGATTTGGCGCAAGCTCAGTTACTGATTCTAGCTCAGCACCTCGCCGGCCTCCTCGCCTGAAGTCGAATATGAGACCGAGATCATCTGCGGCCTTACGTGCTGCCTTAAATAAAAATGCGCCAACTCCTGCAGTTTCATGATCTCTCACAAAACGCAGGAGTGGGTCCGAGCTCCTAAGGACGTTGCATGCCACACCCAGTGCTACTCTGCCATGCGCACACTCCAGACTCAAGAGTCCTCGGCCCCCCCGTTGACGTGGGAGGTACACTCGAGGAACGGACGACCTAGGATGGATGCTCCTGTGAAGATGCATCATCTTACGGGTATCCCTATCCAATTGGCGCAGCTCATCTAATGTCCACTTAACTACTCCGAAGGAGTAGAGCAGAATCGGAACGGCAAGCATATTAGTTGCAGACACCTTGTTCTTCCCCGAAAGTTCGGAAGACCAAATCTTTCGGAGCCGGTGTCTGTACTTGCCGCGGAGAGTATCCTTAATTTGTTTCACGTCCTGGATGTGATGTTGTTCCACACCCAGGTACGTGTAGGTCTCTCCGGCATCCAGATGTCGTAGGATGCTTCCGTCTGCGAGCTGCGCGTCTTCAAGGAATATCCCGCTTCGTCCTCTCTTGAGGTGGACGACTGCACACTTGTCCAGCCCGAATTCCATGCCAATGGCCCGTGTATACTCTTGGACCACCCTTAGAGAGTTCTGGAGTTCGCACTCTCCGGAGGCATAAAGTTTTAGGTCATCCATATAAAATAGATGGGTGACCTTATGCCTCCGATTGCTGGGTGGGCCACATTGGTATCCGCGGGTTTGGCGGAGCCTGACAGATAACGGCAGCAGTGAGATGCAAAATAGGAGAGGACTCAGGGAGTCACCCTGGAAAACTCCTCTCCTAAAAGTTACCAACTCTGTTGATACCCGCTGAGCACCAGATGTTATGGTGAAGCGGGTTCTCCAGAGTGGCATCAGTTGTTCGATACATCTCACTAGTGGGGCAGGTACCACAAGGCATTGCAGCAAGTGTAATAATAGTGCATGAGATGTTGTATCAAATGCCTTGCGGTAATCAATCCACGCCATTGATAGATTACGCTTGTATTATTATTATTATTATTATTATTATTATTATTATTATTATTATTATTATTATTATTATTATTATTATTATTATTATTATTATTATTATTATTATTATTATTATTATTATTATTATTATTATTATTATTATTATTATTATTATTATTATTATTATTATTATTATAAGATTTAATAAACATTCTTCTAAAAATGCAATCTATATATAATTACTCCTACATATATATGTATATAATAATGTAATAATTATAATATAATAATTTATTATTTATTTTTTATTATAACCCTTATAGAGGTTGTTTTTGAAAATAGGAATGCTGAGGTCGGATCAGTTGAAGGTCTGGCTCAACTAATATTAAAAAATCATTTTGTACATTTTTAATCACCTTGGTACCTATTTTTTTAATATTACATGCTGGGTATAACGTTCTATCCCCCGAATAAGGTGTGACTAGGGGTAGTTTTAACCTTTTTGTTATCTCTATTGAATCGATACCTAATAGTTTTCATAAAATAAATGTAATTTTCACATTCAGTATAAGCTATTATTTATAGCATTTTAGTGGTTGTTTTTATATTTTTAGGGGTGAAATAAAATTTCCCCAGGCTTTTGGTACCACGAAGATATATTTTTGTTAATCTTGAGCCTTTTCCAACCATTTTACCTGGGTTTTATGCGTTCCGGGATAGGGGCCACAAATCAGCTATTTTTAACATTGTCCTTTATGCCGTGACAAACCATCACGATGAAAAAATTACATGTGAAACAGAATCATATAACAAATATGAAATTGCTGGTCTCCCTAAGCATCCCTACCGAAAGATATTGAATTTGGTATTTCACTACCGTTACAATCTCAATAACATTTATGTCAGTTATAGAAAAATATACGTATTTATATAACAATTGGGTCTCATTAACCTCATTTTGCGTCCGGGGGGGGAGGGGAGGGGGAGGTAGAATTTACAGTTTTTTTTAATGCCCTATTTATATTAATGTCTTGGCGAAGTGTACCTAATGCTACTCTACCACTTAACCAGGATGGCGAGATGAGATACGGTCACCCATTTAAATGACGGACGTGCCTTAACTTCGCCTATCGAGGTCTCGTCACCGAAACCGGTACCGTATCTTACCTCGTTCTTTCTTTTCCCTCATCAAACATCAACTTGATTTTTTATGATTTTATGGTTATTTAAAGTTTGAACATTCTTTATTGATTGATTGATTCACCAACGTACGGTAGGCATTACTGCCACTCCCAAGATATATCGCTGGGCCGGTTACGTCTACGCTGGGTTGGATTTGGGTCATGTTTATTGTTAGCAGTGAGAGCCACATGAGTGAGGGATGGGCAGTGTAAGTGTTTGTGTAATGCGTTGCCGCATTGTATCGTGACATTAAGTATTTATGCTCCTCTTTTTGTGTTTCTGGCTCTGCAAATCTTCTTCTTCTGAGTCTTTCGTTTACGATCCGTTGCGATTTCTTTGTGGTATTCATTTATTTCCCTCGTTTTTTCTTCCCAGTATGTCCTTTCCCAGTTCAGTTCATGGTCCTCCCGATTGCTCTTCTTCAGTATTACCGCTTTCTTCTGTAGATGTGTCGGGTCCCTTCTTTGGGCATGTCCCTAGTACTTTATTGCATATATTTCTAGCTTTCTTATAATTGTCTTTCCTTCTAGTAGTGTTGATGTTCTCAAACTTATTCTGTTGGCTTTTGTTGTTGCCGCGTTTTTAACTTCATATGTGATCGTTGGCAATATGATGGCTAAGTAAAGCGGTTTGGTCAGGTCCCATTTTAGTTTGTTTTTCTCGATGAACGGTATAATTGTCCTGGTGACTCTGTATGCCTTTTTAATTCCCTCCTTTACAGTTTCTCTCCTTTTCAGTTTGTTAGTCAGATATGTTCCTAGGTATTTCAATTTGTTCGTTGTTCTTAGGGAGTAGTCGCCTATTTTGTATTCTTCTCCGCTGGTCCGACTCTCTTTTCTGGACAGGTACCGCTCCATTATTAGAATATTCTTGAAGTTTGTTTTCAGTCCAGATGCGGTTCCATGTTTTTTAGGAAGTTAAGAATTCGTTACTCTGCTTCTGCAACGATTAGGAAATCATCGACGTATGCTAGCACGATTGAAGTTTTTAGTGTTTCAGTGTCTTCGTTAAAGCTTGGTGTCTTCCTTATCGTGTTTTGTATCATTTGGTCTAGGACTGTGGTGATATTGGGGGGGGAGGGGTATCCTAGCTTGATTCCTGTGTGGGTTTCCGTCTTTTGTCCGAACCATTGTATGACAGTGCTTTCGTGAAGGTGGGCCTTTATTATCTTGTTTATTAGATAGTGAGATACTCTTATATAAACTGTGGAATATGGCCTCATGAGTAATGGTATCAAATACCTTCTGGAGATCTATAGTGACTATGTGTAGTTTTGCCCCTTCTTTCCATTTTTCTTCCACGTTTCTACTGGTCGTCCGTTGATCTGCCTTTGATGAGTGCTGTCTGGTAGTCTAGTGGTCTTCCGATATACTTCTCTAGTTGCTCGAGTAGGTAATGCGCGTAGTATTTGTATCCTATGCTGCAGCATAGGATACACTCTGCAGAGTGTTATTCTTCGGTAAACATATATGCCCTGTGGCGAATTGGTTTTGGGGCGGAGTATTTATATGTTCGTGTTCCATTCCGTAAGTAGGGTGTGGTTTCTATCCATACTCTGTTGATGATTTCTAGGGTTTGCTCCTTTAGCTTTTCCGGTTCTTAGTGTATTAATTCGTTGTATATTTTGTTTACTTCAAGTGCGGCGCTTCTTCTAACTCTATTAGTTCTAGCAGTTGCTCCTTTGATGGTGCCTTATCCAAGGGCCAGTGGTCCGTTTCTTTTATTAGTTCTATTCGTTCTTTCGTTGTATTCTCTCTTTCTCCAGTTTCTTGGTCCAATCTTGCAGTGATATGTATCTTCTCTGGGTGGGATTCTTCTATATTTTTTCAGATATTTGAAGGTTTGATTTAGTCGTTGTTCTGTTGGGAGTATTTCTGTTTTTTCCTCGTCGTGGTTTCTCTCCGCCCCTCTTTTTTCTTTTGAATGCTTCTTTTAGTTTTTCGTTTATATTCCACGTGGGGTGTTGTTTGTCTCATATTTTTTAGCTGTTCGTACTTGTTATTGTTTCCTTTCTTATCAGGCTCATATGTGATCTGTTCCTTTTTAACGTTTTTCTTGCTGCAATTTTTATTTTTGAGCCCATTGATGTCCAGTCTAATTCTTCTCCTGTCAGTTGTTTTTCTATTTCTTCTCAGAAAGTCTTCGTGCTGTAGTAGAAAACTATTCCAGGAACTGTGTGATGTTTTGTTGTTGCCTTGACGTCTTTTCCCTTCTTTTGTTTCAAATTTTTCGTATAGGATTTTGTGATCTGTATTGACTTCTGCTTTAATGTTCTTGATCCTTGTTCTCATCATTTTACCAAGATATGATCTATTTGTGATATTGAGCTTCCATTAGTCCAATTGTTACGACAGGTTTGACTTTTACTTCACGTGTTTCTCAGTGTTAAGGTAAACATGTGTGCTACGTTTCCATTTTCATTAGACCATGCGTGGAGCAACTTTTTTCCAATGATGCGTTTATTTTTCTCCATCTGGTCTGGTTTTTAAGTTTGAACCTTCTTATAAACAAAAAAATATTGGTACCAGCACCGTCTCCCTGTTTATAAAGCAGTGGCACATCTGAATAAGTATTATATTTTCCAATTACAAAAAAAATGATCAAAAATGCTTTTTTCATTAATATTATTTGGAAAATGTGGGAATGTTATAGGTTTGTTACAAAAAATTTTCGTTGAAGGAAAAGCAATTTATTACAAATGATTTTTATTTAAAAAATAATCATTACCTACGTAATAACTTAACAGTAATACGAAAATATTTTGTGTTTTTATATATGACAATAACATAAAGAGAAAGTTTTGCGTCTATGAAATCTGACTATTATGAATTAATTCTTCATCGGAATATTCACCATAAGGTTTATGTCTCCTATCGTTTTTCTGTTCTGTGTCACTTTTCTATTCTTCATTACAATAATATCCTCAACACGCAGTGGTGTCAGATCTCCTAAGAGCTTAAGTTTATTAATCTTGTTTGACTGTATTCACAGCCTTCAGGACGGTGGATAATGCAATGTGGTTCGCTTAAATTTTTCCACATTGAATTGGCAAAAATAGAGTGCAGGAATACAATTTTTATGCTTTCACGAAGAGGCCTATACAAAAATTATTTTCCATCTAAACAAATTTATTTATTTATTTATTTAAATACACTATCCAACGGACAAATATTCAATTACTGGATAGGACAATATATAAAAAGTAAAATGTAAATCAATATTAAGTAAAAACATATGATACAGTAATATAAACTAAAAAGGTTTATAATAATGTATATAATACAGGACACAGATCGATGACATAAAAAAGACCTAATAAAAGACTAAAATTAAGAAAACGATTATTAAAAGTGAGTAACAATAATTCAAAAGATGAATGCAATATCTATAATACAAAATATAACACAGAAAGAAAAATACACAAATATATGTATATTCTTATTTTAAGTTACATCTCTAATGTCGTAAGAATTGGTCCTTAATTTCCTTTATCTTATAGTTGAATACATCATTGGTGCATTTGACTTTCGAATAGAGCAACCATGAAATACTGGTGACGCTTCCAGTAAATTTGCGCGAAGGGTGCTTAAATAAAAAGTTTTTGGAGCTCGCAATGACGACCTAGGTACATTGAAATTTAAGGAATGTAAAATTTGTGGACAATCAAATACATGTAATACAAAGTAATAAAGTTTATGGATCTTCTTTCCTACAACGAAATAAACCCATACATGTTTAAAAGTAAATAATGTAAAAAATTATATCTGAGTACATTCCATTTTCTTTAAAGTACGTACAACTTTGAAAGTTTACGTTTACTAGATTATTTGTGTATACTGATTGATACCATATCTTGAAAGAGTACTCAAGGCGTGACCTAATAAAAGCATTGAACAAGAAGTTCGCGGTGCTAGGGTGAGCAAAGTCTTTACTATTTCTTATTATAAATCCAAGATTTCTACGCGGTTTTTTGTATTACACTAATAGATTCGTTGAAGGTCAATCTATTATTGAAAACTATCCCAAAATCTTTTGTAAAACTAGGACGAGCTAAGCTTTCATTATTTTTCTAATAAGCAATGATTAGAAGACTTAATTATCTGCTGAATGACATCACGTTACTATTCTTGATGTTCTGTGGTAAGTTATTTCCAGTACACCAATTGTTAACACGTTCCAACATGGCCTGTAGTCTGACACAATTGTGATATGAGTTAATTTTTCTATAAAATGTAATGTCGTCCACATATATCAGAAAACCGATATTTAAAGAGTAAGTTAAATTGTCTAGAAATATATTGAACAAGAGAGGTCCTAGTATTGAGCCCTGTGGACCTCCTGATAGGACGTCTATATTTTCAGATTTATAACCATGATACTGAACGTATTGCGCCCCATTTTCAAATGCGAATTAAACTCGAAAGTAGCACTAAAAGCAGCAGATACGGACATTTTAATTATTAATTTTACTGAGAAATATTCGTATATCAAAAGATTTCGAATTTTGGCTATCCAGTACGACTATTAAAAATACGGAAGTAAGGTAGATTAATTGCAGAAAATTTGGGACTTCAGGCTATACGTGGATTTCTCATATTCATTGGCTGTGACTATACAGCAGTGTTCTATCGAAAATGGAAAATAAAGTCACTCCAGTATTTAGAAAAAATCCAGAACCTCAACTTGTCTTTCATGAATAAATAGATCCAACAACATTTTTAACGACAAAAAAAAGTTATAATATACATAGTTCAAGTACATCATGTTAAGAATAGAAAAGCAGTAAAGTTAGCTCGGGTATAACTTTTCCAACAATTCTATGCTAGTACTACTGATAATGAACAATTCATACACAATATCAGAAACTTTAACTCCAGTTTCTTATTCTTCATACCAGCGTTCTTTGCAACAAAAAGTTCTCAGAACAATTCTGGAAAATTGGACAATATAATACTCGTACACATCTACCACAGCTTTATAAGCAGGGTAAACAAAATGAATCTGCAATATGGATGCGGCAACTTCTGCCCTGGTGGATCAATATTTTTGTTTATAAGAAGGTTCAAACCTAAAAACAAAACAAGAATAAGGCGATGTTCGATGAGGGTAGTGAAATACTGAATATTCTGCCCCATTGAAGCGGTCTGCTAGTACTCTCGGAATGGGGTTAGTCAGAACAAATTATTATGAAAGTACATATATTTTTCTACAACTGACAGAAATTATTGAGATGAGTTGTACGGTTAGTGCATTTTATAAGAAGAATGGTTAACAGGGAGCAATTAAGTAGCACTCAGCTCAGTATCCTAGTAGAGTTGGTAAATTTTGTTCCAATATACAGAATAACGGAAAACATGTGTTTTACGTTTACATTATTTACATATTTATATAAACTGACGTTAATATATAGTTGTCACAATAGTATACATTTTCCTAAAAGTTAATATTTCAAGTATATTCTTATAAATTTTTCTATGTTTATAAAGTAAAGTTTAGAATAGTAATGAATTCTTCTGGATATAAGATGAGTATCAAAGTAAAATGGTTTCTCAATGTCATAAGTCCATACCCTTCCTATATTTTGTATTATTATTATAGTTTGTTCGATTAGCAACAAGTATTTCATATACAGAGCGATTCGTAATTACAGGGCACGTCAGGAACCATAGTAAACAAGAAATAAAGTGCAGTTTTTTTAAACAGACTATAGTCCAGTATCGCATAATAAGGGTGATACGTGCCCTCAAGAGTTCTCTTGTTAGTAACTTTTTTAGTGATTATTTCTGAGCGGGTTAAATGATGAGATTGTAATTTTCCCTAGTAGAATTCATTTCTGAAACTATCTCCTTTCATCAGCAGCTTATTATTGAATAAAATATCGACTTCTGTGATTGAACTGTATGTTCACAACTAAATATTTAATGCTCTCGAGATTATTGAAGAAATTAATATTTTTAAATGAAATACAAAAAACAGTTTACTTTGTTTTGTGTTACTAATTTATTACCTTTAGCGTGACATTTGTATCCCACAATCTCAGTATTCTATTAGATTCATTTCTTGACGAGTGTACGATCGATCGGAGCTCTATTTCTTCCGGTGTCGCAAATGGCCCCCCGAAATGTTGCGCCTTCTCGCCATCAGGACAGGGCATTCACATATTCTGTATTCCGGTTTGTCCTATCTTCTTTGACTTGGTTAGGTGTCTTTTTAATATACAGTATACCACTGTACATCTCAACGGTTTACTGCTCAACTTCAGTAATTCACCGTGACTGCTTCCATTCCTAATACTCTCGCAAGTACAAGTAATGTTTCTTACTTAGTAGTTCATTTATCGACTTACTAGTTAACCATCCCAGATTGGCAAGTAGCCGTGCAGAGAAAGAAGAAATATCGTCATTGTTGGACAGAGACAAATAAGCTTCTTAAGCTAGCTAGCTCTTACCCACGTACCTAAACTACTCCCATAGCTTTGAGAGCTGCTTCTGTCAGTTATAGAACGAGTTTTCATACCATTCTATGACATACGTAGCACAGCTATTTTATACAGTTTGGCTTTGGCAGCTACTTTGTCTAAATAAAGTTTGAAGTTCAATTTGGTATCAAAAAATCAATACGATGTGTTTAACCTGTTTCTTTCATTGTGAAAGTAATCACAGTGGTCTTTCCTGGATTCACGGATAGTCCTTCCTATTTCAATATAAATACTACTGTGCTGGTTGTTGACATTTATGTTCGAAATAATTGAACTTTTAGTATGATAAAAGAAAAGTTGCTGTACTGTGCATTGTTACAGTCTATTTTCCCATTTAGTAATTGCTAGAATTTTAGGTACTATCTTTGTTATCTTCACACATTTTATTGTGCATTTGAGTATATTGGTACCATCTCTCGCCAAATAGATATTAATAGAGTATAACTGGTTGCATAATAGCTCTACCTGATGTTTCATGTCGGCCATTAAATGCGCTTTGATACAGGAAGTACCAGGGTGAGTGCGTTCAAATATTCATTAAGAGAGTGCATTGCCCTTTTAAAGCTTCTACAATGGCCAGTATTGTTGATTAATCCTTCTTTTGGTGGATAGATTTATGAGAGGATGGCCTTCGGAGTATATTATGATAACATTTGTGGATATAAACGAAGTTAGGAAAATCTATTCTAGTTATGAGGTATACCGTAAAGTGAAAATTCTGAACGTACCGTCGGAAGTGAGAAGAACTTGATTTTTGATAAGGGGACATTTTTATCTTGGTCATGGCGTGCTAGAAGATTGAGTCGTCTGAATACGAGTTTTAGCAATATTGTAAGTTTTGCTCAATTTTTGGGATTTAGTGTTCATCACGACAAGATTAGTCGTATTTCCATTTGGAGTATCGTTTTGGGGAGATACAGCTACGGATTTCCGGATAAAGTCAATTTTCTACAGCACGTGGCGTCGTCTGAAAGCAAGACTTTGAAGTGCCAGTTTGACGGCAAAGGACCCCTTTCAGCCCACATCACATCTCAGGTACGTCTCTGAAAACCCATTTAAGATTGAAATATATTTGTAATTTAGGTTATTTGTTTTATCGCAGGGCTGGTTGTTTGTTTGTTGGTTACTTGTTTGTTGGTTTGTCTACTCGTTTGGTTGTTGTCTGGTTGTTAAAGCTATTTGTTAAGTTACAAGCAATGAGATCCGTTTGGTAGTTTATGGTTATTTGGAGTTGCTACGTTACGATTTTACTTGGAACTTCTGCGACATGTTATACACTTTACGAGGGACTTCCAGTCTGACTCTGGATTCGACTCTGGTCCGGAGTATGGTGCCCAGCTGATGGATTATTACCGGTCATCTTGTGTTTGAATGGTACTGGAGATCTCGTCACGTACCTCAGGCTACACATAGATTGTCTGCCACCTCACATCGAGTTATGCTACCCTAGGACGGAAAAAGGTATCTAGACACTACCAAAGGTAAGCGAAATCACATTACCTATTCTAACGAGGCCAGTACATGAATACTACGTCCACCGTACCGTAAAAATAATTAGAGGTTGTTTGCCCGAGTCAAGAGAGCGGACGGTACCGTTTGTCATAACTACCATATGATTTTCAGTGACATTTTAGTCTTATTTTGCACATAACTAACTCAACTCGTTACTTAAATATTGTACCAATAAATAGCTTTGAGCCATTTAGGTGTTACTGTGCATGGGTCACATGTATTACACATTATTAGTCTGTAAGATATGTTGATGATGTTAGGTTAAGCGTGTGGGCCCCACTTATTAGTTTTGATTATATTGTATTGGACTACGTACCGAACTATCGTTAATTGTGTATTTCGTACTACGTACCCAGTTATCATATTAAAGGGTTAATTAGAAACTACGTTATCTTTACATTTTGACCATCCTGCACCACCCCAAATTATCGAAACCACCCCCAAAGATCTGACTAGTCGCCCGTGTGAGACCCCTTCCCCACCAGTGTATTGCAGAGGGGGTACTGCACGTAAAACACTAAAATTTTGTTCAGAGCACGGGGTGACTGCCCTACTCTGCGTTCGAGGCTAAGCAGCTTTTGGAGCCCCTTGTATAAGTGGGCCCTGGCCCTGTAACAGCATACGCGGAATAATTTAAACTTACTTCTGCAAAAAGACAGAACAACCCTTTTGTGAATTCAGTGAAGGATATTTCTGAGTCGATTTTTTTTTATATATAAAATATATGTCTTATAAAATATTGGAGTACTGCGAGAATACTGCCTTTACACTTGGATGACTTCAATTGGCACTATTCAAATTGATAACCACAAATTTGGTTAATAATTTAACAAAATCTAAAATAAAAAATGAAACCTTAATAATAACAATTTAGATACGTCCATCAATATACGGAAAATATTTTTTAATGTCATATACACAGCGATACGAATTTTTGCGCAGAATTCTCCAAAATTGATTTTAAAAACTGGAGGGAGAAAAAACTTTATTCCAAATTTTAAATGTCAGAATTTTATAATTAATAAAATAAAGCAAATTCTTTTAAACGCATACGGTTTTTAGCAAAAAAACACAAAGGAACAGGATGTGAATAAGGAAATTTTACGCATACATACATAAAATTAGCGGTCAAACTATTAATATAAGTTATTAATAACCAGTGACGAAAACATCCAAGGTCTATTGTAAAACTAATTATGCTTTTTCCGAGAGGGTGGAAGTAATACCAACACTAAAGTAGTTTTCTGTAATAATAGTACACTGCATGCTATATTTGATGTATATTTTGCAAATCAGGTTGGTATAACTGGAGATGTTTGCAACAAGCGTTGTAAAGAAGAGTAGTAGTTACCATACGTTTTTCATTTTCATTTGAAAGTTAAACTTCTCTCGGTCTCCAGGTAATCATGAATGAGGCATTATTTATTTCGAAAAACATAACTGTGCTTATGTAAAACGTCGTAGAAAATCATCAAGGATAAATCAAATCATAGGAGTATATTTTCATGACAAAAATGTGACTTTTCAGCATTCGGTTTCAGTTCAATAATTGGTCAGCATTCCTAAATTTCTAAGTAGCCTTCTCACAGAAATGTGTCCCATTGTAGCCAACTTTATTGGGACCTATGTAGGTACAGTGGTCAGAAATTAGAAAAAGGTAAAAAATCCGATTTTACGTTTGATAATTCTAGAATAACGTACACAATACATGGAAAATAGTGAAATACATTACAAGTGGTAGGAGTGCTTTCTAGAGGATGTTTTTCTAAAAAGTAGCAACTCAAAAAAATTATATTAACTCTTCTAGAAATAAAGAAAAATTCTTTAGATTTAACAAAAATAATCCAGCTTTTTCTAACCACTAAAATCAGGCCAAAATTTTCCAATATAAAATCTAAATATACTATAGAAACAGAAAAAAAGCTATAAATTAAATGAATTAGAATGAATAGAAATCTACAGATCTATAGTAGATTGTTTAATAAAAACCGCTGCCCAAGGAATCACTACTTCCACATCCAGATTTTCTATCCAAGTCACTCACCACGAAAAAATTTTGTATGTGGAAATAATTGCTTATGGAACTTTAATAATATAATATTTGAAATTCTCTACCCCAAAAACCTATAAAACGATACCCCACATCGGTAGTGAGGTGGGGGTGGTGATAGGGGGATGGTAGTGGGGGTGGATGAAGTAAAAAAATATTTTGAGGTTTCTGGTTCTTGTACACACACTAAATCAAATTTTTTTTCATCCCCTTTAATAATGGGGTGGGGGTGGTAATGGGGGTGGCTAATGCCAAAAATTTTTTTGAGACCTTAGTTTCTCTTGTATATACTAAATACCAATTTTCTGGACTTTTACCTGCTTGATTTAGCTATTTACCCCAAATTTACCCCAATTTACCCCCGACGGAAGGAAATGAAAATATAATCTAGTTGCAGATCTCGTTAAAGTACATTTGTATACCAAATTTCAAGTCAATATCTTAAACGGTTCCAGAGTAAACGTGCGCACAAAAAAAGTTACAGACAGACCGACAGACCGACAGACAGATAGAAATTTCTTTTTTCGCTCAAACTTAAAATCTCGACGTTTCATCACATTCTAAGCCTATTTGAACAATAAAAATTTTTAAAAATTTTTTGTCGTTACTATACTTCCACTAGATGTGGAAGTAATAAAAAAGTGGTAATTTTCTAGCAAGTGAAAAGTGAAAATTTACATGAAGAAAATGAATTTTCAATCATTTTCTTTACACTTTGAGCAACTATTTTTTCGTTTACTCATGGAAATGGGAAAAAGTAAATAAAAAAAGCTAAAATTTGCTGTAAAATTTAATCAAATAAACTATGTAAGATTTTGGTGTTCACATCATGGTGATAAAACATCACAACAACGAGTAAATAAACAATTTTGTGTGTCGATTAAGATTAATTAACCTATTTTTTAAATAACAAGAGGAAACAACGCCAATCACAAAGCTGAAGTGGGGCGAAGGGTAGGCAGTGTGGCTATTATAGGGCATCTGCACATGACGTCACAGCTAACCTCAAAAATATGTGTTTCTTAAGATTTAAGAGTACTACGAAGGGGCGAGCGCAGAGGCGACTTCAATGTGAATGTCAGTCGACATTCCGTTGAAGCAACCTCGAGCGCGGTTAGTACTTGGAGAATACAGCGTTCTCGTCCCACCTTCTAGCGGCTTGTATATCAGTGTATACTCGGAAGATACGTAATTTCAGACGAGGATTACGTAGTGGATATACCATCTTTCGGAGGGGATGTAAAGCAGGCGGTCCCTTGTCTATTAAATGTTAGGCAAGTAAAAGTACTCTTCTTAAGGGAAGAGGTTCGGCAAAATTTCTAGGTTGAGGGTAGCTCGTCTCCTAGCATCGGTGATAGGCCCTGGTAGCGGAAATAGGCCGACGTTAAATAAACAGATAAAAAAAAGAGTATTTCGCAGCTGTTATTAAAATTTCAGCCTGGTTCCCACATTTTCAACTAAAATCTAGTTCAGTGTAATGTTTATGAAGTTCTAAATACTTTGTCTTAATAAAATAAGACTCTTTTTGTAGGTTGGAAATCTAACCTGTAATTAGCAGTCTATTTTTATTAATCAACAATCTTGAAAAATTATTTACGTGAATTTTTATATATTTGCTTGGAGCCAGTACGGCTTCAAGCTGAAAATGCGTATACAAACATTAAAAATGAGAATAAACTTGAAAAACTTAAAAATTTAAGGTTATGTTGGTTACATTAAAAAGCACTGTACTAAAAATCTTGACTGGGAAAAAGCAGTTTTTAGCCAAACGGCTGGCGTTATTAAACTGAAAAAAAGATATTCTTGTAAGTAAATGAATACTACACTTCTATTGAAGAACATTTTTAGCTAAGCCTTGTTTATTAGGAAGATCTCTCTTCACATTGGCTAATAAACAAGTTTTGCTAAAAATGTTCTTTAATAGAAGTGTAGTATTCATTTACTTACACGAATATTTTTTGATCAGCTTAATAACATGAGCCAGTTCGCTAAAAAATGCTTTTTGCTGTACATTTTTTAATACAATGCTGTTTTAGTAGATGGAGTCACTTCGGTATAATTAAAAATGATTGCAAAAATAATTACATTTATAACCGATGCGTACTCATTTCGTGTATTTGAAGCTTGGTCTCGATGTGTTCTTGACCTTTCAGGCGTGATTGTAAGTAGGTAGAGCAATAGTAAAGAAAGTACGAACGCCAAAACTAGACAACCAACACAACAGCTCTCTGTACTTTGTTGGTTCATTTCCGCCCACTCTCCTCTGATTTGATCGCATTGCTCCCTCTTAAGAAATGTTATAATTATTTAAATATCAAATCTGAATCACAGAATACGAAACTACTCGCTTTTCTGTGTCTGAATAAAGAAGCAATGAAGCAATGAAAAACGCCAATTACAAGAAATCGTACAATATGGGATTATTTTACTGACTTTCTAGAACTTCAATGACGATTTTGAAGTTTTTTAGTGCCAATTTCAAAAAAAAGTTTTTTGCATACTTAAAACTTCAAAATGACGGATATGTGGCAATAAAACCTAAGGTTTTGACAATAAATTATGTCATACAGTTATTTAGTCCTTTCATTCCATTAAAATTGCATTAATTTTTGTTCTCCCTGGTGCATGTCGGGGTGATTAACTACGTATGTTGTTGTTGTAAGTTAACGACATCGAAGATACCGGTTCTGTTTTGGTTGTAATATTACGTGATACAAATAAAACTGTTACTTAATATCAACGGGAGCTTTATTATAGTTATTTTTAATACCTTTAAGTGATAATTAGTCCAGAGAAATATGCAACAAAAATGGACAAAATTAGTAAAATCTGAATTTTTGCACAGACGTTCTTTGAGGTGTCCTAAATCCAATATATGAAAATCACAAAAATCCCAACATAGCTACCCAATATATTGAAGGTTATAGTTTTTGCAAATATCTCGCGTTCTATGGATCGGATGCCCATGAGATAAATATGAAAATTGTGGAGAATTAAATTATCTACAAGTTGTCTTGTTATTTTTTTATTAATCCCCCCATTTTTCGAGATATTCAAGGTCAAAGTTTCAAAAACATGGTTTTCGTGAATATCTCGCGCCAAAAAAATCGGACAGCAATAATGTTAACATGAAAATTGTAGAGAATTCAATTATCGACAAGATTGGTATTTTACATTTTTTCCCAAAACCTCGCCTTGCTGTTCGATTTTCTTGGCGCCAGATATCCGCAAAAAAACATGTTTTTTGTAAATTTGGGTTTAGGACACCTCAAAGGACGCCTGTGCAAAAATTCAGACTTTTAGTAATTTTGTCCAGGTTTCCTCATTTTTTTGTCTAATTTCCCTGCAGTAAATCTCATTGGCAAAACCTTCACTAATACATTACCATTTCCTTATTTAATATTATTCTTAGATAATCCCATTATCCTAATTACTATTGACCATATTATAGTTTCTCAGTGGGATTAAAGGCAGTTGGTAGCTAAGGCCGTTTCAAATTTTTGGATGTAAATTTTAAAAAATCATTTTTTTATCATCTGTCATCAATATTTAATTAATTTCACCTCCCCACTCGCACATATCTCTTCTACCCCTTTTAAGTATTAGATAACCAGAATCCAGGAACGGTATCGCTCGACTGTATAAACCTACAGTTATATAATGGAACTACAAGGATTCTTTATTTTTGTCACAAAAAAGATGATTTTTTAAAAAAGGATATTCTGGTAATAATAAAAACTTATCTTTTTTTGCTCACCTTGCAGTAGACGTAGCTAGATGAAACTACAATGTGACCACCGCCACCATTACCCTACAGTTTACGACAGATTTGATATAAATTGCTAAGCTACGTCAGAGTAATCGTTGAACAATAAAAAGAACCCGATATTGATTAAATTGAAAACCTCCTCCCTTTTTATTTTTTAAAGTCGGTTAAAAAGATATTATTTGCTAAATTAGCAATAGCAGGATTTGGTTCACCAAAGATTTATGTGAGCCTAGAGCCTCTACTATTTGCTAACCCATGTTCATAATAAGTAATTAATTTTATCTCACTAAAAAATACGAACTCATCTGTAATGCAGGCATCGACCAATTGCCATTATTTTAACGGAAGCGAATTATGGTACTACCTAAAAATAGTGACATTTCGATTTGTTTTTTGTTAAATCGAAATGAATAATAAGCAGATTATTAACAAATGAAATAATTGTGTGAAATATAAACTAGGTATGTGCCTTTCCATGATTTTAATTTAATATAAATAAGAAATACTTAACCACTTCAAATGAACAATGTATACGTTTACTTTAACACTTCAGACAGCTCATTCTCCTTTTTATTTTTAATAATATAACCTTACATCTATATGCAAAGGTACTTAAAAAAATAAATGTCTACAGCAATGATGGATGGTGCTAATGAGGTGTTGCCCCGGTCCCCGAGCAGCCACCATGCCCCAGCTGGAGCTATTATGACAAACTTACTACATATGTCGAGCCAATCAAGCCTCTATTTTTATCTATTGCAGTTTTTTGTTTATTTTTACACATATGCTTTCGTCTCAGCATACTGCATTCTTCAGGCTTTGCGGGGAGTTTTATATGTTCAAGGAAATTAAATGGATGACTCTTATGTTATGAGGCAAAACTACATATTTAATAATTAGGTACATATAAATATGTATATATAAGTTTCCTTCAAAGATAATTATGTTCAGTAAAAAATACTGATTTTAAACCTCTAATGCATATCTATTGGTGTATATTCAAGAACAAAGAAATGCATGTTCGCAAGCAAACAAATTACTAGAAAAATTCATATAAATTTTTTATTTATTTTAATAAGTTTATTTTAATTGACATCTTAAGACTTTACTCTTAATGCACTCAATTGAAAATATGGGAATGTAGAACTTATATCAGATTAAAACGAAAACTAATGTCTAATTTCACCAGTTTAAGCATACCTCGTACCCATCACCGGCTTTGATATCTAATAAGAAAGTAATTAAGGGTTAGTGCGCTAGCAATAATTTAAAGGGCGCAAGTGGGAGCTAGCTCTCCTTTACCAAACTATAATCGATTTTTTTTTTTTGAACACATGAAAACTTGCGCCCCTCACCTATCCACATCTAAAGTATGGCCTCAAAAAGTGGGCTCTTGCTATTTTTTATAATTTGAGACTATTTTTCCAATTTTTTGTTAATTCGATTAAAAAAGCGTTAACTTCTGCTCCTCAAAAGATTAGCATCGTTTAATTGACCAGAAGAAGAAACCTGGAGGGTCTGGGTGCTCTAGTTCTCCTAGACACTCAGTTATAGATGTCGGGGAAGGTAAAGTACCTTGGAGTCACTACAGACTCCAAACTTACCTGGAACCAACATCTGGACAGAGTAATACATAAGTCTTTGGCCATACTGGCAACATGCAAACAATGTAATAATTTAGTTTGGTGGTCAAAGGCTACTCAAACAACAACACCTAACAGGCTAAACTGGGTGCAGAGACTGGCCTGCCTGGGAACTACATGTGCTATGAAAAGCACCCCCATAGCAGCCATAGAGACCCTATTAGAACTCCCTCCACTTAACTTGGTGGTTCAGGGCTACAAAATTCTCAGAACCCGATCCCTCTCGGAGGTAATTCGGAGCAGGAATACATGGTGAAAGGCCACGGGCGAGTATAAGCCTCTCTCTTGGACAGCACTCCACTGTTTTCCAGATAGAAATTCTAGATATATTCGAATTTGTACACGATAATATCAAACGACGATATGTGAACCAGCAGATCTCCATTGCATCGGATAGTCAGCCGGCACTAAAGGCATTTACCTCTAACAAGGTGTCTTCCAGACTGGTTTGGGACTGCCACGAAGAGCTCAAAATTTTAGATGAGCGGATCAGAGTAAGACTACTGGGACATACAAGTAGAGATGGCAACGAAAAACTGATTAACTTGCTAGACAAGGAACAGCTAATATATTCTATGGCCCAGAACCCATCCTGGGCATCATAAGAGACTCAGCCAGAAGGATGATAAAGGGCTGGGTTAAGAGTAAACACAACCACTACTGGAAAGATCTTCCAGGAAATCGATATGAGAAAACCCTTATCAATGGACCATGCCCAATACAAACTGAAGAACTGCTCACAAAGAACAGGATACAGTTGAATACCATAACAGGTCTTCTGATAGGACACTTTCCCGTTAAGTAGAACCTGCATATAATTGGAAAGTTTGCCGGTGATGTTAACTGTAGATTGTGCAGTAAGGTATCAAAACTGTGAAGCATATTATATACGACTGTGAGGCGTTGGACCGCACAAGATGTAATGTTTACGGGCAAACACAAACAGACCCGGAAGCTATCAAAATAACTCTGCCATTTTCAGACCAGACTCACCTTGTCAGTGTCAATGTCACAGGAATATTGAAATGTGCAGTGTAATTAAAACATGGACAGCACAATAAGCCCAGGAGGCTGCAGTGCTCTCGTAGTATTTTACAGGTGAGCCCCGTGTGGCGGAGTTTTAGTCAGTTAGAGTCAGACACTAACACCCATTCTAGCGATAGGCAGCCCGTGAAACCAAAACTCTTTACTATCATTTCCTTGATGACAGTCGGACAACCTAATGTTTTGAAGTGCGTCTATGCGTTTCTTGTCATCTGGTTTTGTCTGAACCATTCTATATTGTCCCTCCACCGATTGATGTGACCAAAGCTGAGAGAATTGGGATAATACGATGCTAGAAAATCGCTTTGGGAACGTATTTCTTGAAGAATCTAGCTGTTGATGCGATGGACTGTTCAAGGATATGTTCCCTGCAACCACAGTCACATGCATTTACTTAGACAATTACTGGGTGGTTTTTATATTTATACTCATCTGTTTTAACATGTAAATCGCTATGACTTTCTAGTGCACTATCTAGAATGTTTAATAAAATTTTGTTTGTTTCATTTTTGTCCGAAAAATCTTTCACTATACTGGAGTGCTTTGTTGAAATCATGTCGTTAATGATGATGTTTTATTCGTCGATTCTGATAAAGGGTTTCAGGCTGCTTTTCACATTCTCAAGAAACACAACTGTAGCCTTCTCATAGTCCTTTATATGGATTGTTCGAAAATTCCGCTGCTATACTTTAACGGGCGATTGGGTACAAAAAAATATATATATTTTTTTTTTTGGCATAAAGGCCGAGGCCATACAGCCAGCCACAAGAGAAGGCAAAAAAAAATATTTAAAAATATTCCTATGACTATAGCCCCACAAATGGGCGCTGGAGCCCTTTGGAGATAAAGTAGTTTTTATTTAATTCCTTCAGATCCAGTCCAGGTAAGCATTTTGATATGTAAACTACTACTATTAGCAACCATCGGCAACCTACTTTGATGTCCAGGGGCGTACCAACAGGCAGGTCACTGAATGTACTTATCCATATATTTTTTTGCTATTTTCTGATACTTTGCATTTATGCATTTTAACGTAAAGAGGGCGTTCTTGCAAAAAATCGAGAAATTAACCATTTTTGAGAAAAACGGATCTGATGCAGTTATTACATAGTCAATTAATCAAAGTTGTAAGAACAAGAAAAGAACATCATAGCAGCCTGTCTAAGAAAGAGCAAATACACAAAAGACTCTTTGACATTTAAGTATTTATTTGCAAGTTTGCTCGAGGTAAATGTTATTTTGCTATTTTATAAGGAACTTTTTTTAAAATAAAGTTACTCGTTTTCTGAAATGACAGACATGCATTTTATGTATGATAAAGTAAATAGTTCTGCTCGTAAAGCCCGCAAATTGTATCAGACAGCTTCTCCAAACCGTGGAATTTCATCAAGAGAATTGTTTTCGACGCCTTATAGAAAACGGTACTTTTACACCAAAGAGGTGGGATTGTAACAGGCCTCGTTCCACGCGGAGGAAAGAATTTTGGAGCAGGTTGTGACTGACCCAGAAATTTGCACTAAAAAAATAGTGTTACGAGAAAGCGTGGCAAAAAGTAGTGTCTGCGAAATCCTATATGAACAGTTCTTCCGACTTACAACCCAGGCTTGAATGTTGCCAATGGATGCGCATGCAATGTCGTCTAAATCTCCTTTTTCTTGAGAAAGTTTTGAAGCTGGTGAATGTATCTTAAATTTTCATAATAATCATGCGTAGGCGGAAGAGATTCCTCATGCTATTTTTGAAGCTCGATTTCAGAAGAAACTTTCTGTCAATGTTTGTGTGGGAATTCTAGGGGACCTGTTGATTGGGCCATATATTGTTCCTAACCGTCCGAAAGGTGTTATGTATTTGGACTTTTAAAAAGATTCCTTGCCGGATTTACTTGATGATGATGGACTCAGAATAGGATACTGGTATATACACGTTGGTACTCTTCCCCATTTTAATATGTTAGTCGGGGAATACTTAAGCCAAGAGTACGGAGAAAGGTGGATAGGATGGGGTGGACCTATTGCCTGGCCTCCCTATTCTCCAGATCTTAACTCCTTGGATTATTTCCTATGTGGGTATTTGAAGACATTAGTGTATTCTGTACCACTTGAAAATGGACTCCAGATTCAAGAACGAACAATAAATCAATGTGAAGTAATTAGAAACACGCCTGGAATTTTCAAGATAGTGCGATCATCAATGAAATCGTTTTGTCGGCTATATTGGCACGAATGTGGTCACTATTAAATAAGTATTATATATTTTTTTATTTATAATCGCTTGAATCTTTTCTACTCTCTCTTGGGCAGTCATTGGGCTACTTTTTTTCTTGTTCATGCAACTTTGATTAATGGACTATATAATAATTGCTTCAGATTCGTTTTTTTTTAGAAACAATTAAACTCTTGACTTTTTGGAAGAACACCTTTTTTACTTTAAAATTATAAAAAAATCATAATATTAATACAAAGCATCAAAAAATGGCATAATAAGAAAAATATGGATAAGTAAATTCAGTGGCCTGTCTATTGGTACGCTCCTGGACATCAAAGTAAGTTGCCGATGATTGTTTAAGATAGCCCCTAGTTTACATATCAAATGCATACCTGGACTCAAAGTGGATCTCAAGGTATTAAATATAATCTACTTTATGGGAGCCATCTTCAAGGGGCTCTGGCGCCCTTAGGAAGCATTCGCGGATCCATGTTCACAGGAACATTTTTTTATATTTTCTTGTACACAATCGCTCGCTGAAGTATGGCAACATAATTTCTGGACACATCGTATAGCTCAATTATTATGCCATCAAACGGTTCAGCACAATCAAGGACATAGTAAGTTTCAATGTCATTATTGATCAGAGAATTATCAGTTGGTACCACGGTGTCATGTAGAGTTGTCATTTCTTCTAGTATACTGGTTTAAAGAGTTAAACATAGATGGAGGCTAAGTAAAAAGTTCATTTTTGAAATTATTTTTTGTTTGAGTTCCGGCTCTTAAATCATTTTTTATTTTCTGTAGATTTATGTAGGAGCGACGACATTAAGAATACAGTTTCACTTACGTTTTTTTATATTTATTTATTTAACTTCGGCCTATTTCCTCTACCAAGGCCTATCACCGACGCGCGATGCCAGGAGACGAGCTATCCCAACCTGGAAATGTTGCCGAACCTCTTCTCTATTGAAGAGTAGTGATCTTTTACTTGCCTAACATTTAATAGACATGGGACCGTATGCTTTACATCCCCTCCGAAGGATGGGATGTAAAGCACTACGCTACTAAAGCACTACGTAATATCCGTCTCAAATTACATAGCTTCTACGTATACACTGATATACAAGCCGCTAGAAGTTGGGATGAGATCGCTGTGTTTCCTCAAATGGGTTTCACCCTGCCAAGTACTAAACGCGCTGAACATTGCTTCACTGTAAGTATTGAAATATGAAGAAGAAGAAGAAACTTATTTTGTAAGAGCAACATGCACCTTTCCGGAACCTGGTCCGGAGCTAACCAAACAACCACGGCACGCAGGGTTGGGCGGGGCAGGTCGGGTTGGGTTAAAACAACAATTGAGGAAAAAAGTTAAAACTCCTGTCTAAGGTAAGAGACTTAAAATTGACAATTTGGTTTAGGAATAATATACAAAAATAATTAAAAATTACATTATAAATTAACGTGGCATACGCGCACTGATTAAATTTTGGTTGTTGGCTCGGGAAACTGCCCCCCCCCCGGTGGCCTCCATGCCTCCATACCTCCAGGAAAATGTGGTCGGAAAGGGAGAGAATAGAAAGGATTGGAGATGTAAAGTTGAGGAAAGATAAAGTTTAGGATAGTAGTAAGTTATGGTAAAGGACAGTGTGGCTAAGAGAGTTGCCGGAAAATAGGTAACGCCTGATATGGTAGGGGGTTAAAATACGTGTACAATCAAGACGCCTCTACCCTCGACCCCCTAGTCCTTAATATTAGATATATTGTTAACTTTATTCCGTCTCTTGCAAGCTCTTACAAAATTTATTCCTTTTCTGCAAGCAGATTTCATTAATAGAATGAAAATATAAAACACACTGTCCTTCATTCACTTTTGATCTAATCTAAAATTAAAAAGTCAAGGAATCAAAGTTCCTAATATGAGAAAGCAAAATATTAAATAACTGATGTTAATGGCAGAAACAAAGTTTTCACCCTGTAGATTAAAATATTTCAGTTGGATACATACATTTTACTTCCACGTCCAGTGGAAGTATAGTAACGACAACAAAATTTTTAAAAATGTTTATTGTCCAAATAGGCTTAAAATGTCATGAAACGACGAGATTTTAAGTTTGAGCGAAAAAAAAAAATTCTGTCTGTCTGTCGGTCTGTCTGTAACTTTTTTTGTGCGCACGTTTACTCTGGAACCGTTTAAGCGTTTATTGACTTGAAATTTGGTACACATATGTACTTTAACGAGATCTAGAACTAGATTATATTTTCATCTTGTTCCGTCGAAGGGTTGGGGGGTAAATTGGGGTAAATTTGGGGTCAATATGTCAATCAAGCAGGTAATAGTCCATAAAATTGGTATTTAGTATATACAAGAGAAGCTAACGTCTCAAAAAATTTTTGGCATTAGCCACCCCCATTATCACCCCCACCCCCTTATTAAAGGGGATGAAAAAAAATTGTGATTTAGTGTACCTATGTACAGGAACCAGAAACCTCAAAATATTTTTTTACTTCATCCACCCCCACTACCACCCCCTATCACCACCCCCCACCCCACTACCGATGTGGGGTATCGTTTTATGGGTTTTTGGGGTAGAGGATTTCAAATATTATATTATTAAAGTTCCATAAACAGTTATTTTCACATACAAAGTTTTTTTCGTTGTGAGTGACTTGGATAGAGAATCTGGATGTGGAAGTAGTGATTCCTTGGGCAGCGGTTTTTAATATATTTGATTAAATATTTAAGTTGACGAAATAACCGAAAACATTTTTGTTCAAGTTAATTCCTTCAAAAAATATCTATATAAAATATAGTACAAGTTTGAATCTGTTTAATTATAAATTTTTATGAGGTATTTTGTTGAGTTGAATTTTTACATAAACAACGTTATTTTTTACTTTTTATCGCCACATGTCTATTTAAAATTTACTGAGAATTTATAGATGTTTACATTTTCAATAAATCGCATGTCGCAGTGGTATTTTTCACTTACTACCTATTGGATTAATATGCATTGTTCTATACAACGCCAAGCTAATGTAATAAAGTGGGCAATTCTTACAAACCGTCACTATCATAATTTTAGTCTGTATATTAGTTCATTTAAAAAAGTAGGTTTTTAATCAGATACTTCTTTACTGCCACATGTTTTCAATTAATCTTGTTGATTAATGGATTAATTGATTCGGGGTTAAAGACAACATATTTACTATACATATGCACAAGTTTATGAACTACTTAATTTTCCTAGTAGGATGCATTATGGTCCAGGAGATAGCTTCAAATTTAATCACAGCATTTCATCATAGCTCATTTTTTCAGTACAGGTTGTTTTTTCATTGCTTATCGAAGAATCGGATGTCAGCTACTTCAATCGCGGAGATTAAGAGCGTGGGAGGCTGCGCATCCGGTAAAATAATTTCGTTTTTCGCGTCAATCCAACAAGGCTACTGAACTATAAATAGTTTATTTATGTAATATAAATGAAAAAAAAATGTGTCAGCTGCATAGGGTAAGAAGCGAAGGTTGTCAACTGTCCTAGCTAATATGTATGAAAAACACGTGAAAATTCATTATTTCAACAAAGCTGAAATTCATTTATATGATAGTTTACAATATAAAAAAACAATTAAAAAGTGTCAGCTGACAATACCATGGGACAAAACCTGTCAGCTTGGCCTTTTAAGTGTACCGCAGCGTCCACTCGCTCACCGCACGCGGTATCTTTAATGCCCCAGCTAACGTATTACTTCATTTTTTTAACCACCTGATGATCAATTTCAAGTTTTTCTCAACGCAAACCAATGAAATACTCTATTTCACTCTTGCTGATATCATTTTTCTCATATATAAACTTGAAAGAGAATCATATTTGTATTAAATATTAGATGATCATATTATGCACAAATAGTAACAAAGAATTTTATAAGTAATACATTTATCGATGCTCACATGTCGATATGCTATATTTGAAACAACAAGAGGCATGTTTTTTAATACATAACATTTCTCAACACGCACCTGAACACTTGGAAGAGAATTTTACTATTCTGAAGGAATTTATTTGTCATATGTTCTAAAATAATCAAGAATATTAATCTCGTACGCGTAGCTACTTTCATGAAGGCATATAATGTCAATCAGAAAGAAGATGTCTTGAAGATTGACCAGAATTTCGAAGGATCTATGTTACCTCCATGTAAGACATAATTGAAACAGCTTTTTTTGCGAATTTCTTACATTGCTCAATTGTGGAGTCATGCACATCTTCATACTTCATACGCCAAGTTTGTCTTTGCCAACTGATTATGGATGGGAAGAACGCGATGAGAAGTATATTTTCAGGGGCGAGCGTAGAGGCGACTTCAATGTGAATATCAGTCGATATTCCGTTGAAGCAACGTCGAGCGCGGTTAGTACTTGGATGGGGTCCCATCTTGGGAAATACAGCGTTCTCGTCCCACCTTCTAGAGGCTTGTATATCAGAGTATACTCGCAAGCTACGTAATTTCAGACGAGGATCCTTCGGAGGGGATGTAAAGCAGGCGGTCCCTTGTCTATTAAATGTTAGGCAAGTAAAAGATCCCTACTCTTCTTAAGGGAAGAGATTCAGGAAAATTTCCAGGTTGGGGGTAGCTCGTCTCCTGGCGTCGGTGATAGGTCCTGGTAGCGGAAATAGGCCGACGTTAAATAGTTAAAAAAAAAGTATATTTTCAGGAGGTTTCAAGGCAATCAATTACCGAAAATTGAAAATATCATAAATGGTATTCATATTTATAGAATACCAATCTTTTACTCCTACATCAATTCTCTTTTATTCACTTCAATGATTTTCAATATTTTTCGGCAGATATTTGTGAAGACGAAAACGAGAATGATGACGCTCGAGAATCTGAGGAAAATCTGGATTTGGAAGACCATACAGATAGCACTTCCGAAGAGGAAGATAATTTAGAATACAGCAGTGGGAGTGATTCAGATGAGAATTGATTTGTTTTATTCGCATTGAATTTGCCAAAATAATAGAAATATTAAGATTTTTATATTGATTCTCATTATTTAATCCTAACTATTCTCAATCAATGATTGCAATCTCTAAGTATACTCTAATATGCATGTCTAATATTTCATACAAATATGATTTTCTTTCAAGTCTCATACGTTAACTGGGGCATTAAAGATACCGCGCGCGGTGAAGACCTGGACGCTGCGGTACACTTAAAAGGCCTAGCTGACAGGTATTATCAGCTGACACTTTTTAATTGTTTTTGTTTTTATATTGCAAACTATCATATAAATGAATTTCATCTTTGTTGAAATAACGGATTTTCACGTGTTTTTCATACGTATTGACTAGGGCAGCTGACACACTTCGCTCCCTACCCTATGCAGCTGACACATTTTTTTTTATATTTATATTACATAAATAAACTATTTATAGTTTTGTAGCTTTGTTGGATTGATGCAAAAAACAAAATTATTTTACCAAATGCGCGGCCTCCCACGCTTTTAATCTCCACGGTCCCGTCAGCTGACATCTATTTTAGTTGTTTTTCGAACGAATAGAATAGAATAGAATAGAATAGAATAGAATAGAATAGAATAGAATAGAATAGAATAGAATAGAATAGAATAGAATAGAATAGAATAGAATAGAATAGAATAGAATAGAATAGAATAGAATAGAATAGAATAGAATATTTATTTACCAATTTCTTGGTACATAATTATATACATTTAGGAAGGATTTAGAATTACATTAGAGACTAAATTAACATTATTTACAAAAGACAATATTACAGATAATTGTAAAAGACATATACATGTAAATACGAACATACACATACGCATATAGCAATTCATACATAATAATTTTTATATAATAACAGCACGAGCAAAATAGATCTATCTATTTAAAAACTCATTCACACTATAAAAGGCATTTCTTAGCAGTAAATTCTTTATTTCTTTTTTAAAAGAAGGCACGTTTTTAAAGTTGGTTGTTTTAGGAACTGGAATGGACAATAATTCTTTATTTCTTGTATTATATAAATGACGGTCAGCCAAGGTAGGGAAGGCATGTAAATTAGTCTTAGCAAAAATTAGACATTTGTATATGTAAACACAAGGAAGAGTGAAAATATTTTTGCTCGTAAAAATACCTTTACAGCTTTCTCTGCTCTTTAAACTAAAAATTAGTCTCAGCAATCTTTTCTGGGATATAAAGGCTCTCTGCAGATGAGTCGATCTCTCGTCGAACGAAAACTAACATTAAAAAAACAAAGTCGTGTTGAAATGACGCATAAAATATTGACGCTAACTCCCAGACTATTAGACAGAAGCGTAGTCATGATGCCGCTAATAAGAAAAATGCCAGGAAATTGACAAAATTTTTAAATACGAAAATTTATTTTTTCTTCAAGCGTATTAAAATGTTTAAATTATGTCACCAAAAACAGAAGTAGAAGTAGGACATTGTTTTACTAGTAACAAAATGTTAGTACCGAACGCCACCGTAGTGGACATTGTTTTACTAGTAACATAATGTTAGTTCCGAAAGCGCCACCGCAGTGGGTATTGTTTTACTAGTAACATAATGTTAATACCGAAAGCCACCGGTGGCGCGCTATCCACTAGCCACTTGTCATATTGTGTCAACATGTAAGACTGTAGTTTGAATATTTGTACATTTATGATAAATAAATGAATTTTTGCATTTTAATACGCTTGAAGAAAAAATAGTATATATTACACGGAGTAGAACGCCTTTTTTTGTGTTTCGCCCAGTTTGCGAAATTGCAAATCCTGGGCTCAACACAAAAAAAGAGTGCGTTCTACTCCTAGTAATATAATATACTATTTTCTTCAAGCGTATTAAAATGTTTAAATTATGTCACCAAAAAACAGAAGTAGAAGTAGGACATTGTTTTACTAGTAACAAAATGTTAGTACCGAACGCCACCGTAGTGGACATTGTTTTACTAGTAACATAATGTTAGTTCCGAAAGCGCCACCGCAGTGGGTATTGTTTTACTAGTAACATAATGTTAATACCGAAAGCCACCGGTGGCGCGCTATCCACTAGCCACTTGTCATATTGTGTCAACATGTAAGACTGTAGTTTGAATATTTGTACATTTATGATAAATAAATGAATTTTTGCATTTTAATACGCTTGAAGAAAAAATAGTATATATTACACGGAGTAGAACGCCTTTTTTTGTGTTTCGCCCAGTTTGCGAAATTGCAAATCCTGGGCTCAACACAAAAAAAGAGTGCGTTCTACTCCTAGTAATATAATATACTATTTTCTCCAAGAAATAAATCGAAACCCAGATTCAAAGGAAATTTTTATTTCTTAAATTGTTCATTCAGTTTCTATTACCTCAGTTTAAATATAATGACTTGTTTAGATCAGTATGCTGCAACATTATATTTAACAGAAAATAAAAATATTAATCATAATTAGAACATATAAGCAGAAATGTACTGAGGCAAAAAATAGTGTGAATAAGGTATGGAATTTAATAAAAGATGCTCCCAATGAATTTAATAACTGTTATTCAAGTATAGGACGAAATGGTACGGGTATAATAAAAAACAAATACAATATAAGAAACGCCATTAATTGTTTAAAAAATAAGGGTTCTCCTGAAGAAGATGTTTGTTCTGACACTCTAATTTGCATAGGTCGCGTACGCCGACATCACAGATTTTGAGACCTTAGGAAAAACAAACAGCCATCCGCCGATTAAACGTATTTCCTTGAAGTGAATTTTGCTGTGTTTATGCCATTTAAAAATTTGTGTTGTATTATTTAACATCTACAACTATTCTTAATACTATTATATCAATTCATTTTCTTCTTCAGGATAACGGTTAGTTCGTATTTTGTAGAATTGCCTCATGATATTGTTGCTATCGAATTAAATCCTTATATTTTGAGAAAAAAATACTTTAGTATAAATATTGATGTATTTCCAAATATGACACATTACTTGGTTTTGAGAGAAATACTTAGACAGAAGGATGAATTCAAGGCATTCAAAAGTCTTGAAGCTGTTTGTGGTTAGGTGAAAGTTTACAGGATAAAAGCTTGTTGTAAAGGTAAGAATTAGTTATCAACCATTTTTTTATACATGCTTTATAAAAAATTGCTAACGTACAAATTCATTTTTCAGTTTATGAATACTTAGCATCATCAAGAAAAGCCATTGACTCTTTGGACTACTACAGATTCATATGGTTCCTTAGTACTCACTGTGATTGTGTTGCTAGTCTAGACAAAAGATGTTCACCACTCAGTGACAAGAAATCTTTTCTTTTAGTTCTTTATAAAAAAATATGGCTATGGTTGAGAGATTAACCGTTATAAATTTTGTGAAGAAAAATGAAAAAAGACTGACGTACTGTAAACTATTTGAAGTATGTAATAAGACGTACATAATTGCTTCCAGCTGTATAGATTGGTAAGTACTTTGTTTTGTCATCATATTGTGATACATATAATGTCTGACAAGTATATTATTATTTCATGTAAGTCAACTGTTAATTATGTCTTGTAATTTATTAAACTTTCCATTTTAGTTTTATTTATCACTCCTACTACTGCTATCGTTAGCAGCAAATTGAAATAATCAATTACGTTGAACTTGTATATAGGTATGTATTTAACTGAAAGTAAAAAAACCACTAAAAAAATTATTTATTATCCAAGGTTCATTAATGTTCCTAAAAGGAATCAATAAGAAACTTACAAGAGTTATAAAGAAAAGTTTATATTGTAACAAGAACCGTTGCCCAAGGAATCACTACCTCCACATCCAAATTTTCTATAAAAGTCTTTTACAACGAAAAAAATTTGTATGTGGAAATAATAATTCATAAAACGATATGCCACATCGGTAGTGGGGTGGGGGTGGGGTTGGTGTTTGGGGTTAGTGGGATTAAATAAAGCAAGAATATATTTTGATGCCTTTGGTACTTGTATACATATTAAATCACAATTTTTTTTCACCTCCTTTAATAATGGGGCAGGGGTGGTAATGGGGATGGCTGATGTCAATTTTTTTTTAAAATCTTAGCTTCTCTTGTATATAGTACGGGAGCCAGTGACACTTTTAGTTGCTATATTTGTTTAAACTTATCCATAAAACAAACTCCTGCCACTTCGTTAGCGGGCCAACGATTGGCAGCAGCATTTTATTTTTTATTTCAAAAAGATATCACTGCTATACGTGTTTAAAGTTGATATTTTTTTGTGTCCTTTATTGACATTACAATATGATGGAAAATCATTTCCTGCCACCTTCATTATAGACTGGCGTGCTCCTATCATTAATATAAAAATGGAATTAAAATAAAGTCAATTGACAGAAATGTTTAAAGCTGAATTTTTTTTTACGAGTAGTTTATTACTTGAAATTATTGAAAAAACGTGTACTGCCGGCCATTCGATGTTACGCAGTTTTAGCAGGAGTAAAAAAAGTCCTCTCAGGCGTTCCTCTTTGGCGCTGGTGCGTCTGCAGGAGTCGATTTTGTGGAAACACAGCCTAAATGTAACACAAAAAAAAATAGGAAATTAATACTAATAGACTATATACAATATGGACTTTCACTTGATTTTACCCCAATTTACCCCTTCAAAGGAATAAGAACAAAATATAATAATAAATAGTTCCAGATCTCGTTGAAATACATTCATGTACCAAATTTCAAATCAATATCTTAAACGGCTCCAGAGTAATCGTGGGCACGAAGAAAAGTTACAGACAAACCGACAGACAGACAGACATTTTTTCCCAAACTTAAAATATCGACGTTTCGTGTCATTCTAAGCTCTATTTGAACAATAAAAATATTCCAATTTTTTTTCGTTACTATGCTTCCTCTGAATGTGGAAGTAAAATTGAACTACCAATAATAATCGTGAATAAACGTTATTATTATTATTAATATTAATATTATTATTAGTATTATTCCAGTCTTTACTTAAATATTTTACTTTTCTTGTTAATTGCTTTTATCCTACATAAAGCTTTTCATTTAATTTTCGCAATATTAACAAACCTATTGTACCGTTAAATCGTTTTAAACTACAATAGTAAATAGCCCAAGGATTATACGTGTAGAAAACAAAAATAACTTTTGCTTCTGATGCTCTTTTGAACTTTTTCGTAGAACTAAATGTTATTTTTTCAACGGCACAAGATACAAAGTATAAAAAACGCTATAAGCTACTGATTGTTACTAAAAGTGTCCATCAGGTTTAAATCGAGCATAAAACGATCAATCGCCCATAAAAATGAAAGCACTGTGTTATTTCACGTGGGGCTGGGGTTTACTAAGCCCGATCAAAGCATTGTTTGTATCCACAACCCCCAACAATACAACCTGTGCGTTCTTGTATCTCAAATTGGTACACAATAAACTAATCTTTTCCATATGTCCGTTTCTTTTTTTTTATATGAACAGTGTTTTGTTTAATAAAATATTTAATTTTTAAGGTGTAATTTTCTGTTCGAATGTTTACTCTGTCACTATTTAGATCAAGATATGTGACGTTAGAAACTGTCACTTAATTTCCTAAATGAGAACTTGAAACATTATACTATTGCATTTCTGTTAACATTATGTTTTACTTCCCTGACTTACCGAAGGGAAAAATGACTTCACGTTTCAGAATATATTTACAAAAAATAAGGTTATTCAATTCAATCTATCTGTCTGTCTTTTGGCGATATATCTGCAAAACTATTTGAAGGAGAAGAACAACATTTGAAGCTTTTGCCAACGAAGAAATGGGATATACATTTAGTGAAAAATATACAGAGTGACTACCTTAAAAAATATATTAATGAAAAATCTGCAACGAGGGACAATAATATATTTAGAATGTAGTTAACACAACTGTCAAGGAAGAAACCTGCTATACTTTTAGCAAAATATATACAGGGTGGACGACCAAAAAAATGTGAAAAAATGTGACAAAGGACAATGATATTTCATATGTAGTTAACACAACTGGAGAAATCTCACATACTTTTAATGAAAAAGATAGAATGGTCGTCCAAAAAATAACACAGGTCCACAAAAAAAAAAAAAGGTCTTGTCCTAAGGATCTGATCTAACTTTTCTGAAGTATTTTCACGCGCTGAAGCCAATTCTGTAGAGAATAGTGCGCCCTGCAATTCCCTTTATTAGAAACTTTCTCGTAAACCTGTCCGTTTTCCAAAAATTGAGGCACGAAAAATCCTG
Source organism: Rutpela maculata (assembly GCA_936432065.2). Classification (NCBI taxonomy): domain Eukaryota; kingdom Metazoa; phylum Arthropoda; class Insecta; order Coleoptera; family Cerambycidae; genus Rutpela; species Rutpela maculata. The sequence continues at coordinate 91,643,435 of OW386286.2, forward strand.
TGTCTGAATGCGCGGAAGAAATATGAAACTTTTACAAGGCCATAGCATACGTATCGTAACTGCAACAGCAAGAGTTCATTAGAATTTTTTTGTAGAAAATTTAACACAAACATTGTTTGGTCTCGTGTAATTTTTACCTAGGACCAGTCATTTAAAAAATCGCTGAGGGCGTAGTTTGGGCATAAAAAAGTTGCGAAGCTCACTGTACAGACTGGGACATTTTCATATTCTAAAACCCCCTTGCCAAAGCTTAATATCCACTAAATATTAAAACATTATAAACTAATATTCAGTATTCAGTATTTCTATGAGAGTTTGCCGTTGGAATTACGATAGGTACTGTCGTGTGCAAAAAAAATGGGACAAGTCTTATACGTATTTTTGCTAAAACCTAGTTGTGTATATCTAACTTTAATTTTTGTGACATTGTCAGTTATTTGTCAAAATTTATTGCAAGTGTGCAAATAGAGACATATTTACATTAGAAAAAGATAGTTGTCCTATTTATTTTGCTCACGACAGTACAACGTAAGCTACGGACTTGTGAAAGTATCATATTTCTGCCACGCGTTCGGAAACACGATTTTCGCTCTTTGATTTTTCGAGAAAGTTTCTAATGAATGAAATTGTAGAGCGAACTATTCTCTACAAAATACGCTTCTTGCAGAATTTTTCCGGCAGAGATTTTTGGCGCTGTAGCAAACAGACCTAAGATCCGGATTTCGCAATCTAAGCTCATTTTTACATCACTCCAATCTCAAAAATCTGACCATTAAAATGATCATTTAAAAAAACTACGTAGAAATATTCGGTAATAACTAAGGTGTCATGAGATATGTTGTATTAGATTGTTTTATTTAAAGATACAATTTTAGGACTAAAGTTGAAGTATATAGTCGTATACAGTCAATCTAAAATGGGTTCTCTTGGGAATAGATTATACAGCTCCACAAAATAAAAAAAGTGCTCTGTTCCTTGAACAGGACACCTGATTCGTATTCAGCACGTCGAAATACATAGAGGATGCCAGTGGAGTCCCAGAAACACAAAATTTTTTCTTGTGTGTGCCTGTGTAATATATGAATATCACCGGATCCTCCGCCATTTTATAGGAAACCGCGTATGCAAATATATTACACAAACACACCAAAAAAGTGGGCTGTTTCTGGGACTCCATTGGGTAAGCCTTATGTATTTCGACATGCTGAATAGGAATCAGATGTCCGTTTAGCTCCATCACCCACCAATTTTTAGTAAACCGCGAAAATAACCTAAATTATGAGTTTTTTTTAGGTTATTTTCGCGATTTACAAAAAAATGGTGGGTGATGGAGCTAAACAGACACCTCCTGATTCCTGTTCAGCACATTGAAGTACATAGCGGTTACCCAATGAAGTTCCAAGGACAGACCAATTTTTTATTTTATGGAGCTGTGTTATTAATGATATTTCAAAATCAGAAGAGGAACATGTAGTACTCTTGTCAACAAATATACATATAATCTCTTTTATATATAATTTATTGTCTATTTCCTTAGGTTAGAGATAGGTTGAGAATTATCAAAGAATACACGCCAATGATAGTGATCCCAACCTTGTGCAAAGAAGCTTGTAGGGAAGTAGCAGAAAAAAGCATGCAGTCTACTAGGTCCCTCCATAGCTACAAAAATAATATAAAAAACTAAATACACCAAATTTAAATATTATGCTCTTCCTCGGTTTGTTAACATTTATATGTAATTGCTGAATACTCTGAAGTATATTCGCCGTTTTTTTGAAAATAAATAATTACACAGCCCCGCAAAAAAAAAGTGGTCTGTCCGGCGGACTAGACCAGTGTATCTGTATGTATTTGGACCCGCTGAAACCGAAACTGAATCCGAAGTCAGAATAGTCAGATTGGCTTGTTTTTCACCCCTAACCCCAAAAGACCCCCCCCCCCCCCCCAAAAAAAAAAGTCTCTCAGTCGGGCCATACCAGTGTATCTTTATGTATTTAAATCCGCTAAAACCGAATCCGAAGTCAGAATTGTCAGATTGGCTCGTTTTTCACTCCTAACCTCAAAAAACAACCCCAAAACAAAAAGAAAATGGTCTGTCCGGTGGACTATACCAGTGGATCTTTAAGTAATTTGACCTGCTGAATCCGAATTCGAAGTTAGAATTGTCAGAATTGCTCGTATCTCACACCGAACCCCAAAACAAAAAAGTGGTCTGTCCAGCGGACCATACCAGTGTTATCTTATATATATGGAACCCGCTAAAATCGTATCCGAAGTTAGAATTGTCAAATTGACTCGTTTTCACCCCTAGCCCCAAAAAACACATCCCCCACAAAATGATTTGCCCGACAGACCACTTTTTTGTTTTGGGGGTGTTATTTGGGGTTGGGGGTGAAAAACGAGCCAATGTTACAATTCTGACTTCGGATTCGGTTTCAGCGGATTTAAATACATAAGGATGCGTTGATATGGTCCGCCGGACAGATAATTTTTTTGAGGGGGTGTGTTTTTCAGAGTTAAGGGTGAAAAACGAGCCAATCTGTCAATTCTAACTTCGAATCCGGATTTAGCAGGTCAAAATACATAAGGATACACTGCAGTGGCGGCTCGTGATATTGTCTGCAGAGGAGGCTTGATATTTTGAAAGACAGTTAGACAAATTTCTACAAGTAATAGATATAACAATTTGGAAGATTGGAAGATATGCTGCTTCTTCCAAAGGGAGGCTCAGCCTCCCCTGCCTCCCCTGACGAGCCACCACTGATACACTGATATAGTCCGCCAGACAGACCACTTTCTTTTTGTTTTGGGGGTGTTTTTTGGGGTTAGGGGTGAAAAACGACTCAATCGGTCAATTCTAACTTCGAATCCGAATTTAGCAGGTCAAAATACATAAGGATACACTGATACAGTCCGCCGGACAGACCACTTTGTTTTTGTGTTGGGGATGTTTTTTGGGGTTGGGGGTGAAAAACGAGCCAATCTGAAAATTCTGACTTCGGATTCGGGTTCAGCAGGTCCAAATACATTCTTGGGGGGGGGGGTTAGGGATGGAAAACGAGCTAATCTGTCAACTCTAACTTTAAGTCCGGATTCAGCTGGTCAAAATACATAAGGACACACTGGTATAGTTCGCCGGACAGACCAGTTTGTTTTTGTTTTGGTGGTGTCCTTTTGGGGTTGGGGGTAAAAAACGAGCCAATCTGACAATTCTGACTTCGGATTCGGTTTCAACAGGTCCAAATACATAAGGATACACTGGTCTGGTCCGCCGGACAGACCATTTCTTTGGGGGGGATGTTTTCTGGGGTTAGGGGTGAAAAACTAGCCAATCTGACAATTCTGCCTTCGGATTCGGTTTCAGTGGATCCAAATACATATGGATACACTGGTCTGGTACGTCGGACAGACCACTTTTTTTTGTGGGGCTGTGTTATATATAATTGATATATTTTGAGTTTTAATCATCGCCCAATGATGCCAGCTTGATTGATGTGATGTTTTTGTAGAATCTTAAGAAAGGTCGTAAACAGGTAAACTTTTTAAATTCAAATATTTAATAACTTTTATATTTACTGATTGGTTTTGTTCGAAAATAATGAAGTTTTGCCTTACCATCCCAATTTCAATTCGATCTTTCAGCTTTCTGCTCTTAAGTTATTGTCATTAGAAAAGTGCAGATCAAATGAAAATGGTTTCGTATTTGCGATGAGTATAATAAAGGTTGCCAAAAAGCTGTTTTATTGTACAGAGTTATTCACTATATATTGACCCCCCCCCCTTAAATACTTTTAAATACTTTTTGACATATTTGACATTCAAAATGCAAATAAGCTGCTTTATTGCAAGATGATTGAGCCATGCCTGTCAAAACACAAGTGAAACAAAAATAACAAGGTAGGCCACGAAAATAATTATATTATTGTTTATTCAATTTTGACATTTCAAACCGTCATTCCATAGCAACTCCACAGCAACAACCGCAAATAGTTGTTTAATCACTAGTAAAATAAAAAGTATTCTCTTCTTTTATTATTTTTCACATAAAGAGAAAATATTTCGACCTTTTCCGACTCACTATAGGCGTCTGAAAATAAGGAGTACGCCACCTGGTGGTCTATAGTAAAACTAATTATGGGCTTTTCTGTCATTGTCTCTTTAGTGTACGATAATATCAACAATAAGTAAAATGATAAACTGAGATGCTAAGTTATTAAAAATATGATAGCGCTTAAAGGGGCTACAATTTGCTGGAGCCAACCTAGTCGGTATCCTTTGTAGATTGCAGGGACAACTCGTGAAAGTTGAGTTGGCACGACAATGTTCAAAACATACCCTCTTTGATGTAGACACCTTTAACCAGGCATTGAGAGGGAAAAAGCTGGTGCAAATAACCTTGGCCCGGGTAGCAATAATAATGTCCTAGACAATCACACATTGTAAGTGAAATTTTTGAAATAAGTAAATATATGTAATTCCAGTATATCTAAAAGTAATGTATACTATTGCACCATGCACTATTATGTTTTAACCCCTGAATATTTCTATTTCATATTTTACAAAATACTGTTTCATTTATTTTACTTAAAGAATTAATAAATGTCTTTTCAGTTATATTCAATGTACCACTAATTTCTTGGGTATTTGAATCTGATACACTTGTTTGTAAACATAGAGCATACACATTTATTTATTAAGTTTTGTGTTGAATATGGGTTGTACCACACAAAATAATATATCCTGCATTTAAATCATATTCCCCTTCATACACACACTTAGAATTTTTACATTTTTAGTGCTTTACAAATGTTCCATACATTGCAATATGCTTAACCTAAATGTCACTCATGTTTCCTGAAAAAAAAAGTGATTTAAACTACAACTGTACATAAATTTAGAAATATTTAAGTTTATTAATATTTAACTAGCCAGGCACCGTTTATGTCGAAGAAACTGTACTTTTCAAGGGAAAAACTAAATAACCTAAAAAATATATGAATTTTGCTGAATAATGCCATTAACGTCTTGCAAATCACTTACAACAAAATCTTCCAAACCTTTAGATCATATATTATTAATGTTATTATTTTTAACGCCAAAAATAACAATAAACAGAAAAATATCAATATAAGTATTCTCCACACAAATAAATAAAAAGCCTATAATTAGTTCACGAGTTCTCCATTTCGGCGCTGGCATCTTAAATTCAGACGCCTATAACCCATTTTAATTAAATAAATGTTAATAATGACGGCTTGAAATGTCAAAATTGAATAAACAATAAAATAATTATTTTCGTGGCCTACCTTGTTATTTTTCTTTCACTTGTGTTTTGACACGCATGTCTCAATCATCTGTCAATAAAGCAGTTTATTTGAATTTTGAATGTCAAATATGTCAAAAAGTATCTAAGATAGACCTATACAATGTTATATATTTGAAATCAGGAGAAAAAGGGCTTCTCGAAAATGCATAACATATAGGGTGTTCCATTTAAAAAAACATATATTTATTTCGTATCACGTAACCTATGCATGAATTGTTTTTTTTATCACGTTTCGTTAAAATATAGGTAGGATCCTACAACTTTTGTACGAAACTTTTTTTTCTATTTTCAATAATAACAGAAATAAAGGGGGGGTCAATATATAGTGAATAACCCTGTACTTTAATTTACATTGACAGAACTTCAGTTACACACAGAAATAAGCAATTATTTAATTTTGACTGGTATTGTTAGTATATTTACAATTATTATTGATTTACCTTAATTTTTTTTAATATGGATCCTTGACAAACCGGAATCAGGAACGGAAATAAATTCTTTTGATGGTTGCAGGCTGCATATGGTAATAAAAATTATACACGAAGAGGTACGTCTTTTATTTATACCGCAACATCTTGAAATCCGGAAAGTTTAAGAATATTTACAGAAACCGGAAGTGTAAGGTTTGTCCCTTTCTCGGAAGGCTAATATTCTTTACAATTGATGATAAATATCTTAATATAGTGCTGGACGTATTTCAGCAATCAATTATTTCTATGCAACAATTTGCTTAAACCATAACACATGAAAACTGAAAACAGTATCATGTAAACTACCTCTCCCTAGGTGAGAGATAGGTAAACTAAAATTTTCTCCGTCGCACAAATAGGAAAGTGTTCCATGTATCATACGTAGAGTAAAATGGTTCGTTAAAGAAATATATTGCTGTTTTTTGATATTTAGGTATTGTTTTAATCACTTCTCTGAAAATGTCCTTTATTGTTATGCAGAGACAGACAGCTTCCATATCAAACTAAGTAGGATCTTAGTTATTATATTCATTATATACCGGGTGTAACAGGATCATGGTACACCCCCCTTTTTTCCTTTAGTTTTGAAGATAATTGATTAAAATTTGGGATATCCTATATACATAATAAGCGGCACTTTTTAAGATTTTTTTTCACTTCCTATTTCGCCGGTAGTGACACTAACTTACAATTTTTAAGTAGAACACTCTGTATATTATTGCATTTTTCAATTCTGCATAATATTCTGAACCCAACGATATCAAACAAGTGATATTTCAAACGGCAATATTTTCTATAATATAATTTTTAGTTTTCCATTTAAGTGTGCCATGAGGTTCCGATTTATTCTAAATGACCCGTGTAATGCTAGAAATATCGAAATCCCGTCAAAAATACTAAATTACGTGATTTATGAGGAATAAAGCTCATCAAAATGGTTTTTGGGGCAAAACTCAATTTTTTCAAATGGAACCACATGGTACCGTGGTATTTATTAGTACTATTAATAAGGAATTTATTCATATGTCGTATTAAAATGTGCGATAAATACAAACAAAATTACAGCTATAAGAAAATACAATTTTGTTCTAATTATCTTGTTATACATAAGGTGGCTTTGGAATATAAAAAATGAACACAGAACATTACAATTGTTCAAAATGCTGTCCATTAACGTCAATGCACTTCTGAACTCGCATAGCTGTTTCTCGAAGAACGTTCGCCAATTGCGCGTCTTATTCGTAGCTCCAGGTTTTCACGGGTTGTAATGACGGTTGCGTAGGCAATATTTTTTAAATGACCCCAAACAAATAAATCAAGAAGTGTTAAATCAGATGATCTTGGAGGCCACCTCACAGGACCAGTCGTCGAAATTACGTTTTCTCCGAATCTCCGTTGAAGGTAATCAATTGAATTACGAGGAGGAGCGCCATCTTGTTGGAAATACATTCCCTGTCAGTGGTTCTTCAAATATTATAGGTCCATTAATTCTACTACCGATTATTCCAAGCCAAACATTGAAACCGAACCGCACTTGAAAGTTATCCTCCCGTAATTATTGTTGATTTTCTTATGACCAATATTTTGTATTTTGTCGGTTAAATAATCCCAAATTTGTAAACCTAGACTCGTCCGAAAATAAAATCATGCCAAAAAATCACTGTTTGGCTGCACTTTATTCTGCAAAATCCAATTTCAATATTCCATCCCACGTTCGTAATCATTTTCGTACAGGTGCTGGTGCAATTGGTATTTAAAAGATTTAGAGTGGTATCTCTGCAAAAATTTGGCTTACTGTTTGGTGACTGATTTCCAATTCAAACCCAATTTGCCTTAAACTTCTATTCAAGCCAAAACATTAATTTTCATTCCTTCGTCAAGAATGAAATTTTCTTCGGGATCAAGTCTAACATTTATATTATTATTTTTTGACTTAAGTAAAGTAATTGGAGAATATTCTTTAGGTATTAAGCCAATCACAACTTATGGTGCGGTAGCTAAGTGGCTTTTTCGGACACTCATCGTTACAAGCATTTTTTATGCGCTGATTAATTCTATCGAACTTAAATAACGACAAAATAGACTTCTGGCATATGTCAGCCGTCGAGTTGGCCATGGTTCAAGATATAAAAATCAGTGAAATTATATCATCGTTACAAAGCCAATTTTTTTTGTGTGTACACATTTTATGGTTAGAATGAATAAAATAAGATCGCCAGAAAGTTTGGGCCATCAGGGGCGCAATCAGAAAGGTCAAAGAGGTAAAAATAGCGGAGTTATATCAAGTGATCGTTACAAGCTTTTTTTTATGCTGAGCATGTTTATTTAAATGTTTTGAACGCAGAAAAAAATTCCCAGAAAGAAACTCCCATCAGTAAGGCTAGCCAGAAAGAAAATGTTTAGGATTTTTGAAGAAAATTGGATTTTTTTTCACATATTTCATCTCAAAACTCTAAACTCATCGTTATAAGTTCTGGCTCCTTTTTAAAACGTAAATATAAACTCCTTCAATAATAGAATAGCCTCCCCGTAAAGTTCTTAGAGTCAACAAATGTACCATAGGCTCTTAAATATACAGGAATTTAACACTTTCGCTAACTTGACTCCGTACCCAGCGTTACCACATTTGGTAGACTTTTATTTCTTTTTAGTAGAATTTTAAGGATTTTTTTAAAGTTTGGTAGGTAAAATTTGCTGGTAGATTTCTGATAATAATTATCAGAAATCTGCAAGCAAATTTTACCTACCAAACTTTACAAAAATCCTTAAAATTCTACTAAAAAGAAATAAAAATCTACCAAATGTGGTAACGCTGTCCGTACCGTACCTCAGATGTATTGTATCATTATTACCTTTCTGGCTGCGCCTCCTGACGGCCCACACTTTCTGGCGATCTTATTTTATTAATTCTTGTGTACACACAAAAAAAAATCGTTATCATCCATTAAACCATAAAAATATCTCAAAGTTCATAAAACGATGAGCTGCCGAAAAAGCCACCTAGCTCCCGCTCTATTATACACATTCATAACAATTATTGAACCTTTCATTCTATTTCAACTCTAGAAAAGTTGTATAAGTTTTTTCGAACTCGTTAGTTCTTATCAATAGAGTATAGAAACATTCATTCATTTTTTACAAGCCTATTCTTCATTTATTTTTACAATTAATTATTTTTTATTTATTTGCTTTTATCATTATTAGAGAATACTATTTAGGTATTAAGCAAATCACAACTTATACACTTTTTTATTATGAAATTACCTGCTTTTTGTATATTGTTGCCCTAATCTGGGCACGCTAATATACTAGTTAGGAAAATACTTTAAAACACCAATCAAGACAACTGCTCTTCTAGCTAATACTGACGAAGTATTGAATTACATGATAGGATTCTTAGCATTTTAAAGCAAATAAAAAATATTGAAAATACTTAAATCATTTATTTAAATTCATTCATTCATACTTATTTATTAAATATGATATCATGTACTTTCTGTATATTGGTACCTTAATCTACATTTTTAACCTCAAATACTAACTCACAGACCTTAAAAACATATAAAACGACATGTCACACACCCATATAATGAAATATTTGGAAAAACCTGTTTTCTCATTCTAAGCCAGTCGCCATCTTGAATATCTCAAAATGCCCAAGGGTGCCAAAGCGGCAACAATCGGAATCGTAATGTTGGCCCTTTGAAGAACGAAAAACGGCCAAAAAACCTTTACTATACCCTACCTCTAGGTTGGGGTAAAAATCCTTATTTGGCAGACACAAATAATAAATTAAAAAATGCTCGGCTTTCGCATAACCGTTCAAAATACATTTTAGTTTTAAAACCGCTGCCCAAGGAATCACTACTTCCACATCCAGATTCTCTATCCAAGTCACTCACAACGAAAAAACTTTGTATGTGAAAATAATTGTTTATGGAACTTTAATAATATAATATTTGAAACCCTCTACCCCAAAAACCCATAAAACGATACCCCACATCGGTAGTGGGGTGGGGATGGTGATAGGGGGGGTGGTAGTGGGGAGGTGGATGAAGTAAAAAAATATTTTGAGGTTTCTGGTTCCTGTACATACACTAAATCACAATTTTTTTTCATCCCCTTTAATAAGGAGGTGGGGGTGGTAATGGGGGTGGCTAATTCCAAAATTTTTTTTGAGACCTTAACTTCTCTTGTATATACTAAATACTAATTTCATGGACTCTTACCTGCTTGATTTACCCATTTACCTCCCAACCCTTCGACGGAACAAGATGAAAATATAATCTAGTTCTAGATCTCGTTAAAGTACATATGTGTGCCAAATTTGAAGTCAATATCTTAAACGGTTCCAGAGTAAACGTGCGCACAAAAAAAGTTACAGACAGACAGACCGACAGACCGACAGACAGACAGACCGACAGACAGACAGAATTTTTTTTTTCGCTCAAACTTAAGTCTCGACGTTTCATGACATTTTAAGCCTATTTGGACAATAAAAATTTTTAAAAAATTTTTTGTCGTTACTATACTTCCACTGGACGTGGGAGTAAAATCACTTCGGCATATAATTATGACCGGAAAAATTTATAAACATTTTTTATACAAGGGACAAAGAAAATATTTCATTTAATAAAAAGAATTTCAACGCTTTCAAATTTTGATGGCCATTTGTTGACTTTTTTCCTACTTTTCTTTGACGTTTAACTTTTTCTTCAATTATTAATTTAATATGTTTATTTACAGGAAAATTCCATTATACTGATTATAAATTGGTCATTGAAACCGGGTAAACCTAAATATAATTTCTTCACCATTGCAAACTCAAAAAAATCGATCTCCTGATATGTCACTGTAAATGTTACGGTTGCCTATTTGTAAATAAACAATGGAAAAACCTTTTCGCATAGTTTTTAATAAAATCAGAATAAATTTTTTGGAAATTCTTTTTACTAAACTGAAACAGCTTTGACTCAAGAGTATTCTTAAACATCATCATTGTTTATGAATTATTATAAACAATGGTTAAACATTTTTTTCGCCCCATACCTACTATGTTCTTTAACCCATTAATGCCCAAGGGGTCTATAACGACCCAGAGACAATTTTAATTTCTACTGTCCTTACTGATTATGAGACTAACATTAAGTATGTGTCCAGCGTCTTAGTATAGTTATTCACTTTATATTATGACAATAACCTTACAAACTGACATTGTTTACTTGCGAGATTTGGTGTAAAATATTTCGACAATTATTTTTATGTGACATGGCACAGTTTAGTTACTGGTAAGTACACATGTATTACTGTTTTTCAAACTGCATTGAGATACTATTCAAAAATAGCATGTACTCGATCGTCCCTACAATTTATATGCCCTAATAATGAGAAATAAAGCTGCTACACAACCTTAAATATTGCTGGGTCGTTAACGACCCTTTGGGCTTACTACATTGTTCAAGATATTTTTGTTAGTTTGCAGGAAACGACCTCTTATTATATCTGAATTATTGGAGGAAATTGAAATGTTAGATAAACATGTCATTGTACCTGACGCAATAGTAATAACGCCTCTGGATGGTTTTGGGAATGCTACAGATTGTGATTTAGGGGACGAAGGGTGTAATGATCAAGATATGTTGAATGACAAACAGCTAGCTGCCGAGGCAGAATTTTACTTTGACAATAATGACAATCTAGATGAACTAGCGCCAATCCAAAATACTGAAAATGATGTTGAAGTAGCACGAGAATAACGATAACATTGAATCTATTAGTTACATAGAACCTGAAGAGAATGAGGAATATAATATCCCACTAGCTTTGTTGGCGAAAAGATGTAGAACTATACCTACATCTACTGGTATATATGAGAAGACCAAGTGAACGAAAGGAGATCTGGAAGCATCTCAGGAGAGGGTCTTGCATTTACTTCCGCCACTCATCCTGGGGGCAACAAGTCATCCGCTTGAATATTTTGAATTATTTTTGACACAAGAAATTGTGCAAAATTTTGTGGACTCAACATGTATTTATGTAACCAGGGACCACAACAAACCTAAATTTGATATATCAATACATGAGATGTCTTTATTGGTATTATCCTCTTGTTCCCTTGCCGAGTAGAAGAATTTACTGGGAAGACACTGTGGAGGAACATAATACACTAGAGGCCGAATCCATGAGAGGCAATATATTCGAGGAAATATGTAGCATTTTTCATGTGACAGACAACAATGACAAAATAACAAATTGGGTAAAATTCGTCCCTTTATAAACGATCTCGATAAACAGTTTATAAAGTACGCAGCCATTCAATCCAATATATCGATAGATGTATATAGGATAGGATAGGATTTAATAGAAAAAAATGTACATACCAATTGTATTTTGGCTCTTCGATGTGAGTGCAACAAATTTGTGGTTGCTAGCTCGTCAATACGGGATTACTAAAGACAATCTTGAATTCCGTTTTTTAGATTTTTTTAAATAATAAATAAAGTATTTCAATAATTTCTAGAGCCCAAGGGGTCGTTAACGACCCATATCAAATTTCAAAAATTAAGAAAGATTAATTTTTTTTAATACTTTTTCTATTGTCCAACACTGCTAATAACACATATTTCTGAATATTAGAAAAATCCAAGGAAGTATATTAATCTGGGCATTAATGGGTTAAAATGCAGGTTTTCTATAAACAACAATTTTTTCAATAATTGCAGCGCAATTTTCACGATTAATTTGCAAAATATTAATGTAAGTGTACAAATACATTTTTTATGGTACATGTAGGTATATGTATAAGTATGGACCTACCTGTACTATAGGTAGAAGCAATTATTTATAGTTCAATTATTGGTCTAGAAATAATACCCTTCTATCAAATTGCAATAGATAGTATCCAGAAACATAAATATCTAATGAGTACAATATCAAAAATTAATCAATAAACGAGCTATGCTGTGGTGGTCCGATAATGCAGAGATCTCCATGACAATACACAGTTGCTCATCCACAAATTTCACGCCTCACTTTGATATGCTAATAGGACTTTGATCTGGTGCCTGTATAGCTCGGGGATGTCGGATTATTTAAAGTAATACGAAAAATTGTTTGATTTCAAATTGTTTTTCTCCACCTTTAAGTTAATTCCTTAGTTTTTGGTAAGAGTTTTTATTTTTGCTAGGTATTTAATTTATACTATTCTAATTTAACATAGTATTGATAGTTAAAATCTATTTTTATTCTTTCAATTATGAACAACTGAATTGTCACAAAATTTAGCAAAAAAATTTGAAGCTATTTTTACCACATTCCAAAAACAAACGAGTAGAAGTGGCAGTCGGGTGTGGCCGAATGCGAATACCAATTTAATCATCATTTCGTTCGAACGTGGTACATTCACTTTTATGTGGTGTAACAACCAATGTCTCTTTTTTTTTTGGTTCAAATAAATGTCCGCAGTTGACAACGATGCAACTTTCACTCACTTTGTAATAGTCTCAGTAAAAATTCCTCAATCTATATATTCAAAACAAGACGTTTTCTTCTCCTAATTATTTCGAGCGGCCCACAGTTGACCGATTTTGATTATTTAAAAAGAACCTCTGCTCACGGAATCACTACTTCCGCTTCCAGATTTTCTATCAGTCTCTCACAACGAAAAAAATTTTGTATGTGGAAATAATAATTATTTATGGAACTTTAATAATGTAATATTTGAAATCATCGACCCCAAAAATCCATAAAACGATACGCCACACAGTTCATGTACAGGGTGAGGTAAGAAAATATTCAAAGAAATTAAGTTTCTTTTCTTAACAATTTTTTTAAAAAAAATTTTAAATCACTCTGTATGCATGTTTAAAGGCTTTAAAAATGTTTATAATTTGATGTGCCCAACATGGTTATCGCTTCAAAAATAAAAAAGTTACAAGTCTGGGGAGTTTTAAGTGGCGCACCCTATATATATGAATTTAGCGATGACATTAATAATATAATCAATGATAACACAGGCACACAAAATTAAAAAGTAGTCTTTTTCTGGTACTCCATTGTATATCGACGTGCTGACCACGAATCAGTTGTCCGGTTAGCTCCATTGGTCACCATTTTTTTGTAAATCGCGAAAATAACCTAAAAAAACTCATAATCTAGGTTATTTTCGCGATTTATTAAAAATGGAACTAAACGGATACCCGATTCCTATTCAGCATGTCGAGATACATGGGGGTTACCCAGTGAAGTCCCAGAAACAGACTTGAGTGATTTTTCTGATGTATGTTTTGATCCGCCTTAAATTCAGCTATTTTCCTGATGAGTCCGCCGATTGTTCGAAGATAACTGAAAAATCTCTTATAGGAAATTAATGAAAGGAACCCGCACAAACCTTATGGGCTTGAGTTCCCGGTCGATTCGTCTGAATTTTTTATATGTTGTACTTGACACCCTCCTAATCAAAAGTGTTCATGGGCTCAAAGTCCGCAAATGAACAGTTTTCGAGATATCAAGGACGCAAGGTCTCAAAAAATGGGATATTTCCATGAACCTCAGGATGGAAATAAGTGCTCTGACCTGAACGTCAGACCATGTTCTCTTTGTGTTTTTAGGGTCGCTGAATCCAAATCCGGGGTCCGTTAAGCCCCATCACGTCAGGATCAAGGGCAGTTGAAGGTCAAATTGAGAAAATACCGTCAAAAAATCTGAAAAAATTCGTATACATATTTTTGGGGTCGCTGAATCCAAATCCGGGGTCCGTTAAACCCCATCACGTCATGGTCGATGTCATTTGAAGGTCAAATTCATAAGATCTGAAAAAATTCATATACATGATTTTGGGATATCTGAGTCCGTTTATGTCGTTGTTGTGTCGGCTACCTGTCTGTGGTGTGAGGTTGTACACTTGTGGAGTTAAGGAAATATAATAATAATAATAACAATAATACAATGTCTTTATTTCTTCATTAAACAAATTTTATTACAGTTAATCAATAAATAAGATGGCGATATTCAACTGGGTTGCTCTTCCATATAATCATCTCTGCGAATAAAACTAATTTATGATTAGGTTGGTTTCTGCAAGTCAGCAAACGGATCCCAAACCATAAGGAGTCCGCGCACAATGACTTTACAGCATCGAAAATCACGTGCGCAAACCCCCGATGATCCGCAAACCGCCCGCTGACCGCAAAAACAAACCTATTATTTGTAGATTATATAAGTGCGTGCGCACAATTTACAAAACAGTATAGTTTCTTTTACTAAGTACTTATATAGGTTTTGATCTGTTTTCTGAAGCTTACCACGGAAGTGAGTTCTTTAAGTTTTTCAGGCAAATCGTTAAAAATTTTTACGGCGTTATAGCTAAATGAGCGTTGAAATAGGGAAGAATTATGCTTGGGTACACTAAACAGCTGACAATGGCGTGTAGGACAGGTATGAATATCACTACCTTTAATAAGTTTATTTTGTAGATATGAGGGCATCTGGGTAGAATTAATTTTAAAAATAAGGCATGCTAGATGAACTTGAAATCTTTCATTCAGTGTTAATCATTTAGACTCATTAAATTTATCAGTAATATAATCGAATTTGCGAAGATTGTAACAAAATCTTATACACGTATTTTGAAATTTTTGTAGGCTATCTTTATCTCGTTGCAACAAAGCAGGCCAATATACTACGTCACAATACGATAAATATGAAAGAATCAGAGAGTCACGCAATTTTAATTTAATATCATTACTCAAAATATCTTTATGAATCGAAAGAATTTTTAATTTACCAAACGATTTTTGCAATAGATTTGACACATGTTTTGAAAAATCTTAGTGGAACATCTAAATAAATACCTAAGTTTTTGCAATTATCAATAGGTGTCAAAGTTGAGTTATTCAATATTATTCTAAACTCCGTGTTTTGCAAAATTAATTCCCTATTTTTACCAAATAATGACAGTTGAGTTTTGGATTCATTTAAAACTAGTCCATGGGCTTTACATGTACTGGATATAGATACTAGATCAGAATTAATATTTTTTGCAGCCTGAATGAATTCTGTCGATAGAAATGAGTAATAAATTTGTGTATCATCTGCATATTGATGTGACTGACAGTAATCCAAATATTTACAGAAATCGGCTGTGTAAATTGAAAAGAGTAATGGCCCAAGAATACTCCCCTGTAGAACTCCTTGATTTATATCAATAAATTGTGAAAAATTATTATTTACTCCTACCCTCTGGCATCTCCCATAAAGGTAGGTTTGAAAAAATGATACAGCTGTAGTACTAAGACCAAAATAGTATAATTTGGTGCAGAGAGTATTATGATTTAAAGTGTCAAATGCCTTACTGAAGTCTAAGAGAACCAAGCATAAATTTTTGTTTGCATCGCACGCCCTAAATATGTCATCAGTAACTTGTATCATTGCTGTTGTTGTGCTATGATGGGGACGGAAACCAGACTGCGTAGGAGGTAAAATATTATTTATATTCAAATAATTACCAAGTTGTTCATGGACAATTTTCAAGAATTTTGGATATAGTAGGCAGTATGCTAATAGGGCGAAATTGAGACACATCAGTAGGATTGTTAGTTTTGGGAATGGGAATAATATTTGCTCTCTTCCATTGACGAGGGAAAGTACTAGTCAATAAGCATGTATTGATTATGAAAGTTGCTCGCTCAACCGCGGAATAACAAGAGATAACATAGTCAAATCTAAACCATCCGTACCTTTAACATTGGATTTAATGAGACTTAATTTTTTTTCAACTTGGTCTACAGTTACTTCTGTAAAATCAAATTTTTTGCTAATATGAGGAGACACTTTATTAGAATATGATAGGGAAATTAATGTGTAATCATGATTATGTGTTTTTGCCACACTATTTACAAAAAACTTAAAATCTGTTGGGCTTGCAACGTCAGAGGAAGGACTTTCCACATAAGAGTTGATATTTAAATATCAGATTCTGACTCAGATATCCCAAAAACATGTATATGAATCTTTTCAGATTTTTGACGGTCTCTTCTGAATTTGACCTTCAAATGCCCTCAACCATGACGTGATGGGATTTAACGGACCCCGGATTTGTATTCAGCGACCCCAAAAATATGTATATGAATTTTTTCAGATTTTTTTACGGTATTTTCTCAATTTGACCTTCAAATGCCCTTGATCCTGACCCGATGGGGCTTAACGGACCCCAGATTTGGATTCAGCGACCCTAAAAACACAAAGAGAACATGGTCTGACCTCCAGGTCAGAGCACTTTTTTCCATATTGAGGTCCATGGAAATATCCCATTTTTTGAGACTTTGCGTTCTTGATATTTCGAAAACTGTTCATTTCCGGACTTTGGGCTTATGAACACTTTTGATCAGGAGGGTGTCAAGTACAACATATCAACAATTCAGACGAATCGACCGGGAACTCAAGCCCAAAAGGTTTGTGCGGGGTCCTTTCATATTTAATATTTTTGTAGTTAACATATTTTTGGTGAAAGTAGTAACATCAGAAGTGATACTTGAATGGTTTTTTGGATCTGTTATTATTTAGAAATTGCAGAATTTTGTAAGAATTTCTCTAGTAGTAGAGTATTAGATATATGTAAACATTTTGCTTACATTCAAATTATTATTATTTTTTAGCCATTTATTTAACGTCGGCCTATTTCCGCTACCAGGGCCTATCACCAACGCCAGGAGACGAGCTGCCCCCAACCTAGAAATTTTGCCGAACTTCTTCTCTTGAGAAAAGTAGAGATCTTTTACTTGCCTAACATTTAATAGACAAGGGACCGTCTGCTTTACATCCTCTCCGAATGATGGTATATCCACTAGTAATCCTCGTCTTGAAATTACATAACTTCCGCGTATACTCTGAAATACAAGCCGCTAAAAGGTGGAACGAGATCGCTGTGTTTCCCAATATGGATTTCACACATCCAAGTACTAACCGCGCTGAACGTTGCTTTTGGAGTATAAAAATACAGCACAGTGAAAACCCCTCTACGCTTGCCCCTATATTCAAATTAAAGGAAACGAAAATGAGAAGGAATTTCAGTGACTTTTTTACGGTTTATCAACATGTTTGCTTAAATATTCTAGAGAAATCAAGCAGCTTATTAATAGCAACAATTTGAAAAATTCACTTGAAAAAAAAATAAGTTAGTATAATACGGTAACCTTAATATTACTTTCGTTAAACACTCTGTATAATATTTTTCACAATCAGACAATTTGAATCCAATTGACGTTCAATCCAATAAAATTGACTATCCACAGAGGTAAGGTACACTAAAATCAACCCAGATTTGTAGAAGTTATCCATGTTTGAAATTGTCCTAACTTTAAAGGAGGTTCACTTCAATTTTTTAGTAATTTATATTGACCAAAATCTCATGAGGCCACATCTATCTATTTTTGAACTTCTGATTGAGCTGAAAGTTCCGAATCATTTAGCCACAGTAATGGATGCGTTTTTAAGTTGAAATTGTATTGAATTTGATATTGCTTGTAAAAGTAATTTAAAGATAATTTTTTTCTGGTGCATTTAATTAATTAAAGAAATGTTCCACCGAAAATGTAATGTTTTACCAAATGTTATGATTGTATCTAAAAAAATTAGTTAGAAAGAACATAATTTCGAAAATAAAAAGCAAAATACAAAAATTACGAAAAGAAACTAAGAAAGTGATGTGAAAGAATGAAGATTGGAAATTGTGTCAGATAGCAATCAGAAGTGGAAGAAAAAGAGTTTTGGCTAAGGATTTCCTCCTCCCCCTAACACCAAGGGATCTGGACCTTGAGCTTGGGAGCGGTAACACTGAACCCAAAATTTTTTGATGAGCTAGAAATCCGAAAAAAATTTTTTCGTCCCAAAATTTTTTTGAAGAGCGGGAGGGGGAGAAATCCAAAAAAAATTTTGACCGGAAAACAAAAATCCAAAAATACAATGAAAATTTCTTGAGGGGATAATTACCCTATTAAAAATTTTTTTCTTCCCAAAATTAACAAAAATCATAACTTTTTAAAACAAAAGTTGATGATTTACAGAATCTTGGGGGGGTAATTACCCCGTTACCCCCCCATAAATCCGCGCCTGCCTAACACTAACGCATTTTTCGAATTTAAACAAAGTTGAACTTATCTTTCTTACGTTATCGTGCTTACAAAAAAAAAACGTGGCGAACGGACAGACGGATGGTCATTTTTAACAGTGTTCACAATACATGAAAATTTCTGTTTTTTCACGTTTTTAGAAATGTGCCGAACAAGAGCATAATCATAATAATTAATTTGTTATTATGCAGATTTATATTTAACTGAGATTTCCATGTTTGGCACTAAAGAAGAAAAATTAAATGCTAAAATGGAAAAATGTACACAATGTCATTGACAAAATAGTCCACATCATTTCACACAAACGTTTAAAATTTGGCATCAACAACGTATTATGTAATTGGAAAAATATGTATTATAAACCTCATTAAACTCAAATAATATATATTTAACATTATGCTGTCGGCTGCTGCCACAGAAACAAAAACATTTTATGAACAATTAGGATGTCTGAAGTGACACCTGCGAGAAATGTGATTTCTCAATGGCGAACTAACGTGCTAATTATGTACCATTTGACCGTTTTGTTTGTACAGTAAACACCTTTTGAGCCAGTTTAAACACAAAATAGTGACTTAAACAATCACCCGTAAGCACACGTCAGACGACCTTCTTGTCATGACCTTGCACAGGTTAGGGTAGGTTATGAATACTACTATTTGTTTGTGTATGTCAAGAAATGAAATAAAACAAACACTTTTAAAAAAACTCCATTATAAATAAATGTAGTAGAAAATATGCTTATTTGCATTCTCGATTTAACCTTTACGGTAAAATGTTAAACGGTAAATGTAATGTCGATCAAAATTTAATCCATAATTACTTCTTTATATTTTAATATGTATTAACGTCTTTCGATATGTATAGTATTAGTATAACAAAGGCGGAAGCTCTAGATAATAACCTTTGTAATGACATATATGTGCCCACTCAAAAATTCATTAATAAGTTAAATTTTACCACGCCGGTGCCGCTCATCATTTTATTTAATTGAGCTTTAAAGACAGCAGCATTTCCAGATTAATGGAAAATGACCTAAGTCTATACCACTTTTAAGACTGATGGTACACTCATAGCTAGTAATTATAGACCTATTTTAGTCCTATATCATTTAGCAGAGGCTTTTGAAATGTTACTCTGATAATATCCTACTAGACGTGAAGAATTCAATTTCCTATTCACAGCATGGCTTAATTGGGAAAAGGTCAACACTGTCTAATTTATCTATAGTTACACAATACATTGCTGAGAATATAGACAAATACCAGTCAGGTTGATGTTATCTGCACAGACTTTTCAAAAGCCTTTGACCACATTGACCATCCAACTTTACTGAACAAATTAACCGCTTTTAAATAAACACACCACAGATAGTAGACAACTCCCAAATCCAAAACCAAGGCTGTGTGGAAGGGGGGTTACACATTTGGAAAAACGCAGACATACATCCACACCCACCGGTGTTGTCAATACCGGGGCTGGGGGTCGAACCCACTATTTTATTACTAAAATCTTACATGTAATCAATACGGTTTTTATAACGGATAAATATCTTCTCATTTTATTGCTAGCTCCGGTGTTCCACAAGGGTCGAATTTGGCACCACTTTTATTTTTGCTCCTTATTGACGATCTAGCTGAAGAGTTAACCAATGGCAATCTATTTTTTGCTGACAATTTTAAAATGTATACAAACATCTCTAACCTGGAGGATTGTTACACTCTTTAAAGTGAACTAAATAAATAAATTAATTGGTCAAGTGCAAATAAAATGAATTTAAACGCTGCTCAGTGTAAAATAGTTTCCTATTTACACAAGAAAAATCCTACACCTTTTCAATACCATATTGATCAAATATATCTAACAATAGTAGACACTATCAGTGACTTAGGTGTTAAATTCGATAGTAAATTATCTTTTATAAGTGATATAATCAACATAACTTTATCGGCCCAAAATCACTTGGATTTATAAAAAGAAATTGCTTTAATAATGTCAATGCTTTAAAATCGTTAAATTATAATTATAGTCGAATAAAACTAAGCATTAAAAGTATGATTTCAACGATTGTTGGGGGGGGGGGGGGGGGGCAATTTCTTTTTGAAAATGCGATCTGTATGTTATCAGCAAGGTACCTACACTAAAGGTTTGAATAACTTTGGTTTTTTGTAAATTGAGTTTTAATTTTGAAAAACGTGTTTTTGTTTCGTTGTTTTTTAATATCTCGGATTCTGTTCATCGGATCAGGCCAAATTATAAATTTTCGTGGTTTTTATTTTTTTTGCAAAAAACCAAATGTAGGATTTAGACCTATGTAGTTTTGTTCATCATTTGTTTGCAAACATATTGATTTTTATTTTCCAAATGAAACCCCCCCCCCCAAACAATTTTTATTCGACTATTACCTAATGTCTAAATTAAATAATTGCAATTTAGTATGGCATCCGCATTATGCAACTCATAAGAATTCTATTCAGATTAAAAAAGGGTCATTTTTAAAAGATCTTACATTTAAAGCAAATGGCTATATCCTAAAAGAGGTACATATTATAATTGTTTACTAAAAGTATTCAATTTTAGTAGTCTTAGCAAAGCTGTTTTTGCTATAAAATTTGTACATAATTGAGTGCATAATAGCATTGACTGTCACCAAAGTGAATAGTAGGCATTATACGCGAGTAGAATACTATACTTTGTATGATACAAAGGGTCTGTTTCTGAAACGTTAAATCAATAAAATTGTAGCTATTATAGTTAACGAATAATTCCATTTAACGTTTCAGAAACTGGCCACAAATTCTACTACAAAGTTGCGAAATTGCACTCAAATTGAAGAAGTATCTGCCAGTGATTAATCATTAATTACTACTAGATAGTGATTGATGATTACTCACTTGTAGCGTTGAGTAAAAAGTTCTACTGTAGTGGTGAATGAATATTGTATATAACTACGATTGAACAAGCACAAGAAACGCAAAACAAAAGACCAAAGGCATACTAGATTTTAATGCTAAAATAAAGAGCACCTTAATTTACGCAAAATTATTTGAAATAATCATATCTCCAAAACCGTTTGAAATAAAAATAAACTGTATGATATTAAAATGTGGGGAATTGTATGCTTTATTCGTCCATATAAAAAAATTATAGGTATCCCATATAAAAAAAATTGAGAAAAATAATAATTAAATTTCAAGAAATGTAAACAAATATTTTGGACACTCGGTATAATAATAATTTATTTCAAAAATGTTTTTCAGTAAATATATCATTATCAAATAATATTCTGTATTTAAAAAAAAACAATCAATAAATCTCGGAGATATGGCAGTCAAAAAATGTTTGTAAATTGCCAAAAAGAAGCAGAAAAAAAATCATAATTCGGCAACGGTGCATCCGATTGCCAACATATTTTAGGGTGTAATACGGGATCCTTGGAGGCTTAACTAGCGCAAAAGAAATACGTTACATTTAAAAAAATTATACTTTCTTGTGTAACTCGTGACACCTTATATAATTAAAAATAATTTTACGTTGTAGTAGAGACGAAACATTGAAAGTTTTGTAAGAAAGTTTTTTTATAATGATAGACGTTTTTGCACAACGAGGGAATACTAACTGAGGGTTGTATATTTACACTAGTGTGTTCTGTTTATTATACATCAAATACGAATTACCACCCTTTCATCATCTATTTACTTCCACAAATGTCCATACATGGTCAAATAAAGAAATTTGTCATGTATCTATGTCTATTAGTTAAATAAGTGGAGCACGTCCATTGCAACCGTCCCTAACTTTACTTATAGAAATGTAATGGAATTTAAACATAACCATATAATTTTGTATATTGGGATGTTATATCAATCTCCAGTGGTGGTCTGCAATCTGTTAGAGATTATCGTGGTTAATAGAACTACCCTAAAGCACATTGGGGTGTATAGAGGGTTTATCAGATCTCTTGCAGCCGCAGTCTTTATGAAGTTGACGCCTGTGAAATACGACTTGAGTAAGATGTACTGTAGCAAATATTCTATTTAAGCCCAGAACTTTCCACCCATTATAACCATTGTATATTTTAGTTAAGCTCTATTCAGGGGTATTGAAAAAGTTATGTAAACTTATATATCTATTATAAATCAAGAATTCTAAATTAAGCATGGTACATTATTACCATTATATACGTAAAGATACTACCAAAACCAACTATAAATAGATTTTTTGCCTATGATGGAATTAACTGATCAGGGATTTGTATATTTGATGTTTATCCGGTTGCTATAGACTATTTTTATTGAATGACATTTTTTGTTGAAAACAAAGAGGTTATGATGATATTAACCAATGGTTAATTATCAATTTAAAGATATATCAAGTTTCTTATTTATATATGTTTTTTTCAGATTCTCAGCATGGAACAATTTTTTCCTGGTAGCATCATATTTAGCGAAAAAATCCTAGAAATCGATAAGAGAGTATAAATTGAAGATGAATTTTGTGTTTTTCTAATTTCTATAGAATTAATAGTTTCGGAGATATACATTTTAAAGATTGTGTCTGAGGGTTTATAAAACACAGTACTTAGTCTAAATGTTAAATATCTCAGAAATTATGATACAATAATAACACACATAAAAAATGCTATCAATAAAAATAAAATATTATTTATTAAGCTTTCAATTGTTTTTCTATCTGCTTCTGTAGCATAAAAACCTTTGTTTTTAAATATTAATAGAGATTTACTTTATTTCATTGCTAGCTATTTACAGCAACAAAATGGAGACATTTTTATTGAAAAAATGTGAAGAGATACATTGTTTTTGTCATAACATCTTTGAAGTTTTAACAGAAACAATGTATCTCTTCACATTTTTGTAATAAAGACGTCCTCTTTTTGTTACTGTAAATAGCCAGCAATTTGCTATGCTTAAAAAAATTAATTATTTTTTATTTTTTTAATAAAAACCAGATTTTGATCAACCCTGCTTTCCATGTATCTTTAAAATTAATACTATTTTTTTCGACTCTAATTGCTGCTGAAATTATTTATAAGATTCCCAATCGTGCTTAGCTTTTGCTGATTTAAATTTAATTAAACCCTTATCCCTTATCTACTAATTCATTACCTACTTTAATCTGTTAGTTAAAACAGGTGAGTGTATACCATTAATTTAATAAACAAGTCATTAACATATATTTTTTCACTACCTGTAATTGTTGTTCAATATAGGATAAGGTCAGATTGATTTCAAATTCTGATATGTCATTGTTGAACTTTACATTATTTCGGTAAATCAATTCCAATAAAGGCATTGTAAATAAAAAAATGTTTGAATAGAGTAAATCCTCGCAAGTATGCCAAGTATTTTGCTAAGTGGTTATAGGCCCACCCAGGATGAGGGTGACAACAATAAATGTTTTATATGCTCTAGTAAACTGGGAAATAAACAAATCCTGGTCAACAGCTAAGTAAATCTATTCTTGGGGGTGTACGGCAAATATTGTGCTGACAAGTTTAACGATTTGACAGTTTTAAATGTTAGTTAGGTACCTACTTGAGTAAATATTTTGTATCTGCACTATCGTATCTAATTTTCATTGATAAAAACGGAAGTATTGCTTACTTGACGTATTCGAAAAGAGATATTCTCACACCTGTATTGAATAATACATAAACAACTATATAAAAAAAAATTAACAAGTTCCCAACTAGCAAATTTGTAATAATTCAAATGTTATACGATTATTTTGTTTTATTGTTATTTTATTAATGCTTCTAAAATGCTAATTGATTATACACACTACCTGGTTGTCTGTAACGGAACTGTTTTATAAATTTATCATTAAAACGTCTTTAGCAAAATTATAAAATATCTTATAAAGCAGTTATGAAATTATTTTAGAAACGTCTCCGTGACTAAGCTATAAAACATTTCAGCATTTGAAACTAAATGTTTTTATAGTGCTTTTTTAATAACGTTCGGCAGTATTTTCTGCACCGTTATAAACATATACTAAAATTATTTTATAGTTGTTTCCTATTATCTTATAAAACAGTTATATTAAAGCACAATTTGGGACAGTTTTGCTATTGAAAGTAAATTGTTGTTCTTTTCTATGTAAGCTTATGGCGAATTAAATATCAGTTTCAAACTACTTACGTATCATTTAGAGCAGATCATAAATATTTGTCAAAGAAACATCATTTTGGTTGAGTTCAAGCGCCAACTGTAAGCATTACAACCATAAGCTGTGCATTTTGCTATATTTCTATTTTTATTACAATTTAAAATGGATTGTAAGTTTGTTTCTGAATGTATACTAAGATTTTAAACTTCAACCATGTTAATTACACTAAATACAACCATTGAAAATTGAAACAATAATTATGGTGCATAACAAACCCATAACCCCATTTTATGGCGTACCGATTTAAACGTGATATACTTGATTCAACTAAAAAGCTAGGTCGAGGAGCATAATGCGCATTTACCTACTCCGTGGGATTTCTTGTGAAGGGAAGGTGCGACTACGTGGAATCTCTTTATTATATTCTACATAATGGTGTAGTATCGGGTGTTTACCTTATAATTGCGCTGTTTGGTTTTTATGGCATTATACATCCAAGATGGCCGCCATGCGAGACATTTATTCTTTACATCAAGAATAACTCCTTCCAGAGTGCTCATTCGCAAAATCTGCATATAACATTTTCTATTCTACATGAGCCAAGGAACAAATTTAGTTCTTATCAATTTTTTCGTATCTTTTACCAATTAAGAGTTATGACTCATTATACATGTCACTACCGGTTTTAAACATAATTTATTCGGTTATTTATTAAGGGAAGAACAATAATGATTCTGCTGCTATTTACTCACGGAAACTTTAATAATAACTAGTATTTATACATACAATTTGTAATAGGACGTAGTAGTTGTATTATAAAATTGGTTCTTAAAATAAATTATGTATTGACAGAAAACAATATTTAAAGATACTATATTTTTATTCTCTTCAAAACAATGTATCACCATGTAAGTCATCCGATGAATCTTCATGCCTTGTATGCTCATCACAGTTGTCAAACATATCTTCGTCTCCTCCACACACACATAGTTCTGTGCACTTCAGACATTTATATGGTGGAGCACATTTTCTCTTAACACAAGAGCACCGAAGAACTGTCTCTGGAGCACATGGTAGCATACACATAACAGGAGCATAATGGTCGTTTTTTAGTTCCCAGACGAAGTTTAATGGCCAAGGCAGATTAGGGTAGGGCTGGTCAGCACGGCACCATTCTATGGTTTGATAACGAACTCTATCAACATATGGTATCAGTGATGCTCTTGTTGGTGGCAAGTTTTCTGCTTGAGTTTCTTTCTTTGTGAAAATCCACCACCTCAGTTCTCCAATGTCTGATATATTTGTACCAGGAACATATACTTGACATATGAAGTTTTCTATTAATAGTATATCTGTATCAAGAATATTTTCCAAGCTTCCAAATTTGCCTCCATCTTCGAGAATGTCATCATCTGCTTTACTGAAGACTTTCCAAAAGAAGGTTTTCGCTTTCTTTGCCAAAGTCCCCGTGGTATCACTTCCGGATAATGCTTGCGGACCTAATAATGCTGAAGTTTTCTTTGAGACCAGGGAATCGGTTACTTTGCTGAGATTGATCATTCTTTGATTTTGGTCAACTCCAGTTACAAACATAGTGTTCAGTGGAAGGATCTTATACCATCATAAAGTAAGTATGAAGACATCTGTATCAGGTGAGTAAATATGAAGCTGTGTAGCATCGCGACGACAGGCGAACATGGAATACAAAATTATTGTTGTATCTGTCTACTCATGATTGCTTTTCAGTTCATCTGTTTCAATCTAAATTGAACACTGCTGTTTCCCTCCAAGACACATAAACACTTGTTTATTCCTGTTGCATATTGTATTTTTTTCTCGGATAAGTAAGCTGTTAACTCATCTTTAGTCTTGACATGAGATAACAATGACTTCATAGATGTGTTCCCAATGTACGTTGTATTACTGATCTTGTAGTGGACTGGTTGTGTGTTGCCAGTTCTTTTCTTACGTATAGAAGATTTTAGTGAATATTCTCTGTATGTGTCGAAGACTAGGTGGGTTTCATCATAACGTGATAGTGTATGTATGTCTCTTGCATGGGCATCTCCAGGATCTGTGCAGTCACTCAAGCGCACTTTCAATATTTCACTATTAGAGCGTTGGACAGCTAACTTAAGACGCTCACCACTTTGGTCTGTTGCTATGCAATACAGTCTTTTTGCTTTTCTCTCCTTCATCACAAAAAAAACAGTTTTTTTTTGTTTTATGCGGTTGTTTTAGATCGTAATGTGCATGTTGCCATGTCACTACTGGTACTCGCTTCTAAATCATCCGTAGACT
This sequence comes from Rutpela maculata, assembly GCA_936432065.2. Classification (NCBI taxonomy): domain Eukaryota; kingdom Metazoa; phylum Arthropoda; class Insecta; order Coleoptera; family Cerambycidae; genus Rutpela; species Rutpela maculata. The sequence goes on from OW386286.2 coordinate 91,670,788, forward strand.
CACAACGCTTTCCTGTTTCGAAAAGTTTTTTGCTTCTATCCATGTCTGTCGTATGATTCAGTTTTTTGTAACTTTCTTTATGCCATTTTGCATTAGAGTTTTGTAGCTGTTGTACACTTAAATTCCCGATTCGACTACTAATATGCATATATCTTGATCCAACCATTCTTCTCTTTGTTTCAAACGTTGTAGAAGTCTTTCAACCTTCAATGGATTAACAAGAAGTAATTTACTTTTACCTTGACACAAAATACACAGTTTATAATCTGTTGAAAGTCGGATAGGCTAGGCAATAAATGTATACTAATAAATTTGTGTTATGTGGTAAAACTGGCGTGTAACTCTTAAATGGTAAAAGATACGAAAAAATTGATAAGAACTAAACTTCTTCTTTAGCTCATGTAGAACAGAAAATGTTTTACGCAGATTTTGCGTATGAGCACTCTGGAAGAAGTTATTCCTGATGTAAAGAATAAATGTCTCGCATGGCGGCCATCTTGGATGTATAACGCCATAAAAACCAAACAGCGCAATTCTAAGGTAAACATCCGGTACTAAACTATTATCTAGCATATAATAAAGAGATTCCACATAGTCGCACCTTCCCTTCACAAAAAATCCCACGGAATACATTATTCCCCAAGACTAATGGAAATTAAATAAATCATAAATTCTTATGGAAGGGGTAAAGTTCGCATTCCCAAAAAAATAACATTGGTTCACTTGGATCGAGCGGGATCGATTCCTGTAGTACACAGCCCACTAACTAACATAACCTAACCTAATCTAGCTGTCATTCTTATATTTGTTTTTTCATTTAATTTAGGAGTGAAATCCACACGCTTTAATTAATTACCGGACATTTTTCAAGCACTAGGGAAATTACTATTGAAAATTTTCATAAAATAAGCATGGGTGTTAAAATGAAAACTTGCAAAAAAAATGCAAAATAAGCCATTTTTGAAAAAAAAAAAATTATATTGGTTCATTTGAAATACGACTCTGTCACAAGACCGTCACCTTTAAGACACATTATTTTATAAATGTTTTATGGGAGCCGCCTATAGTTTAATTATCTTAAAATGCTTGATTAACACAAAAGAATTTTATAAAAAGAAGCAATTTCATGAGACCAGCGTTCGAGGTCGTAAATATGACAAAACATAAAATATATCTGTAGACATCAGCATATTATGCGACTTTTTGAATACATTTAAGAAATCGTTTCATTTTATTTGTGTTTTATAGCAATAATAACAAACAGTGAAGTATGTGCTTTATAACGCAATTAAATGAAGCTTCAATGAAACTGTTTTATAGTGGGGTACCGAATTTTCTTAGAGACTGCGGAAGTGTTTATACAGTTATTTTTTAATGGTTGCAACAGGCTTTACAAAATATCTACAGTGACTAAAGTATTTTGTAAGATGGTGCCAATTTTACATTTATGGCTGTCTTATAAACGTTTTGAAAGTGTTTCTGAGAGTAATGTTGTTTTATAAAATTTGTGTCAGAAACATTTCTGCATCTTTTATAAAATACCAAATTGCTAGTTGGGGTATTACACTCTAATAATGAGTAAAAGTTCAAATCGTGTGTTGTCTGTTGCCAAAAATACCTGTTTGATTATTATTATTTTACTAGAATAAATAATTCACTCCGAGTATCATTGAGGTTCCGAATAATAATATAAGAATACCTTTATTCTTAAAAATATAATAGCAATAATAATAATAATAATATTTATTCACCATGTAGAATACAATTCATGTACATATAGCAGGTCAGTTATAATACAGTCACATATACAGATTCGGCAGATGTAGTTTCATATATGGGTTCTGAGATAAACGAGTGTAAGAAAGAAAATAGATAAATTAGGAAAAGAAAGACGTATCTACTTCCACTACCTGCACAGGCGGTTTGAAGCGATAGGTGCGTTGATACACGACAAGGCGATAAAAATAAGATTTCATCAAGTGTGGAGCATGCTGGGAGCAGTACGTCTTTCCTTTCCTAATTTTCTTTCTTACTCTCGTTTATCTCAGGATATATAAAACTACCTTTGCCGAACCTGTATAGTAAAGGATAAATAATTAATCAAAATTCAACTTAGATCTCCAATACAGTCAACACAAACATTCTAAATATATAATATAGCATTATACAGGGTGATTCGTCAGGAGAGGATCGTACCAAAAGATAGAGAATTTAAGGTGATCTTAAATCATCATACAGTATTGGCTAAAGCGGCCCTGTTTTCGAAATACAGGGTGTTTTATATTTTTGGAAGAATTTTCTTTTCGCCATATATCTGTAGTGAGTAAGCAGAATCCAATGAAATTTTATATTTTGGTTACAGTCACCATCAAAAGTCTAGGATCTTAATAAAATATCAGGGCCGGACCCAGAATAAAAACATTTTTAAATTATCCCTAGAAAATAACACTCTGTGTACTGTTTATAAAAATTTTGATATTGAAATATTAATTTACACCTAGAAAGAAACAAAATTCTATAAAAAAATATTTTAGCACCATTTCATTGTTTAAATAAAAAAATTAAATTTTTGGGGATTCAATTGTTTTTTTTTTAATGAGAAATTGAAAGAAAAAGTCACTACAGGTATTAGTAACATATTACTTTACTTTCTGGTAGTCCCATTATGAGGATAAGCTTCAATTTGTATTTTAAATTTTTTTCGCCACTTTGATGACAAATTGCTCAAAAACCAACCGATAGAAATATCTGCGGTACAGTACTCTATATGCCAAAACAAACATTTTGCGCCAAATTTGGTCCGGCAACTAATTTTTTTTTTTTCAATTTCCGGTTACCACGCGCACTGACAGGAAGTTTCGTCTGCCAGCGTAAATGTGGCATGTGAAGTACATATACTAATTACATTTATGCACAGATATCGATCCCCCCCCTCCTTATATCCCCACCATAACAAAAATTTCCAGAGAGAAAAAACTTTGGTACTTATATGGTGTCTTCGATTACCGACTGGCAGACGGTAATCTTTCATCGTGGAATTTGCACGCTTTGAAATCAACGTTCCTATTTTTTGTAGTGACATGATGACAACAAACAATAATTTGCTCGATATATATTTGGTCTCACCTCGAACTTTGTACGAGTTGGTCGGTGGATCTTAAAATCTACTGCACAATTATTTTTAGAACTTTGTACTATAAGTGACAAGAAGATATATTGCTAATTGATTTAAAATGTCGTACTACTAAAAACAAATTAACTCATTTCCAGATCCTAATATTAATAGCCCAAAGCAAGTCAAATGTTTCACAATAATAGCAAAAATAATAAAATGTATTTCTAATTATTGTAAATATTGAAATTTATATTGCATAGAGGTATTCAGAAGAGATTGAGGACTACTAAATTTTACTTATTTTACCTATATTAATTACACAAAGTCTTGAGAGACGTTTCGTGACTTATAATCATGAGAATTATAGGCTAATATCTCTATTGTGTATTATATCGAAAATTTTGGAAAAAATAGTTCTCAATCGAGTTGCAAACTTTTTATTAAAGAATAATTTATTATCAGATAGGCAACATGGTTTTAGAAAAGGAAGATCAGTGCAAATAGCCTCAATACAATTTCTTTAAGTAATCTATGATGAGTTGGATAAAAATAATTACGTAATCGGTCTATTTTTCGATCTAACCAAAGCATTCGATACAATTAGTATACCGTGTCATTAAAAAAATGTTTTCCTTAGGCATCAGAGGCACAACACTTGAGTGGATTAAATCCTTTTTAACGGACAGAAAACTTGAAGTAAAAGTTGACGATGTAGTATCCGAAGAGTTTGACGTCAATATAGGAGTTCCCCAGGGCTCTGTCTTGAGGCCCCTTATTCTTTGCTGTTTATAAACGACCTGCCTAAAAATATACCCCAAACAGCCGTAACGTTGTTTGCCGATGACACGTCGATGGTAGTAACAGCAGCTGATGTTGAAACCCTACAAATTATGGTTAATATTATAGTGAGAGAGTTTTATGAATGGTGCAATAAAAATTTGTTAATATTAATTTGGCAAAAACTGAATGGGTATTTTTCTCCAAGAGAAAAACACTACCCTACAGCTTTACAGTCCACATTTCAGACTTAAATTTAAAGCCATCAAAGGAGGTTAAATTTTTGGGAATTTACTTAGATAGCAAGTTGTTGGGACAACCATATAAATGAACAACGTAAAAAATTGAAAAAGCATGTTTTGCAATAAACCAACTACAATCTACAATGGACGTCACTTATTTACTAAATGTGTATTTTTTTTGGCCTATTGCCATCTATCATATATTAGGGGGCCAAAGTGTCGACATTCAAAGGGTGTTTACTTTACAAAAAGAATACTCAGAACCATTTTTAAAATCGATCCAAGATATAGCTGTAAGCAATACTTTATTAATAACAAATTACTAACTGTACCATCAATTTACATTTTGTCTGTGTTGAAATTTGTCAAATTAAATTTACTAAGTTCGTACTAAATGGACACCAACACTCTCACAATACAAGATGTCGAAAAATGCTAAAGCTTCCTCATCACTCAACAGCTCTGTACATGAAATCACCATATTATAAAGTAACTCTCTATGATAAGTTACCGGAGGATATTAGGGATGTCAATTCTTATAAATTAGGTAAGGACATTATTATTTTTAATTGAAAATTGTTTTTATATTGTAAACCAGTTTTTTAATATGTAATTTTATATTTATTATTGTCTACGTATTTATCTTTTTAAATATCTTACTCGTATTGACATTCTCACCAGTTTTTATACAATAAAAAATAGTGTCTACATTTTAAAAAAAAATTATTTTCTATCTCTCATATGTTTTATATTGTAACTGATTTGCCATATATACAACTTTGTATCATTAGTGGTTAATAAACATTATTATTATTATTATGTATTCGTCTAGTTTGCTGTTTGCTCGTTGTTGTATGGCATGCTTGACAGCATCACGCCATATGTTGCGGTTACCTCGTAGGCCTACGTCCTCACCCCAATTCTTTACCATCAGTTTCTTGGTAATATTAGCCCAACGTTTTGGCAGATCTCGTCTTAGCACAAATTTTCACCAAAGGACCTCGCAGAAACCTTAGGAAAAATTGGCTCTCAGTCAAATTGCCTGAAATTGAATATGTTATAGTTTATGAGGTCCTGATCAAAAGTTCTCATGGGCCCAACCCAAAGTAATGACTAGATTTTGACTTAGAGACGAGATAAGGTTCACTGATTCGCGATTTTCATATAACTTATAAATATTCTTTAAATACATAAACGAATATCTTATGAGTTATGTACTATTATATATTTTCTTAAGCATATTTGGTAAGCCTCTGAGTATGTCAGAAACATGCCATGACATATCTGTGTAGTTTGTTAACCATTTGTAAAGTAAATAAAACATGAAACTTAATTATTAAGAGTACAATTTACTAATATCACTCTACGCATATTCATAATACTAATCGGTGAAGTATAGGTTCAAGATGCCCTACAATTATATCTTAAGAATAAAATCCTGATAAGAAAGTTAAATCACAACATAAAGAAAATTATAAATATTAAAAAATACCTACATTTTGTGTAATCCCCAAGACAGGCATTACAGGCTTTGAGATTCTAGACTAACGTACGAAGATGATAATAGTGCTATTTACTTACTCATCTAGAGTGCTCAGCCAAAGTTATGCACGTTTCGCGAAACATCAGAAAATGCTATTTTTCATACGTTCTTGCTAGATCAAATTTTCGATTTGGCGTATGCAGTTTACGATGCGGTTGAAATACCATTCTTGCTCTTTCTATATCGATATCGTATAGACTTCCCACCTATGCATTAACGAAGATCTGGTCGTTTAAAAATTTCGTGTTTTTCTTCCTCTGCCATAATTCATCGAAACCCCAAATGTTTTATAGCTATAGTTCAGTGTTTGAAGTGAGGATTTTCATGCGAAAATCCGGTTGAAATTCTGAATACATACGTTACCTCTTTATTTCTTTATAAAAGCTTAAAATAAATTATAGAAGGGTCTATTTTTTTAATGGCTTGTTTTTTGAAGTACTCTTAATATATGATAAAAGTATTTGGTTGGATACATTTTTCCCATAAAAAAATCATTACAAAAAATAAATTTTACACGAAACATAATTTTAAAATAATACAAAAAATTTGTTTTTATCATTATTTTACAGCACTTAGTCTTAGTGTGACTAAATGATAATTTTCTATAAGGCTTCAAAAATTATTTCTGTAGAAATTAATAAATATTTTTAATTGTAATTGTCGATAACACTTTACATCACAAGATTTATAATTCCGCCATATGTCATTAAAATAGATTTATTATTTTTTTAATGATTTTGGTTTATGTAAAATTATAAATGTTCGCGGTTTTTATTTTTCCGTAAAAAACACAAAATAGCAGATCGGATTTGGACGCATGCAATTTTTTCATAATTTGTTTACAAACATTTTTGTTTTTTGTTTGTCCTGATCCGATCCACAGAACCCGGGATATTTAAAAAAAAGAGACCAAAACACGTTTTTCAAAATGAAAACATTAATTCCAACGAACGCTCAACTCCCAGATTCGACAAAAGTTTACTGTAACCTCCTGATAACATACAGATTACATTTCCACAAAAATTCCCCCCTCATCAAAATCGTTGAAATCGTCTGTTTCGTGTTTAGTTTTATTCAACTATATTAATGGACAGGGAGCTGGTGCCTGAAAACTTACGTCATAAGGAACAAAATTTTTGAGCCTTGAGTTTGGTATGCGTAGTCAAGCTATTTAAGATTCTCTTTGTCTTGCGCGACAGACCGGGGGACGTTTAGTCAGTAGAGACTTTCAAATTTTCAAGAAAGGGCCAAATTTTACGTGATAAGGTACATGAAAAAAACCGACGAGGCTTTATGTGGAAGGTCCTCCCTAACTCAGAACAAGATCGTAAGACAAAATGTTCGGGGGCTCTTGGGTCCTAAGACAAGTTTGATTTTTATAAAAAGTGCCAAAATTTACGACATAGGGTACATGAATATTATACATGAAGAAACCAACCAGGTATTGTGTGGAAACCACCCTTAGCTGAAAACCGAATCGTCGGGCAATATATTCGGAGGTATGGGGGGTCAAGACAAATTATACATCTCCAAAAGGGGCAAGGGTAAATGAAATTTTCTTTCCCCAACTTGTTCGCTTCGATATTTCATTAGGCGACCCGAGAGGAGACGACCCTTATAGGACAACTGGGTAATTTGGGTAATATAAAAAATATATAAAAATGGTTTCTAAAAATTGTTTATACACCAGTTCGGGAAATAATCAAGCCTAAGGTATTCTCTCTGTTTTACTTCAGAAAATATAATAGGCGATACATAATAAACTACGATAATAAAACAGTATTTTAAAAATCTAGTTTCTCAAAATAAGAAAATTTAACTTATAATATTTTTAAGTAAAAAAAAAAATCGGCAGCTACTGGAAGCGGCTGGAACCTCCCCACCCGGTGAATCTTTGAAGCCGAAAAGAGCACTAAACAATATGAAAGATCTCATTTAATTATATTTATTAAGTTGAAATATTTTTTTCGTATTAAATCAGAAAACAGTTTTTTGTTCGGTGGGATTTGGACCTAAGAACTTGAGTGTTAAATTTATAGTCTGCACAACATTAACATTTTATTCAATGTTTTTAATACAAATATATGCTTCATCGGATCCTAGCCCGGGGCCAGCCAGACAACCACGGTGAATACCGCCGTGGCGAGTGTGAGGCTGGACGGGGTAGGTCCGGTTTAGCTTGGAGAAAAATAGAAAAGTAGCTCCTGTCTTCTGTAGGCAGGCTTAAAGACTAGGTTAAAGTTATAATGTGTCCACATGGACCTAAAATGAATATAAAAATAAATACAATTCTATAAAAACGTTCGTAGGCAAGAGCACTTAATAATTTTGATTATTGATACGGGAAACAACTAAACGAAAAAACCTGTTCGTTGGTAATGGGATGGATGGCAGGGATGGCCATCTTTGGAAAAACCATATAACTCTTGGTGGACAGCTTCCCTGCCAGATGTAGCCAGGGTAGTGTTCATGGTGGATCGTTTAAGTTTGAGTTGGTATATTTTATTTTATCTTTTGGCCTCGACCAATTTTTCACTAAATCGGTTGGGGAAGTGATAGCAGTCAAATTTTTGGTTCCAATGTTTCTCTGGGGACTTTGGTTTTTGGAAAATGTTTAGGTTGGTACCAATGTCTTAAATTGTTTTTAGGTTATGTAGTACTACTTTTAGGTTATGTTGCCGGAAGAATTTCCGGCGGGATGCCGGAAGTAGCGGAAATAGTTTTTAAAATATAATGTCACTGTCACTTTTAAATTTTTATTGGAGAAAACTTACCGAAAGCGTTCCGGTGGGGTTGCTTACACTTGTAGGGCTTGTAAGCGGTTCAGGATGGCCTCTCACACCATCCGTGGGCTTTATAAACGTCGAAAAAACTTGTAATCTCTCGATGCACTTGACACGTCAAAAATACTCAGCATACAGTCTGCATGCTTTAACACACTAGCAGAGAACTTATACCACAAATAGACCCGTAGTATTTTTTGGGAATTTTCCTTTGAGTCCATTTAATAAAATTTGACATTTTTCTGAAAATTTGACATTTTTCTGAAAAGTAATATTTTTCCGAAAATTTGACATTTGTCTGAAGTGACATTTCTCCGAAACTTTGACATTTTTTTCGAAAATTTGACATTTCTCTGACGTGACTACTCCGAAAATTTGACAATTTTCAAACATTTGACATTTATCTGAAAGGTGACATTTCTTCGAAAATTTGACGTTTTTTCGAAAATTTGACATTTTTCTGAAAAGTGACATTTTTCCGAAAATTTTACATTTTCCTGAATTTTTGACATTTTTCTGAAAAGTGACATTTCTTTGAAAATTTGACATTTTTTCGAAAATTTGACATTTTTATGAAGTGACATTACTCCGAAAATTTGACAATTTTCAAACATTTGGCATTTTTTTGAAAGGTGACATTTCTTCGAAAATTTGACGTTTTTTCGAAAATTTGACATTTTTCTGAAAAGTGACATTTTTCTGAAAATTTGACATATTTCTGAAAAGTGACATTTCCCTGAAAATTTAACATTTTTTCGAAAATTTGACATTTTTCTGAAAAGTGACATTTTTCCGAAAATTTGACATTTTCCTGAATTTTTGACATTTTCCTGAATTTTTGACATTTTTCTGAAAAGTGACATTTCTCTGAAAATTTGACAATTTTCAAACATTTGGCATTTTTCTGAAAGGTGACATTTCTTCGAAAATTTGACGTTTTTTCGAAAATTTGTCATTTTTCTGAAAAGTGACATTTTTTCGAAAATTTGACATTTTTCTGAAGTGACATTACTCCAAAATTTGACAATTTTCAAACATTTGGCATTTTTCTGAAAGGTGACATTTCTTCGAAAATTTGACGTTTTTTCGAAAATTTGTAATTTTTCTGAAAAGTGACATTTTTCTGAAAATTTGACATATTTCTGAAAAGTGACTTTTCCCTGAAAATTTAACATTTTTTCGAAAATTTGACATTTTTCTGAAAAGTGACATTTCTCCGAAAATTTGACATTTTTTAAAAATTTGACATTTTTCTGAAAAGTGACATTTCTCCGAAAATTTGATATTTCTTGGAAATTAAAAAAAAAAATTCGTGACTCGTCTTGTAGAAATATTTTTTTGATATCATCAGTTCGCCTGTTATAAGAATTTTATGCTTTTACGACGTCATCAGAACGTAGGTGTATTTTTAATTCACTCGTATTTCATCCACCTACAATATTTCCACCTACGTTTCAAACTTTAATTGGATGTTTCCAATAGTTAAGTCGATATCTGCACCAGTTTCTAAGAATTTTTCTTATTTGTGACGTCATGTGACGTAGGTGTATTATTAATTCACTCGTAATCCGTCCGTCTACAATATTTATACCTACGTTTCAAATTTCAGTTCGATAACATCAACCGTTCCCGAGTTATCAGCCGAAATCACTGAACACCTCTGTCATTATTAGAATATCACCCTGTACATTGCACTGCTTTGAGGACAAAACAAGTGAAATTTTTGTTTTTTAATTTTTTTCACGGAAACCAAATCGAAAAAGTGCAAGTGTGATATATCGTTGAAATCGGAATTTTTACTGCTTTTCAATGGTTCAATTACAAATTGTCAGTAATCATAAAATAAACAACTTGTTGTGCCAAAACGGCACTAAACGTAATCCGATCTCAACCAAAACCTTTTCAGATCTTCTGAAGCACTAAAGAAACCCTGATGCAAAGTTTCATCCAAATCCGTTTAGTAGCTTCGCCGCTATCGTGCTAACATACATACACACACACACACACACACACACACACACACACACACACACATACACGCACGGTAATGCACTGTGGAGGACCGTCCTGGTACCCAATAGTGGAAGATTTGCTGGTTTTATAAATTTCGGATTGCTCTTAGTCCACTTGTATTGTTACTGTTTTTAATTTTTCTTTACACTCCTTTGTTTAGGAGTTATACAGAAAAAAATATATACTCCACAGTTAATTGACAATCTACCGTGAGTGTTAATCATCGATAGTTAATGTGGCATATGGAAATGTGTTAAGACTCCTCCACACTTTATGTTGAATTACACTCCGTCACAATGATAGTACAGTTCACACCAACAGAAGCATCTTTCTATGATCTTCGCCTGATAATAAAATATTTACGGATTATTCAGTGTGTCTCCGGATGAGGTATCGCACCTTTATTTTTGATTTGCCGGGAAAAAGGCATTCTTTATAAAAAGTTTTGCTTGTTTTAGGAAGTCATAAACAGTTGTCAAGCTTAAGATAAATTATACAGGGTAGTCTAAAAATTAGAAAACATTAAATCGACTTGAACCTTTTTTAAAAATTTTTATTGAAAATTTTATTTAACAACGTTTTTCAATTATGAAGAAAAACTTAAGTATGGAGTATAGTTGCAAAATAAGGAAATAGCAATTTAAAAAGAAAATAACATTTTATTGAACTAAGTTGAAAACTATTCCACGTGTAGTGTAGACCTCCTACTAGTGCATATTTTTCTAATCTTTTTCTAAATTCTTCGGACAGAATGAGATCACATCTTCCTTTATGGTTGCAACAGCAACCACAATTTCTTTTTTGATTAATATACGTCGTTTTCGACATCGTTTGCATATACTTTTGCTTTAAATACTCCCATAAGAAGTAATCCAACGGGGTTAGATCTGGCGAACGGCTGTTTGCCCATGGCGGCCAATACACCTGTCGTGGAAGTGATTGTCTAACTAGAATTGTAGAATTACTGGGCATCCATCTTGCTGTAGATTTATTTTTCTTCTATATTATAAATTTTCATTGTCCAGTTCGAACGAAACAAAATTATTGAAAATTTTTAAATAAGTACCGCTTATTCTGTGATACATTTTGTCGCACCAAACATTTCAAATTTTTGACTATTAGTGGTAATTCGGAATTAGGATTTTCCTGAGTCCAGTACCTACAATTCTGAGACGAGACTACCGCATTAGTAGTAAGTAGGTTCGTCCGTGAATAAAATGTTTCGATGAAAAATTTTCTCACCCATAGTTAAACAAAAGTCTAAACGAAGAGCATCATCTCCAATTTGAAGTTTGTGAAGAATGTGAATGAATACAGTTTTTTGCCGACTAAAATCCTCTGAATATGAGATTTGCTACTACCTAAAATTGATCATTTCTTAACGACCATCTTGGGTGTTCTTGTACAGAGTCTAAATCTATAACAGTAGCAGCGTCATCTTCATTTAATTGTTCTTTGATTCTTTTGATATTTTTTACATCCCCAGTGGAATCAAATTTATAATTTAATTTACGTACTACCATACTGCTTTGCAAGTCACTTTAATATCTGAATACTTCTCATTTTAAACTTCTATTGCCTATTTATAAGAAACATTTCCGATTCCGCAGCATTTGACCAAGTAAATTCGTTGTTCCGGGGTTAGCATATCCCACCCCAATAAACATCCCTCGATATCAATCCTTTCCTCCCTTATGAAATCCTACACCGGGAAAACAAACTAGCTGATAAACTCTATACATTCATTAACACCATCTACAAAAAACATACAGTTTTATCAAACGACAAAGTATTTTTTTTTTTTAACTGTTTAACGTCGGCTTATTTCTACCAGGGCCTATCACCGACGCCAGGAGACGAGCTACCCCCAACCTGGAAATTTTGCCGAACCTCTTCCCTTAAGAAGAGTAGGGGATCTTTTACTTGCCTAACATTTAATAGACAAGGGACCGCCTGCTTTACATCCCCTCCGAAGGATGGTATATCCACTACGTAATCCTCGTCTGAAATTACGTAACTTCCGGGTATACACTGATATACAAGCCTCTAGAAGGTGGGACGAGAACGCTGTATTTCCCAAGATGGGAGCCCATCCAAGTACTAACCGCGCTCGACGTTGCTTCAACGGAATATCGACTGATATTCACATTGAAGTCGCTTCTACGCTCGCCCGACAAAGTATTTTAAGCGGATTTTTGTGATTTAATTTCCCTGTATGCATATCCATATATATCACCGTAACATCCTGTTTTCCTGTTACTTCAAAGCAAATCCCATGTTAAATTATAACTTTATAAATTTTTATAAAGAATAAGTTTTTCTTGGAAAATCAGTACCTATCGCTTCTAACCGCGTGCACATTATAGTGGAAGTAGATACGTCTTTCTTTTACTAATTCTCTGTTTTCTTTCTTGCTCTCCTTTATCTCAGAACCCATATATAAAACTACATGCCGAATCTGTATATAACTTATACAAGGATGGCCCACATAAGACAGTTCTGTACTTTTTCTCGGAAACTGTAAGAGCTACGACTAAAAGTTTTATACAAAAGTTGTTTGATATCAAGCAAATTTTTATTTTATATCTTTGTTTATACAGGAGGTGTATACATTAGTTTTTCTTGTGAGGTCAACTTTGTTGTTTTAAGTGAAACACCCAGTATATACAAAAACATTGTGAAATAAATATTTTCTTGTTTTTTACATACAATTTTTTTCATAGCTCTTACAGTTTCCGAGAAAAATACAGACAGAATCATCTTACTTTGGCCAACCTCTGTACCTTCTACAAAAAGCTTCCGCAAAATTTTAAATTTATAAAATGTATCGCACCGTTTTCTAGTAAAACGCAAGAAACCAGCCTGATAACTGACTTTTTCAAAAAAGGTGATGAAAAGTTCTCACCTCAGAAAATTCTATCTCGGTCATTATTTATTGTACAAAGAAACTAAAAATAAAATTATATAAAAAAAATATTTTTAAGAAAAAGCTTTTTTTGCAAAAACTATTGAAAAATAAAATAATTTTTTTAAAATTCATACACCTGGAAACCAAAAGCTTTGGGGATGGTCATATAGCGCTATTGCATAGTTACTTTGCCCAATTCACCGCCCCCAAAGCTTTTGGTTTCCAGGTGTATGAATTTAAAAAAAATTATTTTTACTTTTTAATAGTTTTTGCAAATAAAAGCTTTTTCTTAAAAATATTTTTTTTATATAATTTTATTTTTTACTTTTTGTCTACTTATTTTACAGACAGACCGATAAAACCCTTTATTTGCCACCGCCATCTACCTCTTCCCTCTCCCGCCTTATCCACCTCCGCCTCCAACACTACTTCCCACCCCTTCCCATCCCTTCCTCACCTCTCCCATGTCGACCATATTGAATTTAGAATGACGTCACATAGTTTGACGTATTTTACTTGTCAAACCCTTTCATATGATATCCATATCAAGGGGGTTGTGACTAAAAAAGCCGATCCGCCATCTTGAGACGTCCGCCATATTGAATTTAGAATGACGTCACATAGTTTATCGTATTTTACTCATCAAACCCTTTCATTTGATATCCATATCAAGGGGGTTGTGACTGAAAAGCCGATCCGCCATCTTGAGACGTCCGCCATATTGGATTTAGACCGATAATGGCTATACTATGTTGCATTGTCTCCGGACTTATATATGTGTGCCAAATTTCAAAGCTCTAGCTTAGTTACAACTAGTCGAAATTCAGGTTCCAAGATTTGACTTAAACAAACATACATACATACAAACATTGCAAGTTAAATAAAAGCTTTTAAAAAGTAAGAATAGGAATTTCACAACCTTTAAAAAGTAGGTATTTTATTTTTCAGTTAAATTGCATAGTTTTCGAGATATCGACCAAAAGTCAATTTTATGGGCATATCCGACCCATTTACTGGGAAATGCATTTGTCATTTGCTAGGCACTCTTAAAATGTAATTAAATAAGTACACTTTTCCTAAGAAAAAATGCCGCAATAACTTTTTTTTGCTTTTAAAAACCAACTTTCCTGAACTAAAAGTGTTTTTTGATTAATATTAAATAGTAAAATAACAATTTATGCTTGCATAAACTGAATTGTCGTGACAATTCAAATTCATGTAAATTGTTGTCTCAAGCTTCATTGTGTTCACTCATAAAAACCATGTAAATGTTTGATTATTATGTGCTGTTTTGCAATTCATAAATAAAATGCCTTCTATCTGAAAATAATATAATGTCGAGAAACGCCTGTTTGGCTCAGGAGGGCAGGTACCTTGGCCTCCCTGTAAGATTAATTTTAAGCTCTAAATTGCAATTATTGCCACCGAACTGCAGGTGCGTACCGCCAGTTATCAAGCAAAACCTTTGTATTATTGTATTGCACTTTACTCCCTTTATCCTAAATATGGTGATCATTTCTTTCAGATAAATAGGTATACAAATAGGGCTAATTAGGGTGGAATAACATCAGTTATATTATAACTATCTTAAAAACGTGGCACTCGCTAATATTCTCGTACCCATGCCTTCTTATCGTTTTTCTAATACCTGTATCCACAAACTAACCATAAAATTTCCTTCCCTATACACAACAATTTGTAGATAGATGTTTATATTATTTATCACTTTGAACTGTACTTTATAATATAACTATGAATTGAAAACTGACAAAACTTTAATGCATCTGCCCATTTGAACCGTAACTAATTTAAGATAATATAATACAAACATTTATTTATTAGGGGCACTTGTCCCTTTTATAGACTAGAGAATGGGATGACTCTGAAAACAACCTATTTAGCAACCGAGTTATCAACGCTGAAGGTCCATATACTTTATAACTTTCACCCAAACTGAAGGGCATCTATGATAGTTTTCTAATAAATAAAATCAAGTAGAATGGTATCGTAATCAACCCTAATTTAACCCTTTGTTATAATTAAAGTAATTGTACAAATTCAACTAAATATACTAACGTTAAGATACAACGTTACCATATGTAATAATTCATACAAAATAAATAAGGTAATAAATCATATTTTTAAATCATAGTACCTATTGAACTATTTATAATCTATTATTTAGAATCAAAAGATTGTAAATCAAATGACATTTATGTTTTATGAAACTGATATTTTACGCGCTTGTTTTGAAATACACATTTTTGTGATTTTAACATTTTTTTAAGGGAAAGTACAGTAGCTAAAAATATGTAAAATCTCGGAATAATCTCACAAGTAATGATAATTTTTCTTTATGGGTTATTATTGTAGTAAAAGGTGTCATCTTCAGTTTCTATATGGTCCGGACACTTGCTCTTTACCTTCAAGGGGTGAAAACCACCTCTAAAATTTAGATATTTAATATTTGCTGATTTGTTTTTGAAACGTGAAGTTTTTGGGATCGCTAATTACGAATCATTACGAAGTCAAAATTAAAGTGTTTTAAATAGACAAAAAAAAATGCTTATCTAAGTTATGTTATATGTTAACAAAAACAGTATTTTTGAGAAAAGAAATGTAATTGCATAATTACAATAACAAAATGGCCGCATTTTGTTTAAAAAAATGTGAAAACGCATGTTGTTTCTTTATTTTTTATGATACAGAAACAAACGAAAAATCATTTTAAAGACCGATAAATTATCTTTAATTCTGTTCCTTAGAAATTTTGATGGGTGTGTGTGATATTTTCTAAGATATTCAACATTTAAACTAAATACTTTTTCCTATAAATGTTCAAATGCCATCTTTATACTTAAATATGTACGAAACTATCCTACTTTATTTTCAATGTATAGGGCTTTATTTTTGATCTCTACAATTTTTTCGCTAAAACTAATATTTATTGAGATATTTGCAAACAATAAAAACATTTACGTTTTATCGAAAATCCCTATATAATTTAAAGTGCAATTTTTTTCTAAAGCAAGCGTTGTAGACGGACAAAAAACTTTGAGTATCTGGATCATACCATATGTTAACGAAAAACAGTATGCGGACTTACATTAACAAAATGGCGACAATTTTATTTAAAAAATGCGAAGAAGCACATTATCTTTGTCATAACTTCCATGCTAGAGAGTTAATAAAAAATCATTTGATTAATAGTCTTTCATTTTGGTGGTTAGCATTTTTGACGTAAGTGCCCTAGTCTCTGAGATTTAAACCAAATACCTCGTCGCTCAATTTAGTAGCTTTCTTATTTGTCTCTAACATGTTTTCGCTCAATGTGTTACTTCAAGTTATTTGACGAAAATCGTTTTTAAATACCCTTTCAAGTAAAAATTCCAATTTTCAAGTCGTTACAACTTAAATACTATTAATTTGGTTGAGTGGTAGAATAGCCTACGGCTAAACTCCGCCAGGACATTAAGATAAATAAGGCGACAAAAAAAAAATTATATAAAAAGTTGCATAGAACATTTTCTTCTCCAAATTTAATTATCTTTCAGCTCCAATGTTTTTTTTTTTTAGATGCCACCCCCTATAAATTAGCAAACACCCTCATAATATAGAAACTTTTACTTGATGCATTTACTATTAAGTTGTCAAAAATGAACGAAATCTAATTCATATGACATTATTCCGAAGTTAAAACCTGTAGTTACTGGACTATATTATTAAATATTATTTTTGTACATGCTTTAAAATTAGTCAAACTATCAACAATAGACGTCAGTTACTATCGGTAATGCGCATAGCAGAAAGTAGTCATTCTCGACAAATTTTAAGTTTGTCAAACTATGATAATGTCATGATATTTGAGAATTAATAATTTGTGTATTTTAAATTGTACTGTCTTACAAAAACACCTGTGTTGTTGACAAAATCATGCGTGTATGATGAGCAAAAAGTACCTTCTCCAATTTCGCATAGCTTATAGCAATTTCTATGCTCATGCGGAAAACCTACTTGCCACTCTTAATACACAATTATACACAACTACACTATAGGTATAGGTACTATTTCATAAATTAAAAATATCAACTTATTTATAATCACTTAATTCCAAATTTCCAAATATTATAATATGAAACAGTGTATACGTTATTCATGTTACCTACTAGCTGAATAACCCGGCCTTTCTCGGAATTCGAAAGCAATATCTTTGAACCCCTGTATCCTGGTTAACAGTTTTTTTCCGTCGTTTTGAGAGTAAAATCTATAAGTGTACTAAAATTCAACGGTCTAGCTCATCGGAAAGTTAGTTTTCATTTTCAGACAAACGTGCATTAAGCTTTAAATGTTATAGATTACCTACCTTATTTTACAGCTACAAACTATTATAATACGAGAAATTTTAAAAAAATTATATTGTCAAATTCTGAAAATAGTCAGAGAAGTATTATTTGATCT
The DNA here is from genome assembly GCA_936432065.2 of Rutpela maculata. Lineage (NCBI taxonomy): Eukaryota > Metazoa > Arthropoda > Insecta > Coleoptera > Cerambycidae > Rutpela > Rutpela maculata. The sequence goes on from OW386286.2 coordinate 91,688,627, forward strand.
AGTTCTTTGAAATATTAATTTATTTTTCTTAAATGACAAAAAATATATTTAAAAAGTTTAAAATTTAATATAAAAATCGGAATCTACGTAAAAAATTATTTAGCTTTAAAAAAACGTATAAATACTCCACTTAAACCTCACGCTACTTCAGAATATATAGTACGAAATATATTTTACGTATTGCATGTATTATCTATCAATTATCATTCTCGGTCATGTTGGAGGCTAAAATAACTATTTTATTTTTATTTAAAAGTGCATAAGGGCAACAGTGTATCTTAGTAAATAATTGACAGAGGATTTTTTTTTATTGTTCCTCTCTCGATATATTATTAGTATATATGAAAATTTTATGTAATAGTGAACAATTTATATATGATTCTTTTTATAAAAAAAATATATAAGGCCGAAAAAAACGGTTAATAGTGGTTAAAATGACTTTTGGTATCTAAAGTATATAAAAATGATAGTTTGAAAAATCTTGCATCTATTCCTTTATTGCAACTCAATTTTTAATTTTGTTATTGTTTTTTGGTCGTTCTAATGAATAAATTGAATTGAAACTTGTTATGGAAGAGTAGGCCTATTAGGCATACACTATCAAGTTTTGTCACAATCTAACATTTTCTTTTTTTACAGACTTTTTCTTTTGTACGAAGAAAAGAAATAATGTACATATACATTATTTAGGTCTTACTCAAGCTAACTTTCATACTAATAACAAAATATCTAGTTTCTTTATATTGAGGGAATATGCAAATATAATGGTGTATTGGGTAAACAAATTCTTTAAAATATAAATTATTGTTAAATTTATTAAAACAACTGCCTATTCTTGCTAATACTAGCAGAAACTGAACTATATAATAGATTTCACAGAATTATGTAGGAGAAAAATACGGACATTAGAAAAAAATTAAAAACTTACTAAAAAACAACTTGCACACTGAATAATCAAAAACGAGACCCCAAAATGTTAGCTATGAATTATTTTATACAATTAAATTTCATTTAGTAGCAATTATTAGCATTGTTTTGATGTATTCTACAATCATTTGTATTTTAAAGTGTTTCTACATTTTTTTCTTTACCTAATATACTATTATAATTGTGTGTTCAGAAGTTAAGCATCAATATAAATATTTTAAAAACCTAGGTAATTTCTCATTAGTATGGAAGTTACCTTCAGTAATACCTAAATAATGTCTATACAGGGTGATATGTAAGTCGATAAAACCCTTTTAGGAACTTACAGAATAAGTCATTTAGAATATATTTCGCCAGACTTACCTTGGTACAAAGTCTTACGGTTTTCGAACTATTCGCCAGTTTGAATTTTTTTGAATAAATGTCGTAGATCCATTTTTATAAGCTAATGAGAGTTGCTATGTCTGTTCTTTCAGTTTATTCTCTTACTCTAATATGTATTTTTTCTGGTCAATACGTTAACGGTTATCTAAAGATGAAGTAAAGATTAATAGAAAACTACGCTATTCACAGGGTGTATTTTTGGAAATCAGGGCAAACCTGGAAAATTCAGGGAATTTGATTTTGATCAGAGAAATCAGGGAAAAGTCAGGGAATTTATAAATTTATAAAAAAAAGTCGGGGAAAATTTATTAAAACGACTTATCCCTTTCGTTCACCTTGTCCTAGAAATAGTACATTGGATTACATTTATTTTTTATTTTTTAATTAGAACAGGTTTTTGTTGTCGATTTCATTTTACAAGAATCTTTATACATTATTCTTCATTGTCGGAAAAGTTTGAGGCCATTTAGATATAGATAGAAAAATGTAGGAAAGCAAACATACGATGGGGTCTGTAGAAATTTTATACCATGTGAGAGTGCAGCAAAACAAATATATTTATAATACTTGCAATTAACAAATTGTTGTGATTTTTTTCTGTATTAGTGAACAAGGGCCTATTGTGCAGTGTAAGATTTTTTGTTTGAACTTGTGTGCACATTTTAGACTTTTATTTATAAATAAAATAGTGTACTAGAATTAGAACAGCTTGACACAACACCACAAAATTGTCAGGTAAACTTAATCTCACTTTTCAAAAAAAAAAAAAAAAAATCACAAACTAGCTAAGTTACGATATTTCACAGTTGATGCGACTGACGAGAAGTATCTAACCAACCAGAAACTATACAAGATTCTCTATCTTGATGAATCAGAAGTGGAATGTCTCTCCGATGAACATGATGATGGTTGCAAAATTGACTCTTTTGGCTACCCCATTGGTATTGTTTCAAAATTTATAGCTAAATGTGGGAACCAACAATTAGGAGATAGTGATCCAGAGTATTTGCCAGAAAATGCTGATGAAATTGAAAATACGCAATACGCACTTAGCGAAGAATTGTTTCCTGAAATTCATACCAAATAATAATATTATATTTATTATTATTATTGAAGTAAATTAAAAAATAAACATTTTTTCACAAAAAAATATGTTTTATTGTTTCAGAATTGTTAGCTACATATTTTGTGTGGATTATCCATTGAGTCACGATGTCCTACTTCTAGGACATTTTTTTCAAAAATGGGCGGGGGAAAATTTTTAAAGAAAGTATTAAAAATTATATTAAACAACTTATGTGCAAAATTGAAAAGTCGTGACTGAAAGTTGTTCCCATCTTGCGCCACCCCGCTCGTTAAAAAATGTTTTCCAATTCACCACCCGCTCAATTTTCATTTTTCGAACAGAAAATTTTTCTGGAATTTTTATTGAAAAGTCCTGGTATACCTGGAAAAGTCAGGGAATTTCAAAATTGTGAATTTGTATACACCATGTATTCAGATAGGTACTTAAAAAAATTTAAATGGCATTATTAATCTTTACTTTAACTTTAGATAATCGTTAACGTATTGAACATAAAAAAATTATATTTTCTTCTCTTGTATATACTAAATACCAATTTTATGGACTCTTACCTGCTTGATTTACCACCGGCACGGTAGCTCAATCGGTTAAGGCGTATTGAGTGGCGAATACGCTGATCGACTCGCTACCGCGCCCTGGGTTCGACCCCCAGCCCCGGTATTGACAACACCGGTGGGTGTGGATGTATGTCTGCGTTTTTTCGAATGTGTAACCCCCTTCCGGACAGCCTTGGCTTTGGATTTGTGGGTTGTCTACTATCTGTGGTGTGTTTATGTTTATGTTTATGTTTATTTACCCCAAATTTACCCCAATTTACCCCCCAACCCTTAGGAACGGAACAAGACGAAAATATAATCTAATTCTAGATCTCGTTAAAGTACATATGTGTACCAAATTTCAAGTCAATATCTCAAACGGTTCCAGAGGAAACGTGCGCACAAAAAAAGCTACAGACCGACAGACAGACAGACAGACAGAATTGTTTTTTCGCTCAAACTTAAAATCTCGACGTTTCATGACATTCTAAGCCTATTTGAACAATAAAAATTCTTAAATTTTTTTTTTGTCGTTACTATACTTCCACTGGATGTGGAAGTAAAATTCGGATCTACGCGATTTTTCGAAAAAAATCCCAATTGGCGATTGTACTAAGGTAAGCGAGGCTAAATATGTTCTAAAGTACTTATCGACCTACCCTGTATATTGTCTAAATGAAGATAATTTTTTTTATTACTATTGTAAAATACATGTAAAAACCTAAAAACCTGCATTTTGAAAAAAAATATATTCTACGAATCTATGCAATTAAACAATAATAAACGATTAAAATTTCGAAATCTTTTTTTTATTTTTAGTCGTTTAAATAAATATTTTATGCTAAAATTTGGCACTAGTTCAATAATGGGCATATTTCCACCAATTTTTGTTAAAATGGATGCATTATTACCTTATATTTCTTAAATTGTCAAAAAAGGCAATTTTTGGTGGTTTTTATTTTCTTACAAATTAACAAATTATCAGAAAGTTTTTTCATAGCCTTTTGCTATTTTTATTTCTGCGATGCGATTATTAGAACCGTATATCTCCTTGTTATCATAAGGAAAAGAGCAGAAAATTTCAGTGTTGAAAAATAAATTGTTAAAACTTTCCATGGCACTTGTTATTATATCTACAACAAATTAAAATAATAAAATTGCTGCAGCCAGAGAATTTCTTATTCACCTACTTTGTTGCTTAATTTTACTCCACTATATATGATTTAAAATGTGAAAAATTTATGACTGTACATTATAGCAAATTGAGAAACTATTAGTTACACATTTAAAATAACTATGAAAGCCAATGCTGTAAACTCTAGAGCCTGGTCGATTTCCAGATGTTTGTTAGGTATGTACCTTTCTAACAATTCCCGCCAAATCCGTACAATGGTCAGCAGTCACTTGTTTAGGAAACTACTAGCAATGGTAAAATCTACAATTTAAATCTTTAGAGGTGGTCCGCAATTTTTGATTATTTATTAATTGGTTGTTCAATTTTTTTTTATCTGATTTGGGAATATTTAGTACGTCTCATTTTTTTATTATGTATTTACGTGTCCGATAATAAGGAATACTTCGCAAGGATATCTTTAAAAAAATTCGCTGAAGCTAGTTTTAGAGTTTAATAAATCAATGATATTCAACCTAAAATTGCTTACTTTAAATAAAAAATATACAGGGTGGTCACCCCAAAAATGGGAAGGAGAACGATAATATTTCACATGTAGTTATCACAATTGCCAATTAAGAAAAATATACAGGTTGGTCATCCTAAAACAGAAATAATGAAAAAGATGTGACGAAGAACAATAATATCTTGCACATAGTTAACACAACTGTCAAGGAAGAAAAATACGAAAATATACAGGGTGGTCACCTAAAAAATAATAATGAAAAAAATGTGGGGGAGATATCGTATGTACAGGGTGGTCGCGCGAATGTTAGACCCTCATTTAACTTCGTTATTTTTAGAGTTACGTAAAAAAGTTAAAAATAAAAGTTAAAGAAAATCACTTGTATTTTCCAAAAACATTTCAGAAAAATAATTGAAAGTCGAATTTCGGATATATGAACTTTACTTTGGTTTTTTTTTTAATGGAACACCCTGTATATTTTTACATCATCTGAAAGGCCATAAAAAAACTTTTCAATGATATATGCAACATAGTATTTATCTTAAAAAAATTGTGTCTAATTTACTTTAAATTTACAATTTATCAAAATAACCGTGGGGAACAAAAGTATGTAATTTAATGTGAACAATACTTTAGTTCTGTCAAGATATTTGTTGGTAACTAATTTTACTTTGTTTTAAATAAAATGGAAAATTTCAGTGATTGATATAAATTTTTCGGACCATCAGAGCTTAATGATAACAAAATGTAATATTTAATATGGTTTTTAAGAAAAATATTATGTTTTATATATCATTAAAAAGCCTCTTTTACGGGCTTTCTGACGGTGTAAAATATATGGGGTGTTCCGTTTAAAGAAACCAAAGTAAAGTGCATATCTCCGAAATGCGACTTTCAATTATTTTTCTGTAATGATTTCTGGAAAAAAAATATTATTTTCTATAACTTTTATTTTTGAACTTTTTTACGTAACGAAGTTTAAAGTTCTAACGTTCGCGCGACTATCCTGTAGTTAACATAACTATCATAACTGCTCTCCAAAAGGCAAATTTCAACCCTCGTTTTTGGTGATTAACTCAAAAATCGATGAGTCATCAACACAAGACTGACGGTTTTGATTGCCTCATAAAAATTTTAATAATTTATGTTGCAATATTAAACTTTTCTGCTATTTTTCTTATTATCTTTGGTTTTCGTATATGGTTAGTTATAGTTGTGCTCTAAATTTGCCTTTTAAACAAAGTTTTCTTAAGTCAGATTTTTCATTTATGTTTCGACTCAGGTTGATTCTGGGAGCTTCTACTTCTACAACAGCAATTTTGGATGGGCCATGACCCACCCTGGCCCCAACGTAGTTCCGTGGCTCTAATGTAAATAAAGTAAATATACTAAAACTGTAATTCTAGAACTTGAATATCTCCAAAAATAATCGAGTTAAATGTAGGTTGTGGGGTGTTCCCGAAAAGACCTCTACCAAATCTATATGAAAATTTTTTTTGGGACTGAAAATTCCAACATTCAGTATAAAAAGTATAGTAGTGGTGGTATGATAGAAAATAATAATATTTTTTGCGTTGTATTTATTCTAATTTGTGAAAAATTTTCCCTAAAGATTAAAAATAAATTCAAAGTTATTATTAGTGTTTTACTTTTTATGAAAAAAAAAAAAAATTGATACATAACTATATTTTCTAAATTTAATCAAATGTTGAATTTAAGTTTTTCAGAATTAAGGCGGGCTTTTTGTGTTCTTGAACTATTGTTTAAGTCTTATTTATTTTAACGTCCTGGAGGAGTTTAGCTATAGCTATTCCACAACTGAACCAGGATGCGTACCTACACATAATATCTCGACATCTGAATGTACTGAGCCTACATTCAGTATAAAAAGTATAGTAGTTAGTGGCCTCAGCGTTACCACATTTGGTAGATTTTTATTTCTTTTTAGTAGAATTTTAAGGATTTTTGTAAAGTTTGGTAGGTAAAATTTGCTGGCAGATTTCTGATAATTATTATCAGAAATCTACCAGCAAATTTTACCTACCAAACTTTAAAAAAATCCTTAAAATTCTACTAAAAAGAAATAAAAATCTACCAAATGTGGTAACGCTGTTAGTGGTGGTTGTGAAAAATTTTTCCTAAAGATTAAAAATTAAATTCAAAGTTATTATTAGTGTTTTTTTTTATGAAAAAAAAAAAAATAATAATAATAATAATAATAATAAAAACTCCATATCTTCTGAATTTAATCAAATGTTGATTTTACGCTTTTTGAGCTATTCTGAACAACTTCTATCAGTAAAATTTTACAATAAAAAAATGTCTACGATTTTTTTAAATTTTCCATTTATTTTGGTATCTCAAGTAGCTTTGTGTTTGAAAGGGGTGAATGGTATTTTACCCATAAGTAGTTGCTAAATTAGACAAATAGTTTTAGTTACCAAATCTTAATGCACTTTACATTTTTCCTTCTTCTTAACAGATTGCATTAGAACTGAAGAACTAATTCCCAATAACTGTATAAGAGCATTTATCACTTCCTTTTGTCCAGTCTGCAAATCTATTTTTAGAATCCTCCACATTTTGGGAATAAGCATATCACTAACACACGTTCTGCCCATCGTATTAGTTTGGTATTTTTTACATTTCCCCGACCAAATAAGAATCTATTTTTAGAATCCTCCACATTTTGGGAATAGACATATTATTAACACACTTACGTGTTGATATTTGCGTTTTGAATGAAATAGAAATCTATTCTTAGAATCCTCCACATTTTGAGTATACGCACATTATTACTAACTTACTTTTGCATTTATACTTTATCTTTACATGCATAGTGGTCCAAAGTTTTAAATTTGGTCATTTATAAGCTTTTTTGAAAAAGATAGCGAAAAACTGCCATCTTCATATGAATGTTAAGGTAAATGCCGGCAATTTACAAATATTTGAGGTAATACAGGGTCTTTCACAAAGTCATACCACATCAAATATGTATTTTTTTTAATAATACCGCCTATATATTTTTATATTTTAGAATTCTATGGTGAACTCTTATGAAATTTTGTGTATATAATCTAATTGTTTTCGAGATATTCATATTTGAATATCAACATTTTACGTATTTTATGAGACTGTAAAACAAAACGGTTTAAATGAGAACTCTTGCACATTTCTGTTTTAGTTTTGATTAATCTATATATTAATCTATTAACAATGCTAAACGGGAAGTGACCCAAGACCAGAAAGATATACTGCCTGCTAAATCGGAAGCAGCCATTATTGGGTAGAATATTAGAAATCAAGATAGAAATGTGCAACTCCTTTGTTCAAAATCACACCGTTTAGATTTTACAGCCTCGCAAAGTACGAAAAATGCTGATTTAAATTTTTTTAAAGATTTTGTTGAGTCTTATTTATATTAACGTTCTGGCGGAGTTTAATTGTAGCTATACCAGCACTGAACCAAGACACGTACACATAGACAACATCTCAACACTAATTTCCTGCGACATTGCCATCTGCCGCAGCTGAGACATGCGGCTAGCCCAGTGCTACCGTCTCAGCAACACGTGAAAGATGCCACTACACTTCCATACCCTAGCCAGGATCCGAACCCGGGACCCCGTGGTCGCAAGCTTAAGATTTTATGCTCTGTGCCATTGATTTGTTGTCAAATCACACATACCACATTTGACTTCAAAGCCAGAACTTAAATTTTTAGTTGAAATTCGGCCACAAAATAACCACAACTATTTTAAACAAGTTTTTATAAAAAAACGGTTGGTCCTATTATATTTAACAAAGGGGGCCTTTTTTGTGCAAATTTGATTAGGAAATCATATCCCGGTACCAAAATTAAAAAAGGAAACCGAAGAAAAAAAATTGGATTACCTATAAGAGAGATTGAAATTCATATTGGCCAGTATCAAGAAATAATAACTTTTATTGATACTATATAACGTACCGTAAAATTTCATATCTCTAGGACTAAGGGATCCTGAAATATTGAATAAAAATATATAAAAGTATTTATGCAAAACTTCTATTTAGCATCTTTCTTTTATTCAATATCTTGTCTGTATGATGAATACCCTGTATGTATTTTTTAACTAAAAGTATATCAGGTTTTCTTCCTGGCAATAGTGACAACCACATTCCAAATATTATTTTCCTCTGCCTAGAGTGACCACCCTGTATACTTTTCACTAAAGCTTGTTATAACTACGTGCGAAATATTATTGCCCTCCGTAAAAATGTTTTCATTATTTCTTTTTAGGTGATCTTTCACGCAATTGTATTTACTACATGCGAAATATTAGCGTCTTCTCTCACATTTTTTTCCATTATTTCGGGTGACCACCCTCTAGATCTTATGTATATAAGAGAATACCATGACTCGCTGACTGACTGACCGATCTATCAATGCACAGCTCAAACCGTTGGGTCTAGAAACTTCAGATTTTCAATAGGTGTTTCTCAAATATCGTAGGCAACCACTAGGAAGAGATTTTTCGAAATTCGACCCCTAGGAGGGTGAAAGAAAGGGTTAAAAATTTTAGGCTTTTTCGGAAAGGGTTAGATCTAGATGCATGAAATTTGGCAGAACTATTTTTTGTTGAAATATATTAGATACGTATAATACGAAATTTCGATTTTCACTTTTTGAAGGAGTGAAAGCGGGGATGGTACAGGCCTGTAGCTAGGGGAGGGCAGGACGGGCGATGCAATTGTATTTACTACATGCGAAATATTAGCGTCTTCTCTCACATTTTTTTCCATTATTTCGGGTGACCACCCTCTAGATCTTATGTATATAAGAGAATACCATGACTCGCTGACTGACTGACCGATCTATCAATGCACAGCTCAAACCGTTGGGTCTAGAAACTTCAGATTTTCAATGGGTGTTCCTCAAATATCGTAGGCAACCACTAGGAAGAGATTTTTCGAAATTCGACCCCTAGGAGGGTGAAAGAAAGGGTTAGATCTAGATGCATGAAATTTGGCAGAACTATTTTTTGTTGAAATATATTAGATACGTATAATGCGAAATTTCGATTTTCACTTTTTGAAGGAGTGAAAGCGGGGATGGTACAGGCCTGTAGCTAGGGGAGGGCAGGACGGGCGATGCAATTGTATTTACTACATGCGAAATATTAGCGTCTTCTCTCACATTTTTTTCCATTATTTCGGGTGACCACCCTCTAGATCTTATGTATATAAGAGAATACCATGACTCGCTGACTGACTGACCGATCTATCAATGCACAGCTCAAACCGTTGGGTCTAGAAACTTCAGATTTTCAATGGGTGTTCCTCAAATATCGTAGGCAACCACTAGGAAGAGATTTTTCGAAATTCGACCCCTAGGAGGGTGAAAGAAAGGGTTAAAAATTTTAGGCTTTTTCGGAAAGGGTTAGATCTAGATGCATGAAATTTGGCAGAACTATTTTTTGTTGAAATATATTAGATACGTATAATACGAAATTTCGATTTTCACTTTTTGAAGGAGTGAAAGCGGGGATGGTACAGGCCTGTAGCTAGGGGAGGGCAGGACGGGCGATGCCCGTCCTGGAATAAGTTTCGTCCGATCTACGGTGATCGTAATGGGGGCAATTTTAACTGTCCTTTTAATATTTTGAAAGAGATTGGGTAAAAATTTATTAATTTTTTCGGACTAAAAAGTTTTTTTTGGATTTCCCTCATCAAAAAATTTTTTTTGGATTTCTCTCCCCCCCCCCCCCCCCCCCGCTCGTTAAAACATTTTTCGGACTTTTTTACGGGCCCGTCCTGAAAAATTGTTTGCCCGCTCTGAAAGCACTTTCTAGTTACAGGCCTGGGATGGTAGATGGTTTAAAGCGCACTCGTATTTTGAAATCGTGTAAGTCAGAAACGTGATTATTCGAGTGATGGACTACTCTGGGGAAATAAGAAGATAAGACACATATTCGACGGTATTCAAACAGAGACCTTCCCCAAACGGGTGAACGATGAGGAGGAGGGAGGGAGGTTTTTAAACTTTTCGGAACCGCCTAGATCTAGAAGCGTGATATTTGGCAGAAATACTCTTTATTGGAACCTATTAGACACGAGTCAGGCGAAATTTCGATTTTCACTTTTTGAAGGGGTGAAAACGGGGGTGGTAAATGATCTAAAATGTACCTGTGTCTCTGAAATCGCGTAAGTCAGAAACGTGATATTCCAGCGATGAACTCTTCTAAGGAAATAAGGAGACACGTATTCGATGGTTTTCAAAAGGAGACCCTCCGAACAGATGAACAGGAAGAGGGAGTTTTTAAGCATGAAATTTGACACATGACCTCTCATGTGTTCTATTGTCGATTAAAATAGTTATTTTATTAACACAAAAATAGAATAATGAATTGTTATCAAATTGGTATGCGCAGTGGTATGGTTTCCCCGGGTACTATGGATGTGCAGTGGGTTTCCTCGAGTACTATAGATGCACAGTGGATTTCGTCGAGTACTACGGATGCGCAGTGGATTTCCTAGAGTACAATGGATGGGCAGTGGGTTTCTTCGAGTACAATGGATGCGCAGTGGGTTTCCTCGAGTGCAATGAATGCGCAGTGGGTTTCCTTGAGTACTATGGATGGACAGTGAGTTTCCTCAAGTGCAATAGATGCGTAGTGAGTTTCCCTGATCACTATGGATGTGCAGTGAGTTTCCTCGAATACTATCGATGCACAGTGGATTTCCTCGAATGCAATGGATGCGCAGGATGGAACTAAATTATATTTTGATCTTATTCCGTTGAAGTGTTGAGACGTAAATTGGGGTAAGAGGGGGTAAATAGGTAAATCAAGCAAGTAAGAGTCCATAAAACTAGTATTTAGTATATATAAGAGAAGGTCTCAAAACATTTTTAGGAATTAGCCACCCCCAATACCACCCCACCCCACTATTAAAGAGGGTGAAAAAAATAAAATTGTAAGTTAGTGTGTGTACCAAAGGCCTCATTTTTTTTTTACTTCATCCACCCCCACTACTGTGTGTCTAGCTTCTATGATTTTGGATTAGAATACCATGCAACCTGTACGGTGTTTATATATCTTCTATTAGTTTTTTTGATTCTATAATAACTGGGTTACCTCGAGTAGGATGGATGCGCAATGGGTCTCCTCGAGTACTAATTCATTCGCAGTGGATTTTCTCGAGTACTATTGGTGCGCAGTAGGTTACCCCAAGTAGTATGAATGCGCGGAGGTTTCCCTAGAGGAATATGGAAGCGCAGTAGGTTTCCTCAACTATTGGGAATGCGCAGTGGCTTTCCTCGAGCACCATTGATGAGCAGTAGGTTACCTCAAGTATTATGGATGCGCACTGGGTTTCTCCGAGTACAATGGATGCGCAGTAGGTATCCCCAAGTAGGATGGATGTGCTGTAGTTTACCTCGAGTAGTATGGATGCGCAGTTGGTTTCCTCGAATAACATGGATGCGCGTTGGGTTACCTCAAGTAGTATTGATCCACAATGGCTTTCCTCCTTCAGTTAGATGGATGTGCAGTGGGTGGCCCAGTGTAGTTTGGAAGCGCAGTCGGTTTCCTCAAGTACTATCGATGCGCAGTGGCTCTTCTCGATTACTATTGATGCGCACTAGGTTGCCTCAAGTAGTATGGATGCATAGTGGGGTTCCTCGTGTAAAATTGTTGCGCAGTGGGTTACCTCTTTTTTGTGCGCACGATTACTCTGGAACTGTTTAAGATATTGACTTGAAATTTGATACACGTCTGTATTTTAGCGAGATGTTGGTACTAGATTATATTTTGGTCCTATTCTATTGAAGGGTTGAAGAGTAAATTGGGGTAAATGGGGGGGGTAAATAGGTAAAACACGCAAGTAAGAATCGACAAAATTGGTATTTAGTATAAAAGAAGTAAAGGTCTCAAGAAAATTTTTGGCATAAGCCACCTCTATTACCACCCCCACCCCATTATTAAAGGGGGTGCAAAAATAAAATTGTGATTTAGTGTGTACACAAGAACCAAAGGCCTTTTTATCACTTCATCCACCCCCACTACCACACCCTACCACCACCCCAACCCCACTAACGATATGGCATATCGTTTTATGGGTTTTTGAGGGAGACGATTCCAAATATATTATTAAAATTCCATAAACAATTATTTCCACATAGTAAAGTGGAAATATAGTATTTTCGTTGTAAGAGACTTGGATGAAAAATCTGGATGTGGAAGTAGTGATTCCTTGGGCAGTGGTTTTTTTTATGTTTTTTTTGTCATTACCTCAACAAACTGAAGGTATGACCAAATTTTCAGAATTTTGACCATCCAAATACTTATTTTGAACAATTATGTGGCATACCGTTGGGTATATTTTTACACATATTTTAACACATTCCTCCACTGTTAATAGACCACCGTAAAAGTATACACACCGATAGGGGGCGCTGAAACCAATAAATTTAAATCCTCCACAATTAATGATGAATCAGATTTTCACACACTGACCATAATCCCAAATTCTGGAGGATTTTTTTTTATTGCGTTTCTGTGCAAAGCAGGCATCGAGAATCTCATTGCAGCGATAAAAAATTGTCGATGACTGAGAAATCCTCGACAATTCGGTCATCCTCGACAATTCAGTTCTATTCACAGAGTGTTCCTCCACAGTTAATGTAATGCATACACACACACACACACACACACATACACACACACAGACATTTTTCAAAAACAACTTTTTTGGGTTCCTGGGACCTCAAAACGTAAAGATTTGATGTCATCTCAATTTTCGATTTTGGACTAATTGTAGTAACCTCCCACAATTTTATTGTGGGGAGGTTAATAAAATAGATTATTTCATAAATGAATCTCAAGTTTAAAGCGAAATAAGTATGTAGAGAAATAATGTTTATTGCAATTACAAATACTCCTCATTCTGACTCTTTTTAGAATCTTCTGAACTGAAATCCTCTTCTGCCTCTGAGTTTTCATAATGATGTTCTTCTAGAGCTTCAGGGAGATATGGTCTGCCGTTCCACTTAGGGCAGCATCCCTTTCCAGTAATCTCTCAACCATTTTGTTCCGGAGATAATGTCTTAAGCGCATTTTATTTTCCAGAATGGACTTACATGGTGGCAAGGATCGATTTTCTTTATGTCTGAAGAAGGATCGGAAATATTCTTAGGCTTATTCCATTTTAAAAATTTAACTTAATTCTTGCTTTATTACTGTCCTTGCACTTTTAAACAAAAGCGAGACATTAATGAATCATCTTTTTTGTCAACTCCAAAATATAGCCAAAGCTTGTGGTAAAATTTAATATTTACTGATCTGTAAATGTTGCTTGAAAACAAAAACAAAACATCTGTATCCCCTGTTCTTACCACTATATCTCTGTGGTACTTTTCTTCCGATTCCCTTAGAGAAAAATCAACTTTAAAATTATTTTCGCAATGGAAAAATAGACGTGAATCTGCCTCTTCGTGTTTGAAATGCAGTTGATCGACTTCTGAAAACCACTTTTATTAAAAAAATATATTTTTTCTGAAATCGATCGGCAATATCCACATTTTTGGCGCGATTTTAGATCGAAAAATGCACAATTCCAGTATTTTAGTCCGTTGCTAAGAAACTATCAGAAAACAGACCGGAAAAGATCCGTTGCCAAGCAACGATCAACAAAACCGTACGGGAATGTTACTTTCCCGGTCTAGGCCGGGAAAGTAACATTCCCGTACGGTTTTTTATGTATATTATAGAGAGTAAATAAATACACGCAGACAAACCAACTCACATTAAAATTGCATTTATTAATAAGCAGTTAGATTATAATGAAGAAATGTTATGCATTAATACAAATTCCTTAATTTATAATAATATTGATTGTGATTTCAGAAAAAATAGTATGTGTACTTCGGTGTGAAAGCACATTCCCGGACTTCGACGCTTGTTGGCCTCGGCTAGCGCCTCGGCCAACAATTTGCATCGTCGTCCGGGAATGTATTGCTTTCACACCTAAATACACAATATACTATTTCGTCTTATGTAAAAAATAGTGTCTTGTTCCTTTACGTATGTCTTGTTGCCAGTGTCTTACATACCACAGGCTTTTACTAAATTTTGGAGTTGGAAACGACGCGGAGAATCGCCATCCCTTAGATAATCTTTAAGAGCGTTTAAAAAAGTTAAGCTGCTCCAAGTACACCAAGAACTTCTTTGTTACGACACCGTAGTTGACATTATGACTAGTATAGTTCTCACTTCTTCCAACCGTCATACATGTCGAAGCTCGATAGCCAATTTTTGATATTTGTTGTTTTTTTACACCTCCTGTTTTCTGCAAGTTGTTAGCTAAGGATCATCCGATGCCAATAATGGTGATCACCAGAATATCATCAGGGTGGCTATTCTGTATTCATGAGAACGCTCATTCACATGAGAAAGTGGGTTGAGTTCTCTTGAAAAACAAAATAGCGTAACTGTAGGTGCGCTCAAATTACGACAAAGAGCGGGGAATTTGCTTCTCTCGGTAAATTATGAGGGAACTGAGTTACAACATCCCATTTATGTAAACCTAGCCTAGTCTAGCCCAACACGAATTATTTTGACACAACATAGAAAATGTGCGTTATTTTGAGAGGACGAATTTATTGCATTTACCACTGTACCGCACGTGATCTCCTATCGTGACGTTGTGGTTCTCCTATTGGCTGAAATGTGGGAGCGAATGCTGGCTACTTTGAAGATATCACATCACATCAGCGCATGATCACTGTGTTCAGAGAATAGTGTTTTTGTATACACTGGGAAGGGAACGCGATATGAGCTCTCCCCTCACACGACAAATGTTCACTTTCACTGAAATTACAAAATAGCGATCTAGGGCGGTTGTAGGTTATAGTTCTGCCAGACTGTTAGTAGTAGTCTGTCGTAGTATAACAGTCATTTTCCAAAATGGCCGAGGGTGTATACTTATAGAGGTTGATGGATCAGTTACAAGACTGAACTTAAGTGCTAACTCTCGATGCATCTTTGCCACCTCGTTGTGTCTTCCTAGATACATCCCTGTATCCAAAGCAGGACAGCCTCAATTATATATTCAATGGTTTCACCTGACTTTCAGAATGAGTTTCTTATAGTTTCTCATAATTTTTTGTATAGATAATCCAATGCTGTATGGCTCCTTTGGTCTCTGAATGTAGTTTCTTTCTTTTAGCCCTAGCAACTAGGACCTCTTGTCAACTTCTGGATGGTTAATGGCTTTAGGATAGGATTTCGTGAAGCACCTTGTCTTGCCATGATGTTTGATTGCCCCATTCTTGCGGATCATTATAGAATGCTTCCGATCTTTGAGATTTAGCGGCGAGTTGTTGTTATATTTCATTATTTTTCTGCTGAGAAACTTGTCAGTATTGTAGAATAAGGATCACATGTTCTTTTCTTGAATTCTACATACCCTCAATACTAATTAGGCTCCTACCTCCTTGCGCTCGTGACATGTATAATAGCCTTCCTACTGCGCTTTTTGAATGGTGAGTCCTAAACTTTGTGAGCTTTGTTAGCGTCATTTTGTTCAACTCTTACAAGTCTGTATCAGAGCATTTCAATATTCCGAATGAATATTTCAAGCCAGGGACAGCATGTGCATTGATCGATGCAGTCATGTTCCTAGCGTTGAGCTTTGTATTGAGGAGCATAATAAACGTTGGTTGTATTTTACTTGAACTTCTTCTTTAACATGTACATTTCTTCTGGTAGTATTTGTTCAAAATCAAGAAGCTCTGACCATATCATGATTCAAAATCGGGAAATGCTTTTACCCAAAAGTTCCTTCTCTGTTCATCATTATTTATTCTTCTCATTCGCAACGTCTTGCCGGACGTTTTATGATTCATACATTATTCTATATTTTATTATTGTATATTCTTAATAATTTTCTTCTTAAACGGTTGCATTAACTGCATGCGAAATATTATTGCCATCCATCATATTTCTTTTTAATTTTTTTTAGAGTGACCACCCCCGTCTATTTTTCATATTTGTCTTCATTGACAGTTGTATTAACTGCATGCGAAATATTATCACCCTCCGTCACATTTTTTAATTTTATTTTCATGTTTTTCTTCCTTGACAGTTGTGTTAACTGCATATCAAATATTACTGTATTCCGTCATTTTTCTCCTTAATTATATTTTTATGGGACCCACCCTGTATATTTTTCAACGAAACTGTATCCAGTTCTTCGTTGTAATAGCGTCAACTATCTACCAAATATTATCCTTCTCCATCAAGTGGTTTTGAAGATATAGCGTCAACAAACGCAAGACTGACAGACAGACAGACTGACGGAATTAAATGACTAATTTTCGTAATCTACATACTCTGAAAATCCGGAGAAATCTCGGAGGGCGATTTTTTCACGATTACAATACTTGTCTTCAGTGAGAGAGGGAAGTAAAAAACACTAATATAGATCTTTCGTCCGGATTCTGGTAATGACTGTAATGGAGACATTTGCTGGAAAGGAAAGGTACTCTACAAAATAATGGGATTATGTCGTATGTTGCACAATTTTAATATATAACTAGAAAATGTCGAAAGCTCGCATTTTAGGGTCATCTTTATCACTAAAATATAAATTGTCCCATACGGGACTCCTGAATAAATTTCAGTATTTAAATAAAATAAATGATTGCTAGAAATTGTCTGAGATCTCCTAGACAAATATGAATTAATAAGATTGACAGATGGTGTATCAAAATCATAAAATTTAAAATTATCGTAAATAAGATGATGGTTAATAGTATCAGAAGTCGAGTAGCACCAGCGAACTATCCAGTTTAATATCAGATGTTTGCAAAATATCATTGCTAACGTTAACTAGAGCTGTTGCAGCATTTATTCCCTTTCTGAGCCCGCTTTGGCTATCCAGTAAAATTAACATTATTTTGTTCATACAAAATTTTTTCAAAAATATTGGAGAGTAATAAGTAAATACTTATAATACGCAAATATAAAAAATTCTGAATTTGCTATTTTTGGTAATGATTTACTTATGGACATTTTCCAAGAATTCGGAAAGTAACAAGTCAATAAAACAATTGCTGATATGAGTTATATATTTCTCAATAGAAGGACTACAATACTTATAGACCAGAGCTCGCGTAGAAAATACCGCAAAAAAGATACCAAAGGTTTGAATGCTGGCAAAGCTAGTAGTAAACTTAGGTAAAAAGAAACCGAGCGTCTGCCGTTCGTAATCAGCACACATTTTCAAATTTTGAAAAAATCACGAGTTCATCTCATAATTAATACCAAGACGGTTCGCAGCTTAAAATGTTTGGAAAATGAAGTAGTTTTAGAATCTGTTTTGGCAGACGATCTAGGTGGTAGCATTTTCGAAGCAGACGTTTCCCAAAATACGCAAAAGACGGCTGAAACCTCAAAAAAGATACCAGCATGAAATTTTGGAAGTAAGTAGAGACCGATGTGTATATTTGAAATACGAAACGAAAATTGATGCAGCCGGTCGTGTTTCTTCGGCAGACGTCGTCTAAGTTCGACTAACCCAAATGACAAAAAAAAAATACCAGCATCATTTTTTGCAGGTACGAAGGGTTCGTAAATAAAAATAAAAATGCTGCAGACGGTCGCAATTTTCGGGCAGACGCCGCCAAAATTAAAATAGCCCATTTGTCAATACAGGTAAAATAAGTTTTAAGGATAACTTTTTCTTTGCTGAATTCTGACATTTTCTATGTTAGGTATCATTAACAAACTGCATACTAAATAACTAGAATACGAGCAAATTATAAGGTATTTAGTAAAGTATTGTTCTATTCCATATGGTGAGACCAATTTTGCCTCAACAGCAGAATAAGTAAGTTCCGTTTCTATTTATTCAGCAGTTGAGTAGCTCACTGAATGTCCAAGCCTGTTCAATATATCTAACACTTTACGACTACCAGTAATAGTTTTCATTACTAAACCCACCTCTAAAGGCTTAAATGGTTTTAATCTACCATTGCTTACACTATATTATGGCATCTTGAGATATAGACTCTATTTTCAGTTCTTTTAGTTTTTCTTTGCGACGAATAGAAGGACCGCAAATTAAATTTGAAAAGAAGCTATACAGAGTTTGAGGTATTGTACATTCTTCTTCAAAAACATTCTTTAACGACAGTTGGTCAGGTAAAGGAGTTTTCTTTTTGTTCAATATGTCCCTACGTAAACGAAATGCAACATTCTGGATGTCTGTTTCTACTGTTCTTGCTTTGACCCTACATAATTCTATTGCAGTTTGTGAATTTAATTCTTTACTATGCACAATTAATTTCTTCTGAAATTTTGTAAACCAAAGTGCTGTTTTAAATATTCTAGACAGGTTTTATTTTAGGTGTGAGCTTGTTACGGTTGGTTTAAAATTATAGCCTTCAGCTAATGCTTCTTCGAAAAAATATTGATAAATATCGATAAATGTCAGTAAGATAAAATAGGTTGTTTTTTTCAATAATGGTATTTTTTACAAATTCCTGAACTTTATTAAAGTCAATTTTGTGACAAATCCCAAATTTTTGCTAACACAGCAAAATCATTTAAACCAATAGCATACAGTTTAATTTTTTGTTCAAAAGCTTTTGTTTGACATGAGGTAAGTCCTATTTTGGTTTTATTTTTGTAAATATTAATTTTATCACAAAACAGACAAGTCTCTCTTAAAATTTCGGTTCTTGGATTGTTCAGAAAAGTACTGTTCGACCTCACTGACTTGCTTCCAGATGCATTATTATACTTATTTAAATTTTGGCTCACCGTATCACTTTTATTTGAAGAAGAAGATTCTAGCAAAAACTTATTATTATCGGTAATGATTTCAGTTTGCTTTTCCTTTATTGCTGTGAATTTTCTATAGCATTCTGAATGATATGATAACCATGCAGTAAAGAAGTATAACATTGTGGAAGCTCGATATCCGAGTACGACAAATTGTGTATTTTTCTTGCAGCTAAGAATATTTGACCTTATTTAAATGTTTCTGCAGTGAATTTTTCTACTTTACTAAATTCTTTAATCTCTGACACATGAATACAGCATATCATAATATCCGCTGAACAACCGCCTCTGTCACTGGCAGCCATCATTCTAGAATTAACCAAAAACCACCATTATTTATTTGACTAATTACACTTGTAGTGTATTAGGCATATTGGGGGGTTTAACACACACACACAAAAAATAAAATCGCGAAACAAATGCCCCATTTAAAATACAATTCTCACAAAAATTGTGAAATAGGTAAAAAAATTATTAAACCAATGCTTTGCAAGTGCTTTGTTATACAGGGAAACACAAGAAGTGCTAGAGTATGTAAATTTCACCAAATTTTTATTCAATTGTAAGACAATAAAAAAGTCATCAAACTCTTGTTTTCGAAAGTTATTATGTAAAAAAATTAAATAAAAAATACAATCATTTATTTATGAGTATTATGAAGAACCGAACGGGTTTGTGCGAAGTCAAGTAAGTACGTGTACTTGTAACATAGCACATACACAAAAAAAATTCATATCCTCGTTTTTGCTATACATCTACATTCTTCGTGGAATATACATGCTCTCATACTTCTTGTGTTTCACTGTATAGCAAAGCACTCTATAAAAAGGGAAGCAAGATCTTAGAAAGTGGAAAAAAATACCTGGGCGCCAAAAAAAGGTTTTTACTTAATTTTTTACCTTTTCCATAATGTTTGTGGGAAGTGTATAATAATAACTGATAAAAAACGCCCTTCAAAATAATAAACTTACCGAATAGCTAGAGAGCCACGGGTTCTGAAACGCAATGAGAAGCTATATGTCTTCCGCTTTCTGAGGTGAAAGTACATACCTCAAAGACGCCAAATATAAAATATTTTTGAATTTGGGCAGGGAGCGTCCAAGAACAAAGCCGAGATAATTTTTAAAATCTTTAGCGTTATATATATGTCTTCCACTTGGATAATCTGTAGTAAAAGTGATCATTTATCGTCTAACAAAGCGGAAGAAATTTTGGTCACGGCGCATTTGCACAAAAAAAAATTTTTGGTCAAAACTTTAAAAACAAAAAAAATACGTTTTATATATGCTTACTTTTAAGTTCTTTTACTTTATTATGACCCTCATACAAACGAAATTGAAGTGGAAGACTTTTTGGGCAAGGCGCAGTCACAGAGTTGGCCAAAGTAACCACTTGAAGAACTTGCGCGAGCGGCTAAATTTAAAAATACTTATAGACGGAGAGCCGGCCGTCGAATATCCTATGAATAAGATACATGACTTTTTGTTAGTAATTAGTACTACCACAGTCCTAAAGGGAGCCACCTTTTATACGAGCTAATTTTGCCCGCGTCATGGCTTTTTGACCTCACTTCCGGTTACGACTTTTAATGTTTTTTAAATCATCAATAGTCCCTTGGGGTAAAACTTTTACCCCACCGGACCGCAACACATGTACCCCCCCCCCCCCCGTTTTCGAGGGCGGGAAACACGATGGTGACAATATTTTCCGACCTAATGTCCAACCGCTACCTCTAAATCGAAAAAACCACCCCTTTTTTTGATTTTCCGGTGCTACGCTTGCGAGGGCTTGCCAGATCTGGTTTTTTTTTGGTCAGATTGAATAAAATAAGTAAATATTGACCACAGATGACTTAACCCACTCCCGGGGGTTGAAACTACCCTCACCTCCAATAACTAAATGCTACTAAAACAGCGAAAATCAGCTGGAAAACGGTACACCCCCGTTTTCGAGGGCGAGGAATACGATGGTGATAATATTTCTCGACCTACCCTTCACCCACTACCCCTAAACCTGAATACCACCCCGATGCTAGGCTTGCGAGGGCTTGTCGTATCGTTTTTTCTTTTGGTCAGTTAGAATAAAATAGTTAAATATTTATCACAGGTGACCTAACCAACCCCCGGGGGTTGAAACTACCCTCACCCCCAATAACTAAATGCCACGAAAACAACGAAAATCAGCTGAAAAGCAGTATACCAACGTTTTCGAAGACGGAGAATACGATGGTGACAATATTTCTCGACCTACCCTTCACCCCAAATCGAAAAAACCCATCCCCTTTAGCGATTTTCGTTCTTGTACACACACTAAATCACAATTCAATTTTTTGTGGTTAATATTTATTTATTTTATTCAAATTGACAAAAAAAAAACCCGATCCGACAAGCCCTCGCAAGCGTAGCACCGAAAAAATCGGAAAAAGAGGTGGTTTTTTGGATTTGGGGGTAGCAGTTGGATTCTAGGTCGGAAGATATTGTCACCATCGTATTTCCTGCCTTCGAAAACGGGGGGTATACTGCTTTCCAGCTAATTTTCATTGTTTTCGTGGCATTTAGTTATTGGGGATGAGGGTAAATTCAACCCCCGGGGGTGGGTTAGGTCACTTGTCGTAAATATTTAACTATTTTATTCTAACTGACCAAAAAAAAAAAACGATACGATAGGCCCTCGCAAGCCTAGCACCGAAAAATTTGAAAAGGGTGGTATTCAGGTTTAGGGATAGTGGGTAAAGGGTAGGTTAGGAAATATTATCACCATCGTATTTCTCGCCCCCGAAAATGGCTGATTTTCGCTGTTTTCGTGGCATTTAGTTATTGGTGGTGGGGGTAGTTTCAACCCCCGGGGGTGAGTTAGGTCACCTGTGGTCAATATTTACTTGTTTCATTCAATCTGATCAAGAAAAATCAGATCTTTCAAGCACCGGAAAATTGGAAATGGGGGTGGTTTTTTCGATTTAGGCGGTTGGACATTAGATCGGAAAATAGTGTCGCCATGGTGTTCCGCGCCCTCGAAAATGGGGGGGTACATGTCTTGCGGTCCGGTGAGGTAAAAGCTTTACCCCAAGAGACTATTGATGACTTAAGAAAACATTAAAAATCGTAACCGGAAGTGAGGTCAAAAATCCATGATGCGGGCAAAATTAGCTCGTATAAAAGGTGGCTCCCTTTAGGTCTGTGGTAGTACTAATCACTCACAAAGAGTTTTTCATGTATCTTATACATAGGATATTCGACGGCCGGCTCTCCGGCTATTAAGTTGTACCTGGAGTTCATTTTAAGCTTTGAAATTTTGTATGGGGCTTCTTTAGGGACCAATGACACTAAATTCACGAGGGAAGAAGTTTTGGCCAACTTTACACCCCTTACCACCCCTTTCAGTTATAGCTCTTTTTAGTGTACTATTTTTCATTTGACAATTTCTTTTTTTCCATATTTATGTGAATAAAGTTAGCCTGACTGTTAGTTAATAAGAAAAATAATCAGTTTCAACCCCTTGCATAAAGGTTGTTCTTAATGAAGTCAAATAGTACATTTTAGAATAAAAAGTTGCACATGTGGAATAGATAAACAGTCAATTGGTAACTAAGTTTTATGTTTTTTTTTGTTTTACTTTTTCCGTATTTACTTTTTTACATAAACTGAATAGCTTAGCTTAGTGACTTAGGTGTTTGATACTTCCACTTTTGAGTAATAGCAAATCCTTTTAACCATGAATAGAACTAATCAAAACAAGTAGATTTTCGAACAGACCCACCTCGAGAAATCATGCCTGCTCCCCCTGCCCCCCTGAAAGGGGCTACCTGCTACCTATATATATATATATATATATATATATATATATATATATATATATATATATATATATATATATATATATATATATATATATATGTATATATATATATATATGTATATATATATATATATATATATATATATATATATATATTTACAGCCTACTATCCATAGAGCGTCCATACATTAACAAATTTCTATCCTTAGAGCGTCCGGTTACCAAAGAGCTCTCGTATGTGGACGCTCTAAGGTCAACACATTAAAATTCGCTCCAGACGTTAAGAAGGGGGTCCCCAGGCAATTGGACAAATTTTTAGTGGACGCCCTAAAGTGGTACTTTGTACAGGATCAGTATATTTTAGTTCTTCCATTTGGCCATCAGAGGCGCTGGTGTCGCCTTCATGTATATCAGTTATCCTTCGGTCACAGACCATGAAGCGCCCAGTAGACATGACAACGTCGCGGGCGCTCAATAGTCGTCAGTAAGTATTAGAATAAATTCGCGCATATGTATTTACAGCAACCTGACTTTCACGGTCTCAACTATTGAACGTTTGCTATTAACGTTGTAATAGAAGTACTAATAGAAGAATACATAGTCGATTTTCGAATCCTTTATTACTTTTTGATAGTATTGGATATTTGCTTCTTACTAAAAATTATGTGTTTCACACATAAAGTACATTATAAACATAACATCAATAGTTATATTTCATATTTATATTGTGCATAGTGGATATTCTCATATAGATACTTTTCGAGCGGCACGTTAACCAGTTCAATCACCGATAGTGATATGAAATATTTTTTATTGAAATCTATTAGATACGTGTAAAACGAAATTTCTATTTTCACTTTTTGAAGGGGTGAAAACGGGGGTGGTAGATGGTTTAAAGGGTATCCGTATCTTCGAAATCGCATAAGTCAGAAATGTGATATTCCAGCGACGGGCTCTTCTGAAGAAATAAGGAGACACGTATTCGACGATATTCAAAAAGAAACCCCCGAAAAGGGAAGGGGGGGTTAAACTTTTCGGAAACGATTAGGCCCAGAAGCGTGAAATTTGACAGAAATACTCTTCATTGCAATCTATTAGATACGAGCAAGACAAAATTTCGATTTTCACTTTTTGAAGGGGTGAAAATGCGGGTGGTAGATGGTCTAACGGGTACCCGTATCTCTGGAATCGCGAAAGTCAGAAACGTGATATTCCAGCGACGGGCTCTTCTGAGAAAATAAGGAGGCACGTATTCGACGGTTTTCAAAAAGAGACCCCCCTCCCCCCGCGAACGGGTGAATGAGGAGGGGGAGGTTTTTAAGCTACTCGGGAACGGTTAGACTCAGAAGCATAAAATATGGCAGAAATACTCCTTATTGGAATCTATTAGACACAAGTAAGACAATATTTCGATTGTCACTTTTTGAAGGGGTGAAAACGGGGGTGGTAGATGGCCTGCGCGTAAATGAGAAACGCGATATTCCAGCGATGGGTTCTTCTGAGGAAATAAGAAGACACGCATTCGACGGTTTTCAAAAAGAGACCCTCCGAACGGGTGAACAGGGAGAGGGATGTTTTTAAGCATGAAATTTGATCCATACCTGCCCATATGCTTTATTGTCGATTAAAATAATTATTTTTCGTTTAACTCGCTCTAACACAAAAATAGCATAATGAATTGTTATCAAATTGCGATGAGCAGTGGGTTTCCTCGAATACAATGATTGCGCAGTGGGTTTCCTAGTATACAATGAATGTGCAGTGTGTTTCCTCGATTACAATGGATGCGCAGTAGGTTTCCCTGAATGCCATATATGCGCAGTGGGTTCTTCGAGTACAATGGATGCGCAGAAGTTTTCCTTGAGTGCAATGAATGCGCAGTGGGTTTCCCCGGGTACCATGGATGTGCAGTGGGTTCCCTCGAGTGTACTTCCTGAGTACTATAAGAGTACTTAGTGACCATATAGTACTCCTTCATAGGCATAAGTTAGTTTGTCAATGCTCTTAATTCCACGCGCAAAAAGTCTTCAACGCGAAGTCGCGGGCATCAGTTAGCAGATATATATATTGTGTTATAAGATTTGTAAGCTGGTAGACCAGTGCAATTAGACGGTTTCTCATGTAGTCATTTGCATCAATTTCCTGGTACTCGAAAAAATAAGTTTTCGATGCCATTCGATTTAACTCGATGGGAACAGTACTTGCGAGTAGTTTTAAGGCCTCTCAAATTGTTTACACAATAAAGAAAAACTGTTTAAATTTCAAGGATGATGTTTTGGATCTTTTACCGCTTACATAGCGAAAATGAAAATAGATACGACAAAAATGCTTTTGTGTAGAGTACTGAATTTTATGCAAAATATCCGCGGGAGCATATTACTTCCACATCCAGTGGAAGTATAGTAACGCAAAAAAAATATTGTTCAAATAGAATGTCATGAAATGTCGAGATTTTAAATTTGAGCAAAAGAAAATTTCTGGCTGTCGGTCGGTCAGTCGTTCTGTCTAACTTTCTTTGTGCGCACGATTACTCTAGAACCGCTTAAGATATTCACTTGAAATATACACGTATGTATTTTAATGATATCTGGAACTAGATTAAATTTTCATCTTATTCTGTTGAAGGGTTGGGGGTAAATTGTAGTGTGTGTGTTTAAAAATGTGTTTTAACCGCCTTCCATGTCACCTCAATGACCCTCTTAAGTCCAGTAGATCTAGATTTGTCTCAGTAAAGGAGACGGGGCCCTACAGTTTATAGTGGAATCTAAACCACTTCTTGGAGAAAATTTCCATTGAAAATTTTTTTCGCTATGTGGCGCTCGAACCCACTTCGCTAGGTACGCTCAAAGTGCAAGCTAAACGCGCCAACACACTGAGCTACCGACCCCCTAGTAAACAAGTAAATCAAGCAGGAGTCCATAAAATTGGTATTTAGTATATTCAAGAGAAGCTAAGGTCTCAAAATTTTTTTTGACAAAAAAAAATGTGATTTAGTTTGGGTACAAGAACCAAAGGTTTCAGAATATTTTTTTTACTTCATCCATCCACCCCCACCCCACTACCGATGTAGGGTATTGTTTTATTGGTTTTTAGGGGAGACCATTTCAAATATATTATTAAAGTTCCATAAACAATTATTTCCACACACAATTTTTATTTCATTGTGAGAGAATTGGATATGGAAATAATGATTCCTTGAGCAGCGGATCAAAATACATATTAGCTGAATAGACCACTTTTTTCGCCTCATGGTTGTTTCTTGGGATTATGGTTGAAAAGTGGACCAATCTGACAATTCTGACTTCGGATTCAGATTCAACGGGTCAAGATACACAAGGATACACGATCTGGTCCACTGGACAGACCACTTGTTTTGTGGGACTGTGTTATATTTGTGGGGTGTCCACCTTATATAATTTTTACTGAAAGTCGGATTCCTTCATTGGCAATGACGTCAACTACCTACCAAATAATATTTTCTCCGTTTTGTAGATATAGCGCCAAAAGACACCAAGACGATTCTTTCACGACTACAATACGGTAAGCAAAGGAAGTAATATATTTATATCTCGACTAGCTGATGCTCGCGACTTCGTTCGCGCGGAAGACTTCTTGCGCGTGGAATTAAGAACATTAACATAATAATTTACGCCTATAAGAAGTACTACATACTCACTGAGTACTCCTATATTACTCAAGAAGTACACTCGAGGGAGCCCACTGCGCACCCATTGTACTCAAGGAATCCCACTGCGCATCCATAGCAGTCATCGAAACCTACTGCGTATCCATAGTACTCGGGGAAACCAACTGCGCATCCATTGTACTCGAGGAAATCCACTGCGCATCCATAGTACTCTTGGAAACCCACTGCGCATCCATTGTATTCGAGGGAACCCACTGCGCATCCATTGTACTCGAGGAAACCCACTGCGCATCCATTGTACTCGAGGAATCCCACTGCGCATCCATAGCACTCGGGGAAACCCACTGCACATCCATTGCGTTCAAGGAAACCCACTGCGCATCCACTGCACTCGAAGAAACCCACTGCGCAATTTGATAACAATGCATTATTCTATTTTTGTGTTAGAGCGAGTTAAACGAAAAAATTATTATTTTAGTCGACAATAAAGCACACGGGCGGGTATGTGTCAAATTTCATGTTTAAAAACATCCCTCTCCCTGTTAATCCGTTCGGGGGGGGGTCTCTTTTTGAAAACCGTCGAATTGTGTCTCCTTATTTCCTCAGAAGAGCCCGTCGCTGGAATATCACGTTTCTGACTTACGCGATTTCAGAGATCGTCTACCACCCCCGCTTTCACCCCTTCAAAAAGTGAAAATCGAAATTTCGTCTTACTCGTGTCTAATAGATAAAGAGTATTTCTGCCAAATTTCACGCTTCTAGGTCTAACCCTTTCCGAAAAGCTTAAAACCTCCCCCTCCGCGTTCACCCTTTCGGGGATCTCTTTTTAAAAAACCGTCGAATACGTGTCGTCTTATTTCCTTAGAAGAGTCCATCGCCCGAATAATCACGTTTCTGACTTAACGTGATTTCAAACACACAACACGGGTGCGCTTTAAACCATCTACCACCCCCGTTTTCACCCCTTCAAAAAGTAAAAATCGAAATTACACGTATCTAATAGATTTCAACAAAAATATTTCTGCCAAATTTTACGCATCTAGATCTAACCGTTTTCGAAAAAGCCTAAAATTTCAACCCCCTTTTTCACACTCTTAGGGGCCGAATTTCGAAAAATCCCTTTTTAG
The DNA here is from genome assembly GCA_936432065.2 of Rutpela maculata. Classification (NCBI taxonomy): domain Eukaryota; kingdom Metazoa; phylum Arthropoda; class Insecta; order Coleoptera; family Cerambycidae; genus Rutpela; species Rutpela maculata. The sequence goes on from OW386286.2 coordinate 91,716,588, forward strand.
TGGTTGCCTACGTCATTCGAGGAACCTCTATGCAAAATTTTTTGACCCAGTGGTTTGAGCTGTGCGCTGATAGATCCGTCAGTCAGTCAGTCAGTCGTATTCTTTTATATGTATAGATTAAGGTATTTTTGTGTTAATACAATAACTAATAAAAATATATCTGACAACATTAATCTTTGGAACATGGTTAAATTAGAGAATTATTAATGATTATACTTCCGGTCCATTCCTAATACAACACCCTGTATTGCTTCTAAAGCATTAATTGCACACTTGGTTGAAAGAAAAGATAGCTGACTCAAGCTATACGGGCCCTCACTCCAATACCTGCCGAGAGTAAACTTGACGCATGCGCATAGTAAATATTGATACCCTTTTCCCCTCTGATTACTAACGCAAATATGACAACACTGTCGGACGCTCTAAGGTCGTTCCATATGTGAGATATACACGAGAGGACGCTTTAAGGTAGTAAATTTACGCATTTTATACATGTTCGTGGGCGCTCTGAGGTGGTTATACGTACGGACGCCTGAAGGTAGCGAATTTTTTTTTAAAGTGAATCATACGCCGAACAAAGGCAGTATACGCGGAGAATTCGGAGTATATAATAAATATCGTTGTCGCTCTACTCATATATGCGCTTATCTCATGACGGACGCCCAATGAATGTTTTTTGTAATGACGCTTTATGGATAGTGGGATGTAAATATATATATATATATATATATATATATATATATATATATTTTTTTTTTTTTTTTCTCTCAAAAACGGTAGGAGCTACTTATGTGTTTAAATCCGCTAAAATCGAATCCAAAGTAGGAATTGTCAGATTGGCTCGTTTTTAACTAATCCCAAAAAACACCCCTAAAATAAAAAAGATGGTCTGTCCGGCGGATCATACCAGTGTATCCTTACTAATACATAAGGATACACTGGTATGGTCCGCCGGGCAGACCATTTTGTGGGTGGGAGCTGTTTTTTGGGGGTGAACACGCGCCAATCTGACCACGAGCCAACTTCGGATTCGGATTCGGTTTCAGCGGTCCAAATATATAAGGATACACTGGTATGGTCCGCCGGACAGTCCACTTGTTTTAGGGGTGGTTTTTAGGGATCGGTGTGAAATACGAGTAAATCTGACAATTCTGACTTCGAATTCGGGTTCAGCAGGTCAAATTACACACGGATCCACTGGTATAGTCCGCCGGACAGACCATTTCCTTTTTGTTTTGTGGTTGTTTTTTGGGGTTAGGAGTTAAAAATGAGCCAATCTGACAATTCTGACTTCAGATTCGGTTTTAGCGGATTTAAATAAATAAAGATGCACCCGTATGGTCCGTCGGACAGATCATTTTTTTGGAGGGTGTGTTTTTTGGGGTTAGGGGTGAAAAACGAGTCAAATTGTCAATTCTAACTTCGAATCCGGACGCAGAAGGTCAAAATACATCAGTATACAGTGATATATATAGTCCGACGGACAGACCACTTTCTTTTTGTTTTTTGTGGTGTATTTTGGGGTTGGGGGTGCTAGTCTTATGATTCTGACATCGGATTCGGTTTCAGCAGGTCCAAATACATGCGAATACACTGGTCTGGTCCGTCGGACAAACCATTTTTTTGAGGGTGAAAAACGAGCCAATCTGTCAATTCTAACTTCGAATCCGGATTCAGCAGGTCAAAATACATAAAGATCCATTGGTATAGTCCGCCGAACAGACCACTTTGTTTTTGTTTTGGAGGAGTTTTTTGGTGTTGGGGGTGAAAAACGAGCCAATCTGACAATTCTGACTTTGAATTCGGTTTCAGCAGGTCCAAATACATTAGAATATACTGGTCTGGTTCGCCAGACAGACCACTCTTTTGAGGTGGTGTTTTTTATGGTTGGGGGTGAAAGAGAAGCCAATCTGACAATTCTAACTTCGGATTCGGTTTCAGCGGGTCTAAATACATAGGGATACACTGATCTGGTTCGCCGGACAAGTTTCAATGGTTAAGCACCACTAAACAATGCGTCGTAACAGTTTTTATTTTGTTTAATTATGGCGCACCGCTTCAAAAAATTTGAAAAAATCTATAATAAACTACTCATAATAATGTATTTTTGGTAAAAGTTTTGCGTATGCGAATCATTATTTTCATGAAAAAATAAATATTATAATTTTTAAATAGCAAAATCAATTGATTTTTTTTTTCTAAGATGCATTTAAATTACATGTACATCGCTTATTTTTTTTCATAATAATTAACGCACAACTTGCAGAGTAATAAAATGAAAACGACATGTCATGTTTATTAGGGTATAGGGGTTACCCGTGGCGACGGGGGGCTAAAACCCGAGGAAAACATTTCCATTCCTATTGTCGATCTACTGACACCGAATTAGACTCAAACGCTTCTGGGGCCATTTTACCATGCTTATTCTGCTATACCCAATTTGAAAATGTGTGCTGAGGTTAAGTGACCGATTACGAAAGGCAGACGCTCGGTTTCTTTTTACCCAAGTTTACTACTAGCTTTGCCAGCATCAAACCTTTGGTATCTTTTTTGCGATATTTTCTACGCGAGCTCTGGGTCTATTAAGCATTACTGCGGAAATATTATCTACATCAAAGGCTTTTGATTTAAGACTGTTTATGATTTTGTTGACATTTTTAATTGTCGTTAGCTAAATGAGAAATGGTTATTATCATTGTAAATGCTGTTATTAAAAATAGTATATTATATTACTAGGAGTAGAACGCACTCTTTTTTTGTGTTGAGCCCAGGATTTGCGGCTGAGGCGAAGCCGAAGCCGCAAACTGGGCGAAACACAAAAAAAGGCGTTCTACTCCGTGTAATATATACTATTTTTTCTTCAAGCGTATTAAAATGCAAAAATTCATTTATTTATCATAAATGTACAAATATTCAAACTACAGTCTTACATGTTGACACAATATGACAAGTGGCTAGTGGATAGCGCGCCACCGGTGGCTTTCGGTATTAACATTATGTTACTAGTAAAACAATACCCACTGCGGTGGCGCTTTCGGAACTAACATTATGTTACTAGTAAAACAATGTCCACTACGGTGGCGTTCGGTACTAACATTTTGTTACTAGTAAAACAATGTCCTACTTCTACTTCTATTTTTGGTGACATAATTTAAACATTTTAATACGCTTGAAGAAAAAATAATTTATCATCACAACCATTACATATATTTTGTAAAAAAAGGGAGAAATAGTAATTGATCTCCTTAGAATCCGCCATATTTTATTAGAACGTACGTTTAAATAAATTCTTTAGTTCCGACCATATTTTTCGATGATTTTTCTCAGCACAAACTGAGTTTAGGTAAGCTTCTTTCTCTTTCAAACCATAGACAGCGTAAAATTTCTAAGTCGTTTATAATACAAATGATCAACTTCTAAGTGGCTATTATTTTATAATTTTGCAGTGCAAGACTTTTTCCTTCTTAAGTAGTTTTAAGTTTCAAATAAGCCAGGGAGCATATGGCTTGGTGATTCTTATTTTACTTCCACGTCCAGTGGAAGTATAGTAACGACAAAAAATTTTTTAAAAATTTTTATTGTCCAAATAGGCTTAAAATGTCATGAAACGTCGAGATTTTAAGTTTGAGCGAAAAAAAATTTTCTGTCTGTCGGTCTGTCTGTCGGTCTGTCTGTCGGTCTGTCTGTCGGTCTGTCTGTCTGTCGGTCTGTTGGTCTGCCTGTAACTTTTTTTGTGCGCACGTTTACTCTGGAACCGTTTAAGATATTGACTTGAAATTTGGTACACATATGTACTTTAACGAGATCTAAAACTAGATTATATTTTCATCTTGTTCCGTCGAAGGGTTGGGGGGTAAATTGGGGTAAATTTGGGGTAAATGGGTAAATCAAGCAGGTAAGAATCCATAAAATTGGTATTTAGTATATACAAGTGAAGCTAAGGTCTCAAAAAAATTTTTGGCATTAGCTACCCCCATTACCACCCCCACCTCCTTATTAAAGGGGATGAAAAAAAATTGTGATTTAGTGTATGTACAGGAACCAGAAACCTCAAAATATTTTTTTACTTCATCCACCCCCCCACTACCACCCCCCTATCACCACCCCCACCCCACTACCGATGTGGGGTATCGTTTTATGGGTTTTTGAGGTAGAGGATTTCAAATATTATATTATTAAAGTTCCATAAACAATTATTTTCACATACAAAGTTTTTTCGTTGTGAGTGACTTGGATAGAGAATCTGCATGTGGAAGTAGTGATTCCTTGGGCAGCGGTTTTTTTCACAGGGACATGCTTAACAAATGTGGACAATGTGAACTAATTGAATAAACTAATTTTAATGTCAATATTATGTTCCTCGATAAGTTGGTACCAAATCAAATTATATATATATCGTCTAAAAATAGAAGAAGGTTATCAGATATGGAAAAATTCAATTTTGAAAATGGGCCGCACGCCATCTTGCTTCCGATTAAGCAACCCAGAACAGGCCTACTATATTGGTCTTCAACAGGACTACAGATATATGACAGTGCAAGAAAGTTATCAGATATGACCGAGAAAATACATCAGCTCCTGATATCGGGTGTCAACGAGATCACTTTCTGGCTGATTTTTTTTATTTTTTAACGAATCGAGATAAAACTACGGCGTGTCCACGAATGGAGTCCGGAGGAGGAAAATCTTTTTAATTCTTGATTTTACTACGAAAAGAAAAAAAAGTAATTCTTGATGAAGTGTGCTTCGCCAGAAACCTTCTCTTCGGTTACCGAATTCTTGGCAGCTCTACAGGATTAGTAAAAAATGTTGATTTGATTATGGATAATTTCCAAAACCAAAACTCAGTCGGTTAAGGCGTATTGTGTAGCAAATTCCCCCAGCCCCGGCACTGACAATGCCGAAGGGTATGGATGTATGTCTGCGTTTACCCAGATATGTAATCTCCTTCCGGACAATCTTGGCTTTGGATTTAGGGGTGGTCTACTATATGTAGTGTGTTTATTTATAAAAGATATTGAAAAGCATCACCGCCAACTTCTGCACTAAGTTCTGCTGGAGCTTTCAATTCCCGGTAACTGTTTCAAATTTGGTTTAGTGGTATAACTGCAATAACCTCACCTATTTTATCTTTTAAGAAATCAACATTATTATGAATCCTGTGTACATACTTTTTGTTTAAGATACCCATAGGAATAAAAGTCCATAATCACGAGATCGGGGCTCTTGTGGCCAAGGTATCGGTCCGTATCTTCCGATCCATGTATCCCCAAATTGATTATTTAACAACTGATAAACAATGAGAGAGGAATAAGATGGGCATTTATCTTGTTGGGAGTACAATTTGATCGACTTGCTAGAGGTAAATTGTTCAAAAAAGGGAATGGAACATGTGAAGATGTTGATGTTGAATATTGATTTAAATTTTACTCAGAAAATTTTGATTCAATGATTCCAGAGTATGAGAGTGCACACCAAACGTTGGCTTTTTCGCATACTGTCTCTTACACTGTATACGCTGCTCCAATATCTAGAATTTCACATACTAACTTAGTACAAAAGGTTACCTCATCGAAAAAATCATATTTTCAACAAGACTGAAAATATTTTCTCCGATCCACAAACAAAAGTTCAAACGTTTTGAATCATTGTTAATTTCTAAGGTGTGATTAAATGTCAGTTTAAATGAGCGAACCTTACTTTACTTGTCACAAAAATCTGATTCTCACCAATTAAACGACAGTTATAATAATTTAGTATGTAAAGAAATGCCGAATTTTCTTTATCAATGATTACTAACTTCATAAAAAATCATAAAAACTAATTGTCTGAGAAACGAATCACTATAGAAAAAGAAATTATTGTTTTTTCCCTAATGTCATGTAAAAAGATAATTTTAAAATCTTTCCGAAAATATTTTTAAAATATTTAGAAATTGGATACCGCTTATCTAAAAAGAACCAAGCAGCATTTACACATTTTAGGGAAATCCCACTTTAATATTGCAAGTTGCACTACAAATCTAATTATAAAACTTTTTCAACGAACTCCTCTTTAAAAATTGTAAATTGTTTAAAATAATGCCCTATTTGAAAATAGATTGAATAAACTTGAATTTAAGGGTTGTAAAAGTATTTTTTTGGCAGTTGGTTCCGTATTGAAAAACTAAAAAAAAAAGAACACCCTGTGATTGTGTCGCTTGGTTCGATATTAAAAACTTAAAAAAACGTGTTAAATAATCAAAAAATCTAAAATGAAAATAATACTCAAATATTTTATTGCAACAAATACAGGATTACCAATAAATTTTTTGTAACGCCATATCCTAAAATGACTTTTATTTGACAGTCTCAATAAATCAAAACAATGACAAGTGTAAAATAAAGAAAAAAGAGTGAAATAAAGAAATTTCATTTCACAGTATGAAATAAAACTTATTGGTTTCTATGGAAACAGCAATAGAATTTAGTCTATTTTTACATAATTATATTGTTTTCTAATTTTGAATGGCGATACAAAAAATTTTGTATATAACTCAAGACTAAAATGTGTTTTTTTTTACTCGTGTGGTTTATAGCACTCGCCGTCGGCTTGTACTATAAACGCCCCACTTAAAAAAAAACCACCATTTTAACCACTTGTTATATAAAATACTATTTCAAAACTTAATTTTCAACTTCCACTTCAAAATCTTGTGTGCCATTTTTACCATTTTTTGGGTTCTTGCTGTAAGATTACTTGCAAACATTTTTTATTATAAATAATATAACACAAAACCTCATAACCTCATTTCAGGATTTAATCAAACGTAGTAAGTAGATATTACAGTCGCTTGGTTCTATTAACTCATTTTTAATATTTTGTCACTTGGTTCCTTTTAGATAAGCGGTATCCAATTATCTATAGTCAAATCAAGTTTTTTAGCTAACCCTGTAGAGCTGGTGAGAATCTGATTTTTTATTTTAATTTTCATTTTTTTTAAGCCAATTTTAATTTTCAATCTGTGTGCCGTGATCCGCCAGACATTGACCCTCCAGAATCGTTAGATTGACAATGAAAAATTACATTTGTCGGTGGTATGAAAGTCATTTGAAAATTTTGAAAAATTCCGAAGAAGTGGTAATCTCTGTGAGACAAATTAACTAAAAAAAAATCAATATGTATTTTACTTTAATTATGTATGAACATTAGAACAGTTTTTGCTGGGTCACGGCACGCTAGATTGAAAATTGAAAATGGCGGAAAAAGTCATAAAATTAGCACAGTCATATGCAGACTGATCTCTAGATTCTAAAAATATGAAAATATACACGGTGTCCTGTTTAAAAATCAAAGGTAAAGGCCACTTCCGGTGAACCCGGACGTCGTAGAAACTTGACAGATGGATAGAAAAATGTCGTTTCAGTAACATGTGACACGTGCCTAGTTTCATCTCGATCTGTTAAAAAATTTAAAAAACGGCTGCCGGAAAGTGATTTCGTTGACACCCGGTGTATAGCATTTCATTGTATTATTTATAATTAGCTTGATATTATTCTACCAATAAATTTGAGAAAATAGAATTTTCTCAGTAAGAACCATTGAATTTTATTTTAGATAGAGAGTTAAAACCTACAAGCTATTTTTTTTCATAAAAAGCTTTCAGGCAATTATGACAAAGTAGTAGTGTATTAGCGTGCATCGCATTTCTGTCACTAAATGCCTATCAAGTCGCTCAGGAGATGGATGGACATGTTTCTAAACTTATTTAAAGATAACTGACAGGTTCGATCTTAGGCGATTAGTTGGTGGAGTGGTTATTTTTAACAGCACTGAATTATTGCGCACGTGGTAAGAAGAGGCACTTTCTGGCCTATAATTCCCAAGCCCAAGCTACATAAACAAGTGAACGCAGCGAGAATTGTTTAGTTTAGGACCATATCTTTAATTTATACGCCAATAATTGAGGTGGTTTCGACTACGGAATTTACATTAGACCCATCAAAGCCTTCAACATGTTTATAGAAGATGGTCTTTAAGTATGTTATATTTAGGTATTTGTTGATATATATAGTTGTCGTTTGGGAATTTTACGATTTGAATGTGATATTTCTCGTAACGGCTAATTACCGCATCGATAATTGGTCAAAAAAAAATCTATGGATTGCTGACAATCTAAAGAAAATAAAGTGTGTGAATTGTGTTTCAGGCCATATTTCAATTCATAGGTTGTATCTTTCGTAAAAATAATAATTAAAAATTTAAGTGAAGCTTTTATATAAATTATAATTTTTAAATAGAAAACTTAAGAGAGAGAGGGATCCGATATGGAAATATTTATTATTTCTGGCTACAACTTTTCTTTAAATACATATATTGAGTAAAAACTAAAAGACTGCCAATAGTACGGGAACAAGCGACACTCTTTTTGAAAAATCTGTTTAAAATTAATTTTTTATCTTTTGTGTTATATTTACTGTTTTCACAAAGTCGACTCCTGTAGGTGCACCAACAGGATAACACCTGACAGGACTTTTTTTGCTTTTGTCAAAGCCATGTTCCGTCTAATGGTCGGCAGCATAAGTTCTTTAACAATTTTAAGTAATAAACTACTGGCAGCAAAATTTATCTCTAAACGTTTCAGTCAATTGACTTTTTTTTATTACATTTTTATATTACTGACAGGAGCTCGCAGGTCTACAATGAAGGTGGCAGAAAGTCATTTTCCATCATACTTTAATGTCAATAAAAAACTCAAGAAATCTTAGCTTCAAACACATAAAGTATTCATACTTTTTTAAATATAATTAAAATGTTCATGCCACGCGTTGTTTCGCTAACGAAGAGAGAGGAGTTTGTTTTATGAATAAGTTAAAAATATGGTCGAAAAAAGATAAACTAAGTTTAAACGAACATAGCAACTAAAAGTGTCGCTGGCTCCCGTACTATAAGTAGATCTCTAACTAGCACAGTGTTACTAAATTTGCACTCAATAATTTCCATCAGAATTTTTAAAAATCTCTGAAGGCATTTATACGAAACTTCCCTGTCTGTTTGGCATCCTTTATTTGTTAATTCTTTTTTGTGCTGAATGACCGCCCTATACAGAGTGTTTCATTAAGAATTGGACATACGCTAACTGGAGAATCCTTAGTCCAAAATATGAAGATTTAACCTAAAACACTTAGATAAAATGTGCCTCCTTACTGAGATACAAGGTGTCAAAGTTGTAATTAATTTTTTTTTCTTTTTTTTGTAATATCTCAACTACCTCTTGACCGATCTTCTCCCAATTTGGTAAGGAGACATTTTTTAAGCTAAGAAACAACAATTTATGTATAACATCACGCTAGCCCGTGGAGGGCGCCTCATGAGCTATACCTGATGATGAATATTTTTCCTCTTTTTTTTATGAAACGTAGTGGCACTTTTGACTAGAAAATCTCATGCAGGATTCATTTCTACGTAAAAAAAGGTACACTTGATAGAACTTGATAATTCCAACCGTTTTTGAGAAAACTGCCGCATAGGTCTCAAAAATTCTTTGAAAACAAACCCAATTTGAAAAGGAAAAATTGTATTTATTGAAAAATGTGCTTTGATGACGTCATTTACGTATAATTTCATTAGTTTGACATTTTGAGAGAACTAAGACGTCACCAAAGCACACTTTTAAATAAATACAATTTTTCCGTTTCAAATTGAGTTTGTCTTCAAAGAATTTTTGAGACCTATGCGACAGTTTTCTCGAAAACGGTTGGAATTATCAAGTTCTATCAAGTGTACCTTTTTTACGTAGAAATGATTCCTGCATGAGATTTTCTAGTCAAAAGTGTCACTACGTTTCGTAAAAAAAAAGAGAAAAAATATTCATCATCAGGTATAGCTCATGAGGCGCCGCCACGGGCTAGCGTGATGTGATACATAAATTACTGTTTCTTAGCTTAAAAAATGTTTCCTTACCAAATTGGAGAAGATCGGTCAAGAGGTAGTTGAGATATTGTAAAAAAAAAGAAAAAAAAAAATACAACTTTGACATCTTGTATCTCAGTAAGGAGGCACATTTTATCTAAGTGTTTTAGGTTAAATCTGTTAATAATACACCTATTGTGTTTTGTAATGTACTTATGATAATAGAAAATCAAGTAAGTTTTTGATCCTGTAATAGTTGTCTGTCAATATAGTTTTTATGAATTTATTGTTGTCCAAGTTAATGTTTTACTGTAGCTGCTGGCTGTGTATATTTACTAACAGGTTACGGGCCCAAGACGTTTGCTGTGAATCTGGTATTTAAAATTAAAAAAAAATAAGACAAGCATGGCCAGTGGAGGTGCAAATGCGTTAGCGGCTATTGAAAAGCTTAGCGGCATGGAAGATTACAAAACTTGGAAGTTTGCTATGACTCTGTTGTTAAAACATGAAGACCTTTGGGATTATGTAACAGATGCAGTAGAAACTAAAGATCCAAAGAAGGATGAGAAAGCAATGGCAAAAATTTGTTTGATGGTTCAACCTTGTTTGTATGTTCATGTGCATACTGCGAAAAGTGCCAAAGAAGCTTGGGATAATCTAGCGAAAACCTTTGATAATCGTGGTTTAGTTGGTCGATTGTCTTTGCTAAAGAAACTTTTTGGAGTAAAACTGGCAAATTTTGCAAATATGTCGCAATGTGTCAGAAATAATGACATTATCTCAAAAATTAACTGATATGGATGCAGCTATTGATGATGAGTTTGTGGGTGTCATACTTCTTAGTGGGCTACCATCGTCGTTTGATCCGTTGGTTATAACACTTGAAAGTAGTGGACAAAAAAATAACTAGCGAATTTGTTAAAACGAAACTTTTGATGGAAGATCATCGTAGAGATAAGGATGTTAAAGAAACAGCGTTTGTAGCTGATGGACGTTCGAAACCATTTAAAGGTAAATGTTACAATTGTCATAAACCTGGTCACATAAGACCTGACTGTCCTGAACTTGCAAAACATGATAGCAAGTATAACCGTACCAATAAAAATTTCAACAAGAGGTCTGGATCTTCTGCTATGTTGTGTGCTTTGGGTGTTAATAATAATACCCCAAGTGAGGGTTGGTATGTGGGTAAACGGAAAAAAAGCCGCCGAAAAAAAATCCGCGGAAATAAAATCCTGGAAAAAAATGCCGAAGGAAATAAAAGCGGCGGAAAAAAAAGCCGAGGAAAGTAAAGCCGCGGAAGAAAAGGCTGCTTTACAGAAAACAAGGTTTATTTCACTTCGACGAATCTAGGAAAAAAAATCCGCGGAAAAAAAATCCGAAGAAAAAAAAGCCTAAACTCTGCTACAAAACAGAGTAATATCTAGCGAGTTTTCTAACTAATAAAATAAATATGTTCGTTATTTATCACACATAATTAGCTTTTACTTGTTGCCCATGTCTAATTTGTAACGTATAATACAGTTTTTCGCCTTTTTGGATCCAATATGGCACTCATTTCACCTGATTTTATTAAATTAATACTGTGAAATGTTATTTGTTATAGCAAGTTTAGTGTGGAAACTAACTAAACTTTCTAAAAACGACGATTTTTTTTCACATAATTAACAATTATAAATATTAACCTCTTTCCTTACATATACATTAATTTATATATCTGTTCTTGTACGACGAAAACAATATTTATGTCCTTGTTGCTTGCCGAAAAATAATTCCTACGTCCTTCACTATATATATTTCCTACGTCCTTCACTATATCGATTATTGATGATTGAGTAATCAAGCTAATTGGTATATGGAATGCGGAAACCAAACCTAGGCGAAATTAATCGATAATTACAAAGTACTAATTTTTGCAATTTTCTCAATATTTTCTTTCGATTTTTTCACAAAATTTGAAGAATACGAGTTAATATGTATTTCAAATGTTAGGAATAGTATAGATAGAGGCATTTGGGTGTTATTAACTGAAAACTACAGTTCATCTCAAACTTATAGCAACATGAGGCCCATTGTTTCAATGCAAAGTTAAGCACTTTATCCTACAAATAAATTAGCTAGAAGTTTAGAATATGCTTTTATTAAGCATTTTGATATTGCAACTTCATATTCTAAACTTCTAGCTAATTTATTTGTAGGATAAAGTGCTTAACTTTGCATTGAAACACTGGGCCTCATGTTGCTATAAGTTTGAGATGAACTGTATGGTGGAATCGAATATGAACTCCCACAATCCCACACGATCGAATTAAGCATTTGGAATGGGAGTTAAAAATCACTCTCTTAAAGAAGCTCCTTGTACGAGTCTTTACCGTTGCCATAATTCTATTTTTGCATATCTTGTCTCATCGTTCATAAGTTTTTAACGTAGCTTTGCTATCAGTAGTTTTCTACGCGGCTTTTATTTCCGCGGCTTTTTTTTCCTCGGCTTTTTTTTCCTCGGATTTTATTTCCGCGGATTTTTTTTCCGTTTCCAGGGTCGAATCTGTTTACATATATGATAGTTTCTTCGGTCAATGTGTTTTATGTAAAGTGGCTTTTTATCCGCGGATTTTTTTTCTCCGGCTTTTTTTCCTTCGGCTTTTATTTCCAGGATTTTTTTTCCGAGGATTTTTTTTCCACGGCTTTTTTTCCTAGATTCGGTATGTGGATTCTGGAGCAACATGTCATATGTCAAATAGACAGGATTGGATGAAAAACTATCAAGAGAATTTAAACTTAAAAGTTACCGTTGCCAATAACGAAAACGTGTTCACACAAGGTACTGGTGAGGTATCTGTGTATGTAAAGGAAGGTATTAAAACAATCATGAACGTAGTCTACGTTCCGGAACTTTCAACGAATTTTTTGTCAGTGTCAAAAATGACTGAAAGGGGCCATATAGTTGTATTTTCTGATAGTGGTTGTAAAGTATATCACAAAAATGACTTTAATGTATATGGTGATGTCAGATTTACAGCTACAAATGTAAATGGTGTTTATAAATTAGACGAACTAGAGAAAAAAGGTATTCAAAGTAAAGTGCAGATCAATGAACCTGAAATTGCTGCGTGTGCATCTACAACGTATTCATCGCAAGAATTATGGCATAAACGTTTAGGTCATTTGAATCGAAAAGCTATGGATCAAATTAAAATGATTGTAAATGGTGTGAATTTCAGTAATTCGAATACTAACACGTGTGTGTCTTGCGTTCAAGGAAAGCATACTAAACAATCCTTTAAACGAAGTGGTAAGCGAGCTTCTGATCTGCTTCAATTGGTACATACTGATCTTTGTGGACCTATGGAGGAAAAATCATTTGGCGGATGTCGATATATGCTTATTTTCATTGATGATTTTTCAAGAAAAATCTTTGTGTATTTCCTCAAAGAGAAGAACGAGGTTTTTAAGAAGTTTGTTGAATTCAAAGCTGCTGTTGAAAATGAAATTGATAAGTCGATTAAAGTATTGAGGTCTGATAATGGCGGTGAGTACATTAATAATCAGTTTAGAGAATTTCTTCTTAAACATGGAATCAAACATCAAACCACTATTCCTCATACACCACAGCAAAATGGTGTAGCGGAGAGAACTAACAGATCTATTTGTGAAAAAGCGCTAGCTATGATGCAAGATGCTAAGTGTTCTAAACAATTTTGGGCTGAGGCTAGCAACACTGCAGTATACTTAAAGAACCATTCTCCTCATGCTGCTGTTTTAGGAAAAACCCCCGAAGAGATGTGGACAGGTGTGAAACCTGATTTAAGTCATCTGCGAATTTTTGGCTCTAGGGTGATGGTACATATCCCTAAAGTAAAGAGACGGAAATGGGATGCAAAAAGTGAGGAACACAAAATGGTTGGATATTGTACGGAATCGAAGGGTTATCGATTGTTGGATAAACATAACAATATTATCAAAGCACGTGATGTTATATTTCTCGAAGATCACAGTAAACAAGTATCAAAATCAAATGAATGTGACAAGTTGAGTACTTCTGTAACACCTGTAGATCATTGGTTGTCTTCAGATGAGTTGGTACAAAGTAGTTCAAATGATAATATCCAAGGTAAAAATGACAAATTAATCGAGAAAGAAATGATTTCTGAAATTGAACTGGTCTCGGAAGAATCTGAAGAAGTCGAAAATGCGGCAGCTCCCAGAAGGTATCCTTTACGTGACAGAAAGAAGACGGACTATCATGGTCTTTTGTCATATCATACTGTCAGTGATGCTTATAATGTTTATAGTGATCCTACTTCTGTTTACGATGCTATGACAAGAAGTGATCGTGAACAATGGCACGAAGCTATGTTGGAGGAGTATGATGACCTTCTAGAAAATAAAGTCTGGGTATTGGTTGACAAACCTAACGATCAAAATATATTGTCTTCAAAGTGGGTTTTTAAACTAAAAAGAGGAGTTGATGGAAAATCAAATCGATATAAGGCTAGACTCGTAGCAAGGGGATTTACACAGCAAGCAGGTGTAGACTATGATAAGACTTTTTCACTGGTGGTTAGACGAGAAACAGTCAGACTACTGTTCGGGATGGCTGCAAAGATGAACTTGGATATTAGTCATCTTGACGTAAAAACTGCTTTCTTAAATGGTTTCTTGGAAGAAACCGTATATATGTCTCAACCTGAAGAATTTGTTCAAAAAGGTTCCGAAAATAAAGTTTGTCTTTTAAAGAAAGCTATTTACGGTTTAAAGCAAGCTTCGAGGATGTGGAACAAAAGAATTCATAATGTCTTAGTCGAATTAGGTTTGCAACAGTCGGAACATGAACCATGTGTCTATGTCAAGATATCTGAGGACAAAGTTTTAATTGTAGCATTGTATGTAGATGATTTTCTTGTGTTCTCGAATAATAATGAAGAAGCAAATTTTTTAAAGCAAGAACTAATGAAAACATTTGAAATGCAAGATCTAGGTGAAGCCAAATTCTGTCTGGGTATGAAAATATCTAGGAATAAGTCAACAGGAACGATTTATGTGAGTCAGAGTCGTTATATCATGGAACTATTAGACAAATTTAAAATATCAGAGTCGAAGGTAGCAAGAACTCCTATGGAAGCAAATTTAAAATTGTCTAAATCTGATGTTTCAGTCAAGCCTGATGTACCTTATCAATGTCTCATAGGATCACTGATGTATCTTGCAACATGCACAGGTCCAGATATAGCTTATCCGGTCAGTATGTTAAGTCAAATTAATTCATGTTTTACAATAGAACATTGGAAGCACGCTAAGCGCGTTTTAAGATATTTAAAGGGAACAATGGATAAATGTTTGTCATTTAAATCAACCGAAGATTCTATGACTGGTTTTGTAGATGCAGATTGGGGCAGTGATGCAACCGACAGACATTCTTATAGTGGATTTGTTTTCAAGTTTGCTGGCACACCAATTTCCTTGGGTAGTAGAAAGCAGAAATCAGTTGCACTATCAAGTACAGAATCGGAGTACATGGCCTTATCTGAAGGAGTAAAGGAAGCTATTTATCTCCAGAATTTGATATGTGAATTACAATGTATTCAGAAGTCGATTATAATTTACAACGATAATCAAAGTGCTATTAAATTGTCTGAAAATGCAATCTTCCATAATCGTACTAAACATATTTCAGTGCGTTATCATTTCACTCGTGAAGCAGTTGAATGTGGCAAAATTACATTGCTATATATGTCTACAAGTGACATGATTGCTGACGTTTTAACAAAAGCACTTTGTAATGTCAAACACAACAAGTGTGTTCGAGATCTTGGTTTAGAAGATAAAATTCTCGAATGATATTGAACTAAATTTAATTGGTATAATATTTATTTTTGAAGTGTCCCTAGCTTAAGGGGGAATGTTAATAATACGTTAAATTGACTTGTTTATTGTAAGCTAGTGACACCTATTGTGTTTTGTAATGTACTTATGATAATAGAAAATCAAGTAAGTTTTTGATCCTGTAATAGTTGTCTGTCAATATAGTTTTTATGAATTTATTGTTGTCCAAGTTAATGTTTTACTGTAGCTGCTGGCTGTGTGTATTTACTAACAAAATCTTCATATTTTGGACCAAGGATTCTCCAGTTAGCGTGTGTCCAATTCTTAATGAAAAAACCTGTATATTTTTTATTACTAAACGTAGATTTTTTTATGTAACGTAGGGGAAGTTGCCACAACCGTTCTTTCAAATTTTCTACAAAAAAATCGCTACTTTCGTGTTAGTTCTGTTCTGAAATTAACTACCATTATGGACAGGGAGCTGGCGCCTGAAAACTTACTTCATAAGGTACAAAATTTTTGACCCCTGAGCTTGGTATGCGTAGACAAGCTATTTAAGATTCTCTTTGTCTTACGCGTCAGACTGGGGGCGTTTAGTCAGTAGAGGCTCTCAAATCAAGAAAGGGCCAAATTTTATGTAATAAGCTACATGAAAAAAAAAACGAGGCTTTGTGTAGAAGGCCCTCTCTAACTCAAAACAAGATCGTAAGACAAAATGGTCGGGGGCTTTTGGGTTGTAAGACAAGTTTGAATTGAAGACACAAGTGGATGAAGGGTCTATGTGACATTTTCGAAAAAAAACGAGTTTTTTATATGAATGAAGGCTATAAGTACATAAAATTTCCTCAGGTACCTTACATTTGTTTCTAATGTAAAAATACTTGATTTACAAATTTATAACGGATCTATGTACTGCTGAAGTTGGTAGGCTGTTAAAAACTTCGAGATCAATTATCTCAAAATCACTTTGTTGAAAAAAACGAATTTTTTATATGAATGAAGACTATAAGTACACAAAATTCTCCCAGGTACATTACATTTGATTCTGATGCAAAAATATCTGATTTATAAATTTGTAAAGAATCTGTGTACTGTTGATGTAGGTAGGTTGTTATAAACTTTGAGATCAATTATCTCAAAATTACTTTGTTGTTACATAGACCCTTCATCCACTTGTATCTTCAATTTAAAAAAAGGGCCAAAATTTACGTCATAAAGTACATGAACATTTTTTTCACCAAATTGTTCGTTTCCATGTTTTATTCAGGAAGTTCCATCTTAAAATATAATTTTTGTGGGCTTAACCGCTTTAAGACAAAATTTTTTGTTAAGAGGACCGAAATTTACGTCATATGGTACATGAAAAAAACCAACGAGGTATAGTGCGGAAACCCCCTCTTAGCCGAGAATCGAATAGTAAGACAAAATATTCGGGGGCTTTTAGGCCGTAAGACGAGTTTGATATTTATAAAAAAAAAGTGCCAAAATTTACGTCATAAGGTACATGAACATTTTTTTTTTTCGACAAATTGCTCGTTTCCATGTTCTATTCAGGAAATTCCATCGTAAGACATAATTTTTGGGGGCTTAACTGCTGTAAGACAATTTTTTTTTTTACAAGAATAAAAATTTACTTTATACGGTAGGTATACGAAAAAACCAACCAGGTATTGTATGGAAACCACCCTTAGCTGAAAACCGAATCGTAGGGCAATATATTCAGTGGTCTGGGCACCAACACAAATTTTACATCTCCAAAAGGTGCCAAAATTTGGGTCCAAGAGTAAATGAAAATTTCTTTCCCCAACTTGTTAGCTTCAATATTTCATTAGGCGACCCGAGAGGAGATCCTCATAAGACAATATTTTTGTGGGCTTAACTCATGTGACAACCGGGTAATTTGGCTAATACAAAAAATATATAGAAATGGTTTCTAAAAATTGTTTATACACCGGTTCGGGAAATAATCAGGCCTAAGGTACTTTTTCTGTTTTACTTCAGAACATATAATAGGCGATACATCATAAGCTACGATAATGAAACTATTTTAAAAATACAGTTTCTCAAAACAAGAAAATTTGACTTATAATTTTTTTTAAGCGAAAAATAAAATAGATTATTTCATAAATGAATCTCAAATTTAAAACGAAATAAGCATGTAGATAAATACTGTTGTAATTAGAAATACTCTTCATCTGACTTTTTTCAGAATCTTCCTAACTGAAATCCTCTTCTGCCTTTGAGTTTTCAGAATATTCCAGTAGTTTCTCTTAATGTTCTTCCAGTGCTTCATGGAGATATTATGGTCTGCTGTTCCGCTTAGGGCAGCGTCCCTTTTCAGTAATCTCTCAAAATTTTGTTCCGGAGTTAATGTTTTATGCGGATCTTATTTTCCAGAACAGACTTACATGGTGGCAAAAGTGAAGGATCGATCTTTTTTATGGCTGAAAAAGGATTAGAAATATTCTTATGCTTATTCCGTTTTAAAAACAACTGAATTCTTGCTTTATTACCATACTTGCACTTTTTTGGCTATATATTTCACAAGTAAACACTTCCAAAGTAGATTATACTTAGTCGGAAACCTTGGAATATGAACCAAGAGAGGAGAACGCATCTCGATATTATCATATCTTAGTCAAAATGTTGAATGGTTGAATTTTGCCTTTACTGGAAAGGTTACGGTATAATCACAGCTTGAGGCAAAGATTTACAAAGATTCGATCCCAAATTTATGGACCAAGGCAAGGCATTAATAAAGCGTCCCAGACTTTTAAATGATGAAGGGTTGCTTACATCGCCAGCATGGAAATTATGCATTTCACCCCTATATTGACCGAATCTAATCACAATGGTGCGAGCAAGGAATATATAAATGTTTTCCAGCTTCAGTTGTACCTCAAATCATAGTATGTACATTTTTGTCACTTGACACCCAGAAAAAGTTGCCTGATGGAAACTAGCAAAATTTTCAACTTTCATCTTTCACCATTCTAGTTATTGTAAGAATTAAGTGCATGACAAATCTTTTGATTTACCTTTTACTACTTCTAAAATGCACTATCATCGCTTCGTTGATAATTTTTGTACGCATCTAGATTTTTCAATATATTTTTTTCTTTTGATATTTAAGTAAACTATTTTATGAAATAGAATATTAGTACCTATCTAATTTTTCTCTGTTTCAATTATTATAGAACTACCCAACGACTGAGCTCTTAATAATTAGCTGAATTATCATCTCGTAATAGCAGGTGGTTGATTAAATATATTAACAAATACTACGGTAGCCCGCCCTAAGTGCCCGTGCACCCCCCCCCCCCCCCCCCGATCCTTGGGGACATTGTTTTTCATAAAGATTAAAGCCTAAGGAACAATCTTGGACATGTCCCCAAAAAAAAAATTGGCTGCACTTTCAAAATGGCGTCCGTTAAACAAAACAAATTTGCAAATATTGTTTTTGTCATTTAACACCAAAACTAAAAAAGATCGAGAAAAACTTTCTGCACAAAAAGCAAAGTGCATAAAATTTCCTACAATTTTGTTCCTATACAATATTTGGATAGGAGTTACCATTTTCCAGATAAATGAGTCAGCTCTTAAAATAAAATATAAAATTCAATATAAAACGTAATACTACGGAAGCCCACCCTAAGTGTCCGTGCAGCCCCAGATCCTTGGGGACAATGTTTTTCATAAAGATTAAAGCTTAAGGAACAATTTAAGACATGTCCCCAAAAAAAAACTGGCTCTACTTTCAAAATGGCGTCCGTTTAAAAAAAAATGCAAATATAGTTTTTATCATTTAACACGAAAACTAAAAAAGATGGAGAAAAACTTTCTACACAAAAAACAAAGTGCATGCAATTTTCTATAATTTTGTTCCTATACAATATTTGGATAGGAGTTACCATTTTCCAGATATCATTGTTACCGTTTTCGAGATAAATGTCTGCAAATTACAATATTATTATTAATATTAATTTTTTTCAGTATATTTTATTCTTTGTTATGTTAATAATATAAAGTTATATTATACGCCTTACAATAATTGTCACAGTTATTTCCTCTAAGTGATTTACCGATGTATGAATTTCCATGTTTTCTTAATTTTGGACTCATTTATCTGGAAAATGGTAACTGCTATCAAAATATTGTATAGGAACAATGCACATTGTTTTTTGTGAAAAAAGTTTTTGGCCATCTTTTTTAGTTTTTGTGTTAAATGACAAAAACAACATTGGCAACAGTTTTTTTTAACATATGGCCGCCATTTTGAAAGTACAGCCAGTTTTTTTTTTGGGACATGTCTTAAATTGTTCCTTAGGCTTTAATCTTTATGAAAAATATTGTCCCCAAGGATCGGTGGGGGGGTGCACGTACAGCTAGGGAGGGCTCTCCGACTAAAAGATTTCTATAATTTATAGTGATTTTAAAAATCAGTATCATTAAAAGCTTTCTAATCTTACAACTTATTACTAGACTTCCGTAAGTTAAATTTATAAATGTTGACAATTTACCACCGAAAATGATACATATGTCTCGAACACCTGTATGATAGTTTCACTTACCCATGTTTTTCACCCATAATATCAATATATGAGAACGATTATTTTTTTAGTATCAGCCGTAACAAGCAGTCATCAAACACTCCGGGGTTCCGCTTATATATTTATATAAAGCGGTACAATACCCCAATGTTCACAATATTAGGATTTATATAAATAAATATGGTTAACCTCTAGTCTTGTTTGTTTTCTTATTAAACAAAGCAGACTAGGCGTACCAGTACGACAATAACAAACCATAAGATTAATATCTTTATGTGACATGTATATAGATTTTCAGAACAAAACCAAGGCACAAAGTAAAGATCCATGTTTATAATTTAAAACAAACATATGTACCGATAAATTAAAACTACCATCATAACGTATAAGATATTGTGAAGGTGGTTTAAAGAGAACTGTTTACAAGCAAACATCTAAAGAGACTTGAGAACTGTACGGCATTGTACACCGTTGGACTATCCTGGTTTTAAAGTTCCTATTAAGTATTCTTGGCAATAGGTGCTTCACTAGGTTTTTCAGAATTTTTAAAGGAATAATGCCATTAGGTTGTGCTCAGAGGTCAGTAAGTAATAAGCACAAGTTTTGTAGAAAATAATTATAAGTTTTTAAAGATCTTAAGCCATTTTCTTATGCTCATATAAAATATTTAAGTCTGACAATTTTCACAAGTCGGCGTTATAAATAAATGGAATTGTTTTAAACTTACTTATGCTTTTTCGTCAATATCTTGAAACTAAACGATATAGGGCAAACATTCTAAGCTTTTAAAAACATCCTGTTGTCTATTATTTGTTGAATTTCTAATTAATCTTAAGTTAGTGATGTCGATTCCTTGATTGATATTAAGGCATGTTAGTCAGCACTAGATTATTTATCTTTTCATATTTAAGATGGAATATATGCTCCTTACAACTGAACATTTCGTCTTCACAACATACTTCAAATTACAATCCGTACAGTTAATTTCGTGAAACCAGAACCATTCTTTTAATTTAATTTTATCATTTGGGTTGCCTGAAAGTTGTTGGACAACTGTCATATCTATGTCCTTAAACATCCTGCTTAGACCATGGGGAAACCGTGGATCAAAATATCGGATTGATAGACATTTTGAATATACTTCCGTTCAATTTGAAAGGTCAAGGAAATCCGATGGCTCTGCTTAAATCTTGCTAATTATTTCATGAACTAAACTTGCATGGTATCCATTGCGTTTAGTTATATCTTTAATCTACGTAATATAGTGTCGTGGATAGGGCTTAACAACAGGAAATTGTTGATTATGGGAAGAAGTTGTCAACAGTGGAAGAAGGTCGAGAAGTACTATTGTTGTTCTTGTTATACTTGGATAAGATTCAAGAAGCATATAACCAAACTTAAATATGAAAGACTCAAAAAGTCAACAACATAATAACCATTGAATAAATATCAATAACTTAAGTTTAATTATATATTTAACAAATAATAGACAGGCGAATGCAGGCTTTCACGGCCATTGTCGAATGAATTGGTTTCTTCTGAGTGTTGCCATGGTCGTCATATTTGACTTGACGTTTCGCAGATCATGCTGTCGGCTTCTCCAGAAGGATTCCATAGACTGAAATTGTTGGGTTCTGCTGCTCTTTATATACCTTGAGGCTGCTTCACTTCGCCGATCATTGGTTGTGTTTCGTTGACCGTGACTGTTTAAAGTATTGGTGTTTGGCAAAATCAGTCTCCATGTGTTACTCATTCGATACCCATCTTCTCTATTGAAGTTTCCCTTGTTCTTCATAATTTCTAGTGATTGTCTAATTATTCTTGGGTAATAGCGTATATTTCTATCCAATATTTTGATGTTCACGTAGTTGATTTCATGGTTCTCATTCTGCTGAACGTATTCTGCCACTGCCGATTTGTCTGTGTAGCCAAGTCTTGTGTTTCTCTGGTGTTCCTTGATTCTACACTGGATACTACTCTGTCCTACCGATATAACTCTTACCACATGCGTATTCCAATTGGTAAATACCCTTGGCTAGTAGTATAGGGGAACCACTTGTTGAATTTTCATTACGGTTCGAAAACGTACTCCTATTTTATTCTTCAATAAAGTTTTTTTCAACCTATCTGTGACTCCAGTCCCATAGGGAAGGCACGAATAAGTAGTAGGTCATTCCTCACTGTCGTTCTTCTCCGGTAGTTGATAATTCATTGTACAAGCCTTTGTTCGTACCCATTTTTCCCTAGAGCTTCTTGGACGTTCCTGAGTTCTTCTGGTTTGCTTTCTTCATCACCTATTATATTGGCTCTGTGGAACAATGTTCTGATTAAGGACTTCTTCTGTTGAGGGTGGGTAGGATGTAGCATGTAGGTACCGATCGATATGTTCGCTTTCTGTAGACTCCATGGGACTGCCTATCGTTGCTTGATCGTTTCATCGATACATTTAAGAAAGGGAAACTCTTGTTCGATCTCCTTCGTAAACTTGACATTCGGGTGTTGGTTATTCAGATGGTCGGAGAAAGCCGTGAAGAATCTCCATGCGGCCATATGATGAACGTATCGTCAATATAACGCAACCAACATTTTGATTCTCTACACTAGAGCGTATGGCTTTTTCTTTGAGTGCTTCCATGAATATATTTGCTATTACCGGTCAAAGTGGTGCTGATCCCATAGCTGCTCCGTACTTTTGCTAATAAAAATCTCTGTCACACAGAAAATATGTTGCTGATAGGCATCATCGAACCAAATTAGATGTATTATCTTCTCTTAATCCTTTGGGTACAAGTTGATGGCGCATTAGGTTTCCTCAATCGATATATTGGTAAACAAAGATTCAACGTCGAAACTCACCATGTCAATGTTCGTTATTTTTAAACCTTCTAGAATTTCCACAAAGTATTCGAAGTTCTTCATACAGCTGCTGATCTTGCCAACATAGAGTTGTACTATGTCTGCGACATATCTAGCCAGACCATAAGTAGTTGATCCGCATGTGTTGACGATTGATCTCAAAGAATTTCCAGGTTGGTAAATCTTTGGCAGTCCATCTCCCTTTCCAGCTTTGTATAATGCTTTAGATACAATAAAGACTTAGTTTATCTTGATATTCTTTTATCTTCATTGCCACTGTTTCGTAGCCTTTGTCTGCCTTTAAGACGATAACATCTTGGTTGTTGCGAATATCTCCTTCACCTCCTCTCGAGTGATGTTCCTCCTATGTGGTTTTGATTTCCTTAGTACACGACATGTCTCATGTCTCACTTCTTCAGCTTTCTCAACTGGTAATCCTCTGTTGACATTTTCAACTTCTGCGATAATATCTTTTTTATTCGGTGCTACAGCAAAGTTCATACCTTTGCTTAAAACAGATGTTAATTTCTCTGGTAGTGCTTAATCCCATAAATTGGCATATTTCACGTTAGAAAGCATGATAAAAAGAGTCATGTCGAAAACTAGATTGGTATTAGTAAAAATCACTGCATGTTGACCAAGTCGGCTAATTCCCAAACTTTGTAAAAATAAAATAGCCATAATATAATAATCATATCATTATCTTTAATGTTGAGTCTACTTTGGCTGAATAGAGATCATCTCCATTAGTTTGTTTTGTAGTCTACAGTATTTAAAAAAATTCAAATTATACAATTTATTATTTTATCAGAGCTATCAGTATAGAAATTAGGTATTTTACTCTTACAAAGTTTAGAAATTAGAAGAGTTCAGTGACTTACTAATTTTAGTGCAAGGATTATAAGCAATATAATAAAAGAGGATAGCTTATTGTCTATGGTACAACATTAGCCACTATACGAAGGTTAACGGTCGGTCAGTGACGTCAGCACTGGTGCTTAACTGTCTGTTCTTCGTAAGAGACCGTGTATTTTCTTGAATATTTGAACTTGTTTGTTGTATTTTTTGAGTGCTCTTTGATGTTTTTAAACACAGTGTATTCTGAAGTAGTATTTTGTGAACTAGAAAACTCTGATATATTTTTGTTATTAAAAAATTGTTTATGCTTTTTATTTTAACAGACCTTGTTTCCCAACCTAACTTTTGTGTTTGCACGCTTTTTACGCCCGTGACCTTGTACTGGACTTTTTTAAATTTAAAATTGTTTCTGATAGTCATTTATGTAATAGTACTTTTCACAAAAACTATAAGATTTATCATTTTAAGGTTTTCTGTTTTTCTTGTTGAGATCCTCTGCCACGTGTATTTTTTTCTTGCATTATTTTGTAGATTTCTGCGAAATCTACAAAATAATGCAACTACCAAGTATTTTACTGGAAAATAACCTCTATGCCTGTGACTATTATATCAAGGGAACATGTAGTGGGATAATTGTATTATTTTGTAGATTACACGAACAATGTTGTAGAAGAAAATACTTGTGGCAGAGGGCCCCCAACAAGAAAACCAGAAAAATTAATAAAACGCCACAACCAACATTTAGAATAATTTTAAGGTGTTCCTTTTGTTTATGTAAATTGTATATTCAAAGAACTACAGAGGTACAGAGTATTAGTGTGACAAATTCTTGAATTTCTTTCCAATCACTGTCAGAAACCTTGAACTCTAATAGTTTAAAGCCAAAGTAAAAAAAATGAGAAGTAATGTTTTTCATTTAATGAGTAGAATTCATGTAAATGAGCTGAATACATACAGAATTTCATTTCAATTTTTCTATTTTTTCCACTTTCTCTAACAAGGAAATTGAATTAATTAAAAACTCTGCAGATAAATACTTATGCATGTATTTTTATTTTATTGTGACAAAACATCTAATAAATCGCGGGTCTAAACATAATTCTCAACTTCATATATCCTCATCTATGTTTCTTTAGGTTGCAGAGTGTTCTCATTACCGTCATTTTTTTTCTCGTAAATCTACTTTCAATAAAGTTCTATACATTTTCTCCGTCCGATGCGTATTTAAAGAGTATTTAATAAGGAAACATATAAAAGCGAGTCATTTATTACAATGAATTTTTAATTGGGTGCTCTATCTCAGGATTACCAATGGTGACGTCACGCCAGTAGACCTTTAAGTTAACATATTTATCGATATAGGTTATCCTTCTTTGGGTACAATCCTTGCTTTTAGTGATACCAATCTAGTTTTCGCCATAACACTTTTTCCTAAACTTTCTAATCTGAAATAGGTCAATTTACTACGGTCTTCTTGACGCCCAGTTCGGGTTTGGTCGTTCTCTTCTTTGTTAGAAGTTTTTCAAATTTCTTCATCTACTTCTTAGTCGTACCATCCTGTTGAACTTTTACCTGTTACAGGTAATGTGTTCAATAGTTCTCCAAAGGTCCTCACTTAGTGTAGTGACCAACTTTAAAAGTAGGTTATATAGTTCTAATTAGATGAGCTCATACATCTGCTGGACAACCTTCAAACAATAAGCTTCGATTACGGATTGAGTAAAATTTGGGTAAATAGAAATATCATATCATCTATTTTTCTTTACGCCTTTGAGGCTACGCTAGGAAGTCAAACAGATGACGTATTGTAACTTTCGAGATTTGGGTCTTTGGGACGTTTGTTAGGAATCTTCTGGATAGCCTATCGTACTAATAGCTCGATTCTCTAGGAAATACTGTTCGACAAATAAACAAGCTAAATTGCAATTAATAGGGGCAAGCCGCGCAATTTTAAGGCAAGATGCAACCATAGTAGGGGTGGAAATTTTTCTTTATTGTGATTGTAGTACATTTCCTAATATTTCTGCCGAGTTTCAAAACTTTGTCGGATACTAAACTTAATTTTACTCGATTAGAGATCAATAACATGGAAACATTTAAAGCAAACATAGTACCTATAACAACAAATTTTAAATTATTGAAAATGCTGTAGAGCCAGAACGCCAAGGGAGCAAATGTGTGTCTATACTTTTCACATATATAAAAAAACAGTATATTCCATTTAAGAAACTACTCGATGATGTCATAATTCGAACATGAACCATCCCGTAAGTTGAAGTTCAATATCAGAATTGACCTGTTTTAGAATTCATTAAAATAATTATTCTAGCTGAAAATGAATTTGGAAATATTTTATAGACTATTCCTTAACCGGAAAAGGAGGATAGTAATAAATGCACGTGATCAATGCGTGCAAATTCAAAATAATTTTTACAAAGGCGCATCTAATCAACGTCGGTTAATGACATGCCGCTTGGCAATATTGACAGTTCAGTTTATCACTATCGTCCCTTCTCAAATTGTATAGTATCTTCTCAACATTCATCTTTCTCTTCATATTCACATTTGCATAAATTATTTTTTAAAAGTTATTATTCTTATCATTGTGCATTTGATTTATATTGTTCTAACTTTGAAGAATTTGTAGTCTTTCGAGCAGAGCTGGGCAAGTATCAGCGTTAAAATACTCACGAGTACTTCACAACGAGTACCTTTAAGAAGTACTCATAACTACTCGAGTGCGAGTACTTATTTGAGAGGTACCCAAAAAATGAGTACTTTTGCAAAACTTAGAAAGTACTCGTCGAAAAATGAGTAACAAGTACGAGTACTTTATAAAGTACTAATGAGAGATATCAAATTAGAACTAATAGACAAAAACAAGAATATCAGTAATATGAATGCTCAATTTATGGTACTTTAGGTAATAAAATATCGGCAGCTACTGAAAGCGGCTGGAACCTCCCCACCCAGTGGATCTTTAAAGCCGAAAAGAGCACTAAATTGTGTGCCATGACGGCACTAAACGTAATCCGATCTCAACTTGCTTTGTTTTTTATTTTTTTATTTTTTTTCACGGAAACCAGATTGAAAGGGTGCAAGTGTTATCGTTGTATCGTGGTATCGTTGAAATCGGAATTTTTACTGCTTTTCAATGGTTCGATTACAAATTGTAAGTAATCATAAAATAAACAACTTGTTGTGCCAAAACGGCACTTAACGTAAACCGATCTCAACCAAAACCTTTTTAGATCTTCTGGAGCACTAAAGAAACCCTCATGCAAAGTTTCATCCAAATCCATTTAGTAGTTTCGCGGCTATTGTACTAACACACATACACACAGACATTTTTCAAAAACCACTTTTTTGGGTTCCTGGGACCTCAAAACATAAAGATTTGATTTTCCATTTTGGACCAATTTTAGTACTCTCCCACAATTTTGAGGGGAGGTCAAAAAAAAGGTAGGTTGGTAAATACAGTTACATTTATTAGAAATGTACATAAAAATATCACACCTTACACTGGTCATCTTTCTATTGTATCTGAAGCAGGACTCTCTGACCGATTGCATTGCACACAATGTATGGCAAACAATATTGTTGAGACAAAAAACGAGTAGGGATTGCAATTTACCGGAAGTTTTAATAACCGGTAAATCGGTAAATAAAAATGTAAATAACCGGTTAACCGGTATTTACCGATAATTTTTAGAATGAATGATTAGTGTGGCGAAAATGGCAATTGTTTTTTCCATGTACAAAATTATCTAAATTTAACAAAAAAAAAATTATATACGTATAATTAATATAATGAACAAACAAGATTTTTTATCAAGAGGAAAAAATATAAATGAAAAAATTTAAATAAATAATTATTCTGTAAATAACAAAAATATCAACTTAAATAACAAAAATTATAAACATAAACTCAAATAGGGCATTTACTGAATACCTAATCTAAAGATACAATATTTTTTAAAAAGTTAGCTTTTCAAAGCTGTATCTGTTAGTCGTCTGATATTTGTGCGTATAATACCACCAGCTGAAGATGCCCTTCCTCAATCGATACTGGTAGGTCGATAAGTTAATAAGAACATACTTCTAAATGTCTTCCACGGATATTTGCGGCAGCGAAATAGTTCCTGTCGCAAGATATTGTCAATGTCTCTCTTACTTCTATTTCTTAGGGCTTGGTGTTTTGGTTTTACTTTTTATAATATTATTTATTTATTGCTCAGTTTTGAGACAGTCACTCTGTATTTAGTGAATACTAGTCACTGACATAAATAGAAACGTTCAATACGTGACATATTGTAGGTTCAGAATTTACTGAAATAACCGGTAAAAAATTAAAATAACCGGTAATTATCGTCACGTGTTTTATGTCCTGTTAACCGGCTAACCGGTATTGCAATCCCTTGCTTGTCTGTGTCGCGCGTCGGTATTCGTAGTTGGTACTCGTCACTTATGAGCTTCAGAAGTACTGAGTACTCAATAATGTAAATTACTCGAAATTCTCGAGCACCGAGTACCTTTAAAATAAAAGTACTCATGAGTACCTGGTACTGAGTACTTTGGGTACTCAGTACAATTATGAGTACAATTTACTCGAGTACTGCCCAGCTCTGCTTCCGAGCTTAGAAAAAATGCAAATTTTCAATTTGTGATGCTGAAATGAAATAAGGCAATTTATTTTGGATTGATTGGAGATAATTTGAATTTTGCACCACGAAATAATTTTTGTCAAGTTCATTTGTCACGTTTTGTGTCCAATGCTCCTCATAAATTGAATTCTCTCGTCACGACTATTTAAAAAATAAAACACATTAAATTCTGTTCATCGCGAGAGTTTTATTTCTTATTTGCTTTTATCTCACTTTAGATTTTTAAATAATTTGTGAGGTGGAAATTCTTTAATAGTGAAATATGAAAGAAATGGCTCAAGAGCTCACAATTTATTTGATGCTGATGGGTTAACGCCTGAGCCTCTTGGGTAACATTAAGTTTTATCAACGTTCAAGAGTAGGCACTGTTTTCAATCATCGCTTTATAAAGTTATAGAGTCGTTGGGATTTTAAGTATCTCGAAGAAAATGTAAATTTGGTAAAATACATATTGTAACTTAATGAGCAATTTGTTTACAAAATTACACCCAAAATAGAATCAGTGTATATTGCCTTGCATTAATTCTAAAGAAATTTAAATTTGTCATGATAAAGAAAACAAACACTGGACCAAAAATAAAACTACGCTCCGTTCAGTCTCTGAAAGATATTTATTAATATTTTAGGATCAGTTTACGATATATCAATTTAGGATGTTGTTATTGTATAAATATAAATCACGATACCAAAAAAAATTACAGCTTCAAAAATCATACTCATTACCGAATGAGGATTATACAAAAATATTTTTTTCATACTATAAACCATTCTTTTAATATAAGTTTCAAATAACTGGCAATGAGCAGCTTGAAAAGTAACTTTTACGAACCAATTTTATAATAGGCTTGGAATGGTTGAATATTTTTCCTAACATGTTTGTGAATAACATCAAAATTTTCCATTCTTAACTGTTGAGCAGTATTGTGACTAAAATGACACACTACATCATTTTTTCTTTTTTATCGAAAATGAAGTAGTTATTGAGAAGTACTTCAGTACAAAATAAGAGAGGAAAAATTTCCGCAAAAAGATCTCCTATGTTTTTTATATAAGCCCTAGAGTTTCTGAGATGATCCAACTTTATTAAGTTGGATTTGTTCTGCATTTTTGTAACTTTGCAATGTCTTATGACAACATTCATTAATGAGTAATAAATGCTTTGTTAATTTTTAATATTTTTTAGGAACTCCTTGATCTGGGACTCATCCAGCAAAATAAGTATTAACACATCACTAATTTCTGTGAGAAAACATGTTATAAGTAATTTTTACACACCACCCTAGAAATTATTAATTACACTGATACAAAAAAGCATTAAGGCTAGTATTGGGGTTACAACAACCATCTTCAGAGTGTATTACTTATACAAACAACTGATAAAGCCGATTCTTAAAAAATTCAAACGGCAATTCATATCTTGTCATTAAGATGTAATTGTTTTTGAGAAAAATTTATTTGTTTTGCTAGTAGATCCCTAGACAAAATATTCTCTTTATGAAACCAGGAAAAAGCAAGAAATCAAATATTCAGTTCTTCTACATAAAGATTTAAGTCATGTTAAGGATCATATTATATTTTTAGAAGTTACTAGTAATTACGACTCACTTTTCTCCTAATTTCTTAGAAATATAATATGATGATACTTAATAAGTACAATATTAGAATGTATGATACTCTGTATCTGGATTTTTGAAACTTAGCACAATTATGTAATTCTGGTGACAATACGATAATATGGTATCATCGAGCTTGTATGGTGATGGAGGCAGAAAGCGTGTTCCTTAATTTTTTAAATTGTAATATACAAATAGCCTACAATGGCAATGGCTCTTGAACTCAAATATTTTATTTGGTCATTTAACAATACATGCCCAACAGAGTATTCCAATTATAGGGCAGGAGATAATAAGTACATACAAACATATAAGGAAATGTAGAAATATAAAAATGTAAAATAAACTGATAAAAATAATGATAAAACAAACAAAACCAAAATTATAATTTATGCAGTTAATATCTTTATCTTAGCTACATTCAATGCAGTAGGTGATACCAAACTGGTCTTGAAGATGATTATAGTTCTCACACATTTTTGTATAATGGCCAAAATTTCTGAACGTTAGTTCTAAGGGTCGGCAGTTAGAAAAATGAGTTTTGCTTAGAACTTGGTCTATTTGTTCGAAAATTTAATAAACTAAGATAGCACAATCTATTATATTATGTATTACTTTAAAAAAATATATCTGTAGTGAAATAGTTCTGAAAGTCTCTAGACTCGAAAGTGAAAATCTGTTTAAAACTACAGTCTGGAGAACACCAATAGCAGGATAGACATCATCTTCCTTATGACTTAAAGTCTTTAAGAAACGTCTCTGAATTCCCTTTATATTTTGTATGTATATATTATAATGAGGAGACCAAATAATTGAAGAATATTCCAATTTGGATCAAACAAAAGACTGATATAGTAGTTTCAGTTTGTTAATGACGTTAAAATCATGTGAACACGTTATTATAAATCCCAGTATTCTATAACTTTTATTGGTGATAGTGTTTATATGAGAGTTTACTGTCAAATGTTACATCGAGTTCACGGAATGTTGGCAGACGTATAAACACTGAATCTTTTAAACAATAATTAAATTCTACAAGTTGATGTTTATTAGTAAAAGTTAGAACATTGCACTTCCTTATGTTCAACTATAATTTGTTTAAATCATTGATTTTATCAAGGGCAGTTTATAATTCCACATAGTCAATAACATTATTTACTTTATTGTATAACTTCATATTATCTACGTATAAGAGACGATTGACACCCAGTTTTCCTATAACGTCGTTAATGAAAATATCGAAGAATAATGGATCTAACACAGAACTCACCTGAAGTAGATACAAATTCTACAGACCATTGATCACAGTATTCAATTAGATGATGTCTATTTTCCAGACATTATACCTATGATATAAAATTTTGAACATAAAATATTGTGATCAAGTCTGTTAAATGTTTTGGTGGAATCTGTGTAAATTACGTCGACTTGCGAGTTAGCGTCGTTAGCATCAGATACCTATATATTGGGTTATACAAGAAAGATCTTCCCTTGAAAAAATGTGCTGGTATTTAGTAATGCGACTCTTTGCATAAGAAAATGTTGGTTCATATAACAAACTTTCGATAATGTTGATAATCATTATAGGTCTGTAATTGCCAATTATTTTTTTCATCTTTCTTATATATAGAATTATTTTAGAGCATTTCAATACATCGGAAACAAATTAGATTTAATGGCCAAATTGAATAAAAATGTGAGAGGAATTGTAAACACATTAGCACAATCATGTAATAGAACGACCGGTATTTTGTCAGGGTCCATCGTGGATTTAGGCTTGATTTTTTTTTTAGAGAATTATCCCTGCAGTACATATCTGTCGGTAAGTTATTACTAGTTTTCTTACTTTAGATAAACTTATTGGGATTGGTTTTAATATTATATAATAATCTTTGATATAATTTAAACTACTCGAGTGCAAGAGGATCGTCGAGGTTTTTGTAATCACACCATTCTCCATGTTTCAGTTCAGTGCTTTTAATTATATTAGAATTATACCAAGGTGGGTAACTCTTGCTTTTGATTATAGTTTTAGAGACCATTGAATCAAGAACGGCGTATATTTTTTCAAAAAAAGACATAATTTCCCTCCTGAATATATATATTTTTTTTGTGGGAGGGGAAATCATCATCCGTCGCTTAGAGTCTATCGCGGACTGGTAATGCTGGACTCAGCTGAACCTCTCCCTCTCTTCAGTGTTTCCTGTTGGCCTGGGATTGCTTTCGCTTTTCATAGGACCCACAGGTCATTTAAGTTTGTCGGTGTTAATTGGCGTTTCTCCATGGGTTCATACCCATCACTCTTTCCTCCTCTTCCTTCTTTTTGATAATGCGGGTTATTCCCTCCTACGCTCTTCTCCGTTTCTAACATCCTCTCTACCATATCTTCCGGAGAGAATAACGGTGACCCACCGTCTCGTCTCTCCTCCCTCTATCTGTTGCATGCGAACACGGTGTGCTCTACGCCATCGACCTGTCCACAGTATGCACGCTCTCTGCTGTCAGTCTTGCCAATATCATATAAGTACTCCATGAAGCACTCATGTTCGCTCAGGGCTTGGATCAGGTAATAGCCTACCTCACCATGCCTTCGTTCCATCCACGCTCTGATGTTCGGGATGAGGCGTCTTGTCCACCTTCCCTTGTCTGTAGTGTCCCACGGCCTCTACCATCTTTCAAGCAGCCTGTCACTTACCTCTGCCCTCCCGGCTCCTTCAAAGATTTCCAGCCATTCTTTAGCCATCAGTTCCAAAGGGGGGGGGGATCCCCGCCACTACCAACGCCGCCTCGTACTAAATCGTTTTATATGCACTGCATATCTTTAGTGCGGCACATCGCTGGATGTGCCGCACTAAAGGTTCTCCCTAAAGGTTATTCTCGGTATGATGAAGTTCAGTTGAGATAATATTTCTTGACAATCTGTGATATTATGGACGATTTTAAAGAGAAATACATGTGAAAAATATTGACGCCTATTTTCCAGACTTGACATAGAGTGTCTTTCGAGCAAGTCTCACTACGGAAAGCCGAAAGGTGGGTAAACAGCATCAGATTTAAATGATAAAAAGTTTAAAAATCGACGTTGTACCGATTCTATGGTATTGATGTGCGTATTGTAATATGGAGACCATACAGGAGAAGCATACTCAAGCTTGGGTCTGACAAAACTAAAGTAAAGCAATTTGATTGTATCGCTGTTCGTGGAATCGTGACAATTTCGCACTATAAATCCATACGTCTTAGTACCCTCTGAGATGATGGTATCTATATGTGACGTAAAAGATAGTATTGAATCAAAGGTAATGCCAAGATCGCGAAATGTTGAGGCTCGAATTAGATTGACATTGTCAAGATTGTAATCAAATATTATGTGTGGGGATTACACTTATTGGCATTTAAGGGCAACTTATTTTCCTGACACCAAGCATTCACATTCTCTAAGTTTCTTTGTAGAAGAAGACATTCCTCGATACTATTAACAACACTATAAATCTTTAGGTCATCAGCATAAATGAGACAATTGGCATTTAAAACATCTACAATATAATTGATGAAAATAATGAATAACAAGAGACCAAGTATGGATCCTTGTGTAACTCCGGATGTTGCCAAATATTCGCCCGACTTAAATCCGTTAGAAACAACGTATTACGTCCTGTTATGCAAGTATGATTCAAGTAGAACCTATCGAAAGCTTTTGAGAAATATGTATAAATTACATCTGAGTCCGTATATCTAGAGATTCAGCTATAAACTGAGTAACACAAACCAAATTCGTTACTGTAGAACGGTCTCGCATAAAGACCGGAAGACCGATATATTCATAGAGACATGGTGATATATGAAATCGTGTAATAA
Organism: Rutpela maculata; assembly: GCA_936432065.2. NCBI lineage: Eukaryota > Metazoa > Arthropoda > Insecta > Coleoptera > Cerambycidae > Rutpela > Rutpela maculata. Next base: position 91,750,701 of record OW386286.2, read on the forward strand.
TATTTACCTACGATCATTACTGTAAATAGTAAAAAACACACTACCTGCCATCTATGTAAGTTGAATTTTACATATTGTAAACAAAACGCACTGTAAACAAATCGCACGGTAAACAAAACACACGGGACACGCAATTATAGGTGGCTTATATCGCTGACGCGAGGTTTAAAAAAACAAATGCGCTTACTTAATTTTCAAACGCTGTCAAAACTGACATAATATTTGTTGAATAATATTGTTCACTAGTAAACTAAATCCAGATTTTACTAAATAACTAAATAAATATGATCGTAGGTAAAGTATAGTACATAATTCGAGTTGTAAGGCAATTACGCACTCATGGAAATACACACTCGCCGCTACGCGGCATCATGCGCAACTTTTCCATTCGTGCGTAATTTACTTCTTACATCACGCATTACGTAATATACTATTTTAATCTTTTGCAAAAGCTGCAAATGATAGAAATCGGTCGAAAGTTGGTAATATCAAACTTATCCCCTTTTTTGTAAATTGAACACACTTTCGAGCATTTCCACAGTTTGGGTATTTCACAGTTACTGATACATAAGTTGAAAAGTATTTTTAAGCACATATGTACAATCCTTCAACAGAAATGTGGGTATTCTTTCGGGGTCGGTTGTCATTTTGGGTTTAATTTTCTTTAGTGTAGCCGTTACTTGACTCTCATTGAAGAAGACAGATGAAGGTAAATAAGATTTACAGAAAAAGTCAGCAACAATATCATTCGGATCATCTAACTGGCGTTTGTTGTAGGATATTTGACTGGAAATACTAGACGTTCCTTTTTTGTTAATAAAACCCCAAAACTTACATGGATCATGTTACTTCCACATCCAGTGGAAGTATAGTAACGACAAAAAAATTTAAAAAAACTTTTATTGTTCAAATAGGCTTAGAATGTCACGAAACGTCGAGATTTTAAGTTTGAGCGAAAAATAAAATTCTGTCTGTCGGTCTGTCTGTCTGTCCGTTTACTCTGGAACCGTTTGAGATATTAACTTGAAATTTGGTACACGTATGTACTTTAACGAGATCTAGAACTAGATTATATTTTCATCTTGTTCCGTCGAAGGGTTGGGGGTAAATTGGGGTAAATTTGGGGTAAATAAGTCAATCAAGCAGGTAAGAGTCCATAAAATTGGTATTTAGTATATACAAGAGAAGCTAAGCTCTCAAAAGAAATGTTGGCATTAGCCACCCCCATTACCACCCCCACCCTATTATTAAAGGGGATGAAAAAAATTGTGATTTAGTGTGTGTAGAAGAACCAGAAACCTCAAAATGTTTTTTTCTTCATCCACCCCCACTACCATCCCCTATCACCACCCCCACCCCGCTACCGATGTGGGGTATCGTTTTATAGGTTTTTGGGGTAAATATTATATTATTAAAGTTCCATAAACTATTATTTCCACATACAAAATGTTTTCGTCGTGAGTGACTTGAATAAAAATCTGAATGTGGAAGTAGTGATTCCTTGGGAAACGGTTTTTTATAATAGTTTTAGCCGTTTGAACGTAAACCTTATTCAAGCAACTGATGAAGCCGATTCTTAAAAAATTCAAACGGCAATTCATATCTCGTAATTAATATGTAACTGTTATCGAGAGAGACTTATTTGTTTTGTTAGTAGATCCCTAGACAAAAATATCTACCCAAATATACAGTTCTTCTGATCTATCCAAAGATTTAAGTCATGTTAAGGATCATATTATATTTTTAGAAGTCGCTAGTAATTGCGACTCAGTTTTCTCCTAATTTCTTAGAAACATAATATGATGATATTTAATAAGTACAATATGAGAATGTATGGTTCTGGATTGTTGGGCGGTGGGTGAGCTTGCGCTCACCTGTACTCAGGCCTCATAGGTGGGCCCATTGTGTTACCCCTGTAGCCTTAAGCCAACCAACACTTGTGATGTATTCGCGGAGAAGGACAGGCGGCCACCTATACTGGCCATACTGGCCATACTGGCCATACTGGTCCAGAAATCTACAGGATCCGTTTCGTTGCAAAAGCAGTGCAGTGACGCGGCACATGCTCGACAGTCTCAACATTCAGATTACAACCTCTTGAGGTAAAGCTTTGACAAACGATCTGTGAGTGGACCGTAAGACCCCCTCCCCTCGCTTTCGAGGGCGGGAAACACCTTGCTGACAATATTTTCCGACTACCCTTCAACCATTGCCCCTAAATTGGAAAAAACACCCCCTTTTTCCGATTTTCGGGTGCTATGCATTTTTTTATCAGAAAATTTTATAAATGAAAGTTGTTCAGAACTATCCAAAAACCTGAAACCATCAAAATAAAAATATTGCAAAATTTAAAAATAGATAAATTTAAAAAAATACCTATAAAAATAGACTACCAATTACTTGACAACTACCTGACAGCTTGGGTTTAATTTCAAACAAGATTGTCATGATTATTTTAAACAAAAAACTATTGATATGATATTTTCGGACTTGGACGTTATTTTAAACAAAATTTCAATATTTTTTAATTTTGATTAAATTTTGGACTTACGGTCTTTGGATAATTCTGCACAACTTTCGTTAATAAAATTTTTCGATGAAAAATGCCTAGCGCCGAAAAATCGGAAACGGGGGTGGTTTTTCCGATTTAGGGGTAGTTGTTGAAGGCTAAGTCGGAAAATATTGTCACCATCGTGTTCCCCTCCCTCAATACCGGGGGGTATATGTGTTGCAGTTCAGTCACAGAACTTTTGGGCTTTTTGCTTTTTTCTGGTTTAACTGAAGGGACTGTGACAGCAACACACAAATCTTACGTAGCTTCCTTAATTAAACATAGCAAAATTAAAATTTGTTATTTCATTTTTTTCTCTTCTATTAAGTGGACGAAAAAATAGCATGTTCAACGCGTAAGAAAAGTGGGTTTTCGAACTATCACTTTCCTATTATTTGTTAAACGATTTGCTAGTTTCAAGGTGTCGAAATGTCCGATTTCTAATTCGGCCCGTTTTCCCACAGTAAGCCTTAATTATTAATAAACCACCCACAACAAACTACCCTCTACTGTTTATATTTTAGGGACATTTCTACTACTAATTTTTCCTTGTTTGTAACTTATTTCATCTCATATCTATTTAATTTAATTTCGTACTGTGATTTATTGGATAAGAAAGTTTATTTTTACTATTACTAATTCTATGGATTTAGTATTTTCCTATGTTTAATAAAGTTCTTCTTCGACCATTATAATATATTGTTAAGTGTAAATATTCATTATATGTGAGCACACTTACTCAGATCTCCCAGAAAACAGAGCAATTAATTAAGAAAGAACAAAAAATTTGAAATATTTGATCCGACCCGTCCAAATAAAACAAAACACAAATCAATGTAATGGTTTCCTTTGCTCTAAGCACATGCTAATTATGGCTATATAAACGATAGATTACACACGATACTAATTTTAATTTAGAAACCTGCATACACGTATCCATATAATAAATTTTACTTCAGAGGTAAATATATGGCTGACGTATAAGCCCCGCGTTTTAGAAAACAACTGTTCAACCTAACAAATGATATACTCCAGCGTTCTGTGAAAATACTCCGCATGTCTTATATCTTTTACATGTGATACATCTTTAAGTTCACTCTCTAGAAATTGGAAGGAAAAATACAGTTTCCGCTCCCGATTCTAAAACAGTTTCCGACGTATTCTTCACACTCAGTCGACAATCAAAATATATCGGTCATCGGTAGACATCTTAAGAAAATATTATTTTACCCGCCCTGTATAAAATCAAAATAAGAATAGTTTATTTTTATAGTTATAATATTACTGAACCTATCCCAACTAATTTCACGTTGTGATTTGGAAGATTTGTGATATATTTGTTTTTATATTTACCTGAAATTAAATAGTTATTTTATAAATCTGTTTTTTTAGTGGTTATTTTAATTAACTTCTTTTTTATTAAAAATAAATGAAATGCCGGAAGTGCCTACAATATATTTTTTTTGCATTTATCTTTTAAATACTATTCTCGTAAGAGCAAAAATAATCTGGTTATAGTTAGGAAAGTAAATTTCATTTTATTATTTCTTAACCTTTATCTGCTAGATTTTTGTTTGCGGTTTTTTATATTACGAGTAAATATTGTGTTATTTTAGCACAAATATGCATTATCATTACAATGTCAAATAAAACAAATAAATTAATGGCGTTTTTAATAATAATTAGGCTATATGAGTGCTATGATCAAGCGAGTCATTTGAAGAATTTTATATTCATGTTTTCCTTATTAATAACAGATACTAATCAGTGAATTGAATATACCATATATTTTTTAATATTAAAAATATAATTATGAAATTCTAACATTGTTCTTAAATTAAAAGTTAATAAAAGTGTCGTCTTTATATGTGATGAAAACATTTGTCGGAGAACTATTCTACAGGATTTCTTATTCTGAACAATTTTTGTTTGAAACAGTTTGATTTGATAAATATAAGTCAAAATAAATGACACCGCACATTTCTTATCTAAATTGACTTACAGTCAAATTGGCTGAACTTTTAACACGTTGTAGATTTCGGCTTTCTGATTGATCAAAAGTTCTCACGGGCCCAACTCGATCCTATGTCTAGTTTCGAGATACAGCTAAAGAAATGTACAAGAATGACCTCTTGTACAATTAAAGAAATTTCGAATTCATGATTTTCTTTCATACATTTTATATTGTGATACGTTCTAATAGCCCTTTATAATATTTTGCACTAAAACCATTTGTTTTAATAAAAATAGCTTAGAAAAAAAAATAAAGTTTGAAAAATGTTGGCGAAGGCGCCGGGAAATCTATATAAAAATAACAAGTGAAAAAAAATGTTCGGTCAAATTGGATAAAACATTTTTTACATAAAGTATCTGTCTTTCTAATCAAAAAACTTTAATTGAAAATCTTTCGAAAATTGCTCCTTTGACCTCTGATACCCCATCAATAAATTAAAAGTTCGACAAGATACAGAATATTACAAGAATTTATAGCTGTATCTCGGAAACTAAACATAGGATCGAGTTGGGCCCATGAGAGCTTTTGATCAGAACGTCGAAATCTACAACATATTAAAAATTCAGCTTATTTGACTGTAAGCTAATTCACATAAGAATGTGTGGGAATAGAATTGTTTAGTGCAGTGTTTTAAGTGTGACAAATTAAATCTGTCTATTGCTTTCTATAAAATTTAAACCGGTATTGTTGAAAACTAAAATTTTCTGCTATTTGCCTTATTATCTCCGGTTCTAGTAACCGCACCGAAAAAGTAAAAATACCAAACTGTTCGTAATAAAATTTTGAATAAATCTAGACTTACAAATAAATTTTATGATAATTTGTTGAATTGTAAAAACATAAAAAACCTTTAAATACTGCCCTTTTTGCATAAAATTTAAGAAATATGATATAATGATATATGAATTTTAAAGAACAATCCCTTTTATTGAATTAAACCTTCCTCTCAAATGGATCAAAATATTTAACTAAACGGCTGGAAATAAAAAATATTTCAAAATTTCAATCGCTTATTATTTAAGTGTAACTCGTAGAAGGATATTTTTATATTCTTCAAAATGTAGACTACATGTATTTTACAATTGTAAACCGTAGGGGCGAGCGTAGATGTGTTTTCACTGTGTATGTATCCTCGATACTCCAGTGAAGCAACGTGCAGCGCGGTTGGTTCTTGAATGGGTGACCTATCTTGGGAAACCCAGCGATCTCGTCCCACCTTCTAGCGGCTTGTATATCAGTGTATAATGGTGTATATGCGGAAGCTATGTAATTTCAAGACGAGGATTACGTAGTGGATATACCATCCTTCGGAGGGGATGTAAAGCAGGCGGTCCCTTGTCTATTAAATGTTCGGCAAGTAAAAGATCCCTACTCTTCTTACGAGAAGAGGTTCGGCAAAATTTCCAGGTTCCGTCTCCTGGTGTCGGTGATAGGCCCTGGTAGCGGAAATAGGCCGACGTTAAATCAATAGATAAAAAACAATTTAAAACCGTATTATTAGCCGAATTTCTTGTTCTTAGTTGCCAGTATTGTTCACTGTCATACCATCTTTTTATTTACTATTTCACAGTCACCTATTCTAAACGTGTCTGGGTGGTTATAATTTCCTCGATGTGCAATAATATCTTTTTTATAATTGACACTTAAACCATATTCAGAGCTTTTTATCTGCTACTTGTCCGGTGGGCATACCAGCTCATTCTCGCTTGCAGCAACTAAACAAATCTCTACAAATCTCAAGTTAGAAATCTTGGTTTTGTCTATAGCTACTCCACACCGCACACGTCGCGCGTCGTATTATAGAAGAACTTACTATGTTACGTCTGAGTGACGCGACACCAATTTATTTATTAAGGGGCGCCAGTCGCGTTCTCCCCTTGTTCTTCCACTCTCAGGCGGGTTCGAGATAAGATACAACTCGATAGAATAAGTAATAGGCCAAGGCCAAGGCCTTAGATTATTAACGACGCTCTCTCTTTCGATAATAATTTATTTCTTTCTTTCTAACGGGATTTTATTCTGACGGGATTTTACTTATTTCCCTACTAATAATGGATTTTACGCCTAAAGATTTATGACTTGTTTTCATAAAAAAATCTCTATTGACCTTCCGTAAGGTAACCAGAATATTGAGCTTGAAACTTGTAGAGTCGTGAGACGTCCAATTAACTCAATATTGGGTCGTCCGAATGAAAACCCTCAAGGGATTAGACTTACAACAAGTTATATTATCAATAAAATGCAAAAAGTTCAAAGAATACCATTTATCTACTAGGTTTAAAATAAGTACCATGAAATTGTCTAAAATCATATCTAATAAATTATATAATTCGAAATGAATCGTCTCCCCAATTAAGGCAAGGTAAATTTTACCACACAAATGAGAGCGTGCGCTAACAATCGATTTGGTAGAAAAGATTCGTGCAATTTCCTCAGAATTAAATGAAAGCATTTAGGTTTTTATTACGGCTGACTGAAAATAATATAATAATATTTCGCTTAAAAAAAATTTTAATTCGCTTGTGATTAGCGTTAAAGTTCTCGTTTGTGATTATATCATTCACAAGAACGGTTCATAAGTGCGTTCAACTAATACATGAGTTAGGTAACTTTCGGTCAGTCTCACGACGTATTGGTCCCCATGCAGGTTCAATATAGGGGATTTGACAAAACTTCGCCTTCGAGCCACTTTTTGGCAAAATTTTTTTTTGTCATATTTTTGTACAAGGCGGTTTTCTCTGTAACTTTGTTATTTGGAAGGCCTTGCAATTGGCTTTTCTACTATCGCTTTCTACTGATTATCCAACGCACTCGTCCAAATTACAAGCCGCTGGTTGAATCCAAATTTATTTTATGTGAGAAACCGGCCTTGTCTATTTTTATTATTTTTTACTAATAATTGCCTATAGACGCTACCCGCCTTTATCGCATTTGTCGGTTTCGCATTTTTTGTACGTCATACAGTTAAAACTTTATATTCATTCTTTTGAATTATACCCATAATGATTGTATCTTCGATTTCACAGTCTTTTGTGAAGAGATTAAAAAGTTAAAAATATTCATAAATATTGTCTAAATGTTGGTTGTGGCGTTTTCTTATTTCTACTATATTCTCATTTAAGATGAATAAATTTATAATGAATAATAATAATAACAATAATAAAAGCTTATTATTGATATCTATATATGCAATACACACAAATATACATGCATACACATATATCAAAAGGCCATCGACCGAGGTCCTTCAGCCTGTCTTTTTTGTAACAAATAAGTCTTTTTTACAAAGTTGTTGTACTAATTATAAATACATATTGTGTAGTAAAAAAAAACTTTATATAAATTTAAATAATATTAACGATTTTCAGATAATGTAATATTTCATGAATTGTTTTTTCAGGAAACTTGAACTTAGATAGTTGATGTTTTGGTCTGGTAATAAACATAATATGTTGCATTATTTCCAAATTATGATGACGCTTTGCGAACTTTAAGCATAGCTCTTTCAATCTTTCGAGAATAGGTTGAATATCTGTCTTGTTGTAAAGCAATTCGTTTGAAAGATTGTGAAGTGGGTTTGTAGAGTAACAAACTTTTTTTATATAGCTTAAAGCTGTAGTTTCTGCCGTTTTTATATTCTTAAGAGTTGGAAATCAACCATTGAGGTATAAAACATGTTCATATTCAAGTATCGTACGATATACGGATCTATACATTTTTAAAGCTGTTCGTCTGAAGTGTTCAGCTCTTGTTACTACATTTTGAAAAAAAATGTAGTGTAGGTTTTGCATTTTTCCAGTGGACCATCGAAATCCGTAAAAAACGTCGGATCGAAATGAAAGTCATATCTATCGATTCCGTCCTTCGGTCAGTCGGTCTGTCTGTTGGTCTGTCGGTCTATCGGTCTGTCTGTCACGCTCAGCCCCCCTAATCTGTTTTCGGATTTCGATGAAACTTGGGTGGTTAATAGGAGGCCTTTAGAAAACCTTAACGCTGGAAGCTCGGTTCCGTTCGGAAACCAGAATTACCCGATATAGACGTTTCAAGTTTTTCGGGAAAAATTGAATAACTCGGTAAAGGGCAGTCGGATTGAGATATTTCAAAAAAGAGATGGTGCCGCTGGCAATGATCTACAGATAAATATACCGGAGACAATGTCGAAAAACAAATGGAAATTGAATTTTTTTACAAAAAACTGGTTTTCTCGAAAGGGCTAGGAAGCACGATAACTGTCCAGGATATAGATCGATTTCGATAAGACTTGGTGGGATCGAACGTACACGGCCACAAATGAAGCCTATTGCTAGCGGCCCGAATCCGTTGACCGCAAGTATTTTTTCCAAGGCCGAGTATTATTTTCCAAAGAAATTGATAACTCCCGAACCGAAGGTCCGATTTTGATTTTCAAAAATGGCGATTTTAGGGCTCGATTAAGTCTATTAGGTGACGTTTGTGAGAAATTTGACAAAACAAAAGCGAATCTACAAATCCTGGAAAACTCGATTTTTTTGATAAATTCTACAAATACCGAACAGTTTCCTAATAAAAATCGAAAATTAAGTATTCCGTCGATCAATCTCTATAACCGGTATAAGGCACGGACCTTTTCGGACAAAAAATCCGAAATAGAGTTTTTTGGAAAAATTAAACATAAACGAGTTATTTGCAAAGATGCATGACCACAATATAACCGATGCCCTTTCTGTATTTCAAAATGTAGTTAGCCTTTACTTTAATCAATGCAAAAAGAAAAAAAAAAGTACTGAATCAGCCCAACAGGGATAAAAACCATATCAAAATGTAGTTTTTAGCTTGTTATTATACTCTTTGCAGATACGAAAACGAAGAGTATATTGCATTTGATCGGCACATTTCTAAAACCGTAAATATCGCTCGCAGACAAAAAATTTTCTTATCTTTGTGTTAGTGAACGAATTCTGAACAATTTTCAAAATGTCCGTCTATCCGTCCGTCCGTCCGTCCGTCCGTCTGTCCGTCCGTCACGTTTCTTGTAAGCACGATAACTCAAGAAAGAAAATTCCGGTTGTACTGACATTTGGACAGTAAGTTAGTGTTGGCTAGAGGAAGAACCCTATTGTTTTTTAACAAAATCGATTAGTAAATAAAAATTTTATTAATGATTTAAATTTGAAAAAAAAATTTTTTGATTTTTACGTTTTTGAAATTGAATAGAAATTTGATGAAATTATATTTTATTTTAATATGTAAATATTTATATATTTTATAAATATACATTTCATAATGTAATATACAACCGTGGAAATATGATTTTAGCGCGTCTCTTATAATGTAAAAATTTACGTTATTTTACGTGTTAGGTGGTGGTGTAGTTCTTACACTTTTGACTCGGAATTCGGAATCCAAAAGGAGTATGGTATAGTTTTTTTATTTCTACTTTATTTTACACTGAGTCTTTTACCAACTAAGTTCGTACTATAAAATTAAAAATATCTAAAACTAACATTATTTACAAACAACTGCGAAGAGTATTATAGCGACTATAGCGACTCACTCACTGGAAATCGAGAAGTTCCAAAAGCGAGAAGTTTCCATGGAGTCGCTAAGAAACAAAAAGGAAAACTCGATCCATAATGGAGAAGTTTCCATGGAGTCGCTAGGAAAAATAAAAACATTCGATATAAAAATATAATATCAATATACTTTAAAATACCAAAATCACATAAAATATGAACATGTATTAAAAACAAATATACGTATATTAACTTCGATTTTAATTGTATTTATAGCGATAACGCTATAAATTTGGTGACCCAATGGTGCAAATTCAGTAAGAATTGTAAAAAATCTGATAATTCTCAAAGATGACTGAAGTTTGATAATTCTATGACGTCTGATTTTGACATTTCTAACAGCAAACGTCGTCGACTTTTTATTTACGATAGATCTAACAACCTGAACTTCCTAATTGACACTGGTGCCGATTTATCTGTGGTGCCACGCAATGCTTTCACAGATTTAAAAAAGAATTTCGATACGATATTAACCGCGGCTAATGGTTCAACCATTTTTACATACGGTAAGAAATTGTTAAAAGTCAATCTAAACTTACGTAGATTATTTCTTTTCGTTTTCAATATAGCAGACATTGACATACCGATAGTCGGAGCAGATTTCTTGTCTCATTTTGGTTTAGTTGTTGATCTTAAAGGAGCTCGAATAATTGATAACAAGACTAATTTGTCAGTTAATTGTTTTATTAAAAATAGTCCTTTAAACAATTGTAGATTAGATACACTTAAATTATTTCCTTTGACAGATAAATATAACAAATTACTTTTACAATTTCCTAATCTAATTAGTTCACCAGATTACAATTTACCTATTAAACATTCTATTGTACATCATATAGTTACTGAAGGTCATTTACCTTTTTCACGACCTCGTAGATTAGACAATCTTAAACTTAAAATAGCTCAAACAGAATTTAATAACATGGTAGAATTAGGTATCTGCAAACCATCATCTTCTCAAGTTTCCTCTCCACTCCATCTAGTGGCGAAAAAAGAGAAGAATGACTGGAGACCTTGTGGAGATTATCGACAACTAAATACGATTACCATTCCAGACAGGTATCCATTACCTCATATCCACGACTTTAGCTCTCAGTTGCACGGCTGCACTATTTTCTCCAAGGTTGATTTAGTGCGAGCGTACCATCAGATACCTGTCGCTGAAAATGACGTTTATAAGACAGCTATAACAACTCCATTCGGACTGTTTGAATTTTCCCGCATGCCTTTTGGTCTACGCAATGCCGGTCAAACTTTCCAACGTTTTATGAATGAAGTACTTGTCAATTTACCTTTCGTTTTCGTCTATTTGGATGATATATTAATCGCAAGTCAATCAGATGTACAACATTTGGAACATTTAGAAAAGGTTTTCAAGAGATTAGACACATACGGAATTAACATTAAACCATCTAAATGTATCTTAGGAGTTGACAATTTAACCTTTTTAGGTCATCACATCTCTTCATCAGGTATTTTACCATCAACTGAGAGAGTCGAAGTCATTAATAATTTCCCTTTACCGACAACTCTCAAACAACTACAACGTTTCATAGGTATGGTGAATTTTTATCATCGTTTCATACCTCATTTTGCTGAAATATTACTTCCCCTATATTCTCTTTGTAACAGTTTATCTCATGATAAAATTACAAAAATTAATAGTTGGCCTGATCAATGTTTAGACGGATTTTCGAAAGCCAAAGATGCAATAAGTAATGCAGTAGTTTTAGCTCATCCTTGCAATAATGACGATACTATCTTATCTCTCTCAGTCGATTGTTCTAACCTTGCCATGGGTGCAGTTTTAGAGCAAAAAGATAATAAGGGATTTCTTGCTCATTTAGCATTCTTTTCCCGTAAATTAACCACAGCACAAACCAATTATTCGGTTTTTGACAAAGAACTTTTAGCATTATATACTGCAATTAAACATTTTAAGTTTATACTTGAAGGTCGAAAGTTTAATTGTTTTACAGATCACAAACCTTTAATCAACGCTTTATTCACAAAAGCAGAAAGATCTCCTCGTCAAATACGTCATTTAGAATACATAGCTCAATTTTCTTGTAAAATACAACATGTTAAAGGAAAACATAATGTAATAGCTGACAGCTTGTCACGTATTTACGACACTTCTTCCTTAAAACAAGATATTTTACCACTTCAACTTAAAAATTCTCACTTCCTTAATGTTAACTTTGACCTAAAGTTGCTTAGTGAAGCTCAGGAGAAAGATTCAAATCTCAACTATTTATTGTCAGATAAATCATCACTAACTAAAACCAATTTCATTTTAAAAAAGATACAAATTCCAGATTCAAATGATTTTATTTGGTGTGATGTTTCTCGTGCAAAAGTCAGACCTTTTGTCCCACTTGTTTACAGACGAACGATATTCGATATTTTTCACAACTTATCTCATCCTGGTATTAAAGCCACTAGACTGTTGATTTCAAATAACTATTTTTGGCCGAAAATGAACACAGATTGCAATTTATGGTCAAAATCGTGCATTAACTGTCAATCTGTCAAAGTCAGTCGACATACGCGAAGTGCTCTCGGGAACTTCCCCATTCCGAAAATCAGATTCGACCACATCCACATAGATTTGGTAGGACCATTACCTCCATCCAAAGGTAACTCTTACATTCTTACGGTGATTGAACGATTCACTAGGTGGCCGGAAGCGTACCCTCTTCGCGACATCACAGCAGAAACAGTTGCGCGTACTTTATTTCAAAACTTTGTTTGTCGATTCGGTGTTCCCTTGTCAGTAACGACTGATCAAGGAGTACAATTCGAGTCAAGATTATTTAATGAATTTGCAAAGTTTTTAGGTTTTCATAGAATACGTACAACTCCATATCACCCAGAAGGCAACTCTTTAATTGAAAGATTTCATCGCTCACTTAAAACTTCCTTGTTAGCTAGAGCCAATACATCACATTGGACAGATGAATTACCCATCATTTTATTAGCATTTAGGACAACTCCCAAGGAAGATCTGCAATGTTCACCTGCTGAACTCATATATGGTCAAACCCTTCGTTTACCTGGCGAATTTTTCGTTGAATCGTATAATTCCCAAGATATTCCTTATTTCATTGACAAATTACGCATTTATTTTAATAATTTAAAATTTGTTCCTCCAACTTCGCATGGCAATTACAAAACTTTTGTTAGTTCAGATCTTGCCTCTTGCAATTTTATTTTCGTTCGCATTGAACGTTTAAAACGTTCATTTACTCCTTTATATGAAGGACCGTTTAAAGTTTTATATCGTTCAGATAAGTTATTTACCTTTAAGAAAGGAGACAAAGTCATAACTGTCAATATTGATAGGGTTAAACCGGCTTTTGTATTAGTTGACAGATGTGACACTTTGCCTACCCCGATTAAAAAAGTACGTTTTGCAATCGACACGTTGATTGATTGACTATTTTCTTTTTTAACGAGGGGGTGTATATAGCGACTATAGCGACTCACTCACTGGAAATCGGGAAGTTCCAAAAGCGAGAAGTTTCCATGGAGTCGCTAAGAAACAAAAAGGAAAACTCGATCCATAATGGAGAAGTTTCCATGGAGTCGCTAGGAAAAATAAAAACATTCGATATAAAAATATAATATCAATATACTTTAAAATACCAAAATCACATAAAATATGAACATGTATTAAAAACAAATATACGTATATTAACTTCGATTTTAATTGTATTTATAGCGATAACGCTATAAGTATCCTATAGAATGTGTAACAATTATATGAAAAGTTCAGTGAACAACCGAAGAGTACGTTTTTAGCTTGTGTTATATGTCTTTTTATTAATTTGGTGTGGTTTTTTAAATTTAATTTATTATTTAGTAGAACTCCAAAGTATTTAGCAGTTAGGGAAGGCATTAATTGATGTTTACTGATCGATATAGAAGGGGAAGTGTGTGACGGGACATGATTAAATATGAGAAACTGTATTTTCATGGAGTTGGGATGTATGTATTCTCCAGTTGTTAAGCCATGTTTCTGTCTTGTAATTGAATATTCTAAATATTGCTTAGTGTCGAAATGTGAATCAACTTCTCATTTTCTTAAGCTCCTGCCAAGAATAAATGGTGTAACAAAGCTATTTTTCCTTTTCGTTACAAACTGAACATTATTTAAAACAAAGTTATCAACTAGATGTATCAACAGTTCTGTGTAAGCAGTAAGAATCTATGGATACTGAATATAACAAATATATTCTTAAAGCTGTGTATTTAATATACACAGCATAAAAGCACTTATAATACGCTATGAGAAAGGAAACAGATTCGGTTTCCGGAACGTCAGCAAAATACGTTATTTTTATATTTTTATTCTTATTCATTATTTGTCAAACAAAAACACTCTCTAACTGCTCCTTTGACGTAAAAGTCACAGGCGTAGGGGTTATTTTCCAGTAAAATACTGGATAATTGCATTATTTTCTAGATTTCACGGACATTGTATAGAAGAAAATATATGTGGCAGAGTAATAAGAAGTAAGTAATAAGAAACACAGAAAAAATATTCTTAAATATTTTTAAAGTGTTTCGTAAAAGTATATTGTTTCATTTTCCTTGACCATAAAATATAATTTTATTTTTTGTACATTTTTTCATGACCACAATATACTTTCAATCCCATGGCCTGGACCAAAACATATTTTCCTAAGTGAAAATTCGGTGTTTCTTCGAATTTTGACCTGGTTGTGCCTTTCGTCTTATCGAACGTATTATATTTTTGTGCTAGTTTTCGACTCTGATGCCTTCCAAACTTATATGTTATGCACAAAAATGTCTTGAAATAAATTTTTTACCTAAGTCGAAATTTCATTTTGTCTTCGACTTGGCTGGAGTCTGGGAGGTACTATAACAACATCACGTGTATAGATGTTAAAGAGGATTAGTGACAGAACACGGCCCTTTCTGATGCCCTGGCCAATTTTATATTTATCTGAGTTGATGTTATCAACTTTTACTAAAGCAAAATGTTTCTTTATACAGTTGGCGATTAATAAGGACCAAAAGTTTGTGTGTCTCCATCTCTAATTATACAGCCCACAGTCTGTTCAATTCTACATTGTCAAATGCCTGGCGATAGTCTACAAGGCGAAGGTACATAGGCTCGTATAATTCTCTAGCCTCCTCGATAAATTGTTGCAAATTCAGTATTTCCTCTCTAGTACCGCATCTTTTAACAAAGCCTGCTTGCTCATGTAATTACTGCAAATCCTTAATTACTTTCTTCAACTTGCGCAAAAATCTCGTAATCATAAACACAAATCAAAATCGATAATAATTAGAATACATAGTTGCGGAAAGTGAATTCAAAGATCACAACCAGCACGTGAGTAAGCACGTGTTGTTGTGGCAAGCTACTGACCGAAATCTTGTTTTTTCTCATTAACCCTTTCTCACTGAAAAGAGGAAGAGGAATTGAAGCAAGCTCAAACTTGAAACATGACTCCAAAAATTATGAATATCTCTCTGTTTATTTACTTATATTTAATTTTCAGAGTATCAGGAACTGAGAGAGAAGTAAATAAAATGCAATATAATTTTAACTATGCTATATATATGTTTAAGGTAATTATTCATGCCTGAAATTTTTATTGCCGTAATCCTTAAGGGTATAGCCTGAAGCCGTCCTTATATCTACGTCGGTACTATACATATTTTAAACACATCTGGGAAAATAAATAAAATTCACTTGCGTCAAAACCCGCTATACATGCATCTTATAGAGTGAATTCCGCTCTATAAATTCATTCCTAAGCATTTTTCTCGTTAAAGTAACCGATTTTAAGATATTCGCTGTGAAACTTCGAATAGGATCGATTTTTACCTGTGCGCTCCAAAATACCTCTCTGTTCGGAGGCTGTTAGCGCGAAATAGGTGAGGATAAGCTACAAGGTTAATAGGATATTTTTTATGCACAATTTAACGACAAATTTTTTATTTCCTATACTTTTTTCTCTTCCGACGAACGGCTTACAAGATAAAAAAGAAAAACCAGCTTTTAGTCCCCGTTAGGGGTGGTTTTTTTGCACCTCTAAATGGGGAGGGGGACTTTTCGTGTATCTATTTCTAACCCCATCTAGAGTACGCACCTCAAATATTATTACTTTATAAATTATTTCTTCATTTCACTGTTTTTTAATCTAATTTGCGTGTACTAAAATGCAACATATTTCAATGGGATTAATAATCGAAATTGCCATTATAACGAAGAGGATATAATTTTGTTGTTGTTAAAATTTTCACATTTTCCTTGTCGAACACATTGTGTATACTATAATATATTGCCATACTTTTCCATATATCTTCTGCGAAAAAAATTAAACACTGACATTTATTTGCCAACTTAAATCCTCATTGCCCATTCATACATTTAAATGACATTTTTTATAGGATAATAATGTGCGGAAAAATCTTTACAATAAATATCTCTTAATTTTGAATTTTATTATGTTGATGGAATTTATATGGTCGTTAACACAGCACCAGAATGGAGACAAAAATTTTAAATATATTAGGTCGCTGGTGCGATTCAGTCTGCGCATTGTATACTTTGGCCCAGCGCCGACACTAGAATACCTTTATAACACTGCATATTCTTCATTTACACCTTGCCAGATCTTTGGTCCATTTATTTTCAGCCATCAACTAACACATACTTATATTTTATTTGGTATGTCAAAAGTCCTTGAGAAACTCATAAATTCATAAATCAATTTTTAATAAGAGTATTCGTCTCGTCTAGAATTAAGAAGCCTACCAAATCATAATTTATTTTATAGTACAGTACCTAGAGGTAAAAAATATGCAAAACTTCGGAATAATGTCATATTGAACGGATTTCGTTCATTTTTGGCAATATAATAGTAAATGCTTCACAGAAAAGTTTCTATATTGTGCGGGGCTTGCTAATTTATAGGGGGTGGATGCCACCCCCTCTCAGGAGGTGGCACTTAAAAAAATATATATTTATTGGAGCTAAAGTAGAATAAAATTTTAAGAAGAAAAGGTTCTATGCAATTTTTCACATAAATTGATAGTTTCTAAGTTATGACGACTTCAAAATTGCGATTTTAGCTTAAAAAAAATATTTCCAAACGGCTTTCGTCAAGTATCTCGAAAAGTATTACTTTATCGAAAAAATCTTAGAGACCAATTACAGAAAGTACAAACTGAGAATTAATTATATTTTTTGTTTATTGATGTAGGATTAATAATTTCGGACATATTTAAGTTTGCATTTGGCATCCAAGAGTTCATAAGATAATTATTTAAAGTGAAAGTTAAATATCTCAGAAACTGTGACACCTACGTCAAGGATGCTAATAGGTAGAATAATAGGTTATTAATTAAGCTTTCAACTGCTTTTTTTATTTGTTTCTGGAGCATAAAAAATAAAGAAGTTATGACCCGAGTTATGACCAAAGCAATATGCATCTACACAACGTCGCCATTTTGTTAGTGTAATTAGCCAGTAATTAAAAAAAAAAAAGAATTTCAAACACTGTTTCTCATTAATATATAGCATGATGTAGATGCTCAAATTTTTTGGTTTGTATACAGCGCTTGCTTTAGAATAAAATTACAGTTTAAATTATAAAGGTATTTTCGATAAAATGTATTTTTTTTCCTTTTCCCAATATCTCGATAAACATTAGTTTTATTGAAAAATGGGTAGAGACCAAAAAGAAGGCTCATAAACTGATAATGAATTTCGCTTGTTCATTTATTTACATAGATTTAATAGTTTCGGAGATATGAAAGTTTACAAATGGCGTCCAAACGTTTATAAGACGAAAAATGCAGTTTAAATATTAAATATCTCAGAAACTGTGACACCTACGTCACGCATGCTAAGAAATGAAATGAAAGACAATTAATTGCGCTTTCAAATTATTTTTTACTCGTTCCTGTAGCATAAGAAATAAAGAAGTTATGACTGAAAAATGTGTGTATTTATTTTTTTTATATGAAAGGTCGCCATTTTGTTACTCTAATTAGCCAGTAATTTAGAAAATATTATTTCAAATACGGTTTTTCGTTAAGATGTAGCATTACCTAAATGCTCAATTTTTTTTTTTGCTCATTTAAAGCATTTCCTTTAGAAAAAAATGCATTTTAAACTTTAAAGGTAATTTCTAAACACTTTGATACCAAATATAAACTTAAATACCTCCGAAATTATTAATCCTACATCAATAAGCAAAAAATATAATTAATTCCCAGTTTGTAATTTCTGTGATTGGTCTGTAACATTTTTTAGATAAAGTAATACTTTTCGAGATACTTGACGAAAGCCGTTTGGAAATACCTTTTTTTAAAACTAAAATCGCAATTTTGAAGTCGTTATAACTTAAAAACTATCAATTTATGTGAAAAATTGCATAGAACCTTTTCTTCTTAAAATTTGATTCTATTTCAGCTCCAATAAATATATATATTTTTTACCCCTGAGAAGGGGTGACATCCACCCCCTATAAATTATCAAGCCCCCCCCCGCACAATATATAAACCTTTCTGTGAAGCATTTACTATTATACTGCCAAAAATGAACGAAATCCGTTCAATATGACATTATTCCGAAGTTAAAACCTCCAGTTACTGTACTATTAGTACACTCTCATTCGTCATATGTAAGGAAATAGGTAAGCGAGCCATTGATCTGGGATCTGTTCTTAGATTTTCCATGTTTTTGTTTTCGTTCATATATTTTGAAAATTAACGAAATACTTTATATTGCTGTTTAAACATTTTTGTCTTTCCACATATATTCAAAAATGAAAATTTTATTAACCTCCCCACAATAAAATTGTGGGAGATTATTGAAATTAGTCCAAAATGGAAAATTGAAATAACATCAAATCTTTACGTTTTGAAGTCCCAGTAACCCAAAAAGTGGTTTTTGAAAAGTGTCTGTGTGTGTGCGTGTGTGTATGTTAGCAGGATAGCGGCGAAACGGGTTTGGATGAAACTTTGCATGAGGGTTTCTTTAGTGCTCTAGATCTGAAAAGGTTTTGGTTGAGATCGGATTACGTTTAGTGCCGTTTTGGCACAACAAGTTGTTAATTTTATGATTACTTACAATTTGTAATCGAACCATTGAAAAGCAGTAAAAATTCCGATTTCAACGATATATCACACTTGTACACTTTCCATTTGGTTTCCGCGAAAAAAATTAAAAAACAAAATAACAATCTATAGAGTCACGCTTCTTGTGTAAGATATATTTTATAGTCTAACCTAACTTCGGTAGACTAGTCTGTTAAAGCGTGCAGACTATACAAAAAAGTGCAGTTAAAGTTAGTGATAGCTGTGTAAGGCATAAAGAGCCCGTGTGGTTACGGACGGTCCTTAACTAGTCCCAAAGTCAGTTTTTTGCCCAAAACTATTAAAAGTGACAGTGACATTAAAAGTCTGAGAAACTTGAATCCATTTCCGGCACATCGCTGGAAAAATTTCCTGCAATCACAACCTAAAAAACATTAACATAACCTAAAAACTAACCTGAAAATTTTCGACAACTGTCAAAAAATAAAATCCCCCAGAAAAGTTTAGAACCAGAATTTTTGACAGCTTTCGGTTTGATAGATTTAGAACTAACAAAGTTTAGCGACAAAAAATTTGGCAGCTGTCAGTTTGACAGCTTTCAGTTTGAAACGGTCCACTATGAACACTTCACCTGTCACAGTCGGCAGAGAAGCGGTCCACAAAGAATTATATGGTTTTTAAAAATAAATAATAAAATATATTAAAATGAGATCGTTCATATTTTTTAGTGTTCTCATCGGCTTCAAAGATCCACCGGGAGGTTCCAGCCGCTTTCCGTAGCAGCAGATTTTTTTTAAATGAAATTATTTTAACATATTTTTCCTGTAGGTAATTCATGGGCATAAAAGGGGGTTACTAAATTGTTATTTTTCGTCACCTTTATCCAAATAAGAAAATTATATAATTTTTATTGTGGACAAATTAGTCGAAGAACGAGACCTCTGACTTCGACACATGCTATGCAACTCTCGAACATACAAAACAGACTTGAGAAGCGGTTAAGAAAACATTTTAAGAAAACATTTTTTTTTTATGTAAAAACACCTCAAAAAAACGTATTTTTGCCCCCCTCGAACTACCCCTAAACGCAAAAAACCACCCCCTTTTTCCATTTTTCATTGTCATGCATGCGAGGACTTGTTGGATTGGTTTTTTTTTGAGGAAACTCAATATGTCCTGGAAATTTTCGCAACAAGACATCCTAACGACCCACGGGGGTTGAAACCACCCCCTCCCTTAATAACGAAACATGCAAAAAAAATATTCGAACGCGCTGAAAATTGTTTTCTACGCGATTTCAAGGACGGGGAATACGATGCTGATATTATTTAGCTTCTCATCCCTAACCAACTACCTCTAATGATCACAAAATGAAATAAACCCCGTTGACTGGGATTGGACAACGGGAAATTGCTTCTTACAACCGAAATATTCCTCCGAAAAGCTAATTTCTGATTCATTTTTCAAGGAATATAACTGTGGTTGTAAGTTGCATAAAATTAGGTGTAAAATGTAGTCAATTCTGTAAACATTGTTGCGATAATAGCGAGCGTGCTGAAAATCCAGATCTATCAGAAAATGAGGATGGTACTATTGATGATATTCGGAAATTTTAATAGAGAATGATAATGTTAGTAACGATGAGACTGACGATAATGATGATAATGATGAATGTACCCAGGTGGAAGCAAGTCTCATTGAAGAGTGTAATGTCCATTCCGATTGGCCAGAACAATATGACCTAATTTGTAAATGCCGAAGAATAAATTAAAATGTAGTAATAATAATATACGACGCATGTCTAGCATAAGAATAAAGATCATGTAGATAATGTGAAAATAAATATGTAATAAAAAAGTCGACTATGCACATACACTTATATATATACATGCACATAACCCGTCCTATCAAACTCCTCTTAAGCTGCAATAAAAGAAATTATCTCCCTAGAAAACCTGATCCAATGAGCGCTCGTGATCCCACTATAAGAGAACCGACGGTTTTGGGCATGTAAAGGTAGTTTTTGAGGATTAAGAGAGAAACTGATGCCACTATCGTGTTCTCCACCCATGAAAACGGGGGATGTTTCTTGCTTGTTTCGGTACTAAGGGAGGGGGTGGTTTCAATCCTCGTCGGTCGTTAGGATGTCTGGTTGCGAAATTTTGTAGGACATATTGAGTTTCCTCAAAAAACTCGATCCAACAAGTCCTCGCATGCTTGACAACGAAAAATGGAAAATGCATTTAGGGGTGGTAGTTCGAGGGAGGTAGGGACCGCGCGACTTTCACCATCGTGTTGACCGCCCTCGAAAATGGGGGGCTAGTCATGTTTTGTCGCTAACCTTGCACTTTTGGGGTTTTTGCAACTTTGACATGGACTAATAGACTACAAGCCCATCGTAATTTTTAAGGAGTCAAGTGACCCAGCATGAATTATATCCTGTACGATGTTGGTATATGAAACCAGAACTTTAGGCACTATGCCGTCACTTCTGGGTGGTACAGGTAAGTACATAGGTCAATTGAATTTCCCATCCGAAAGTGCGCTCTTCAGACAAAATATTCTTGTACGGCATTCCTCATGTTGATAGTTCAGAAAAAAATAATCAGCTAGAACCTACTGTCGTACAAAAATAATGGGACCGGAAGCCAGAAGAATTTCAGAAAATTTTTCCAGGCAAATAAGTAATTTAATACTGTACGGCGTTTGTACAATTAGATTTGTATGCTTTCGTATATTCATTATTCTGCAATGCCGTACATATTTGGTGGTTACAGGGTGAGAAATCCTGGGCGCAACCCTTTCCCTAGACCCGTAGGGTGCAAGATCATTGCAAAATGTACGGCATCGATTCTAAAATATTATTCAGCACCTACAATCATTTTTAACAATTATGCCGTCTAAAAATTATGGTAACTATAAATATAAATAAACAATTACCTGCGTTTGGGGTTGAATCTCATTGTCTGGCAATCAGATCATAAATTCCTATACGGCAACCGATTTTTTGATATGATTAAACTAAATATTATCGTTGTACATTATAGCCGGTTATAATTAATGGAACCAAATGAAAAGATGAATTAAAAAAATAAATAAAATTTTCAAAATTTAAAAGATTTTCATAATGATCTGTATATTAATAAAAGAAGTGATATTTCTAAAATTATTGCTATTTTGAATTCTTTAAAGATGGAAATATAAAGAAAAATAGATGCCGTACATTTTTACTTTTAGGATTATCCACAGCTGATGAGATTTTCCATAACATTTTCACCGGCCTTTAGAGTCATTGATTACTGTACGGCATTTACAAAATGTTATCGAATCAAATAGTATTGTGATGCCGTTCATATTAGTCCATTCAATGTGGCAGCCATATTGACTTATTGTTAGCTTGAGCGGATTGTATATTAATCATTGAATGTGACGGACAGTTTATTTTTCATAAACAGAGCTCGGGAATTTTTTCTCGGTGACGTGAAAGTCAGGGTGGCTCTGCCAGCGCGGAAAGATTTTTATGCAAGTATGACACAATATATCTTACCTTGTACTTTTTATAGGGAATTTCGTGATATCCAAAGTTAATATGATCAGTTTTTTATCAAGACTCACTCGAAGAAGAGGTATTGGGGGATGTAACATTCAACTAACATTATCTAGTTTCGACCATGGTATGTTACATCTCACTATCACTTCAACTAAATCTAAATTAAAATTACGTTGACTGTCATTATCTGTAGAGCCACTAGTATTCAAATGCTTTTGTGAGGAAATATGTCCATTAACATTTGTTTTAGATGTCCAAGAAATTGCTTTGTTGCAACTACTAAAATAAAATGTGTTCTATCAAATTGCAGTTCAGGAAAATAGCGAATTCACAAGTATACTGCAGTCTGAGAAGCACTATACATTTTTTATACCGTCGGCTCTGTATAATTTCACTCTAGGTTTGTAGATACATATGGGGCTTCTCACCCTTGTAACCAGCAAATATGTACGGCATTGCTAAATAACAGATCCATTAAAACGTAAAAATTGAATTGTAGAAACGCCTTGCAGTATTAAATCACCTTTATGAAGTAGAAAATAGTTGCAAAAATCTTGGGGGTGACAAAATACTTTTCTAGCCATCTGGAACCATTCTTTTTGTACGGCATTTAGTTTTTATTGATTATTGTTTTAAGTATTAACAAATTATGCTAATGCCGTAAACAAATTTTTCACTCTAAAATTGCCCTTTTCAGAGGGAAATAAATTTTTCTGAAATCGATCGGCAATGTCTACATTTTAGCCCAATCGACGTAGGTATTTACCCACAAAAAATTGCAAACTGTGTTAATGAGTTCGTGAAAGTGTGTAGAGTAATATCCTAAAAAGTTTACATTTCGCTCGAGTGTAGAACATAAAAAAAAAGTGAAAAAAAAAATTTTTTTTTCATCCATTTTTTCAAAATTTTGAAATTAAATCAAGCTAGAAAAAAATAAAATCTATATTAGCATAATTAGACTTGAATCATCAATATATAGAAAGACTGGTTGTTTTATTGTTTTTCATGCTGAATGTTAGATATGGTAGGTGTATGAAAGAAGTCGACAAGTCACTTCGTAGGGGGAGTCTTGTTGATCTTATATTTTGGTCAGACTTGCACCAATTTTATATGAAAGAAACGAATGTTTTCTTTGAAAGTTATCTGCTGAATACCCAAAATACCCAGATAGCACAAATACGTACTGAAAACGTCCCACGGAAGTTTGCTTAAGACATTAGTATGTCCTAGGGACGTCCCAAAATGTCCGTAGGACGTACCAGGGACGCCCAATGTTACCAAATCATCTGTCCCCAGAACGTCCGTTCTAGACCCAAGAAAGACCTTCAAGTTTCAAAAAGACCTTCACGGGATATATCGGTTTTATAAGTAATTATAAATAAACAACTAAAACTTTTTCGCGATTATTTTAAGTAAAAAAAAAAAAAAAAACCGGAGTGAGAGGGGGTCGAACCAATCAATCAATCAACAGTATTTATTTAGTATTAAGAGTACAGCATATATGCCTCCTCGTGGCCCAATCCGGAGCCAGCTACACGACTAGGACAGGTGACGTCGAGGTGAGTGTGGGGCTGGGCGGGGTGGGCCCGATTCAGCTTAGAGTTAGTTCGAGTGGGGAGCTAGAAACTTCTGACTTAAAAACAAGGTTAAAATATTTTATTGTCCACATGGACCTAAAAGCAAATTAATAATAAACACGACACTAAAAACATTGGCGAACGCACACTATACAATTTTGGTTATTGACACGGGAAAACTGAACGAAGAAACCCTTTCGAACAAATGACGGCCTTGCGGTCTGATCGCCGACAAGGAAGGTAAGATGGAAAGATAAAAGCTGTGGTTTAAAAAAATAGGATTTGGATAAGTTTCCGCCTGAAGGGGATTTAGGGACAAAAAAATTATAGAAAACAACAAAAAGAATAAAAGAACAAAATTGCACAAACATGAAAGGGAGAGAGGGGGGGGTTGAAAGATAAAGATAGGGGAAAGGTAGGTTATCGTAGGAGAGAGTGTGGCTAAGGGAGTTGCCGGAAAATAGGCAACGCCTGGTATGGTAGGGGGTGTTTTATATTAAAAAGTATGGCATTATGCTGTCTGATTCGAGTGATGTTGTGGGTAAGCGGACTACCGTCCAGTTTGAACTGATAGAATTTTTGAGAAGTTTCTTGGACATAGTCCGCTAGTGGAATTATGTCGTGGCAACGTGCATAGAGATCTCTGAGGGAGGTGTACCTATCAGAGGCTGAAATGAGGTGCATAAATCTGTGTTCTAGTACTTTTAATTTTCGCATGGTCGTGGCCGGGATGCTGCACCACACCGGAGCCGCGTATGTGATAGCCGGCCTGATTACCATCGTATACAACAACTTTTTATTGGTCCTGTTGAGTCCATTACCCCGCGCCAGAAGCGGATACAGACTCCTGGACATGGAGTAGACCTTGCGTATCGTCTAGTTAATGTGAATGTTGAATGTCAGTCGTTTATCTAGGTTCACCCCCAGATATTTCACGCACCGCTTAATTGGAATATCTCTACCCCGATCGAAAGTGGCGTTAAAATACGGTTTTCAGTGAAGCGTCGCGTGAATAGGATAGATTTCGACTTCTCGGCGTTTATCCGAATCTTCCACTTGTCGTAATACGCCGTGGCACGAGGCACGTGCGCCTTCAGCAGCATATTAGCTGCCTGCGCACATACGCACATACATGGCCGTATCGTCGGCGTACTTGGCAAGATTTGAATTCGCGAACTCCGGGAAGTCGGAGACGTATAGGTTGTATAGTTTTGGAAACAGACACGACCCCTGGGGGACGCCCGCGCGAATGTCCCGCCGAGTTGATAGTTTGTTATTCACCCTGACCTGCAGTGCTGCCTGACAGAAAGGAGTAAATAAGTTTCGTAATGTGCGTTGTCCAATGAATTTAGCTTCTAGAGTAAGCCCGGGATCCACACGGTATCATAGGCTTTCTTAATATCGACCTTCAAGTTTCAAAAGACCTTCACCATGGCGGTGCTCTTCCCGAGGTGCATTGCACCTTGACATCATTCACGATCCTGACGAGCTGCTGCACAGTGCCCCTGCCCGCCTGAAGTCGAACTGGCACTCGTCGTCGATGTGGAGTTCATCCTGGACAGCATCTAGTCTGACCAGGATGACCTCCTCCACCAACTTGGAAATCGCCGACAGTAACGAGATCGGTCGATAACTGCCGACGAGCTTCGCGTTCTTGTTCACCTTCAGGATTGGCACGACCACGGCGCATTTCCATTAGCTGGGCCAATGTTGCAGTCGCAGGATCGCGTTGATAATGTACGTCAACTGTACAATGCCTTTTCTCTGGAGATATTTGAGTAGCCTATACTCGACGCGGTCTGAACCCGGGGCTTTATCATTTGGTAAAGTCCGGACAATGCCCGTAACTTCCGAGGGCTTGGTCATGACTTTTAGAAATTCACGTCTCGTCAATTGGATGTCATGACCAATTAGTATGTTTACGTCGTTTTCAATGCGGTCATGTTCCGGATTATTCGGTATCTGTGTGTTATGTATACTTTGAAAATGGTCAGCTAAGTCGTTGGCTTTTCGTGCGTCTGCCATTGACGTCTGTCCGTTTGGTGTAGTTAAGGCGGGTATGGCCTCCCGCTTACTTTTTATGGCCCTCGACAGTTTCCACAGCGAGTTGTCCTGAGGATTCAACGCCTCCAGCTTGTCCCGCCATTTCCGGTTTCTCCAGGTGTTGATGGCGGTCCTAGTTCGCCCTTGCAGTCTGCCCATCTCGGCCTTAGCGTCGACATCGCGATTTTTCGCTGCCAAAGCCGTCTCAGTCGATTTTTCTCGCGTATGTCTTGTATGACCGCTGCGTCGAGTCGGTCCTTGTACGGTTTTATCGTTACGGCTGTGGCAACACGCTGTTTGGCATCCTGTAGTACCCTTGTGAACTCGCCCGCTACATTTTCCAGTTCGGCGGGTGTGGTAATGTTGTTTATAAGTGTCAAGTGTGTGTTTATGTGTGCCTTGTAGAGACGCCAGTCGGCGTCCCTATAGGAGGTGATTTTTCGTGTCATGTCTTCCCTCGACATGTTATCCAGTTCCAACAGAATTGGATTATGGTCGGATGTAAGTTCCTCCAGCGCCACTGGAGTTCCTCACACCCTTGTTGACCACAATGTCGAAGGTAGTAGGTGTTGTACCGTTATCCGGAAAATTCGTGAGGTCGTCCGGATGCTGCAGTAGGACGTTACGATTATTCACGTAATCGTACAGCGTGTTGCCATTTGCATTATTGCGATGGCAGTTCCATGCGTGATGTCGCGCGTTAAGGTCGCCTATGAGCAGGCAGCGCGTTCAGTAAATTCTCAAGACAACCCACCGTGAACCCGTTCGAGGGCCGGTTATACGCGGCGACGATACTCATGCCGTCTTCCAGCGTCACACACACGTTCTCCACGGAGGTGTTGCGCAGAGCACGGTGTGTGTGCGCAATGTCTGACATTATGAGTATGGCCACGCCGCCTCCCCTCTTGATGTCGGCCCTATCTTTACGGATTGTCGTATACCCTCGGACGCGTAGCTTGTCGCGTCTATCTAGTTTCGTTTCATTCCGAAGCATAATGTCGATTTTATGCCTCGTTAATAAATTAATAAGAAAGGAAATTTTGCTATTCACACCATTAGCGTTCCACGATGAAATTTTAAGCTTAAAACGCATCAGCGGGTAGACCTTGGAAAAAGGCTATCACCACATGAAATTTATCGTAGGCGTCTGTGCAGCTCTCGAGTTTATCGTTCAGTTCTGCCATTCGGATCAACAGCTGGTTAATATCGATTAAGAAGGCCATCCTGTCGGCCTGGACTTTTAATAGCCGGAGTTTATTCATATCTGGGCTGGTTGGCGGATGGTTTCGCTGACTAGGAAGAAACGGCTGAGACGAAGTTTCGGGGGCTCTCGGTGTGGGAGGGGGAGCAGGGCCTCGTTGAGATGTTCCTTGCGATTGTAGTCTTTGAGTCCAAGCGTTGGTCTTTGGCAGGGGGGCCGCTATATACTTCATTTGCGGTGGTGGGGGGGTCCTTACTGTTTTCAAATTGATAAAGTCTATCTTTTGCTGGTACACCCTGCAGCTGACGCTGTTGGTAGGGTGAGCACCCAGGCAATTGGTGCATTTTGCAGGTTCATCTCAGCTTTTTAGGCAGTCTTTAGTGAAATGGCCTTCAGCGCATTTAAGGCATTTTGGGGATGCACGGCAGTTGGACGTTGCGTGCCTCCACTGCTGGCATCGGTGGCACTGAATAATGCCTTTATTATTAACATGGCGTTCCCATTTGATGGACGTATAGTCCAGGTATCTTATTTTGGCTTGCAAGTCTTTGTATAATGGGTTCCTTGTGCCTTTCATAATATAAAGTTGTTTCACGTCGATTTTATGGACTGAGGTCAATTCTTCTTTTAAGTCAGTTATTTCCACTTTATGATACAGGCCCCGGAGGATTAGGGCATGTGTTTTTTCATCCCGGGGTACATATGTATGATATTCAACCTGGCCTTCATTGAGATAGTCGTTGGCCAGATTCCAATCCGTTCTATTGGATAGTTGAATGGTTATAGAATTAGTGGAGTGTTTCCACAAGTGAATGTCTCTTAGTTTACCTTTAAAGAAAGAGTTTAACTCTCTCTGTTTAACGAATCTCCAGTGGATTACTATGGGAGGCGGTTTTTGTTCACAGGTGGAGTGGTATTGGTTATTTCTTTTTCAATTTGGGGTTGAGGGGGCACAATCTCCATGTCTTCCTCAATGTCCAACGTTTGACCTTCCTGTCCGTTCTGTGTCTTTATTGGTTGACTTGAAGGTGGCGGCAACTGTTTCTTAGACGATCCTGAGTGTGTGAAGTTGGGGGTTGCCTTCCTCACGAATCCTGTTGGTTTTGGTTTGGAGCTGAAAGAGATTGACCATTTCAGGTGAGCTCAAAATAATGTCTGACGTGGCTGCAACCTTTGGTCTTGTAGGTGCCGCCTTGATGATGCTTTGGCTTCCCTCAGACTCGCTGTCCATAGCATTTTCGTCTTTTGGGATGGTTGGTGGTTTGGTCGGTGGTTTGGTGGATGATTTGATGAGTTTGTCGCTTTTTCGTTTTAAGAGAGTTCTTCTCATTATAGTTCGTCTATCACGGGAGACGCATTAGGAGTCACTTTCTCTACCCGATTTTTGAGTTGAGGGTAAAGAAGGCCAGGTGCGGGAATGACTTGAAAGTTCGCGTAGAACGGCTTCTCTGCCGGCTGCAGAGGGAGTAACGTCCATAGTGCTTGGTATTAATTTAAGTCGAAAATGTTTATAAATGTTTGTGGCCTCAACCAATTCTCTTGAATTGATCGGGGTAGGGTAACGAGGGGTGGTTTGCCACTCTATTCAAGTGAGAAGTCGCTTTGGCAATAGTAAGAAATGTTTAGGTTGATACCTTGGGGATACCACCAGAGGTTAGAATCCCCGGAAGTGTTTCCGGCACACCGGAGATAGTTTCGAAGTTAAACTTCTAAAGTCAATGTCACTGTTATGTTTTTGTGAAAACTCACTGACTCAGGACCCAGTTAAGTTGGAATAGTTTATGTGTTTGAGGTTAAATCCCCCGGAAGTGTTTCCGGTAGGGGACCGGAAACTCGTTTGGGGTTTGACTTTCCTTTAAATTTCACTGTCACTTGAAAATTATTTTGTGAAAAAGCTTACGAATCTAGGTATAGCTATCGGGCACCTTATTTTGACTTTTTATTAGAAAAAACAGTACTTTGACGTTTAACCACGAGAAAAAGCTGTATACCCGGTGGCACAGGAAAATCTACTAGGGGGGGGGGGTCGAACCGCCGACCTTTTGATTTGTAAGTCAACAACAACAACAAAACAAATTTATTTGGTATTCAACGGTACAAGAATGCGCCTCGCCGGATCCCTGCCCGGAGCCAGCCCGACAATCACGGCGTGCAGCCTCGTGGTAAATGTGGGGCTGGGCGGGATGGGTCGGGTTCGGCTTAATGGTAATTAAATTGGGTTACTAGAAACTCCTGTCTGCCGCAGGCAAACTGAAGAACTAATTAAAAATTAAAAACATGTGCCCACATGGGCCTAGAACTAGTTAAGATACACTATAAATAACTAAAAACTCACTAAGCAAACGCACTTTTCGAAAATTTTGATTGTTGATACGGGAAAACAGAGTTAAACAAAAAAACCCGTTCGGACAAATGACAACCTCGTGGTGTGACCGCCGTCGAGGAAGGTGGAGTAGGTGAGTCAACGCCTTAGTCACTCGGCCACTGAATCGCTTTCTTATTACATACTTAAAGACTATATAGTTGGAAGTAGCAAGTCAGCAGCCCCGGCTGTAATTTATTATGTTACCATTAATCTTTCATTTTCATCTAATTTTATTAAGGGAACTCGATACCTGCACAAATAAACTGCCGGATCTTGGACTAATATTTAATCAAGGTTTCATATTTAAAACTGACCTCGGTCATTTTTATTCGTGGAAATTCTTATTTCACGCAAAGAATAATCCATTTGGATATAAAATGTATTATTTTCCAAATCCAGAGAATATGAAAATGGCAGGGGGCCTAATATGGACGTACTAAAGACGTACATTCTTTGACTTTTCAAGGACGTACTGCTATGGACGTCTTAAGGACGTCCATATCAGGTCTAAGACGTTCAGACCATATGAGGATCAAAACTGGACGTCTTTGGGTCGTCGTGTGTTATGTGGGTAATATTTTTTAACAATAATGTAAGCAGAAATAATAGGTATTTTTTTTTTGCCCATTAATATGTTTTATAAAAAATATTATATTGTACTCAAAATCGTGACCCGTATATATAATTTATTAAAAATAGAAATTTTTACCAGTAGTATTATCTTCCTTATATCCCGTTTTAAGGAACATGAATTTCGAATCCTTGAGAAAATAGGTTCATTTTAGATGAGGATATAAAATGGACAAATGGTGACTTTGAAACCACTCCCACTCAAACAACTCATACAAATTAGAAAATAAATAAATAAATAAAATTTTTCACCCCCGGGAGGGTGGGGAGGTGGTACTAACCCCCTGAGGTTGTCACAATTCACTCTTACCATTGTCCTTGATCAGCATCATCGAAAACGGGAGGTAGACGTAGAAAAAAAAGAAACAATTGTACACCCTCTGACAGGATAGATTCCACCCCTAATGGCGGTTGCGGTCTACTACCTGACATCATCTTTCACCATCTGTTATATCCCCATGAAAAAACAAAGAATCTCTGCAAAAATAGTTGATGCCAAGCTGTCATATGAGAAATAAGCAAATAGGGGTGGTTCTTGCCCGTTAAAGGGAGGGTACGCATGACCAAAACTTTTTTCACCCTGTTATTCGTGTTCAGTACCCTCTAAATCGAGGAGGGGAGATAGGTTTCATAACTTTAGCACGATTTTGTATAAGTACTCTTCCTTACTTCCATTATTTCTACAATGTTCCAGATAGATGTCAGTAGCTTCTAAATGTTTCTAGATGCGGCGCCTTCTCTTAGACTATTGACGAACTAACAAACTCAGGTTTCTATTACTTATACATGGAACTTTAGAGGAAATTCATACAAATATCTCTAGGGTAGAAATATGTAACAATATTATTTACCACCTACGTACGAAAAGCGCATTTTGTTGTCATATTCTGAGATCGCATTTACAATGCGCCGTTAAAACATATGCCTATTTAGTTCAGCTTAGTACACCAAATATATTGAATTTGGATGGCACGGGAACGATGACAATCTAACATTTAATGATCGATTCAAATGTATTTAACCGCGAATATCTCAAAAACGAAGGACCTAATAAAATTGAAAGTGCGTGTGTCCTTTATGTGTCTCTTGTAAACCAACCACTGAAATTTAAGTAACTTACGTTGAACCGTTTTGAATAGTTTTATTGAAAAATGTGTCACTTTATAAGGAGATTTTGACTATACCAGCTTTTAATTTGTTATACCTCGGAAAATATGCATTCTATGTGAATAATATTATAGGCATAGATAAAACAGATTTTTTTCTTACGGTGAAATTTTGTCATAATTTTTTACCTCAAAATTATCGTCAAATATATTATTTTATGCTTATTCGATTGGTTAAAATATCTTTGAAAAGTGGAACATTTTTCTAATATAACTTAGCAGACCTTTAACGTAAGTTATTCAAATTTGAGCGAGTGGTTTACAACAAACACAAAATGAACACTTCATTTTTTCATTTGTTTCAGATCCTTCGTTATTGAGATAAACGTTTAAAGGGAGGGTCCGCTACATCTGCAATCGATGATATAATGCAACGCGTATAAGCTCAAAATTATTGCACTCTTTGGCCATCAAACTGTTATAAACAACGATTTTTTTGTTTTTGAAAAGTTAATTCATAATAAGTTAAACTCCATGCGCCTATACTAACTAGTACTCTATCTTCAATAATAAAAATAAATTCCCGACACAGATTTTTCCAGTGACGCTACTGAAAAATACATGTGATCTCAAATTTATAGTGAAATATAAATAGGCTGAATCTGATATGCATGATGTTATGCTAGGTGTCCCCAAAGGATCAATGCTGGGGCCTTTGTTATTTGCCATATAAATTATCTCTCTTATCATATAAAAAAAGGTCTTACAGTTTTGTACGCGGATGGCGCAGCTAATTCTGTATCGGCTACAAGCAATAACGATTTTCATGAAGGTATCAATAATGTTGTGTGTGAAATGAATTATTAGTGTAACAGAAATAAATTAATACTAAATGAGAAAAAAACAGTGTTTCTTAATTTTAGCACAAGAAAAATTATCTCATTAAACTTTCTACCTTCAAAATTCTTGGGTACATATACCTATATAGTCAGGTCACTCACGAGGGAACCACAAGGTAACCATGTATGTAGCAAACTCAACAAAGCATATTTTGCCATATTTCAACTAAAACCTACTTTAAGTGAGGAGGGACTCATGGATGTTTACTATGCGCTAGATTACTCTCATCTATCCCTTAGTATTTGTGTCTGGGGAAGGTCTAGCCAATTATATAGAACAAAAAAAAAATATAAGGCTGATACTTAATTTAAATTATAGAGAAAGTTGCAAAAATACTTTCATTACAAAGCAAATTTTAACCGTGCCCTACATTTACTTACAGAATCGGAAAGTGTTGGTTTTTGTATGCACTAGTTTCAACGATTTAACCGACCGTCCACAATAAAGGCTTCTACCAGTACTCTAGCAGTAAACAGTGACACGCCCATCAAGAGAATCATGTACATAACCTCTTGCTTCTCTTTTACTTGCCACTCTCGCTTGCTCTTATTGCCATATCAAAACCAACACTTTCCGATTCAGTATATAAATGTTTAATATTCGCAAAATCAAACTTGCAAGAATTTAAAACTCTAAATAACAGCCATGCTTACAATACGAGACACGAAAAGCTGCCTGCGACTATTGTGACGTCTTTTTCTTCCAGGTGTCTTGTGCACTAGACGTCTAGAAGCGTCACTTTAGCGCCGGTCAATTTTTAGTTTATTTTCAGTCAGACTCGGGCGCCACCTTTACAATTTATTTACGTGGGGCAAAGGATCCCACACCAGCCTCCTAGCGCAGCCTGTTTCAGTAGGGTTGGGATAGCTACAGTGAAGAACGGTGATTCCAGAGGTCGTTAGGACAGATTAGACAAACACACACACAGCAGTAAAACACGTGTTTAAAAAAATGACAGTCTTTATTCAAGAGTGTAAATAAATAAACAAAATCAGGTACTTGTAACCATTACGAATTATAATACAGTATAATACAACTTTACAATGAATTCTGAATGTACCATGTATGTGCCCCAGGCAAGCAAATCTACGAACTCGAAAAGTACGCGACAGTGACAAGTCGGGTACGAATACCGGACACCGGAAGAAACTTTTAAATTATTAAAATTATCAGACGTCACTGAAAGTATAAGGCGTAGGAAATGACCTGGCAAAATATAATTCTGGTTGTTAACTTAGGTCGCAGTCAACACCTGGCTCGGAGCGGAGCTAGCAATATATCTGATATAAATCAGATGCGGGGTACGGACTTATGTCTATGACTATTCGTCGGCCATAACGAGGAACGGTCAAAGAGACTCGAAGCAGGGCTAGCAAGCACAGGGGCCTGTATTGAACTAACGTAAGTCGCCGGATAATAAATTATGAATTATATTTCACAAGTCCCTCGTAAACCCTGTATTTGAGTTAAAATATAATAACTTACTACTGGATCTCTCAATGCACACGGGATAACAGGCAAAGTCTTATTGCAGAGAGATAGGTGTTTATAAGACAAGTACAGGTATACAGGAATCTCACCTAGAGACAGACAGACGGAACAGGTCTTAACACCGTAATCGTGGAATTGTATCTCGTTATTTTGGTCGCGGGTTCGCGGCTTTTATATGATTCGCGACGTTAGTGGGGTCGTGTGCAAAATTTACCCATTGAGTGCCTCTAACACATCGCCTCCCCTGCGAACATACATTGTTTTTATCTACATTTTTATATTTGAAAACGGATTCAATCCTTTCTTATACATAGGTTCACATTTTATGATTGAAAAATTATTTTTTAGTTTTATTCCCAAACATTAGTTTTTAAGTTAACAAAACTATTCGAAATAAACCTTTTAATATAGCCAGACCAAATTAAATTGAAAAATATTAGAACTAACATAAAATAATTAATACAGACAGGCCAAGTTGAATTATGAAATTTAAAATACAATAGCAGACATATTTTGCTATCAGTATGAAAGTAAAATATCTAACGCGGGCAAGGTAAAAATAAATTAAATTTCTATCACTTAGTTTACAGGAGAAATGCGCAACGAAGTTTTTATTTGAAAAGAACCAAAATTATGTAAAAATTCCAACAGAAAATTGCTTAGTTACACTATACGGCACAAAACAGCCAAATTTAAGGGTAGCGGTGCCATGCTTAGTAAAATGATTTCGTAATTAGGCAATTTCTTCTACATCCCTGAACCGATTTAAAAAAAATTTTAATAGGCTTTTAGAGACAACTCTATAGAATGACACTAGGCCATTTTCGTACAAATAAAAAATGTTTTTCTTTCTTTACTTATCAATAGTCCAGTACTATTCTATAAAGTAATCTCTAAAAGCCTAGCAAAAATTGTTTTCAATCGGTTTACGGATGTAGGAGAAATTGTCGAATTACGTTCACGGCACCGCCTACCTTAAAGAATAACTTCACGCCGCGGCATGTAGAGCGAGTCTGGCACTTGGATGGGTGACCATATCTCATCTCGCCATCCTGGTTAAGTGGTAAAGTAGCTGTACTTCGCCAGGACGTTAATATAAATAACGCTAAACTTCCAAGTAGAGCCATTGGTTAGAAACAAACTTACGGAATGAGAAATGTATCTTCCAGAAATTTCGTAAAAAGGCGCAAAAGTGCGATTTTTTCCGATTTCGCAATTCCGAATCGAATCGTGACCTCCATAATCGAATTCGGCAGGTCATTTACATAAGAATAAGACTTCAGTTTTTGTATGGTCGCGATTTTATTTTGCTCTCCAACTAAATTAACAATATTTTATATGTATTTTGTCATCGAATATAATATTTTTAAATATAAATATACAGTAACATATATGTACAATTTTTATTGTTTTACTCCTCGCAAATAGGGAATCGAAGTGTATATTTCATTTGATCAGCACCGTTTTAAGACCGTAAATATCGCCCGTAGAGAGAACAAAATCATATCGTTCGTAGTCATCAAATTTTGAACAACTTTTAAAATGTCCGTTCGTCCATCTATTCGTTTGTCCGTCCCTCTACCGTCCGTCCGTCCGTCATGTATCTTGTAAGTACCATAAAGGAAAAAAAGAATGATTTCATTTGAACTTAAACAGTAAGTTATTGTTAGCTACAGGAAGAACCCTATTGTTTCTGGAAAAAAATCGGGTAAATATAAAAATGATGAAAAATTTTAAGAAAAAATATACCTGAAGAGTACTGCAAGGAAGATAACTATCTATATACAAACGAATACTGCATATTATGCTGACAAGCGATTCACCAATCAACATGGCATCATTGGGAGATGATTAATGCAAACTTAGTATTTATAATTAATGAACTAACTTATTACAGGAGACCACTAAAAAGTGTGAAAGGAACTCTTGAAAAAATTTACACTATCCTGTTTCAACGAATTCCATTGCCTCCATATCTATCTAAACTAACCAGAGTGTACTCAGTACAGCGCAACCTTTTGAAGGACGAGGAAAGGATTGTGAAAATGAATCGGAGAATCGGGTTGCGTTTGTTATGACAGTGTCTAAAGCTCGAGATGGAGCTCTTAATTAATGGGTTTCTTTGTTTGGATTGAAAATAGCAAATGTATTGGTGGCCTGCGGCAAAGTGTTCGACCGAACAAGCGTATCACGCCAATATCGCACCAACCACCCCATCCACATATCCTCAGGGAAAATTCATATATGTTGTGTATTGTGTATACGAATAAGCGAATTTGATGCTCTACATACATGTGCACTTCTAAATCTGTGTCATTTTCTACATTCAAATTTAAATCCTTCACATAAATACAGAACCATGTAGTGCATTATATAAAAATTCAGTTATATATGCAATATTCAGTATAAGTAATCTTGTCGACTCTTTAGTAAATACGTTTATGCTGTTTTTAGTAATTCATGGTGTTATATAAAGGTGTTGCTTATTTAACATTTAGTTAAATGACCCCGCACAAAATGGTATCATTTTAGACTTTACTGAAAATGTCTGTATTTTTTTTATGTTTCAGCTTATCACCTGCTGCAATGGGTGCAAGACAGAAATTGGCAGATTTTAAGATATGGGAGATCGATCGACAATGCAATACAGTCTGTCTATTTTACCAGGGTCGCGCCAAATATCTTGGTTAATGTCTATTGTAGAAGAAAAAAGTTTTAATAAAAGTTATCCCAATTTTTGTCAGCTATTTCAGTAAAAATAAATTCGAAGCTCCTACTTTGTGAGATATAGTACAAAATCATAAAAAATAGGAAAATCACAAACGCTTATATCTTCCTTATTAGAATGGAATAGAATAGAATAGAATAGAATAGAATAGAATAGAATAGAATAGAATAGAATAGAATAGAATAGAATAGAATAGAATAGAATAGAATAGAATAGAATAGAATAGAATAGAATAGAATAGAATAGAATAGAATAGAATAGAATAGAATAGAGTAGAGTAGAATAGAATAGAATAGAATAGCATTTATTGATGTATTATACATATAGCATTTACACAAGTCATACATGAACAACAACAACAAAAAGAATAAAACTTTATAGAGACAAAATACGAAAGATGTACATATAATATACACGTATATATAGTCACAAACAATTTTGAGTATATAATATAATGTAACAATGAATGATTAACCAACAAACTAGAATGGACAAAATAAATTTAACACGCAACAAAATGAAAACACAGTGCATACTTAACCGGATTTTTAAAGTAACGTGTAGCAATCTACTGTGTAAACAAAGTTAATTATGATCAGCACATTTAACTTAAACAATTAATGTACTGAATGTCATTTGGTTTACAAATTTCTCAAATTTCAACGGATATTGGTGCATTTAAATATTAATTTATTGAATAGAAGCAATGTATTAGAATATAGTTTTTTACTCTATCTTTAAATTGAAAATCGTTCAAGTTTTTTATATTAGAACTTCGATTAAAGAACTTATATCTAGATACATAATTGTACTGATTTGTATGTTGCTGAGATAGTTACAATCTAAGGCACTTCTTCCCATAAGTTCTTGATTGGCTAGTCGATTCGGGCACGATCGGTAAGTTCGATTATCATAATCTCAGTTTGGCACTTTTGACACTGTCCGCCATTAATGTTAATAAGTGTTTTTCGTGTTTTTCGATCAAAATGTGGTGAAGAAGTCTTTTTATTTTAAGTTGTGATTTGCTCAATACCTAAATAATATTCTCTATTTATATTTACACAGTTAAGTGACAATATATTTAGTGCAAAATGGTTAAGTGCTGGCCGTTTGCAGAAAGCAGTTTAGAAAAGAAGAAAATCGATCGTTCCATAATCGTAACATGATGAAGTTCAGTTTACAGTTATAAAGTAAATAGCAATTAAATTTTAATATCCTTTCAATACATATTTATCTTACTGTTATATCGTATGCCTACATCACGTTGTATAAAGAGCCGGTAATGCAGGAATTGCAATAATTCATTTTAATGAAAATATTTACCATTCTACACATTTTCTACACACACAACGCCACTGTTGCCTATGGGATGTGATGTTCATCTATTCTTTTTAATGGACATATAATGTGACTATGTTGGGAGCAAACAATATAGTGAAAAGA
Source organism: Rutpela maculata (assembly GCA_936432065.2). Lineage (NCBI taxonomy): Eukaryota > Metazoa > Arthropoda > Insecta > Coleoptera > Cerambycidae > Rutpela > Rutpela maculata. The sequence goes on from OW386286.2 coordinate 91,788,936, forward strand.
TAGCCTGTTATGTATCTAGATATGTTTTTTAATCGGAGTATTAGAACCGATTTGTATTCAAGGAATTTTTCAGTGATTTTGTGAGCCTGAATTTATCCCGAACAATTTTATCCGCAAATCTGGTGTTGTAATTATGAATAGCACGTATAGAGCATGTGTATAGAACAGTGATTTATTTTTATGTATTTCTAAAACTTGATAATATATATATATATATATATATATATATATATATATATATATATATATATATATATATATATATATATATATGCCGAAGGAAGTGGCATTATTCTAAATTTAATAAAAGTGTAATCTCTGAGTCCCGCACCAGCATACATACTTTTGGAGGAAATTTTTATAGATTGTGATGAATTACCCCATAGGATCGCGCCATAAGTTAAATGCGAATGAAATAATGAGAAGTATGCAGTATATAAAATTTCAGGACTTAATACCTTTTTTAGTTGCCTAATAAGATGATTACAACTTGCCAGTTTACTACTTAAATTATCTATATGGGCAGACCAATTTAGCCCAGTATCGAGAGTGATCCCAAGAGCTTAACATTATTTATGCTATTATCATCATTGTTATTGTTTGAACTAGAGAAAGAAGCAGTGTTTTGTCTGGATTTAATTTCAAGTAGTTAGCAGTAAACCACGTTTCAGTTGTTTTCGTTTATTTTCATTATCTGGTTAAGGTTGATCATATTTGGAACAATATTAACCAACGTTGTATCATCCGCAAACAAGATACATTTTTCTGGCATTAGATAATACGAAAGATCATTTATGTATACGATAAATAGCAGGGGCCCCAGTATCGAACCCTGAGGTACACTATGTTCTATAGTATTGAAATCTGATTTACTTTCGCCAATAATGACACGTTGTTGCCTGTTTTTTAAATAAGATTATGATACAAAGAGTTAATCCTCTAATGCCGTAACGCTCCAATTTATCCAGTAGCCAGGTGTGGTTGACACAGTCGAAGGCCTTGCTGAGGTCACAAAGTGTGATAGCACTCTGTTTACCCCCCTCAAGGCCCTCCACTGACTTAGCCACCACCCTAACCACAGCCTATACTGTTGAACAATTTTTGCGGAAACCATATTGTCTTTTATTTAATAATTTACTACCCTCTATAAAAGCAGACAGACGAATTTTTAACAGCATTTCCAGAACTTTACCAAAATACGGGATTATTGAAATAGGATGATGATCATTGGGCGAGCCACTGTCTCCCCCTTTGAAAACCGGTACGACTCTGGCCAGTTTAAATGAATCTGGAAAAATCACCTCAGCGAAGCATGCATTGATCAGCTTTGTTAGCGGGCAGCAATTATGAAAACTGTATCTTTTAATATTTTAGTGTTTATGTCATAAGATATCGACAGCACTTGAGTCCTTCAGTGAATTTATAACATTTAAAACCTCAGTTTCCGCAACTGATTTCAGAAAAAATGACTTTAAATTTATTGGTGTGTTATATTAATGTAGTATGCAGTACTAGGATCATTTTGTGGAAGAGATTTTATGATGTTTTCTGCTATTGAAACAAAGAAATTGTTCAGAACATGAGGTTCAAGTTCTGAATCTGTCCTAGTAATGTTTATCTGTGAATTTATTTCGAAATTTACCAGTTTCCACCCATCCCTTGCTTTATTATTCGAATCTGATACGAAGTTGCTGTATGCAGTTTGTTTAGTATTTAAAACAGAATTTTTATACTGTGTTATACTATATGAGGAATTATTACCATTTATTGTCAGAGCAATTTTGACGCAGTTTACAGTGGGAGATTTCCAGATGCTGGAGAGTATAGATTTATGTTAACCAAAATGAAGGAACCTCTTTGAGACAAAGAGAAACTGTCGCATAAGAAAAGATAGTTAAGTGAGGGAGATAAGCCGAGGAGAATAAGATTTTGTAGATATTTGTTAAATAAGAAAAGGAATGACCCGCTGTAGCAAAATAATTTGGTCGGATGAATCAAATTTTTCTAATAATGGATTTTTTAATAGACATATTCATTTTAAGTGGACACAGGAAAGTGCACATTGGTGCAGAGAGACTGCTTTCCAAGAAAGATTTTCTACGAATGCTTGAGTGGGTCTTTTAGGGACTAAAGTAATTGTGTCTGATTTTTATAATGGCAAATTAACCTCTCGAAGATACCTTAATTTATTGCAAAACGAGTTTCAAGATTTTCTTTGTGAATTAACGTTGGCAGAAAGATTAAATTATTCATATTTTCAACAAGATGGTACTCCACCTTACATTGCTGTGGCCACCTCGATCATCAGATATTAGTTCCTTGGTTTTTTCCTCTGAGATTACATTAAAGACGAGGTATTTCAAACTGTTCCTGAAAGTATTGAGACCTCAAAACCAGAATTAAAAACGCATGCTCCAAAATGTAATACGTGTCGCGTCCCGTAGAGTGTCAAAGTACCTTTTTATGGCAAGTTAAATTTGATTAATTTTATTGTCAAAATTTTGTAAAAAGTCCATTCTGTCGCTCCGTGCATCATTCAGTTCAGAAAAAACGTTTATTCTATTTTTAGAAGCATTCTAACATAACGTGATTTCATATCCTTTCATGTACAGAGACTCCAACGGTTTAAACTTAAACCCACGTCCGACTAAACTTTAACTTTGAAACTAGATGCAATCTTGTACGAATATTTTAATTAGTTAGCTTAAAGTAACAAGTCACGCCTATCGAACGACTACTGAAGGCACGGACGCGAAAATTAGAGAATCACCAGAAAATGCGAATTTGGAACTTTTCGAGAAACTTTAATTACTTCCACATCCAGTGGAAGTATAGTAATGACAAAAAAATTTTAAAATATTTTTATTGTTCAAATAGGCTTAGAATGTCATGAAACGTCGAGTTTTTAAGTTTGAGCCAAAAAAAATGTTCTCTCTGTCTGTCGGTCTTCTGTCTGTGCGCACGTTTACTCTGGAACCGTTTAAGATACTGACTTGAAATTTGGTGCACATATGTACTTTAACGAGATCTGAAACTAGATTATATTTTCATCTTATTCCGTTGAAGGGTTTGGGGGTAAATTGGGGTCAATTTGGGATAAATAGGTAAATCAAGCAGGTAAGAGTTCAGAAAATTGGTATTTAGTATATACAAGAGTAGCTAAGGTCTAAACATTTTTGGCATTAGCCACCCCCATTATTAAAGGGGGTGAAAAAAAGTTGTGATTTAGTGTGTGTACAAGAACCAGAAACCTCAAAATATTTTTTTACTTCATTTTTTACTACCATCCCCCTATCACCACCCCCACCCTACTACCGATGTGGAGTATCGTTTTATAAGTTTTTGGGGTAGAGGATTTCAAAAATTATATTATTCAAGTTCCATAAGCAATTATTTCCACATACAAAATTTGTTCGTTGTGAGTGACTTGGACAGAAAATCTGGATGTGGAAGTAGTGATTCCTTGGGCAGCGGTTTTTTATTATATAAATCGGGACTCTGCAACGCGAAGTCAGTCAGTCAGTCTTTTCACACTATACGATCGAAAACAATCTAAACCCACGAATAACAAAGGCAAATTTCCACTGAAGTGTTTTTCTTCTGATAGTGAACTATTAATTTATGTTATTAATTAACTTTAGTGCTAATTAAGTTTAGTGAAATTTAAGTATTGTTAGAACGTGAATCCGTAATACAAATATTCTTTTATTTCTAAAAGTGACTTTAACTCGTACCAAACCTCCCATAGATTTACTATACAGAGTGTTCAACTTTCAAGTGATAAAAGTAGGTGGCAGCGCAGTGTTCCTTGTGCACGAATCTCCGACGATAGGTTCGTGTTCATGGCGCCCCACGTTTGGTGTCATAAAGATCGTTTTAAATAAAATAAAATACATGCTTTGAAGATCGTTCTGCCGCAACTCCCGGCCGTTGTGTTACTTTCGCGTGCTTAGTCGCGTATTCTGTGACGTAACGTATATTTATTTATTGATTGTAAACTGAACATAAATATGATACTATGACATGTAAGATAAATAATATGAAAGTATAGTAATTTGGTAATTTGGTTTGTTAAAAGTGCGCGTATCATCGTCAGGTTCTAGGAGTGGGTTGTTGGCCTCCTGCCGCCTGAAAATGGCAATTTCAAGTTTATAACCATTATTATCTCCATGTATTCTGTTATGTTGAGGAGTATTGAGAATTCTATACTGTATATAAAGTGGTTAAATAAATATCTATCTATCTATAAAGTAAAAATTTCAACAAGAATGTTTAACCATCAGAACCTTAATGAGCAAGCTTCTTCTGTAGCAGTTTCCTGTATCCAGCCAACAGCACCATCGAGCAAAATCAGTTTTGAATATCCAGTCAGTGGCATCTTCTTCTGGCATAATTTATCATTTGTACTAAAAAGTTATGAATAAAATTTGTTCGTTGTTACGTAAAAAAATGTTTATGTGGAGAAAAGTGTCGTCAAATGGAAAAGTATTGCTAAGTGAAAAAGTAGCACTTTTCTTCACTGGTTTCTATAAGGAAAATACTTTATTTCCGTTAATTACACAACAAAACATATTTATTTTAATATATAGGTTTGTGTTTTTGATGGACCACAAATATTTTTTAACTGCTTGTCAAATGTACACGTTATCTACTTTAATCGCAAACAAACAAATAAACAAAAAATAAAAAATTACACCTCAATCTTTTAAAGTATCAAGTTTCAGATACTGTATTAGTTTGTTTGTTGATATGTATTTTGGTACCTATGTAAAAATCGATATATGTGTATATTTATATGGGAAATATAACATAATGATATAAAGGGAACATTTAACATCTTCCGACAATACTCCCGGAAATAAGTATCAGTCTCAATAATATTCCGTGGCTATATTTTGCATTTATGTATATTTCATGATTTGGTTAATGTAAGCAGTTTAATCTGTTTTGTAGCATACCAAAGGAAAAGAGGCAGAGAAGAGTGCATAGTCAGGGCCTAAAGCAATCTGCTTCTCATGCAATTTTCATCTTGAGCTTTAGTAGAATAAGTTATCTAAGGGAGTTCTCCCCCAATTCACTACCTTACCAGTATAAAACGGTCTCATCTAAATATTGTTTAAACCTTACTGTGTTACTTCCTAAAAGAGACAGTTTTTAGAAAGATTTTTGAATCAAACGCATCCTCCATCTTTATGAACAATAAAGTTATATACTAATTTCACTGGATTAATACGATAGGCCATTATTTGAAAATATCTATATGTGATTTATATTTAATTTCCTTAAATAAGTGCAATATACACTCATTGTCAAAATTATCGCATCATCCAAAATTTGCCACGATTTTGAAGTTGATTTTTTTCTAAATTGCTTGTCCAAATTTAATTATTTTCTGTTTTGTTTTGTAGATTAACTTTTCTGAGATGGAAAATTATGCTGATTTAAAGTAAGAATTGTTTTCCTTGTATACAGAACATAACAACAAAGCTATGTTTTTTAATTCAAAACACCCTGTGGGACTCTCCATGAACATCAAAATACAGTTTAGATTCAACTATACCTCATCTTTTCTTAACATTTTCGTTTTTGGTACACTTTTACATCATTGCTATTAATGGAGTGAAAAAAATATTCTAAATGTTTGCTTTTTGAATGTTTCTTTTTTGATATTTGTCCTATACCAAAAACACACATACACTGTAAAAAGTCAGGGTAAATTCACAATGCATTTACAGTAAATATTGAGGTAAATTTGAAGGAGATTTTTACATAAAATCTGTAAATATAATAATTTTGGAAAACATAGTGTAAAAACACTGGAATGTGTATTTTTACATACGTATTACAGAAATAATTGTGATTATACTATAAAAATGCTATAAAATTCACATAATTCCTTAAATTGACAGCTAATTTTACATTAAATAATCATGCTATTTTACAGTACTTCACTTGTAACTTTACAACCTATATTGCTGGCAACAAGTAACCCATTTTAACTACCGGAATTTTGTAGTATTCCTTTTTACAGTGTACAACAAAATTATGGCATTACTTGATTTTCCATAGCTACCTAAATAATAATTTCCAATGTATATGTTTTTAAATAGTGGTTACTCATATTCTTCAAATTGGTTATATTTTCGTAACCAATGGACTGGGTTAGGTCAACCGGACTTAAGATAAAGAGGAAAGACCATTCTTGTAAAATATGTTATTAGGTACCTCATTTTCAAAAAAAAAAATCCATAAAGAATGGGGCTAGGGAAATCCTAATTAATAAGAATACACTTGCATTCAACGACATCGAGATTGATTGATCATCTACTCAATCAGTATTAATAGATGATATGTGGTGTTAAGGTCGATCACATTTTTTAATTCATACGTTTATTTATTTTTTTTTTTTTGATAATTTTATTTTATAATATTCATGAAATATTTAGAATTAATGGGACATACAAGTAGAACAAACACGTATATCAGGAATATAGAAAAAATACTACGATTTAACTCTAGTTTATGGTTTAGAAATTAAATTTTAAAAACATTTAACACAAACCCGAATATAAATAAATCGATTCAATGGCTAGCTATTCCTGCTTAAATCAAAACGATCAAACCTTTTATATCATGCATTGATTCCATTCCAATTCACGATGGCACGCTACGTCTTTTAATGTCAGGAAAGAGGTGAGGATAAATCGTTTCGCCAATTTTGTTCAACATCTACTGATAACGAATAATTTTTACAGCAACAGAGGGATAGGATAGTGGACTCTATAATGGAAGGAAGGTTTGCAATCTCAGATATCCAGACATGATGCTCCTCGGACAAAACGACATTCTTTAATCAAAAGTGGTAAAATGTGATTGAATTATGTAAAGGTGATATTTAACCAAAAAGTTGTCCTGTCAGGTAAATGAATGTTTATTCGCTGTTGGATTGACGAAATCACAGCAGATGGTTGTATAAATTAATTTCAAAATATTGCAAATATTAACATGCTTCATGCTATTATTATTATTAAAATAAATAAGATAACAAATATGGTACAAATCTTACTTTTTGCACAAATAAAGCATGTATACAATAATCAATTCTAGATAAAGTTAAGCTTAAAGAATAATAAGAAATTGCCTTGACGTATAATTTGACGTGTTTTAAGCGAGCCGTTACGGCCTATCTATTGGTGACGTTGCCAGTGTTTGAAATGTTAATTTATCGGTGATTGCGTAAATATCAGATGCCAGTCGCCTTTTTCAGTTAATTTTTAATAAAATGACGCATTGAACATTAATTGTCGAGAATTTCATTGACGCATTTAACTTTTTGGTGTAATTTTTAAATTACAAGCAAAATATAACAAGCTAAAAACTACATTTTGATATGCTTTTTATTCCTGTTGGGATGATTCAGTACCTTTTCAGCAGATGGTCGTAGGATGACTCAGTACATTCTGACATGTTTTATTTTTCTTTTTTTTTTCTTTTTGCATTAGCTAAAGTAAAGGCTAACTACATTTTGAAATACAGAAAGGGCATCGGTTATATTGTTAATGAATTTTTTTTGGTTTGGACACCTATAGATAATTTCGTGTATTACCAAAATAAAGACTTTTTCGAGACGGCACGATGTTCATAGTACTTAAAGCCTGTTTTGTTTTGCATTCGTATGTTTCTTTTACAATGGGTGCAATGCAGAAATTGAAATTAATTTTTTTCTTACTGAACTATTTGAAATATCAAAATTTTACAAAAGATACAAATTTATCATAATCAGTTTTTCTACTTTATAAAGTTGGAATTGATATACTAAACTGTGAAAATGTAAATAACTCGTTTATTTTTAATTTTTCGAAAAAACTCTATTTCAGGTTTTTTGTCCAAAGAGGTCCGTGGCTTATACCGGTTATAGAGATTGATCGACGGAATACTTAATTTTCGATTTTTATTAGGAAACTGTTCGGTATTTGTAGAATTTATCAAAAAAATGAAGTTTTCCAGGATTTGTAGATTCGCTTTTGTTTTGTCAAATTTATCACAAACGTCACCTCATAGACTTAATCAAGCCCTACAATCGCCATTTTTGAAAATCAAAATCGGACCTTCTGTTCGGAAGTTATCAATTTCTTTGGAAAATCAAACTCGGCCTTGGAAAAAATACTTGTGGTCAACGGATTCGGGCCGCCAGCAATAGGCTTCATTTGTGGCCGTGTACCTTCGATTCCACCAAGTCTCATCGAAATCGATCAATATCCTGGACAGTTATCGTGCTTCCTAGCCCGATTTCGAGAAAACCAGTTTTTTATAAAAAAATTCAATTTCCATTTGTTCTTCGACATTGTCTCCGGTATATTTATCTGCAGATCGTTGCCATCGGCACCATCTCTTTTTTGAAATATCTCGATCCGACTGCCCGTTACCGAATGATTCAAATTTTCCCGAAAAACTTGAAACGTCTATATCGCGTACTTCCGGTTTCCGAACGGAGCCGAGCTTCCAGCGTTAAGGTTTTCTAAAGACCTACTATTAACCACCCAAGTTTCATCGAAATCCGAAAGCGGATTAGGGGGGGCTGAGCGTGACAGACAGACAGACCGACAGACCAACTGACCGTCGGACGGAATTTTCTAAATTCGTTTTCGAATCGATTTTTTTTCAAAATGTAGTAACAAGCGTTCAAAAAATGTCAGGTAGACTACCTTTGTTTACAGAAAACGCTCTTCTCAAGCTTCTCATTTTCTCAAGAGTACAAAATATTTATGCTCGAGTCACATAGACTAAACTGGTATCTCGACCAATCGTTATACAACACTTGCATTTTCTTTCACTTACCTCTAAAGCAATGTCGTTGGGGTAGACTGGATGATAGGCAATTGGCGATTATCACACACTGCCAAATTGAAAATAAGAAAAAAATTTCTTTGAATCGTTAAATGAAACATCGGAAAAGATAATCAATCTTTTCCAGAATAGCAGTATAAAAGTACAAGAAGGCTCCAATTGGCCTGAGCCCATGCCATAAAAGTTAATCTTAATTAAGTCTCATATAACGATTAGTCGAAATACTACTGCTGTTAGACTGTTACTTTCACAATCAGTAAAAGTTGATGGACAATGGTAATATTTCATAGAAGATTGTTTAGAAAGAATTTAGGAATAAGTTTCTTAATGTTTTTTATTACAATAGATTTCGTTGTAAGTACCATTCTGTTAAACTCTTTGCTGAAATGAAAAGAAGGAGGTGGTCTACTAAAGAATCACATACTTGAACTTATTGAAAATGTAGTGGAAATCATGGAAAATGTCCCTCTGTGCCTTCCAACTTAGATAACTGTGGTATTAGTTGATACTGTTTTGAAGAAAGCTATACCACACCCGTTTTCATAATGCCTTACTTGCGTGCAAACATGAAAACTATCCAATCACATTAAGATTGAGATAGTACAAGATTATAAAAAGATATCTTGGACACCTTGTAGTAACTGCTCATATCATATTCGCAGTTAATGGTCATAATCTCAACATAGAATGTAGATAGCCAGATCGGCAACTTGACAAAAATATCACGAAGCGTACGGAGATCAGGCTTGCTGACGCCACATTCGCCTGTCTTTCGGTTCTTTCTGGATCTTCTAGAAATAAGATATAAAATCCTTATCGACGTCGCATGGGTGCTTGTTCATTGAGAGTCATTTTTGACCGTTGATAAAGAATTTTCGGCATGCTGGTCTTTGTAGCTGGGGTTGTTTTAAATATTCCTTAATCCAGCTGTATAGGAAACTGTTCCATCAATCCTCTAGGACGATGTTTTGTTAATTTGTTAGTTTGTGGACAATTTTATCTCTGTCTTTCTTCCCGGAAGTATCATGTAGTCTTTAACTACCTCCTCTGGGACTGTATTCTAATCTTATGTGGATTACAAAAGTTTCGTTGTTTTCGGTTAGTTGTATAGTGACGGCCGCAAAGTTGATTTGGGAATTGTGTCATTTTAGAAGTTATATGCCACTGATTACACAGCTCCACAAAGTAAAAAATGTGGTCTGTATTTGGAACTCCATTGGGTAGACCCTATGTATTTCGACATGCTGAACACGAATTAGGTGTCCGTTTAGCTCCATCACCCACCATTTTTCTGCAAATCGCGAAAATAATCTAAAAAAGCCCTCATAATTTAGGTTATTTTCAGGATTTACTAAAAATTGGTGGATGATGGAGCTAAACAGACACCTGATTCGTATTCAGCAAGTCGAAATACATAGAAATTGCCTAGTGGAGTCCCAGAAACATACAATTTTTTTCTTGTGTGTGTCTGTGTAATATATGAATATAACCGGATCCTCCACTATTTTATAGAAAACCGCGTATGCAAATATATTACGCAAACTCACAAAAAAAAGTGAAAAGTGGGCTGTTTCTGGGACTCCATTAGGTAAGCCCCGTGTATTTCGACATGCTGAATACGAATCAGGTGTCCATTTAGCTCCATCACCCACCAATTTTTGGTAAATCGCAAAAATAACCGAAATTATGAGTTTTTTTAGGTTATTTTCGCGATTTACAAAAAAATGGTGAGTGATGGAGCTAAACGGACACCTGAATCGTGTTCAGCACATCGAAATACATGGGGGTCACCCAATGGAGTTCCAGGAACAGACCACCTTTTTATTTTGTGGAGCTGTTTTATTTTTTTAGGTGAATTTTCCAAGATTATGGCCTAAGAGATGGTTTGCATATTTCTTATTTTGATATTTATTGATGTTATTTCGCATATATTGACTATTTAGTTGTTTATGGCCCTAAGAATGACGGGGCTGACGGGGCTAATTTTTATTATAAGTGATTTATTTATGTTTTAGTAGGCCGGTAGGGGCCTATAGTTGTCGAGTCGCCCCATTACGCTTGATCTTAGAGATATCTCTTGTAGATGAAAATATGGGTCGACTATGTTTGCTGACAACTCTGCATCCTGTGAGCGATACCGTCTTCTATTGCAGCCATGGTAGAATGGTCTGTCGTTTGAAGTTCTGATATTAGGGTCAAGTAGATTTCTAGTTGTAACTGTGATGTCTCTGTCTATGTCAGCTTATCTTCCTAGCATCTTGGTATCGTGGGAGTTGTCCATATTATTTTCAACTCTTCGAGAAAAGTAGTTTCTTTGGAAGTGGCGATTTCTCGAATCTCAGCTTTGGTTTTTCAATGAAAATCTTTCTCTGTAAGGGTTGTCTATGAGAGTCGGTTCTGGGTTGGTGTAAGTGGTTCCTTTGGAGGTAGGGGTGTCTTGATTCTCTGCTTCAATTATTATTCTGTGGGAGCCGATTTCTTTTGTTAGTTATAAATCCGGCTTCTTTTCTTATAAACTCTCGTTAGTTAGTAATTAGGGCTGCAATTCCGAATACAATGCTCTTAAGATTCGTAGTCTCCATTTCTTTCTTTGCCAAGAGCAGATACACCTCTTCGTCTTGTGGTTATAAGTAATATTCAAATTGTTCTTTAATTATTACGAACGGCATATCAGGATTGACATCTTCTGGCTGCAGTGGCGCGTTTAGATAAATTGGGTCCTAGGCGCTGTAAGAAAAAAATATCAGATCTAAAGATTTAAAGGCGAACATATTTTTAAATTATTTTGTTGGCAAACTTGTCAATTTGAACGTTGAAATCACAGTTTCGTGTTTCCTCTTATTCAATACATAGAATAGATTAATTTTGAAGTAGGGACTTTGAAATTAAAACTTAATAAAAATAAACGTTTAGTTACAATAAAGCATAAACCAGAGCCCGATTATCAAATAGACAAACTAGGAAATTGACTAGGGGCCCCAACGCGCGACGAGGCGCTCCAGTGGTTCAAGACTAACTAATTTTATCTACCAATGGCCGACAGGCGACGTTTATCGTTTACCATTGATTTAATGGAAAATAAAATGTACAAGGAAATTATTTATTTGTTATTTGATTATTTTATTATTTGCTTTATATGCCAGCCCTGGCATGAACTGGAAAATTTTGAATTTTTATATTCAGTTGTTTAGCGTGATGTATTTGAGATACTTTTTTCCTCAGCCTCCCCTTTCAGCTGAATAGCAGATATGCTACTCTTATTTGCACGACGGCGCTCAAGAGGCTTGGCGCGGCCCTGTGGAGATAGCTCGAAATCTATGTCGTCTCTATAGGTTGATACTAGTGCATTGATCACAGCAGTGCGCTCATCATCATAATCTTTTTCAGAATTTTCTTCATCTTCAGATTCTTTTTCCATCTGTTCACCATCGCCACATTCACCAGAATCGTTTTCTAATGGTTCTTCGTAGTCTTCATCACTGGTTTCAGAATCAGAAATCTATCCAGTTCTTTTTCGGATTTTCTAGATTGTTCTTTCTCAGGTTCTTGAATTTTTGCATTTTCGCTCATCAATTTTCAATTAATTAATCAATCGCAGACTGTACAACGAAATTTTGTGGGTCTCTTAGCATTACTTTCATTACATATTGGTGATATTCAACTAACATCCTAGCTTCGATTTCAATATTGTCGAATCTATCTTTAACTTTGGTTTTCATAAATTCTTTCAGGAAATCAAGCATACTTAATAAAGAAAGTTTAGCGTTTTGTAGGGATTTACTCATTTTATTTATTCGCTGCAAAAATTTCAAATTTGAAAAATTCACCATCATAAGTACTGTTTTCGTACGGATCCATTTTGGTTGCAAGAGCTTTAGCTTTAATTTTAAAATAATTTTAGTAAATAACGACTTGACAAAGAAGTAAAATTTGTACATAGTTTGTTTAACTCAATAAATAGGTAAATGGGGGCCCCTGAAAAAGTGGGGCCCTAGGCGCCGTTGTTTGGCCGATGACATTAGCTCAGCAATGTATTTTTGCTCAGATGCTCTTTTCATTGGACGTATCCAGTTTTCGGAGACTGGCATATTTGGTTCGAATTATTTGGATTTTTTCTTCTTTCCACGAACTGTTGTGGGAGGAAAGAGAAAGAGAGAGATGTAGAAGCGCTTCGTTTGTTTTATAAGGAAGGTAATAATAATATGGGCATTATCAACACCAAGAACGCAACAATGCCTCCATCATATTGCCAGTTAGGGATATAAGACAAAGGAAATAAAAAGTATATATGTACAAAACTTACATTTTGTTTATTGCAACTCTATTTTAAAGTACAAGAATATTGTAAGGCAAGATTGTATATCAACTAAAACTGTAGTAGTGTGATTCTTCATCACATCTTACGTCTATTTATATGAAATATTTTGCTAACAGCAACAGTATGTTGGCCTGGTCTTGCATTATGGTACGTTAAGAAGTCCTAACTAACTGTTTGCATAATCGATAATTGTAATAACCTAGTAGATAATGTTAATTAATATAAAGCATTAATTAAACAATAATCTAATTTCTTTCCATTACAAAATAGGTGATTAAAATAATTTAAAAAAATCTTTTTTAAACTTCGAGCTGCTGTAATCATTAAACAGTTATCCGTGGAAGAAATAACTTCAGCAAAAGTTTTAGGAAATTTTATAATATATAACTTTGATAATATATAGGAGCAATGGAGATAGAGATAATTACAACAAACTGCAGTGAAGCGCTTTTTACCTTTCTAACCGCTGTAAATTGTGACGTATTAACAATAGAGAAAAAATTTGCAAATTTTTTATTCCCTACAATATTTCTAATAACTAATTTTATGACAGAACTAACAAGAAGGCAGGGAAAAGCGAAAAATCTATATGCTTCGTCGATTCCAATATGGCAACTGTAACGGCAACAATATTTTTGTGGAAAACTTTAATTAATGATTGTATCAATCCCTTATAACTATTATACATAAAAAAATTTCTTGTGGAAATTATTCGGGTACCTCCGTATTTTGCTCTTCACTAAATAAGGAATACCTGCTACTTTTGTTTACTAATGTAATTTTAAATGGTTATTATACCCATTTCCTTCAATAAGTTTCACTGGTAACAAGAGTAATATTTTACTTTAAAAAGTATCGTAATTCTAACTGGGTTTAGTCAGATGCTTTTTTGGACCATCCGATACTCGAGCTTATTAGTTTCGTTACTTTTATTCGATATTCTCATACGATTTTAATTAAAATTTCGGCACTTCAAAGAAAAATAACATCAACAAATTACTACTATTAAAGATATATTTTCGTATGGCTGTGTATATAAACAAATACTTTTAAGCATCGAGTACGAAATTGTTTCAAAGGCAAAGGTTAGGTGAAACATAAACAAATCCGGCACAGAAAATGGAAAGTTTATAAAATCAGCAGCTTATCATCTGGTACTAATCAAGTTCTCTCAAAAGATCTATACGGTTTAGAGTAAACAAAACAACGTTTGTGATGTGATACCATTAAACATGTACGCTCTCAGAATGATATAAGTATGTCATTAAGTTCATAATAATTCGAAATAGTCGGTGGCTTCAAAGGAACCAATATGAAATTTTACTGGGAAATGTGATCATCATAGCTTCCCTGGCCAATGTCAAACGTCAGCTGCACTTTTATATACCGCCATCTTTACAACGCTTTGATTGCAATACATAAAAGATTTTCCGTCTATTTGGGGTTCGTGTAAACATTATGAAAACAAGTTTAAGAAAATTTTATGTCCAAGGAACAAAATTATTTTCGATTTTATGATGTGGTTAACAGTTAACACACATTAAAGAGGATATTAATCTAAATCTAAATTAACGTGTTACATGATCGTTTCATATATAACATATTTATAGCTTTTTAAAAAGATATTAGGGAAATCTTTGTCCAAAATAAACAGAATAAATTTAATGGCGTATAATTTATTAAAAGATTCATATTTTATTTCATTTATTCAAATAAAATACGGTTTTATAATCGTAAAAAGTTATCACAAAACCATCGGTTGTATTAAACTAATTTTATAAGTTTTGAACAATTCTAGAACTATTAAAATATGCAAAATTATTGATATTTATCAAAAGTAGAAGAGAAATGTAATCAACAATTCCTATCGATTCTGTAATCAGGAGAGTGAGGAGTGCCCGGCATACCCTGGCAAAATTTGAGCGCTCTTACCAAGACAAAGGACAGAAAAAAATCATCTGTATAATGTTCCAAGAAATATATAGAAACTATTGGCCTATGAACTACTTGGCTAGAGTGGCATTGCAGGTGTCAATCAATCCACCTTCCCACCGCATATTGGGGCTTTTCGTAGTTAGTAGCCCCAAAAACGCCTAGAGCCTATCAAAGTTGATTAATATAAATAATTTTTTTTTAATTTTCCTTAGAAAATTTCTAAGCGATCCCTCACGAGCTTTTTTGATAAAAATTACTCTGCATTATTAAAAGTTGGTTTACATTTTGATTTTTGATGTAAGAAATTGCCTTTTTTTCTTAAACCTCAGTGAAATCAATATTATAAGCAATAAGAAATCAAAATAAAGCTATAAAAAACTTATTGGCATGTAAAATTTACACTAAGTGTTTTTAGAAATTTTCTAAGAAAAATAAAAAAAAAAATATTTGTATTGGTCAACTTTGATAGGCTCTAGGCGTTTTTGGGACTACTAACTACAAAAAGCCCCAATGTGCACCATTGACTCAAATAAATCGCTGTCAAGGAATGGACGTGTGCCACCACGGAATGGTAGATTTGATCCTGCTGGCCTTTGAAAACATACTCAAAAAATCGACATGAATGATTTTTTCAAAGAATTCGATGACAAATAAGGTAATTGGGGATTGATTTCTTTTTTTTTATGAATTGTACTTAATAAAAATATTTGTCTTTCGTGTTTATTTTTCGTTATTGTTTAATATTTATAATACACTAAAACCTGTATTTGACACGAAAGAAGAACAGGGTATGCTCAATTTCCTAGAAAATATGAAACCACATCTGGACATATCTGGACAAAAAATAAACTTCAAGAAGAGTCTAATAATGATGCGAAACCCATCAACAAAAGAAAATTCAGCGAGCGGAGAAGAAAATAAAATGGGCAACTACTTCCTAAAAAAAAGTGAACAAATTGATATCTGACGAAACAACTGAAAAGGAAAGAAACTGTGAAGGGCAGGATTGAAACGGCAGAATAACAAAGAAAGTTCTATCGTTCATCAAGAAACATCAACCACCTTGGGGGTATGTAATAAGCCGTTGGTGAAACCAAAAGTGCACACCCGCAAATGTTATGCGTATAACATTAATTCATTGGTCAAATTATAATCATTTTTTAAAAATTTTGATTAAATTTTTTATTAGCAATTTACAAATACTGAAGGAGAGTTTATTAGTGTAATATTTTGTCGAATTCTTCTATACATTTCCTTAAATATATAAAGAAAAAGGAGAGTATTGGAGACTGAAGACAAGATAAAACTGTTGAGGAGGGAATATGTATACAGTCATATGGAAAGGGCTCAGATCTTCAATAAAAGGCAAGACAAAAGAGGCTTCAAAATAAAATAAACCACACCACATTAGGCCAACTCCTTAATTTTTTTTATAAAATGTTGTATTAAAAGAAGGTAAGAAGTACCCATTTTCAAAAAAATAAGTTTTAAACTTTCAGTAGCTATTCATTATTCCTTAGGAAAGCTTTTTGGCCAGAAAGTGAACTCCGGACCATCAAATTACTGTCCTCGTGTTCTTAAGGAATCGTCCTATAAGCCTATATAAATAGGTAATTCAATTTGTGAAAATTTCGAGTTTCGATTATATCTTGGAAACTCTAATCGAGAATCTAGACCCTTTCCATATGGCAGTACGCATATATGCAAAACATCTTTAGGGACGGAGAACGTCGAAATCTAGTAGTAACTTATTGCAGAACCAATAATCAAAGAGAGAATTATAAACTCATTTGCGATTTTCTTGAAAATTGCGAATCCTAAAAAAAGAAATTAAGAAAAGTTGTCTCCATCTTTAATTTTTATTTCTTCCAAATTTATTTCGAAAAATAAAAAATTTCCGCCTTGCTATACTTACCCTTGCAACTTCTCACATTTCATCATCATAGCCTTAGAGAAAAGTTCATATTTTCTACACAATTTTGATCTTCTTATTGACATATTTTGTTGATAAATATAGAGCGACAATGTAGAAGAACTCGCCACCCTTCATCTGAAGGACGTGACACTAGTTATTTATTTATTAAGGGCGCCAGTCGCTTTAAAGTAAGATAGCTAATTTCTACTCTCAGTGGGGTTCGGTTAATTATAAGAGACGACCTGTAAGAAACGAAAAAGGTAATAAGTTCATACCTACCGTTGGTCTGTTGATTGCTTATTGTTCCCTTCAAGGTTCCTTTCTTACGATGCACTTTTCTTATCACCAATCATTTCTTACGAATCAATCACTTCTTAATTTCCTAATTCCCTTTATAAAGTTCCTGCCTTCTGTATTTGTGATCTGATCAATGTCCCGAATAACAGACATGAGGACCTTATGAGGATTCTATACATTCATTTGTCGACCTAACACACAAAAGCTCCCGAGGGTTAAATTTAAAGTTATTCATTCAATTAGAAAAATGCAAAAGTTAAAATAATACCATTTATTTTGTAAATTCAAAGTGTACAGTAAATGTGAGCATAGAGCCTGTCGAGTTAAAGAGCCGGAGGCGAGTTCCACAAATCGAATAAGTCTGAAGAGATGTTTTTCTACTACCGTCTATATAAATGGTCTTTGCAAACGCGCGATAACGAAAGTAAATATTCGAGTTACCTGGTTTCTAAGGCGGTGCTAGCTACGAAAGTAGAACTTTCGCGGCCAGGACAGAAAAGTAAAAATATAACAAATTTGAACGCTGCATAAGTTTGCATATACCTTGCTTCGGATTTCTTGAAGTAAAGCGTGACACAAGCAATATTGGCTGCTTCTTGTATACCATTTTCATGACCACCAAACATATTTGTTTATTTCAATTTGAAACCACCAGAAATGAAAATGTTTAACATAACCTCGATGGCAGATAGTAATTGTTTCGTTGGCATGGAAACAATGTTCACAGACAGCCTCCTAAACTAATAAAGGGCATAGCAGGATAAGCATGTAAAATCTGCCCCCAAACAAAATTTTATTTGTTATCAACTATTTGAAGGGGCTTACCCTAAATATGATTTTCCCAAAATTTCAAGCCTGCAGCCGCTATATTGGAGGAGTGGTGGGGTTTTTTTGATTTTCTAGGTAACTCAGTTACCTAAAAAGCATAAAGTCATAACAAAGAAATAAGATTTGCACTTTGTTATTGCACTTTGACAGCTAGCTGACAGCCTGTTGACAGCTGCCAATTGTCGAATCATTGTATTCACATCATGTATGAACTGAGTTACCTAAAAAGCATAAAGTCATAACAAAAAAATAAGATTTGCACTTTGTTATTGCACTTTGACAGCTAGCTGACAGCCTGTTGACAGCTGCCAATTGTCGAATTATTGTATTCACATCATACATGAACTGAGTTACCTAAACAGCATAAACTCATAACATGAAAATAAGACAAGTGTCAATTTGGACAATTTGACATCGGATTTGAATTCAGCAACCTAAAAACATAAACTTAGACATTAAAATCGAAAAAATAAGTTATTTAAAAATCTATAAAGACTGCACGAATAAATAAATCTGTGGTGGAGCTTTGGAGCTTTCAAGCTCCGTAGCAGCCAAAGTATTGATTTTCGAGCTTTGTGCCCATTGAGACTTTTGCTTGGGATGACGAAACCTAAAACATATCCAAAATTCAGACGATTTGACCGAAACCCAATTTCCATAAGATTATTGCGGGGTCCTTCCGTATGCAAAAAAAAATGCAAATTTTTGCATACAATTTTTTGGCACTTTAAGAAAGAAGGCCACTCTGAATTTTTCATCGTAAATTATTCATTTATCAAGGCCTATTCTCAAATTATTTTCATATTTTTAAAAAATGACCGATCTCTTGACCGATGAAACATTTTTTAAGCTAAGAAACAATAATTTATGTATTACATCACGCTAGTCACATGGAGGGCGCCTCATGAGCTATATCTGATGATGAATATTTTTTCTCTTTTTTTTACGAAACGTAGTGGCACTTTTGATTAGAAAATCTCATGCAGTAATCATTTCTACGTAAGAAAGGTACACTTGATAGAACTTGATAATTCCAACCGTATTCGAGAAAACTGCCGCATAGATCTCAAAAATTCTTTGAAAACAAGCCCAATTTGAAGAGGAAAAATTGTATTTATTGAAAAGTGTGCTTTGGTGACGTCTTAGTTCTGCCATTTACATATACTTTCATTAGTTTGACATTTTGACAGAGACCTTTTAAAAAACACCGAACACCTAAAAGGACTTTCGCATCATGTAATGTATTATATTTTTTCTACTACCGAAAGACATTATGGGATTTAACAATTTAAAACTAATTATTTCATGAAATTATTTGACGTTCTTAATAAATTTTATAGTTTAGAAGGCTGTCTGTGAACATTGTTTCCAGACCAACGAAACAATAGTATATTACGTAATGAGAATTGTAAGAAGCATATTACGCACGAATGGAAAAGTTACGCACGATGCCGCGTAGCGGCGAGTGCGTATTTCCATGAGTGCGTAATGCTTTACAACTCGAATTATGTACTATACTTTACCTACGATCATATTTATTTATTTATTTAGTAAAATCTGGATTTAGTTTACTAGTCAACAATGTCATTCAACAAATATTATGTCAGTTTTGACAGCGTTTGAAAATTACGTAGGCGCATTTGTTTTTTTAAACCCCGCGTCAGCGATATAAGTCACCTATAATTGGGTGTCCCGTGCGTTTTGTTTACCGTGCGATTTGTTTACAGTGCGTTTTGTTTACAATACGTAAAATTCAACTTACATGGATGGCAGGTAGTGTGTTTTTTACTATTTACAGTAGTGATCGTAGGCCCGCAGGCCCCGCATTGCGGGGGGAGCCGGCCAGCTGGGGGGGCCCACATTGACGGATGGGCGACCCCCCATTCAAAACTCTGCGGCCAGCTTTGCTTTTCTCAGATATATACCTAGTAATTAAATTATCACACGATTTACTAATTCAAAAATTCATAAACGTGAACCTAATAATAATGAAGATAAGAATTATTATTATTTTCCACTCGATATAGAGAGGGGGGCCCCTGAAAACGTTTGGCAGGTGGGCCCACTCAGTTTCTGTTACACCATTGTTCAAATGTCAACTACTTTCAAGACAAACTAATAGTTATTAATGTACCAAGTGCATATAAGTGCACTTTTTTTGGTCGAGAATACAGTTTGCAATCCAAGGCCCGTAAGGTTATGAAAAATAACGACCCGTTACCAATGACAACAAGTATTTGGTACATAAAGAGTCGCTTACGATCGACAAAACAATGGAATTAGAGTATACTGACGAGGGTGGTATGACAAAAATCATATTATTATAATAACTTTGAACATTCTTGAAAATAATGTCGGATATAGAAGATATATTTAGCAAGTAAGGCTTGTCTGGATTTACTTCCAAAAAAGTTAACATTTAACATTAACATTTAATATTTGTTAAATAAAAAAGAAAATTTTCCCAAAGTAACTTTATTTCCTTAGGGATGTTATGGAAAATAACGACGCGATACCAATGGCAACAAATATTTGGTACATAAAGCGTCACTTAAGATCGACAAAACAATGGAATTAGAGTATACTTGCGAGGGAGGTATGACGAAAACAAATTTTCTCTACAACTGCAAGGAAAACAAACAATTTCATAAGTAAACAGATATTAATTTAACAAGACATTAAAAATTAAAATTAAATGTAAAATGGAGTAGTTAAATAAGCCGGTTGCTATGAACCTGAATAGGCTAGCCTACTTAAAAAAATACAAATAAAAGGTGTCAGTTCTGTTTTCGACAGGACTGTCCGAAAAACATGACAGTACTGTGTGTTTAGGATTGTTGCACACATCGGTGAAAAAAAGACAGTTACTGTGCGTTATTTGTCGTTTTCGAAGGTATTCGTAGAAAAACACTTTTCAAAGCGGTCGTAGAAAAACTAAATTCTTTAAATGATTTTATGACGATCGATCAATGTAATGAATTAATTATTTTACCGTTTCTGTGACTGCATAAATGTTGAACACACAGTACCTACTTTTATTAGTGAATTGAAAATGATCAACGCACTGACAAAAGGCAATTCTACCCTATATGCAAAATTAACCACCATTCGATTATTGCAGTTCGTATGAACTGTTTGTATTAGAGTGAATACGTGAATTGCTGCCCTAAAATAAACCAATATCATTTGGAGGCGCGGCTATGAGGGATAAGTTAATACGAAAGGCATATTTGCAGAGCACTTTCGTTAGACCCAGTGTCAACACAATAAAATCTACCACGCCTTCGGCCTCCCCAACAAATTACCACGGCAACTGTTACGTTAATATCCACGAGGTGACAACGAAAACCAATTTAATTATAATTTGTGATGACAGAAGTCTGTTTAGGTTTTGAGCTTAACATTAAATTATTTATATAATTCGAGGACGAAGAAGAAATGATGTGTATTGATTTTAACACAATAATGCCAAAATTGATAAAAATTATTTATTTGAAATTTATTTAAAAGACAACGCACGTTTTATAGGTAAATTGGTTCCCATCGCTATGTTCTTGAAGGCCAATTAATTGAAGTAGTATGAACAATTATACCCGCAGGGTTACTCTTATTTTCATTGCTTTACCTTCTTTACGACTTATTTATATTTTAGATGAAGTTAATAACCCTTTAATTACAATTAAAACAATTGGACATCAATGATATTGATCTTATGAATATTCAGATTTCAAAAATTTTATGAATTTTTTTTATGTTGTAGATCAACTGATTCTAAATAATAAGTTCCTGTGGCAAAACTTCAAATTATGGACAGTTTCTCCGACAGATGGCTCCAAAAACTGTACTTACTCTCGATACTGTATCAACGATTTCAAAACGTACTGTAGTTGTTAATGAAATGATAACTATTGGAAATGAATAACCGGACTATTTATTATTATTTGGTCTTAGACTGTGCCTGAACTTCCGGTTTTGCCGGAAGTGACGTCAGTTCACGTTTTTTTAAATGCCAACACCCGTTTCCGTTAATTTAATACATCATATATATATAAGTAGCTTTATCACAATTCACTATCTTAGTAAATAAGTAAGTACGTGCATTGATTGATAGAACATTGATGCTAGGCTTGATACCAAGTAAATCATAATCTTGGTACAAAACAAAGTTGATTTTATTTTTCAAGATATAAAATTGCAGTTGTTTCTGCAGGAGTAGATAACGAATTAGCTCGAAGACTATTGGCAAAAGCTCAAAAACCGAACCTTCTTCAAGCTAGAATAGAAGCGGAAAGGCTGCAATGTAGACATGGAAGATGGATATTATTGCAGATTTGTATGTATTTGCCTGATTTTCCCGTACTAGATTTAGATTATTTAAAAGATTTGATATTTGGCACATTTCAAATTAAAATGGCTCCATCATACGTTCAAGACAACTAAGAAGAAGAAGGGGACAATGCTTTCGAATATGATGAAAATCTGAATGAGCCGAGATCGTTCAGAATTCGTGTTAGGTCTAGGCATCACAATG
Organism: Rutpela maculata; assembly: GCA_936432065.2. Taxonomy (NCBI): domain Eukaryota; kingdom Metazoa; phylum Arthropoda; class Insecta; order Coleoptera; family Cerambycidae; genus Rutpela; species Rutpela maculata. The sequence goes on from OW386286.2 coordinate 91,811,607, forward strand.
CATTATAATTACAACCAACAAATGGGACAAGTAGGCGAAGTAAAATGCACTGACATAACCTCATTGGTAATATTATTTACCGTTTTTCTGTACACAATTTTCCATACGGACCATGCCATTCAGTCATAAAACGAGACAAATTCTATGTGCAACAGTTTGTCTCTAAAATATATTACTTTACCCATTTTTAAGCAAACGTAGAGATATATTTTGAATCCCGTCGGAGGAAGGAATCAATTTTGCCCTCGAGAAATATTTACGTATAACAACAAAATCAGTAGTGATGTTTAATTTAATGTTTCTTTTACAATATACGATATTCGGGAAGTATTTATTCCGACAAATTTCTTGTTTTAACGAACCTACTTCCCTTTTTACTCCATTTATTTCAGGACCTTCCATGCACGTTTAACAAGAATCTATAAAAAAAATAGACAAAACTAAGTAAATAAGCATTATAATAATACTATACCTAATTCGTACCGGGGGGTCCCTATAATAAATTAAGTTTACTATAAGTAACCAGAAGTCCGAAGTGTATATTTATTTATCCTGATTTCTTTGCAATTAATTGTAACTTATTTATATTTTTTCAATGAGCCAAGTGAATAAAATGTAGTAAATGCTTGTACTAGGGCATTCGTAGGTAAATACTTAAGATTGAGTGAATAAAATATTAAGTAAATACTTTATATCAAGCGTTTACTTATCCTTATAGTAATTACTTTGCATATTTAGCAAAACCTTAGTTTTTCCAAGTATCTACTTAAAATTGGCTGAATGATTCACAGTTAGCATTTTCTGGTGCTACTAAATAGTAAATACTTTCAAGTGGTTACTATTTTTGTTCACTTGGCTCACTTACAGTCTTTAGGAATAAGTTCGGGTTAACTGTCGTTTATATTGTCTATAATTAATTATTTGTGGCATATTCATGATTTTTTATTATTTGTTGGGTATATTGCTACTGTGCAAAAATAAAATAAATAAAATTCAACTTATTTTTGGAGTTTTTTTGTAAAAAACCTGAATGTGTCTCTTAATTGATTTTACGACAGGATTTTCGGGAAATGCATGTAACTGTCTGTAACTTTTATTTTAAAACTTTTTTACGTCACTCCAAAAACAACGGAGTTAAATATTCGCGTGACCACCCTGTATGTAGGATTTCAAAATACTTGCAATATATCACCCGAATTATGTAAACTATACACAGTATCGGCTGATAAGAATAATTCAGGATACTTCGATATACTCTGTCGAGTCTATGGGTATTATAGAAGCCCTAGAAAAATTGAATAAATATGATTGTTAAAAGACTTTGAGAACAATGAAAAAGTGGACCAACTAAAGAGAGAGTATCTCTTCATGAATACCCTTTCATAGAGTATCATGTCTACAAGATGGCATTGGTAAATGTAAAATTCTATTTAAAAAATAGTGGTCTCAACAATGCAAAAATACTGCTTCACTATTCAAGAACGCTTATAAAGCATTACATCGCAAAAGAACATTGATATAATAGATTGAATTATTCAATAAGGAGCTTAACACATAAAGAGGAAATTTGGACTGTTGTCCATATCAACTTTATAAGATAAGCATCAAATTTTTGTGAGCAGTGTAAAGAAATAGGGGACCTAGATCATTTTCTCTAATTATCACTCAAGGAAGTAATAAATTATATAATAACTTAATCAAACAAAAAGTAAAAGCTCCATTTAATTTACTCCTTCTGGCACAAGATACGAAAAACCATAATCAATTGCATAATCTTATTTAAAAATAAAACAAAAATCAATCTAGAGTAGGTTTACCTTTGCTACCTATGTGTATGTTCTATTGTTTTAGCGACCCAAATTATCTGTGATATCATACCAAATTATCTGTGTGGAGCAGAAAATGATTCTTTAATAAAAATATAATATATTTAAGAAAAATATAAATATTTCATGTTAGCGTCGTCTTCGATCCCTTACTACTTTTTGTAGATGCATGTTCGTGTTTTTGTTTTTGTCCTTCTGTATCATCGCCATATTCACGTTTATCTTAAGAAGAAGTTTTCTTCTAGGATTTCTCCCTTACTGTTCTAGAGGTTTTCTCTAGGGGCAAAGTGATAATCAGTGTTGATGTCTTTCTAACTAATTGTTTAGATTGATAGTACTTTTTTGTTTCTTTCTACAGTTTTTTGCTTGTATAAGCTTTTTCCTCCATTATCATCGTATTTGCTTTCTTTAATTTTTCTACCAGTATTTTCCTTTTTTTAACATCTTTAAATTAATCAGCACTTATAAACATCCTTGTTCCTGCAAGAAACTTTACTAACGATGGTCTTTTCTTATTTGATGTCTTATGTTATCAAAGGATATTGGTGAACACAATTTTGACTTTTCTTTAGACGAGTTTTGAATTTTACATATTAAATTTTCATATTGTTAATTTTCAACTTTTTTGAAATCATAAAAAACAACCTTATTCTTCTCTAGAGTTCTCTCCAATAGATGGGTCCGTTTTTTTTAGAACTTCTCAAATTCTAAAACTATCCTTTCATCTCTGTGACTCCCCTGTCTGTAACCGTAAGAATTTTCGAATCATTACTAAATCCTTTGGTTTTGTTATAGATTTTTTTTAACGTTTTGTATAAGATTATAAATAACTGATGGTGATTTTTCACCTTCCATCGTTTATCGACAGTGAGAAGAAAATTATATTTTTTCTAATTCTCCTTTACTCGCTATATAAGTTCCTCTTTAATTAGTTAGCCTTTTATTCATGCACTGCTTTTACTTAACGCAGGCCCCTCCTGCCCTGATATGGACAGTCCAATGGGTCTTGCCGGTTAAGTATATGGAATTGGGCCCAGCGGCTTATTGGGCTATTCATTCACATGAATGTTGCTTATGACTAGGAATGCTCAATAAAATATATAATAATCCTCTATCCCCTATATTAGTAGAGTTATGGGGGTAACAACTCTCAACTTTAAAATTATTTGTTTTCAAAACTATTGAAGATAACTAATTGAAATTAATAGGAGACGTTGATATAAAATAGCTTTATATTTTACATTTTTTTACATTCCTATTACGTCATTTAGTATATAAAAAAAAATTAATTTTTGATGGTGCTGTTTTTATATCAACATCTCAAGTGACACCTACCAAAAAAATATATATTATTTAACACTAACATAATTATCGTGTGTAAAAATTTCTTCAAGATCAGACTGGGAGAAGATGCTTAAAAATATAAACCTAGGTAATGAACACAGGCACACAAAAAAAAAAATTGGTGCGAAGCTACTTAGTTCCTACTCATTTGGAAACCAATAATCAAAAAAATACACTACTACTTTTAGCTTGGCTCTCAATTATTTTTTTTGCTTTATAAGTATTGATTTTATTAGACAATATGATTAGGCCATTTTAATTAATCCACAAATATCTCCTCAGGAAAGGAGAATAGAGAAAAATGTTTCAGACAAAAGTTATTTCATTCAGAGGGGGACATCTTTTTGGCAGAATAATTTTCCACCCTCCACCCGTGATGAGCGGGGGGGTGGGGGTAACTTTTGAATTTTTAATGGCACTCTCCATTTTTGATCGCGTATTCTGATTCTGCGAGAAAAACTGCATAACTTTTGTACCGAACATTTTTTTCTGCCCCCCACTCTGCTGGGATGGCGGTGTAACATTCGATTTCTTAAAATCCTGCAGGCGAACATCTCTGAACTAGGGCATTTTTAGGAAAAATGTTTCAAACAAAAGATGCCCCTCTCTGAACTAAACGACTTTTGTTTGGAACATTTTACCTAAAAATGCCCTAGTTCAGAGATGTTCCTCTGCAGGTTTTTGAAAATTCGAAAGTTACACCTCCGTCCCCGCTCATCGGGGGGGGGGGGGGATGTTTGGTACAAAAGTTATGTAATTTTTTATACCCCAAGCTATCAAGGGTGGGAGGTGGAAAATTGTTCTACCCAAAGATGCCCCACTCTGAACAGAACAACTTTTGTCTGAAACATTTTTCGCTAGTGTCCCTTCCTGAATAGATATTACTGTGGATTAATTAAAATGGCCTAACCATATTGTACAATAAAACCAATACTTCTGAAGCAAAAAAGAAATAATTGAGAGCCAAGCTAAAAGTAGTAGCATATTTTTTTGATTATTAGCTTCCAAATGAGTAGGAATTAAGTGGTCTAGGTCCTCGCGCTTAAATTTTATTGTGTGCCTGTGTTCATTATCTAGATTTATATTTTTAAGCATCTTCTCCCAATTTGACCTTGAAGTAATTTTTACACACGATAATTATGTTAGTGTTAAATAATATATATTTTTTTGGTAGGAGTCACTCGAGGGGTTGATATAAAAAAAGCACCCTCAAAAATTAAATTTTTTTTTTTTTATACTAAATGACGTAATAAGAATGTAAAAAAAATACAAAATACAAAGCTATTTTATATCAGTGTCTCCTATCAATTTCAAATTAATTATCTTCAATAGTTTTGAAAAAAATTAATTTGAAAGTTGAGGGTTGTTACCCCCATAACTCTGCTAATAAAGGGGAGAGAGGTTTATTATATATTTTATTGAGCATTCCTAGTCATAAGCAACATTCATGTGAATGAATAGCCCAATAAGCCGCTGGGCCCAATTCCATATACTTAACCGGCGAGACCCTTTCCTCTTTATGTGTTATGCTCCTTATTGAATAATTCAATCTATTATACCAATGTTCTTTTGCGATGTATTGCTATAAGCGTTCTTGAACGATAAGTCTATGATTACAATCAATTATTTCTTATTTATTTGCTTCCATTATGATTAACAATATTATTTAGGTAAGCAAATCACAACTTACACACTTTTTTATTTACTATGTAATTATGGTATACTTTCTGTATATTGGTGGCTCAGTCTTGTCACGCTAACGTACTAGTTAGGTAATCACTGTAAAACACTCATTAAACAGCTACTCTTCTAACTAATACTGACGAAATATTGAATTACATGGTAGAATTCCTAGCATTTTAAAACAAACAAATATATTGAGAATAATTTAATTAATAATCATTTATTGAGGTGAGGTACGGTACCGGTTTCAGTGAGTGGACTCGATCGGCGAAGTTAAGCACGGCCGGGCGAGTCCATCACTTGGATGGGTGACCGTAACTCATCTCGCCGTCCTGGTTAAGTGGTAGCATTAGCTAAACTTCGCCAGAACGTTAATCTAAAGGCATTAAAAAAATCCATCCATTCACACTTTTTTATTTAATATGAAATTATCTACTTTCTGTATATTGGTACCTTAATCTGGTCACGCTAATATACTACTTAGGTAAACACTTTAAAACACTCATCATTGGAGAACCAATCAAAACAACTACTCTTCTATCATACCGACGATGTATTGAATTACATGATAAGAAAAAGTATGTAAGCTGTGATTTCGGTAACACCTAAATAATATTTTCTAAGGTAGGTCTATTATTTTTACTAATTTATTGTTATTGTACACCCCGCTTGGTGTATGCTCTATTCTTAGCGCACCAGCACTCAGTTTCGCTGATAAGAATTAGTTTTAATTGATTAATTCTACAAAGAATTGACTTCAATTATAGTTTTCTGAAAATGGGAGATTCTACTCTAGAAAACTGTACTATTTTTGGGTTGATTTGAACTTTTATTAAGTTCTAAATTTGCTATTGAAATTGTCATATGTCTCCGTGAGTTGGTCTGTACGTGCTCACAGGCCACAATTTTTAACGAATTCACTTGATTTTTTTTTTAATAGCTTCTCTACTGCCAGAATAAAACCTTATTGAATTTAATATGATCCGTCGAGTAGCTTGGTTATTATAAATAATTATTTAACACAGTTATGAGTTCTTGGGAATAATTTCTCTGATTCTTTGCGACTATTGGACTCCTTCTAATTCAAAAACTAAATAATGAATTGGCTGCAAATTCCGTATTACTCATTTATTATCAAAGTGTATAAATACGAAGTTCAAATTTTATTAAGAGTAGAAAATATGATTTTCTTTCTAAAGCTATGTGATAGAATGAGAAAATTTGGAGGGATAAGTATAACAAGAGCCGGAAACTTTTTCATTTTCCGATACAAATACTAAATATATTAAGAAAAAATAAATATAAATTGCATTCCACCAATTGAACCACCTCGCGCATGAAACGACGCAAAGAACGGTGCAGAATTTGCAGACGTGAATGTAAACTTGTACTCGCTTTGACATCGAAAAGCAACGTTGATGTCAGGTTATAAGTAACCGCACTGTAATCGTTTATTGAATTAATGTACTAGTACACATTTAAAGGGCATAACAGGATAAGCATGTGTTAGCTGTCCCCGCACCAATCGGGTTGAGATTTTCAGCACAAGTTGATAGTAGCGTTAGATGAAATTTCCCAAAATATTATTTTTGGAAAACCATTGTTAAGGAGTTACGCGAGAAAAATGGAAAAATTGATTTTTCTCAAGAACAGATAAACTGATTTTCAAAATATATGTTATGGCTTTTGATGGCAAAAAAGTAGGAAAAAATTGTTGAGTCCATTTGTCGGAAAGAAGTGGTGAAAAAATTTTTCGAAATAAAAAAAAAATCAGATAAATATTTACATGCCCCTTTAAAACATCCAATTTTCAAAGCGATCGGGAGGGTAGAACGTATTCAAAATTGATAATCACGAGCGTACTGCGGGCGGTGCGGTTCATTACATCTTACCACTATTACTGGCGGCTTTACATCTCTACCATTCAAATCAATATCAACCTTCAAGAAATGTGATGCAGATATTTTCAAATTCTCGGACGTCAACTTTTGAGTCAAACAAAATCTAGTTTGAAAATCTGAACATTTTGCAATGATGACGTCTGTAGTCATCCTACGAAAGAACTGTAGTTTTCAAAGCTTACTTACTACGAGGAGGTTACAGTGCCTCTCACTAGTCGGGGTGCCTGTTTATTGTGAGTCCCCTCGACTCTCACGAATCAGGTTACTCTATGTTGATGAGACTTCTCTTAGTCTTCATTGCTATCGTCCTCAAGAAATGTCTCGCCAATATAGAGCAACCTGATTTGTGAGAGGGCAGAGGACTCATGCAAGAAACCACTCCGAATTGTGAGAGACAAGCTCTGAAAATTTTTTGGAGCAGCCTACGTATTTTTTTGAAATAACGAGATGTATTTTTCACAATACATACATTTTCTACAAGGCTCCATCGAAATGGTAATACATAAAAAAATTGTGTTTAATAATAAGAATACATAATAAAAAAACATGTTGTGCTAATGATATATGCTAATATGTATCGTCTTCATCACTGTCCTCATTTATTGTAACACTGATATCTTCTGCGAATAATTCAGACGGTTTTATTAAGGATTTCGGAATATCGTCGACCTTGCATATGATAAATCCATCTCTAAGTAACAGAAAACTAATTTATTTTTTTAACTTAAACATGAATTTATCATATGCAAGGTTTCTCGACGACATTCCGAAACCATCAGTAAAACCGTTCGCAGAAGATATCAGTGAAACAATAAGTGAAGACAGTGATGAAGACAACTAATATTATCATATATCATTAGCATACCATGTTTTTTTTATTATGTATCCTTATTATTAAACACATAATTTTTTTTTATGTATTACCGTTTCGATGCAGCTTTGTAGAAAATATATGTATTGTGAAAAATACATCTCGTTATTTCAAAAAAATACGTAGGCTGCTCCAAAAAATTTTCAATACGTGTAATCCAAGCAGTTGTTGTTCATTCATATATTTATTATTATATCGAATTTCTAACCGATTTATACTCTTTTTGTTTATTTGTTGTAATTAGTGCGTAAGTAAATACATTATTGTTTAGTGTTACCCTGGTGTTATAATTTCCGAACCCACGATACAGGGTGTGTACGAAGGCACGTAACATTATCTTTGCCAATTTGACTACGTTACCCCTTCGATAGAGTTTTGTAAAAAATATATGTTCGCTAACGGGTAAGTACGTATATAAATTTTTCAAAAAATTCAAAAGCATCAATTTTTGTTTTCTTCATGAAAATATCAGTAATAAATTGTCTTGAGTATATTTACAATATATGTGAAATACAAACAAATTGGTTCACTTGATTAAGAAAATAATTTTTTTTTTGGATTTTCAAAAAAAAATTTTTTCCCAGATATTATGAAGTTTTTGAGGTCAAAACTTTTTGTGGTAGTATCTTACGCAAAGATACATCACTGGAAGGAACCACACGCAAAAAGATTACAAAGGCACGGACACTTACCTGGCCTTTGGTACCTACACGTTTGTATTTTAATGAGATCTAGAACTACATTATATTTTGATCTTATTCCGTTGAATGGTTCGGGGGGCATTTGGGATAAATGGGGGTAAATAGGTAAATCAAGCAAGTAAGAGTCCATAAAATTGGTATTTACTGTATATGAGAGAAGCTAAGGTCTCAAATATTTTTTGCCATTAGCCACTTCTATTACCACCCCCACCCTATTATTAAAAGGCGTGAAAAAATAAAATTATGGTTTAGTATGTGTACAAGAACCAAAGGCCTCAACAATTTTTTTGCTTCATCCACCGCAACTACCATCCAACTTGTGCAAACTAGTAAGAAAAACCTGATAATAATTTTAAAATTTAAAGAAATTAGATGTTTATGACATTTATTAGTATTTGCATGACAGATGGAACTGAGAAGTGAGTCATGGCATACACGATATTTTTGAACTTTAAATCGTCTTTTGTGATTGGTTCACAACAACTGTTGAATAATTAAAATGGACTCTTGTGATTGGTTCTAGCCCATTGCGTGATGAATTATTGCCCACGGTTGTGAGTAATGAATCCCATTACTTGTTCAAAAACGTATTTATAATAAATGAATTATTCAATAGTCGTAGAAAAAACAACTTACGAGGTATGCATTTTAGTTTTATTAACGATTTATTTAAAATAATTCACTTTATTCTTGTTGCTAATATTAACCCTTTTTTGCTAATCATTTTCAAATCAACAGATCTAAAAGCTAGTTCGATTTTCCTCTGAATTTGAAATATTTTCAAATTTAAAAATCGTCTCTGAAGTTTTCAATGAGACACTTGGGTAACGTGAATTTTTGTATGTAATATGTATGTATTAGTCATTGATGTCCAACATTAATATTAAAATAAAATTTAAGGATATGTTTAGTATCTTCGAAATCAGTTTGCAAAAATTTTTATAGAAGAAGTACGTATGTGTGTGTGTGTCGCTTATTTCTGAATAAAAGAAGAATACCTATAAGTTAAATAATGTTAAAAAAGATGAGTTTTCTTTCAAACGCACGTATATTCTTCTATATTTTGAAGGAAATATAACTTTGATTAAACTTAAAAAATAATCGCATAAACATCCTCCTTTTTAGTAGCATGGCCTAACAAACAAATAAAAAATTTAAAAGACATAAATTACATATTATTTAAAAATATTACATACAGAGCAACTAACTGTGTCGTTCACGGCTTTATTTGTTTGTTAAAAGCCACTGCTCTATGGAATTAATTTGAGGTCTAAAATTTTAGTATTAACAACTTTATTTTTATAGTAAAAGGGATGCTTCAAAAACGAATACATTATATTTTTATCTTATTTCTGCAAAAATATACAGATTTTTCACATAAAAAAGAATAGCACTTTACATTTCCTTGACGGCCAATAATTTTTTTGTAAATGAAATGCAGGAACTTAAGAAATTAAACCAGATGTCAGATGTCTGGTGATTATCTATACCATTATCTAATGTTTCATAAGTATATTATGTCATTTTATTTGTGGATAATCCTTTAATGAAATAATAAGAGAAAGTTTAATACCTAAAATCTGACTACGCTAAAAACTAGATCTAACAATAAAAGTGTTAAATAAGTCGTATGCTTTATAATCCAGACCTTCCGAGGGTAGGCAGCCAAATCAAATTTTCAGTATTTTTTTTAATATCATAACAGATCTAAAGGTACTGAAAAATTTAGATCAACTGAGTAAATAATATTAGGAGATATTCATCAGTCAAATCGATGGTGGTTATAAACAAGAAAAAAAACCTCTTGCTTGGCTTTCCGCAATAAATATTCGCGTGTACATTTGAGCGTTTAAAAATGTTGATTTCTGAGGCTGCTTTTATTTTTGTGTTACAATAATTTCTTTAGAGCCTAGTTTTGTTAAAGATGATTCTGGGAATTTGCAATATGCAGACGTGTTAATAATGATCATAGAATATTTCAGTAAAAATGAAGATTATATCAGTGTAGAGTTGAGAGGCATAAAAATTGAACGGTAAGTTGAGTATTGTTTGTAACGGTGAATTTGCTTCAAAATTTAGACACATTATATAATTTTTATCTTTTCCCGTACTGTTCAAAATGTGTTATTGGAATTTATACACTAATAAACAAAATTAACTCCCATTTTCAATATATTTTGCCTCATTTCATCCAATACAAATGTTACTTCTTATATCAAAGTTGTTCTTCATGTTTTTATATAATTTTTAAAACAACTATAAAACTACAAAAGAAGTGCCGCTTTGGTATAAGCCTAAAACAGATTATGTTTATATATCTTTGTATATAAACATAACGGTCAGGAAATTTTAAAACGGGAAACTTTTTTATTTTACTGATTTTTGTTCGTCTAGAGAGAAAGAAGGTTAAAAAAGTATATAAAATAATATCGTATTAATGATGCCAACTGATCAAACATTTGGTATAAAAACAGTTTAGGCATTTTATTATTGTTTCGTAATCTATATAATCTGAAACGTAAAATTTCTAAGAAATCTGAGAGATTTTTTTCTTTCGGTATGAGAGGGAAGTAAAAGGGTATTGCCTAAAAATTTTGTGATAGATTATACCATCGCTCTTTCTTTCAGAGTATGTCTATGGATGAACTAAACTGTGGGCAAGAAATTATGTCTATATATCTTTTTAAGTAATTATTTATATACATTTTTGTAATTTATAAGAGAAACAAGTTAATTTGAAATTTACGCACATTGAAAATGAATTCTGTAGAAGATATAAGACGTTGCGGAATACCAAAACTAAACTTCGAAAAAAAGATTATATCAAACTTACTGACTAGGCAACATGTAAAATAACCGAAGGATCACTAATGGAACATATGTCGACTAATGATATATTTATTGTTTTCTTTCTTCAGCAACTTCGACTACTGAGGTCATTAGTAATGGGATTGATGGAATTGGCAAAGATATTTAAGCTTTCCCATATCACAATCAAACTGTTGAGCGATGTCTCAAAGGGGCCATAGAGGTTGCTTCATTTAATTGGAGAAGAAACTAGAGCTGGATTTTTAAGGACCAAAATTGAATATCGCAAATTGATTCCTAAAGAATCAAAACGGGACTATACGAAAAATCCTATGGAACATTGAAGATTGAGGGAACTGGCAGGACGGTGGCCAACGATAAACTCTATCAGAGGTGGCAGGAGAGATGGAATATCTCGAGTAAGGGAAGATGGACGAAGAGACTCATTCCAGATATTGAAAGATGAGTGGAGAGAGGACACGGGAAGTTGGGTACTACCTTACACAGGCCCTAATAGGGCATGGATGCTTTGCAGAGTACGTTTACAATATCGGGAAGATCGAAAATCGAAGATTTACTGTGGCAAGATAGACAATGCGGAGCATACCGTGTTCCGATGTAGCAGGTGGAGAGAAGAAAGGCAACGAGCCATGGATAGTCTAAGTGGCCCAGTTACACCCGATGACATGGTATCGAGGATACTAGAATCAGAGGAAAACTGGTAACTCTTGGAGGACCTGATAACTTCAGTCATGAAAACCAAAGAAGTAGACGAAAGAAACTTGAACCTCTAATCGTTTCAACAAAGTTGGGAAATAAGGGGAGGACATCCCTGCGGAGGCAGATCATTTCTAACACCTAACACTAAGATTGAAATGATATTTTGACGGTAAGCGAGAGCGGTTCCAGGATATGAGGAAACAATGAAGACAGGGAGGGGGCACTATTCCGGAGGGGTTTTAGCTCGGTTAGAGTCCAGCACTACCCAGCATGATAGATCCAGGGCGCTGAGTGTCCATGATGGATTTCCCCCCCACCCTAGCACAAAAAAAAGCTATGGTGGTTAGGTTGGTTAGCACTCGAAGTGCAGCCACCTCCACGTGATGAATTCTGGGTTGCTTTAGGAAAATAGGCTAAAATAAGCAAGAAGTTACATGAATGATCGCAGTTGAAAAGAGGATGAAAGAGTTGAAACTAAAACGGGCGTAAAGTAAAATCTAGTTGATTTTTTCAATTTCCATGATGGTATTTGAGAACTGTGAAATCTAGTTTCGAGTTAGCTTGAAAATATAATTTAATTTCTTATAATGAAATAATTGCAATCCATGGGAAACCATTTCTCAAGGCTTCAAAATGAATTTCGAAAATTCATATTTTTTTATCCAGACGTTGTTCCATTAAGTAACGTGAGGTTTTGACAATATGGACTGTGCTATTCGAGATGAGAACATTGACTCATCTGGTCTTCATTATTAGTCAACTAGAAAATTAAAGAAAATTCCTTTAGTGAAAAGTCGACACAACTAAATTAAACAAATGTAAAGTGGGCAAAGGTGTCAGACGGGGTTTTGCTTTGTCATCAGTACTATTCATCATCTATATTATAATGAACATGAGATGAGTGGCATGTGCTGGAGGATTAACAGGTGAAGGTTACTCCACCCTGCTAGTAGGTAGGAATCAATAATTAAACTAAACTTGAGATGATACTGCTTTAGCTGCAGCAAATAAGGATGAGCTATTACATCCTCTGGACAACCTCGAAACAATAAGTTGTAATCACGATTTAAGTGTTAATTACAACAAAACGAAAATGACTACTGTAGATGGTGCAAATGAAAACCATCCAAACACGAAAGTTGTGGGTGGGATAGTAAATAGCATGCTATACTTTGGTTCTCTTGTTGACAATACCTGCAACTGCGAATATGAAATTTGGCTGAGAAAGATAGCCACAACGCACAAAATCAACGCCCTAGCTTTCCTACTCAGAAACATGAACTGTTTGGGAAGCAGACAGAGACAGCATATTGACGCTTTCGAGATAAGGATCTGGATATATTTGTCCGACAAACGATTCCTCAGTATCGTATTATCTCGCACTCTATCATGTTTTGGTCACATCAACCCGAGAAAAGATGATGTAGAGTGATTAGTAGTTCAGAGATAAACAAATGGTGAACACTCTTCAAAATATTGAGCTGATGTCACCAAGCAACTAATCAGGAAGAGATTTGGTGAGGACGCACGCCTAACAAGTAACCGTGATAGATGCTATCAGACGTACCATGCAGCAAAAGGAGGCCAAATTGTAACTGTGTAAAACACGGTTAAAGTGCTCTATAATGAGATGAGAGAAAGTCACGTTAACGCAAAAAAAGGTATCAAAAATAAAATTTACCAACCAGAGATGTTAAGTAAGCAGATTAGGTCGACCTCAAAGTAGATCAGGCCTCAGCTAGCCAGTATGTTAGGAGGCGAGAGCGTGGGTAAGGGTTATTGACAGCCGGACTAATAGTAGCCGGAGTTAGTTGAATTTGTTGTTATTTTTTTATAAAAAACCGCTGCCCAAGGAATCACTACTTCCACATCCAGATTCTCTATCCAAGTCACTCACAACGAAAAAACTTTGTGTAAAAATAATTGTTTATGGAATTTTAATAACATAACATTTGAAATCCTCTACCCCAAAAACCCATAAAACGATACCCCACATCGGTAGTGAGGTGGGGGTGGTGATTGGGGGGTGGTAGTAGGGGGTGGATAAAGTAAAAAAATATTTTGAGGTTTCTGGTTCCTGCACATACACTAAATCACAATTTTTTTTCATCCCCCTTTAATAAGGAGGTGGGGGTGGTAATAGGGGTGGCCAAAAATTTTTTTGAGACCTTAGCTTCTCTTGTATATACTAAATACCAATTTCATGGACTCTTACCTGCTTGATTTACCCATTTACCCCAAATTTACCCAAATTTACCCCCCAACCCTTCGACGGAACAAGATGAAAATATAATCTAGATCTCGTTAAAGTACATATGTGTACCAAATTTCAAGTCAATATCTTAAACGGTTCCAGAGTAAACGTGCGCACAAAAAAAAGTTACAGACAGACCGACAGACAGACCGACAGACCGACAGACAGACAGACAGACAGAAAATTTTTTTTCGCTCAAACTTAAAATCTCGACGTTTCATGACATTTTAAGCCTGTTTGGACAATAAAAATTTTTAAAAAATTTTTTGACGTTACTATACTTCCACTGGACGTGGAAGTAATTGTGCAAAAACACAAAAGCTGCGGGCGCCAGGCTTACGAAGTGAGCCAGAAGAATACAAAGATAAACGACCCAATAGCCCTAAAGACACCAAGATAAATAACAATATCGATTGTAAAATATAGAAGTATGGCTACGTTGGTTAATACAGGAATATGCATAATATAATCTAGGTTAGTTAGGCAGTGCACACAAGAAAACTACAAAAGCTAAACAAAATACCAGTCTTTAGTAATTAGGTTTCTGCTTTATACATAACACAACAGAAAAGGTGTAAACGTGCTCTTGGTTCTACATTAATAATGAGTAATTTTTATTACCAAAAATATATGTTCAAAAATCTAACGACAGAAAATAGCAAAATTTATGCACGATGAAGTTGTATTAATAAATAACTGTGGCAGTGAAATAAATATTACACTAATATTAGTTCACTCCACGGCAAAATTACAGATATTTATTTACAGTAAATTAAACATTCTGTATAAATGTGTTACTCATACAAATCTGTTACATTACTGAAAAAAAAATAATAGAGTTAAGATAAAATTTGCAGGATTTAGGGAGCAAGGCAAAATTACCAGAGAAATAAATGGTGCAGATACTAAATGTAATGATAGCAAAATACTACTTCAAAAGTAACAAGTAAGTAGCGTAAAAAAAGTGAAAAGCTTGTTACTTGGCACACCCAATTTAACTACACGACAAAAATAAATCCCTAAAGATTATCACGATATAACTAAGGAAATAATGAATACTAGCCTAAAATATACCGACAATAGAAAAAGACCCAAAGCTAACAACTGACAACGCATGTCAAAAATATATACAAACAAGATAAATTGGTACAAAACTAAAAGATACTATAAGAGGTGGACCTCGTCAGGAGGTAGCTGCATAAGGAAGTATTCTAACCCCTCGGTGTTACGTTAGTACTTAATACAACACCTAACCGCAAGGTATAATGTTGAATAGTTATTCACTCAATGGTACTAAACCTTAGGCTCACAGCCTAGTTAACTGATAAAATACAAAAAATTCGAAAATGACTGAATACGAACATTTAAAGTACAAAAGATACATGATTATAAAAACATAACGTTAAATAACTAACGATCTCCTGCTTTACACCTTAATTTATAGAAAGTAAATCGTGTAGCCCCCCATTCAATTCGGATTTCGTGCTCGCTACAGTGCATGAAGGAGCATTACTACACGGATGAATAATTTAGAGCTAGGGACAATGACAAAAAAACGTGTTTAGTTGTTTTAGATTATAGTAAAGCATTTGATAACATTACTCTACTACTCTGTTAAAATACTTTAGTATTGGTGGCATACTGTTAAAGTTTTTCACTGACTATCTTTCTAATAGACAACAAAAGTCTATCTAAATGGAACCCGCTCTAAAATAGTGAATGTAAATAAGCGTGTGCCACAGGGTAACATACTGTGTCCGCTATTGTTTTCTACAATTTTCCGATTCGTACCAATATGCTGATGATTATCCAGTATTTCATCACTTTTCTTTTCAAGATATTGAACAGGCAGCAACCTCAACCTTGATCTATATACTATTTCTTCGGAGTCTCATGCTCATGAGTTAATGTTAAGTTATGTGAAAAATGAAGTACTTGTCTTTCTTAAGCATATGTAATTCATTTTACACAACCCGGCTTTTTCCATAACCCTCAACGGTAAGGTCCTACCTTTAAGTGAGTACTTCATAAACTTAGACATTTTTCTTGACAGCAACCTTAGATTTCAAAAACATGTTTCTAACATAATACAAAAACCTTTCAGCAAATTGAAAGTACTGTATTTTCATAAGGATATTCTTGGCTCTGGCATTAAACTAAAGTTATGTGACTCGTTGATACTGGGTTATATAGTTTGTGGTGATTTAGTTTGTTGACCTGCTATATTAAATTGATATAGAGAGCCTTCAGAGACTCCAGAACGCTTGTCTAAAATTCAGCGACAATTTAAGAAAATTTAGTTATATTACCAATAAATTTGTAGAATTTAGGTGGCTGAATCTGAACCAGCGTATTGTGATTCACATGGCATAGACGTACCACTAGATATCTTGATTTGTATGCGGTCTCCAGATACTGCTCTGCCCAATTCCAGAGATCCTTTACCTACAATGCTGTTAAAATTTATAATAAGCTGCACTTCTCCATCAAGTCTTCTCCAAGTGTCAATACTTTCAAGAAACAAGTTAATTATATCTTTTTGCAAACAAAAATACATATTTTAATACAGTTTATTCTACACATGTTACATATGTTACCAATATTAATTATTCTATATTTATCCTTATGTTTATGTATTTCATGTGGAATGGTTAGATGTTGATTCTCGCCATTCCTGTTACAATTAATAGTTTTTGTATAATATTTTTAAAAGAACAATAAAGGCATATTACAATTATTATCAAAGACTAAGCAACGACATAATTTCTTAGCGTAGCTGGAAACTATTCACAGATCCCTTGCAGGCGTTTGAGGTTCGGCTTTATCGGAGCCCGTTCCAGCTTATCATTATTATAGGAACGGTAAAAAAAAATTGAACATTTTCTTTATCAACATGGGTTTAGAATGTCATGAAACGTCGGAATTTTAAGTTTGAGCAAAAAGAAATTTCTGTCTATCGATCTGTCTGTAACTTTTTTTTGTACCTACAATTACTCTGGAACGGTTTATGGTATTGCCTCGAAATCTGGGTGGAATATTAATAATAGGCCATAGATCAAAATATGAGGATTTAACACCAAACATGCTTCAGTAAATTGTTGTTGTGGAAAAAGATACAGGGTGTTAAAATTGTAATTTATAATTTTTCTGCAATATCTCAACTACCTCTTGCCCGATCTTCTCCCAGTTTGGTAAGGAAACATTTTTTAAGCTAAGAACCAATAATTTATGTATCACATCACGCTAGCCCATGTAGGGCGCCTCATAAACTATACCTGATGATGAATATTTTTCTCTTTTTTTTACGAAACGTTGTGACACTTTTGACTGGAAAATCTCGTGCAGAAATCATTTCTACGTAAAAAAGTTATACTTGATAGAACTTGATAATTCCAACCGTTCTCGAGAAAACTGCCACAAAGATTTCAAAAATTCTTCAAAAACTCAATTTGAAAAGTACAAATTATATTTATTGGAAAGTGTGCTTTGGTGACGTTTTAGTTCTGTCAAAATGTCAAACTAATGAAATTGTACGTAAATAAAAGAACTAAGACGACACCAAAGCACACTCCTTAATAAATACAATTTGTCCTTTTCAAATTGTGTTGGTTTTCAAAGAATTCTTGAAATCTTTGCGGCAGTTTTCTCGAAAATGGTTGGAATTATCAAGTTCTATCAAGTGTACCTTTTTTTACGTAGAAATGACTCCTTTTCGTACCTTTCGTAAAAAAAAAAGAGAAAAAATATTCATCAGGTATAGCCCTCCACGGGCTAGTGTGATGAGATACATAAATTATTGTTTCTTAGTTTAAAAAATGTTTCCTTACCAAATTGGGAGAAGATCAGTCAAGAGTAGTTGAGATATTGCAAAAAAGGAAAAAAATACAAGTTTGACACCTTGTATCTTTTTCCACAGGAACAATTTACTAAAGTATGTTTGGTTATATCCTCATATTTTGGTCCAAAGAATCTGCCCTTAAACTATGGCCTGTTATTAATATTCCACCTTGTATATTATAACGATATTTGGAATTAGATTTTGTTTCGATCTTATTCCGTTGGAGGGTTGAGGGGCAAATGGGGGTAACTAGATAAAGCAAGTAGGTAAAATTGAGATTTAGTGTCCCTACGTACGAGAAGCCAAATATTTTTTGGAATCAGCCATCCCTAAATCACTCCTATTACCCCCCCCCCCCCCCCCACGACATTATTAGAGGGAGTAAAAACAAAATTGCGATTTACTGTGTGTCCAAGAACCAAATGTCTCAAATATTTTTCTTTAGTATCAGCCGCCCCCACTACCGCCACGTTTAACAAAGAGGTGGAGATGGTAGAAGGGAACCTGGACAGGAAATTTGGATGTAGAAGTAGTGATTTTTTAGGTAGCGTTTTTTTTTATTAATTCTACCAGATTCTGGATTCTACTGTCATATAATTAATTGATTCTACTGTCATGTAATTAATTCCACTATAAAAAAATAAACTTATGAAATATGTATATTGAAAGAATATAGAGTGCTGCTATTATATCTAATATAAATATTTTTTTATTAGAATCATTATAAACAAATATCAGACTACTACCGACGCGCGACGTGACAGTCATAATTTGTTTTGTTTTTTGTTTGTAATTAACTTTATAGCTTTTCCACGAATGAAATTGAACTCCTTGTAACATAAAGCATGTGAAAAATAGACCACATAAGAAGGCAAACTTGAGTATAAATCTAAAAAAATCAAATAATCTAAAAGTTTTGTTATTCGAACTGTTTAAATAAAATAAAGGTTTAGACGCGATTAAACCATTCCATCAATTAAATAATAAATTTTATTTTTCTACAGGGCGTAACGATAATAAAACCACAAATTTAATGCGGAGATTAGTTTAGATTCAAACACTATTAAAAGACGGTGTGTCTAGATTGTTTATATAATTTTATGATTTGTTTTAGAAAGAGTAAGTGTGTGAAACCTCACACGACGCAGCGTGTACGCGAGTAAAAGTAAATATGTGAACCAATATTTACACTATGGCCACAATAAAATTACACCAGCTCGTCGGATTTATTATCCACTATCAAACCACAGAGCTCTGTTTTTAGTCATTAATAATTAGTGTATTATAACTTCCCTTCTTGAATATGTGTATTCGAAGAACTGAAATTTCAGGCCTATATTCGATATCTCTACGTAAGTAGTAAGTATTACAATAATACATAATAGAAAATTAGACTGAAAAAATATTTTTACTACATTTAATAAAATTTATAAATCCGTCATACTAAATAATTACATTGAAATTGAATAACCCTCATGATTTCTTTAATATTCCAACGTAAAAATTAATAAAATTCGGCATGATCTTAATTTATGCATTTAAGCACTTCTAAGAAACAACTTCATGTCTTTCCTGAAAGCGTTACGTTTTTGTGGGTGCAAATAATGTCGCCGCATTAGGGTGGCCCATATTTTTCGAAATCGAAATTTTTTATTTCTCACCCCTGCAAATGGTTCCATTTGAAGAAAAAACAGTCCCCTCAAAATATTATTGAGGCAAATTGAAGGTAAGGGGTGCCGCAGAATGCATTATTATGCAATAATAAAAGTAAATGGAATTATTTACATTCTTTGGTTGATGCATTGTTTTTTTTTTAATCAGCAACATTTACCTTTAGAATGACTAATCAAGTCATACAAATATCAAAGACATTATCTGTTGTGACTATGACATGTGTCATACTACTGTAAATTCGTAGTCTAAGAAAACTAGACTAGAAGTTTTTGAAATAAAACTCTCGTTTTATCTTTGTGTATTTTATTATGAAACGTTTTTTTCATACATAGTACCAAATATTATCCTAAATCTACAAGACATATAGTAATAAAAACAATATTTTTTGCACTAGGCCAAAGCATGCGGGTTTCTTTTTTTACATTTGGAAACTGTGATTTATAATCATTTACAACTTGGAGTAAAAACTGTTTTTGGTCTTCATTTTTTGTTAAAATGTCATTATAGTCAGTAATAAGTTTGATTCCTCTCTCACCGGCATCATTTACAACTTTAATTTTGTTTACAATATTGAAACATCGGGTATAACTTTCATTTTCCCTCCATGTTGTTGGATCATTTTCCAAAAATTCCATAGGCAAACCTAATTTTTGAAAAAACTGTTTAGTGTTCTCGCATATGAAGTCCTGAATTTCCTTGTTTTCAACGTCAGTAATGTTACTAATCATTAGTCGTTTAATACCCTCTTGATTTGGTGCTTTCCTATTCAAAGCTTTAACCATTTCTCTTTTAGTGGTAACTGAAATATCGTCATCAAAGAAAGATAAGCCAACATTTACTGAATTAAGGTACCACAAATGGTTCACTATTTTCCTACTTGCGGCTTGAGATATTTCTTTGTCAATATTTTGATAATTAATGAGTTCTTTACAAAAGTCTAAGTCATGAAGCGGTGCTTTACTAGCAAATGACGCTGTAAACCAGGCCTTTACATAAACCTTTACAATAAAGAGACATATATCTTCAATACCTATTTTTCCTTTTTTAGTTAGTTGGAACTGATCTTGGAAAAAAAATATTTTTAGACAGCAAATGGCTTTGGCCATCCAACGTGCATGATGAAATGCCCCTGGTTGATAGAATGTCGTGTGAGTGGGCTCTTCTTCAACAAAAAGTTTAGAAAGCATTAAAAATTCTTTATAATCATCACGAGGCTGTTGCAAAGTTAAAGCTGCATTTAGAAACTTTACAATTTCGGCTTTAACTGGTTGTAAAATGTGTTTAATTTTTGATACCTGAAATCCAGTTTTTAGTTTATTTTGATCTATTTTAGGCCAAAATTCCCTAAAACGTTTAAATAGTGGCACATTTGGACCAGATGAGGAAGGCATTTTTGTGTCAAACACACTTCTCAAAACCACTTCAAAAATATAATGTCTACAAGGAAAATATAGAATATATCTTTCTAATTTTTGTTGCAATAGTGTGGCAGCCCCATTTATATAACCCATATTTGATGCTGTTGTATCACAACACAAAGCTATTACCTTTTCGTCCAAATTCCATTCACAAAGCACATCATAAACTGCTTCAGTCTGTTCTCTTCCAGTTGAATTGGGCAAAGCTAGTACTCCAAGTAGTTGTTCAATATCTCCACTAGTAACTAAGATAGCAAGTCTATCGATATTTCCCATTCCAGTGAGAGAAGGTAAAAGTTTTCCATCCCAATGGATGACTGGGGCCGGCAATTCAGAATTACCGAAGGCAGTTTTTATTATTTCAGCTCTATCTTCGCGGATGCGTTGTCTAGAGTGCTGAAGTGTGGTTCTGCTGATGGATAAAGATGTGGTGTCATGTCCTACTGCTTCTGCTATTGCCGTCAAAATATGGACCCCATACCTGTCGCTTATTTTGCAAGCATCAAATGCAGCGGCTATTTTTGGTGTGATGATGTTACATGTTCCATACAATCTCCTCTTTTTTGGCTGTGACGGGCCAGGCTGATCTTGTAACAACTCTTCTTGGGCTTCGATTATTTCATCTTTATTTTCGTTGGAGTCGGCTGAATTACTACTTGATGATGGACAGGTGACTGTTTCCTCTAATCTAGCTTTTTCTTGTTGACTTCGTTGCATTCGTTCAGATAATTTCTGTAATTTCTCCTCAGCTGATTTTTCTTGAGAAGCAAGTTGGTAATCAATACCATGCATAAATCCAGGACGTCCCTTTTTTCTTTGGTTAATTAAAAACTGCTTATCTTCATCTATTTTCATCAACTCCAATGCATTTGCATGAGAAATGTCAAAGAGATCGTCCAATTTTTCAACGAAATTTTTTTCTTTACCTCCCGCACTGGCCCTTTTAGCCGATTTTTGTAAGTTCCTCCACTCTGCATAAAGTTTATCTAGTTGTTTAACACAATGAAAATCCTGACATGTCGGAATGCGAGCTTTATCCCAAAAAACTGACACCTCTTTTATTGTTAATTTAGCACTTTCATGTACACTTAGCTTCACTTCACGAATGTTATAAAAGAGCACTTGTAATACTTGTCTATTAGACGGCAATTTATTGCCAATGATTTGTGATGAATAGTGTCCAACTAAGTAAATGAAAGTATCCTTTCATAAGGATCTAACATCAGTCATCGTTAAATGTTTTTTCAAAAAGGAACGTATGCTAGAACTTATAATGTCACCACTATAAAACACAATTGCAAACTGACATAAAAACCTACCGTAGGTGCATTATATTTCCAAACTTCCAAAACAAATAATTTCTAGGAAATAATTACACCAATAAAACATTATGAGAAAAGAGGTAGATATTTGTATTTTAAGTAAAATTTAAGTGTATTACCGTAATAAAATCTTATCTACAAATTTCTACCTAAATGCGGCACGGGTTAACATTCACCGAATTATCTGAAACTTTGACATAAATTATTCCTAGTATAATAGCATATTTTCGTGGGGTGAGACTTAAAATATACGCAAAAAAAAATCACCCCCTATAGAGATGGGCCACCCTACGCCGCATGTTTCCATTGTGCGATAAAAGTGAACAGTGCACGCCGCTATTAACTACTATATTTAGTAATAAGCAACAAATAATGCAAAAAGCAAGTAATATGTGTTTAATGATAATGCAAGATCATAAGCATATATCCAACAAGAAAAAGATAAACATGAATAATAACACGTCTCATATAGGACTATGTTGTTGTGGTCTATTAGCAACATCCAAATCCAAAAGCCTCGTACTTGGATATTTCTCGTTGAGAATATGTCGAGCATATCCTAGAAACCATAGGACACTGGCCACATGTGCACATGTTCCCAGAGTTCTAGCACCAGTCTTACATGTGCAGTAGTAGCTAAAAATCAACTCATTCTCCTCATCGTCTCCATAGTTTTCTATGTCATCTTGCTATCCATATTTGATATTTGGTAGCGTTGCGACATCTAGAATAAACTCGCAAACGTATCAGTCCATGTTCTTCTATAAGCTAGTCTATCTTAATTGCACGGTCTCTCTTTCTGCAGCCTATCTTGGATATAGGACGGAGACAATTGCAATTGATATATCCTGAATGTTATGCGTTTAAGATTGTTAATGGAAAGTCTTGGAAAATCGGCTAAATGATTTTGGTTCAATTGATTTCATCTACCATTTCGAGTTCGAAGATTTTCCACATATACTCTTGCCTGCATTACGTAACCATATTCATTCTTTCCTTCATTTCACGTGCCAACCCAACATTGGCTCCACCCATTTGAATCAACCCCTGTAGCGATTTATGGTGGCCCTAGCAATTCGGTAAAAAGACCCAATATTAACAACATGGGATATAGGAATAATGTTTTGAAAAAACTTAAAAATTGATTTTATATGGCCGTTTCTCCCTTCCACTATCCATCTAGTTTTGGAAAATTAGTCTCGATTGATTTTCATCCTCAGTACCTAACTGAGTTGTCCTGGCACAAGCAGTGGTGGCATTCTACAATCTATTCCCAAGTCTTCAACTATTTGAATCACATTCCGATAGCCCCTATCCAAGATAAAAATATCTCCTGGCTCGCACCAATCCTGCAAACCACGGGCGTCCCTTTCTATTTCATTTCTTAACATTGCTGCGTCATTTATTATTATAGAAATTGACAAAATATGGCCCATGGATATCTATAGATATATATAATCTGGTGCTACAACCAAAGTCTATTTCACTAAATGGTGTCCCTTATGTTTTGAATACGTTTTTCGCAATGTTCTAACGTTGTTGCTTTTGGGAATATAGCTGTACGTGCCATCGACATAGACAATTGCAATCGGATTGGTTATATCAGGATTGTAGAGCTCATTGGCAAATTCAGTAACATGTCTTTCAATGTACTATTCTCTTGTAGTGGAAATTAAACCAATATTTTCACGTACAAAACGCATCACTAAGCCAATACTCATGCTAACAGCTTGTCGACTTGAATATCGAAAGATTACCTGTAAAAAGTCATAATCTAGGCCCTGTTTCATCTTACACAAGAATACCAACAAATATTTACGTTTCGCAAGACGCTCATCTTGAACCGGTCACAACAGGTAAATAAATCGCGGAATTGCTCGTTTGAAACAGAACTTATAGTCTTAAACTCATTTTCTGTGAAATTATCTTCATCTTCAAATATGTGCTCTTTTCCTCAAATGTTTGAGAACCACTTGTAGTTCTCCTCCTATTAAATTATAAGGACGATTAGTATATCGCAAAGTTGGTATCAATTCAGCAACAGTAATTTCGCGATTATTTAAGTGTTGATTACAACACCGAATATGTGGGGGAATGTAACTATTTCTTTGAACAAAAATATCTATTCGACTTTTGATAGAAAGTCGCGTATTCTGTTCCACATTGCATACCATGCAGCTTCTACCTGCTGTTTGAAATAAAGCATTGAGGCGTAAACAATCGGGGTTATTTTCAAGCTCTTGAATTTCTTGATTAATTAGCCGATTGCAGTTCATACATAATCAGCTACCTGGTTCTATTATGGAGGATGCTGAAGTTCATGGCATGGCGTCTACGTGCGGCAATCTCCAGTTTGTAAGCATTTTCATCATCGCCATTAATTCGCACCATTATTTGAGGGCGAAAAGGATTTTTACATACATAGCAACTAACACGATTCATAAATGCCATAAGAATGGAGATACGTTCGCTTATTAATAGGAATTATACCATAAACTTGTCGCAACTTCAAATTGATGTTTACTCATAGGATTATTGATTATTTTTAATTGCACCGCCTTCTTCACGTATCTTTAAATAAAAACCCGATTATTCCTATATATGAACTAAAATTAGTTCAGCTCATATAAGAGTAAGTCGTATTAATATTTATAGCGAACTTTTGTGAACATATCCTGAACATGAAATATCGGCTCTGTATATGAACAAATATTTTGTCACAATATATTATTTTTAGTTAAATAAATAACATTCATGCAAGAAAATTGCAATCGAATCCTGAAAAAAGCCGCTGTACCTAAAAAACTAGTCATAGGATTGAGTTGGGACCTTTACAGTTTTCATCAGCAGATCACAATTTATAACATACTAAAAATTCAGAAAATTTCACCGAGAGCCATTTTATATAAGAAAACGTGTGGGGTCCTTTGTGAAGAAAATATTTTGAAAATTATGACGCAATAATGTGAAGTTAGTCGTTTTAGAATAGCGAAATGGGCAATAAAATATGATTAAGACAGGAAATATCTCCTTATTCATTTTAACTCATAAGCATGAGCAGTTTAACACGCCCTATTATAAATTAAGGGTATGGGGCAAGCGGATTAACGTTATGTAGTTTAAGAGGAAGGAGGTAAAATGGTATATCGTGACTTAATTTTATTTATTGTCCACTTTGCCATCCAAAAACGACTGAATTTTAGGCACGTTACAAGCCTTAATTGATTCTAAGATGAAGTTAATTGAACCACAAAGTGTTTATTGTCGTGAGTCATTTTATAGAACATTTTCATTCATCCATTAGATGGAGAGTCGAATTCGCCAGTGATCAAATTGTTCGATTCTACGTAATAAAATGTTTATATAAGTACATACGTATTTTTTAACAGTAAAATTAAAGTTTCAATTCCTAAAATGAAATTATTTTAGATGAGATGCGGATAGGAGAACGGCAGCTGTTAGTTGGTTTGGGGGTGGGAAATTTTCTTTTGAAAAAGTTACAACACTGCCAGCGAGAAAATTTCGAAACGATCACCATTTTTCGTGACATCGGTTCACAAAATATCCCTTAACTTAAAGTTGGTTTCAGATGGCAACCTCATTTTTTTTTACTTATGAAAAAACCGATATCAGAATGTCAGTGAAGCGGCGTAAAGCAGACCACACGTTTTTTAGTTACGGGTGGATATGTAGAATAATAGGGGGGTAGTATGCGATCTCTCCTAACATCGGTTGACAAGACATCCCCTAACCCAAAATCAGTATCAGGTGGCGTCCTCATTTGTTTTCCTTATAAGCAGATATCAGAATATATTAGTGAAGCGACATTACGAGCGTACCACACGTTTTCGAGATATCGGCTGTTGAAATGCGAAAGGGGCGGTATAGCGATATAGTTGCTATATTAATAAAAATAAACTTTTTAAATAAATATTTATATTCAGATTGAAAGATGTAAATTTTATAATAATGTGTTTTGTTATATATTATCCATGGTGATGGTATCAGTATGTAGGCTAGTACCCTACATTACTCCCCTCCTACAACAAATAAACCAACTTACCAAGGTATCAATATTTAAGATGACATTTTATAAAAGAAAAGTCAGTTTTGATTGATAGATGACAAAATAACGTAAAACAAGGACATTTATTTTTGAAATAACATTATCCTTAATGTATGTTATATGTTATTGATAAATTGAAATAAAACAGCAAGCTTGTGCTAAGTGAATGAAAGTTTGCAATCATATTTGGATTGAGCGTCTTTCAAAGATGCCGCACCAGCTATAGCAGCTTTGGCTAAAGAAAAGCTGGCGGGACAATTAAAATAGGAAATGAGTTTGCAATCATAATTGGATTGAGCTTCTCTAAAAGATGTCGCACCAGCTATAGCAGCTTTGGCTAAAGAAAAGCTGGCGAGACAATTAAAATAGGGAATGAGTTTGCAATCATAATTGGATTGAGCTTCTCTAAAAAGATGTCGCACCAGCTATAGCAGCTTTGGCTAAAGAAAAGCTGGCGAGACAATTAAAATAGTGAATAATTAATAAATTGATACACTTAATAACCTGGTTTTACATTGCAGGGAGTCATATAGCAGAGTACTTACCTATACATGTACATAATTGAGTAAGTAATAACAAGTCTTCTGAAAATCTAGTATGATTCGTATCTCGGTACTATCTTCATGGAGTGACTGAGGAATCCGTGTCTAGCGAAGATATCTATGGAACGGTCAACCTTTAGCTGGCTGTCTTCGTTATGGACGTCGTCCGTCATCAGCGGTTAGCAGCACGAGCAGTTTGGTTCTGCCCCATATTCTTGTTGCGACTGGAAAAGCTGTCTAGAATGTCCATGGGAGATTACTTTCGGCATAACTATATAACAACACTGTCAAAAGTTATTAAACTTCAGTCTTCATAATTAATTTTTTACAACTGTCTTTAACTCTCAGGACGTATACAATGCGTGAAGACGTTCGGGGTCACCAATATATAGCGATATAGTTGCTATATTAATAAAAATAAACTTTTTAAATAAATATTTATATTCAGATTGAAAGATGTAAATTTTATAATAATGTGTTTTGTTATATATTATCCATGGTGATGGTATCAGTATGTAGGCTAGTACCCTACAGGCGGATTTCGACTTCTTCGGCCGATATCTCACTTACTTTTCGAGATATCGAATCTCCGCCTGCGCCATTCACATTTTCTTGTCGCATAAGTACCCATGAATTATTTCAAATTTTCAGGTGAATGATTACGACTTTTCATTTTTAATCTTAGCCAAAAAGATGATGTAAACTTCTATTTGATGATACTAGGTTTGAGTTTTCTCTCGATTGAAATGACTCGAAAATATGTCCAAAAGTTATGGATTTCCACGAGAAAAAAATAATGGCGTAAACGGGAAGTTATATCCTTTCATTTTCGAGATACAAGCGATCCAATTGAAAAAAAAATCGCAAAAACCACAAAAATTCCTTCCTGTTTAAATTTGCAATTTTTGACCTTAAATTTATATTAAC
The DNA here is from genome assembly GCA_936432065.2 of Rutpela maculata. Taxonomy (NCBI): domain Eukaryota; kingdom Metazoa; phylum Arthropoda; class Insecta; order Coleoptera; family Cerambycidae; genus Rutpela; species Rutpela maculata. The sequence goes on from OW386286.2 coordinate 91,839,502, forward strand.
CAACCCCAAAAACATAAATCAAGATCATTTTGTTCATAGGACTAAAATTATTGCAGTTACTTATTACCAGTATTTCCTGAATTTTCCAAGAAACTATTAAACCAACGAATATCATCCAATTCTAACTAGTAAACATTTTAGTATTGGTCTTTCTAAGACAATGCAAAAACGGCATGAAAATTTATTTATTGGTGATCTCTTTCGGCATTTTTATTTCATATGCCCAACGACTCTCCACTATTAACCTGAAAAAGTTTTATTTCATGTTATGTACAATTATTACTATTATTATTAAGAACGCGTTCAGATCTAAAAATCCGCAGTACTCAGACCTGTCGGTCCATTGTACGTTCGCGACAAGTAAGATCTCCTAGGAAGAGTCAGAAACAGTTCTTTCCAAGGTTGATCTTGTACTTCCTCTGACTGTAAAAATTTTGATATGCTTACATCTTGACGCTCTTAGTAGTGTACAATTGCATATAGATATTAGTGATGGTTTCATCTTCCCCTCGACACATCCAACAAATAGGATCGTCCTTTAACCTTATTGTATGTAAATGCTTGTTTACAGAATAGTGTCCTACTACCCATCTCATTCGCTCTCCATCGAGTTCATACAATCATTTTAGGGTTAGTTGAACGCTGCTTTACGCGGAGCCTTGCCTCGTTCCGAGAGCTTGAGACCAATAGTTGTTGAACTATGCCACGGCATAGTCTTGTGGTTCTGATTGAATCAAACTTCTGGGCAAATCAAATGCTAGCTCAGGGCCAGGGAAAGTCGTTTTTGCTCCTTCTTCTGCTACGAGGTCTACTCTTTCATTTCCCTTCATAATTGTATTCAATGAAAATATTCTAATAGTCCAGCACCAATTGTCTCTTTGTTTAATGTAAGAGCATTTAAAGCCGCCAGAGAGTCACTGTCACGTACATAAATATACCGTGAAATTCCTCTAAGATTTTCACTTGTACAAAGTATGATGGTATATACGTCTGCTTGCAATATACTAGGGTACTTGCCAAGTGAAACCAGTAGACGAGCCCTCGACTTGCGTCCGTGTATGCCGGTTTCCTCCCGAGTCTTCGATTCATCTGTGCACTATTTCAGGCCTCCAGGATTCAGAAGATGCCTAAATGGGGAGTCACGGATCATCCTCTGACTGAGTGATGATCTGGTCCCTCACAGGTAGAGTTAGAGCCTTTGTGTATCACAGCCCTTGGTCCAGGGCATTACACAGTCCACAAACAGCGACCACTGTAAGCGTTGGAGTGGTCCTAATTACTCCTATTACTCCTAGATAGGCTTTGAACTTGACACGGGTGAGACTTAATTATTTGACTCCATCAAACCAGTCCCGGAAATATTTGGAATGGTTTAACAGTAACAGTATACGTCTAGAGAGTGGTCTTCGGATTTCTTCCCCATTTAGGACTGAAGATGCATTTGCACACATATAGAAATGCGCAAGCTTTCTTCGTGTGAACTTCCACATAGTCCTTCCACAACAGTATGGAATTTCGGGTTACTCCCTCACAGATGCCTCACTATTAGGGACAGACACAAAAGTGTACCTATAATGAGCAGGGAACTGAAAATCGTTTATTCGCTTATTTTTTTTTAACATCATTACTCCCGTTTTTCAGAATTGGCAGATACCCCTTGTCTGCTAATATCATTCTGGCATTCTGGACTATACTGAGAGCCCTTTACACATAACCACTGCAACAGTCACTTCAAATTTTCCCCTCATCATAATAGCCAGATCATATGCATATATTTGTGCATAGAAGCCCGTTTCATTCAATGTTACCAGTAGCTCGCCGAGCATGAGACTCCACAATAATGGGGACGCTCCAACCACTTCATTAAAAGCGTGATTATAGTGTCACAAATCCTTAACATGAACGACATCCACATAAGGATAGTATCGTCCACGTTGCGATCCTTACCTGCTTGACAGAGAGAATCGAAGGTTGGATCATTGAACGCTCCATCAGTACCATGAATACTACAAAAGTCAGTTCTTCCTGCTCTGGCACCTTCTCAACTGTGATAACGATCTGATGAAGAGGCGGTTCTGCAAATTTCCTGGTGTGGTAGGTATGTTGATTGGGGGAACTGGTGATAATGTAGAATCGACCTAAGTCGAAAATTCAACTTAGGCAAAAATTTTAATTAAGAACATTTTCAATAGTCTGAGAGACTTCAGAGCCGCACACTAATCCAAAAGGACCGTTATGAGTTGATACACCAAAGTTGTACCTTGGACATTCTTTTTTTAAAGTACACCAAAAATGTACTTTGAAAATATTTCATAATATTTTCAATTTTTAATTCCTCCACCAAAGATATTGACCCCCTTGGCCTAAAGACTGACAACAAAATTTTAACAAGGAAGTATCAGAAAGGCGAAACCGACGAACTTGGCAAAGGCGACGGAACGCCTATAAGCAAAAACTGACACAAAATCAATGAAAATGCACAGGGCCGGTTTCTCGCATAAAACGAGTCTGGATACACCCAACGACTCATAATTTGGACGAGCGCGTTGGGTGGTCAATACAAAGCGATGGTAGGAAAGCCAATATCAGAGCTTTCCAAATAATAAAGTTATAGACAAAAACGCCTTGTGCATAAAAAAGACAAAATTCAATTTTGCCCAAAAGTCATTCGGAGGTGGCTCGCTGTAATTTTTCCAATTTAAACATCTACATAGGGGCAAGTAAGTCGTGGACTGATCGAACGCTATCAAACTTATGTAGTAAGTAAGTCCTCTTGAATGTATTTTAGTACATGAAATCTCATGTTATGAGAACTTTAAAGCTAGGTAGTCTTTAGTGAAACTAAATTTTTTTTTAGTAAAACATTTTTATGTTATTTTCAGTCAGCTATAATTACCCATTCCAAAAGTCATAATTATTTCTAAAAGAGCTTATATTTGATTTGGGGTGAATTTTTTCTACCAAATCGGTTGTTAGCGTACGCTCTCACTTGTATGTACTACGGGAGCCCACCCTAAGTGTCCGTGCACCTCCCCTCCCTCCGATCCTTGGGGACAATGTTTTTCATAAAGATTAAAGTCTAAGGAACAATTTAAGACATGTCCCCCCAAAAAAAATTGGCTGCACTTTCAAAATGGCGTCCGCTTAAAAAAAATTGCAAATATTTCTTTTGTCATTTAACACAAAAGATGGAGAAAAACTTTCTGCACAAAAAACAAAGTGCATAAAATTTTCTACAATTTTGTTCCTATAGAATATTTGGATAGGAGTTACCATTTTCCAGATAAATGATTCAGCTCTTAAAATAAAATATAAAATTCAATTTAAAACGTAATACTACGGAAACCCACTCTAATTGTCCGTGCACCTCCCCGATCCTTGGGGGACAATGTTTTTCATTGAGATTAAAGCCTAAGGAACAATTTAAGACATGTCCCAAAAAAAAAAAAACTAGCTGTGCTTTCAAAATGCAAATTGCAAATATTGTTTTGGTCATTTAACACAGAAACTAAAAAAAGGTGGAGAAAAACTTTCTGCACAAGAAACAAAGTACATACAATTTTCTATAATTTTGTTCCTATACAATATTTGGATAAGATATCATTGTTACCGTTTTTGAGATAAATGTCTGCAAATTATAATATTGTTATTATTAATTTTTTTTAGTTTATTTTATTTTTTGTTATATTAATAATATAAAGTTATATTATACGCCTTGACAATAATTGTCACAGTTATTTCCTCTAAGTGATTTACCGATATATGAATTTCCATGTTTTCTCAATTTTGGACTCATTTATCTGGAAAATGGTAACTCCTATTAAAATATTGCATAGGAACAAAATTGTAGAAAATTTTATGCACGTTGTTTTTCGTGAAAAAAGTTTTTGTCCATCTTTTTTAGTTTTTGTGTTAAATGACAAAAACAACATTGGCAACAGTTTTTTTAACATATTGCCGCCATTTTGAAAGTACGTGTCTTAAATTGTTCCTTAGGCTTTAATCTTTATGATAAACATTGTCCCCAAGGATCGGCGGGGGGGAGGGGGTGCACATACAGCTAGGGAGAGCTCCCCGACTAATGGTTAAAAAGTCATTTTCCTTAGTTGGGGAGGCGTGATTCTTTCACATTATATCATTTTGCAGAAAATCACTGTATTATTTTAATATCCGTAAATAAATGGTATTTTTGCTCTTTATTGATCTTAAGACTTGTAGTTAGTCATTCAATCCCTGGAGCTTTCGTTTGGAAGACCTAAGCAACTGAGTAACTGGAATCTTATGATTCCTTAAGTCTGATACTCAGTGTTCTGGTCGTCTTACGGGAGCTTGATGGGGATTTTTTTATGCGATTTCTGAGAATTATTAGAGCATAGAGTCCTTTAATCGTGGTCAAACCACGTCAGAATTCAATCCCGTCGGAGAGAAATCTTCGATAGGGATTTTTTATGCAAAAATATCAGAAACCAAAAGGCGTCAGACCATTTATTATCACATAAACAGATCAAAATCACGTCAAAACTCAATCCCGTCGAAGAGAAATATTCGATAGGGATTTTTTTTATGCCAAAATCCAAATGATCAGAAGGCGTCAAAGCCCTAATCAACAGTGAAAAATAGGAATCACGTCTTGACAGAGCGTGGTTAATAATCTAAGGTAGTGCAGCCTTGATCCATTACTCGTCTATCGAAGTGCATCTTATCTCGAAACCGAACGGGGCAGAACGGGGCAGAAAGCGACTGGCGCCCCTTAATTAATACATTGGTGTCGCGTCAATTTGACGTCAGGTAGTGTGTTCTTCTACAATAACACCAATGTCCCATGCTTTATATACCATCTTATTAGCGTTTCCAATATCTATAAAAGAAATTATGTCAGGATTATCGATCTAAATGCCGAATCAAATGTTAAAACTTAGGAATTTTTATGAAATTTGCTAGTATTTGAGAAAAACTCAAATTATTCAACCTAAGCAAGATTGTTAGTTGCCTGTCTAATCAATTACTTCCACATCCAGTGGAAGTATAGTAACGACAAAAAAAATTTTAAAAATTTTTTTGTTCAAATAGGCTTAGAATGTCACGAAACGTCGAGATTTTAAGTCTGAGAGAAAAAGAATTTCTGTCTGTCGGTCCGTCGGTCTGTCTGTCTGTCGGTCTGTCTGTCGGTCTGTCTGTCTGTAACTTTTTTGTGCGCACGTTTACTCTGGAACCGTTTGAGATATTGACTTGAAATATGGTACACGTATGTACTTTAACGAGATCTAGAACTAGATTATATTTTCATCTTGTTCCTTCGAAGGGTTGGGGGGTAAATTTGGGGAAAATAGGTAGATCAAGCAGGTAAGAGTCCATAAAATTGGTATTTAGTATATACAAGAGAAGCTGAGGCTTCAAAAAAAATTTTGGCATTTGCCACCCCCATTACCACCTCCACCTCATTATTAAAGGGGATGAAAAAAAATTGTGAATTAGGGTGTGTACAAGAACCAGAAACCTCAAAATGTTTTTTACTTCATTCACCCCCACTACCATCCCCTATCACCACCCCCACCCTGCTACCGATGTGGGGTATCATTTTATGGGTTTTTGGGGTAGAGGATTTCAAATATTATATTATTAATGTTCCATAAACAATTATTTCCACATACAAAATTTTTTCGTTGTGAGTGACTTAGATTAAAATCTGGATGTGGAAGTAGTGATTCCTTGGGCAGCGGTTTTTTTATTATTTCTTGAATAAAGACAATTAAAATTTTGTTACTATTATACCAGTCTCTCAAAAACTAATAATTTTCATAAAAAGTCCTAAAAATAAAAAAGTTCGAAAATGTATTCTGCATGATTTAAAATAAACTTTTGTACACTGATGTATGAATAAAAAGAGTCTATATAATTGCCTATATAATTGCAGGGGTTTTGTCGAAAACAAACTAAGACAAAAAACATATTATAAGTGAATTGTCTGAGGAGACTCCCATTTTGTTTTTATTTTCATTTCACTTTTTCCTTGAATAATTAGCCTCTCTTAAGCTGTTGTCTCAAAGGTGGCATTTCTTTAATTTTAAAATACAACTAGAAAATTATTAATTTCTTAATAATTTTACCAAAAAATATTCAATATCGGATTTTGTATAAACAGAATACCTACTATGAAAGATTGTATTGATTATAAATTCTAGTTTATTTGACCAAGTAGACTCCTCCAGGAGTTTCTAGACTGTTTAAACACTTTTCACTCGTTTAAATGCCTTTATTTTGGCGCATAAACTTGTATAAGAATCTCACTAGCACAATGTCAAGTACCAGTACTTTTACTATAATTATTTCAAGTATTATGCAATGGCATAATACTTAAAATAACTGACCTACCTGTATTCATAGAAAAAGAATGGTTATAACTTTAAAAGCGTTGACATTGTATTAGCATATTTAAGTGAGTATAAAAGTATCTAAATTTTTTAAGGTGTTTGGACTTTTCAAATCTAGTTGACTATATTTTCAGGTTAACAATAACTAGTAGAGTGAAATTAAATAGAAAAGATAACATCGTCATAGAATGCGCAGAAACCGAAATCGTTACCACGTGCTCGTTACCTAGGTAACGATCCTATTTTTACGACCGCACTGCCTATTATCATTAATATTTTAATAAAAAATGGATGGCACGGCACTGATATTATGCCAACTGTTGTACGCTGTGCGCGAACCCGTGACGTATGTTATCTTTTCTATTTAATTTCACTCTAATTACTATTAGTCGAGTCAATGAAGGTTTTCACTTCTTAATTCTCAGCAACAGTTCCGATTTTGATAATTTTTTTTTTAAATGTGTGTTTTTTAACAGGTACTATTCAAAATCAGAAACCATCCTGGGGTGGATGCCAGCCCTTCTCGGGGGTGGAAATTATTACATTCAAAATAACCACAGACGTCGATAGAGGAATATATTCTGAGCAAAAAATGTTCTATGAAGTTTTTTCAGTGGGTCAATACTTTTTGAGTTATTCGTGATTGAAAATGTTGATTTTTAATCTAAAAAATGCATGTTTTAGAACGATTTTTCTCTAATAACTCGAAAACTTTACGTTTTACCAAAAAAATTATTATAAGCAAAAATAAAGCCTATAAAATAACAAATCGATTGATTTTTCTTTTAAATTCTGTAGATGCAATACGAACCGAATCATGGCTCGTTGAAAGTGACTTTTTGTTCGCCGAAAACTGAATTCAATCCTTTCAACGTTAAATAATGGAAAAACGGAAAATTTTTTGGAGAAAAACATATAAGACTTTTTTAAAAGTACTTGAAAAGACCTTTAAAATGAACTTTGGTAAAAGTCGTTAGCATAAAAACTAACGGAGTTATGATGAAAATAAAATGGTTATCTCTATTTTTCGGAGAAAAAATCAGCACTGAAACCAGTGGCTTCACCGCAAGAATTGAAATTGAACGTAATCCATTTACAATTTAGTTTGTTTAAGTACTAACAATATGTTCTAGAAGTTTGACTGGTTTGGGATGCCTATATTTGAAAAAAACTTTGATTCAAATTTGAAATGATTTTTGAAATTTCTTAAAAAATTTTCGTTTTTTCACAATAATTCAGACTAAAAAAGACACGTAAAAAAATGCTAGAGTACAAAAATTTAGGTTTTTTCTACTGAAAATTTTGTTTCGTTTTTTATTTCTCTGGGATGAAAATTAATTGAGATACCATCGTTGTAAGTTTGCATTTGAGTGCGAGGACCACCTTCCCCGAGCCCTTTAAACTCAAAAATCTCAAAAACGAAAGGTTCAAGGAAGTTCAACTTGTAGTCCTTAAAGTTCCATGTAAAATGATTTTTGGAGCGATTGAATAGCTTAAACATTGAGGAAGTTATCATTGAATAACCAATCATAGCGCATCTGCTCGAGAAATGCTGACAAGTCTTCGACACGGCTCAATTTTTTTAACTGTATCTCTTAACTGATAAACAGTAATATTGTGCAGTACCTACCGATTTCTAAAATTTGTATTCTAGCATTTTTTACGTATCCTCTTTCGTCTTTGAATTATCGTGAAAAAATTAAAAATTTTTAAAAAATTTCAAAAACCGTTTCAAATTTGAATCAAACTTTTTTTCAAATATAGGCATCCTTAACCGGTCAAACTTCTAGAATATATTGTTAGTACTTAAATAAAGTAAATTGTAAATGGATTACGTTCAATTTCAATTCTTGCGGTAAGGGCATTGGTTTCATTGCTGATTTTTCTCTCCGAAAAAAAGAGACAACCATTTTATTTTCATCATAACTCCGTTAGTTTTTATGCTAACGACCTTTACTAAAGTTCTTTTTAAAGGTCTTTTCAAGTACTTTTAAAAATGCCTTATATGTTTTCCTCCAAAAATTTTCCATTTTCCGTTATTAAACGTTGAAAGAATCGAATTCTGTTTTCGGCGAACAAAAAATCACCTTCATCGAGCCATAACTCGGTTCGTATTGCATCTACAGATACAAAAAAAAAAAACAATTGATTTATTATTTTATAGGCTTCATTCTTGCTCATAATAATTTTTTTGGTAAAACGTAAAGTTTTCGAGTTATTAGAGAAAAATCGTTCTAAAACATGCATTTTTTAGATGAAAAATCAACATATTCAATCAAGAATAACTCAAATAGTATTGACTTATCAAAAAAATTGCATAGAACATTTATTGCTTAGAATTCATTCCTCTATCAATTTCTGCTGTTACTTTGAACATAATAATTTCCACCCCCCAGGGTAAAAGCACACATCGGCACTATATAACTTTTGTTCCTTGAGCCATTCCCTAATTACTATCCAAATTTCACGTCAATCAGTTTTATCCGAAAGAATTCTAAGCGAAAAACCTTCAAACACTGGACTAAATTAAATTTTTCATGAATATCGGGGAAAAAAACATACAGAAATAGATTTTTTCTGTAAAAGTTGTTATTATTGTTTAAACAATATAAATAATTATCAACCCCCGACTGTGAGAAACAGTTTCGAAATTGAATTTTCAACAAAAACAACTCAATGTTTTATAAATACCGCGAAGAAAAATTTTTAAAATATATTTTTTTGTAAATATTGTTATTATTGTTTAAACAATATAAATAATTATTTGCGCCACTTGGGATGTTTCTAATTTTGAATAATATTAAAAAACGCACATTTAAAAAAATGATCAAAATCGGAGCTGTTGCTGAGAATTAAGAGGTTTTGCCGATTTTTAAGCTTCATTGCTCGACTATATTTTAAAATGAAGCGGTCTTAATTTTGTCAGGCATACTGGCGGAATAAGTAGGCATAAAAAATAAGTTTTAATGATAGAAGCAAGTTGCTTGGTCCAATTCTTATTTCGGCCATTTATAACTGGACTTGCCGTAGTTTTTGTTTTAGGCCTTAAAATTCAAAATAGCGAACAATTTACAAACAGTCAATAAAAACAACGTATATTTTCCGTAGAAATTTAGTTTTTGAGAGGCATATCAACCATATTATAAACGAAATTGGCAAATAAAATGAAGAAAAAAGCAGTATAACTTTATTATTTTTAGTAATTATACTAAAGAGATAACATATACATATAATAACACTGACGATTGACAAAAGAAATTGTAGTGACATTTTTTCAGGACACTAATTTAGAGGCATAAAATACGAACCTGAAATTAATTTTTCGTGCAAATGCATAGTTTTTAAAAAATCATATTTTCCACCTTCACATGCTCATTTTATCAATGGAAACACTGATACTGAAACACTTTGACTTTTGTCTTCTTTCGTTTTTGTGTTCATGTAGAAGAACTCACTACCGTGCGTCTAGGTTACACGACACCAATTTATTTCCCAAGCAGGTTCGAGATAAGATATACTTCAATAGACGAGTAATGGGTCAAGGCTGCACTACCTCAGATCATTAACGACACTCTCTCAGGACGTGATTTAAATTTGACGTCTTTTTATATCGCAATAATGGGTTTGACGCCTTTGGATTTTTGCAATTTTTGCATAAAAAAATCCCTATCGATTTCTCTCCGACGGGATTGGAATTTGACGTGATTGGTATCTGTTTACCTACTAATAATAGTCTCTACACTTACAGATTTCTAGAGAAATCGCATTAAAAAATCCCTATAAAGCTCCCGTAAGGCGACCAGAACACTGAGTATCAAACTTGGGGAATCATGAGATTCCGATTAATTCAGTTGTTTCGGTCTTCAAAACGAACACTCCAGGGATTAAGACTAGCAACAAGTACTTACATCAATAAAATGCAATTAGTTCAAAGAATACCATTTATTTAATAAGTATAAAACAATTCAGTGATTTTCTGCAAAATGATATAATGTGAAAGAATCACGCCTCCCCAACTAAGGCAAATTACTTTTTAACCATACAAATGAGAGCGTGCGCTAACGATCGATTTGGTAGAAAAGATTTATTTAACTTCCTCAGAACGTAATGCAAGCCTTTTAAAAAGAATTTAAAAATTTTGTATTTTTGGTAATTATGGCTGACTGAAAATAATATAAAAATATTTTACTTCAAAAATTTTGGTTCGCTTATGAGTAGCATATCGTGATTATCTCATTCACGGGACGGAGTTCGACTAATACATGAGTTTACTAATGTTCGGCCAGTCTTACGACGTTCTTGTCCTCATGCAGGTTCAATATAGGAAAAATGACAGCGAGTCGCCTCCGAGCGGCTTTTTGGCAAAATGGATTTTTGAGTCCTTTGTGCACAAGGCGGTTTTCTCTATAACTTTATTATTTGGAAAGCACTGCATTTGGCTTTCCTGCCCATCGCTTTGTATTGACCCGCCAACACACTCGTCCAAATTATGAGTCGCTGGGTGAATCCAAACTTGTTTTATGCGAGAAACCGGCCTCGTGCAATTGTGCATTTTCACAAATTTTTTGCCAATTTTTGCTTATAGGCGCTTTGTCAAATTCATCGGTTTCGCCCTTTTGTTTTTGCATCGTCAAAATTTTATTGTCAGTCTTTAGAATAGGATATATAATGACTGTACCTCCATGGTCAACGTCTTCGGCGGAAGAATAAAATAGTTACAAAAAATATTAATTTCCTAAAAATTAGATGTTTCTTAAAATTTCTCACTTAGTTGTGCCTCATATCTTAATGAACTCATATTGGTCCTTTTGTGTTAGTTTATGGCTCTGAAGTCTCTCAGACTCTTGAAAATGTCCTTAAATGAACTTTTTTTTTTACCGAAGTCGAACTTACTGGTAAATAGTCTATTCATTTCCAGCAGTTATCATTTCAATACCTGTAGTACGTTCGATACATCTATCAGAGAAACTGTCCATAATTTGAAGTTTTGTCGAAGGAACTTGTTGTTCAGAATCAGTTGAACTACAACATATCAAAAATACATCAAATTTGATAGGCCACCAATTCACCTAGAAAACGTGCGGTGTCCTTTCGTCGAAATTGCATTAAAATTGGTGGCCTAAAATAAAGGGGCCACTAAAAAAGATGAGTATTCTTTTTTAATTAAACCGCCTTCATAAAAGGTCGCTAAGAATTATCAAAAAATTTCACCGTCGCGTCGTCCAATTAGTTGAAATCTATATTACCTAATATTAATATTGAGGTAGGTGTAAAAATTAAAAAATAATGAATTCGAAAGCATTTGTACCCTACTTTAATAACGATATTAGGTAAAAAGGTGCAGTTAAATGAATTTTACCCCCAATTCGGTAAAATTTTATTACAATTTTTAGCAACCTTTTTTAAAAGCGTTTGTCATTAAGTATTTACTTTGGGAATGTTATTTCAATAAAAGCGTCGTTGCATGCTAACACACTTAATTTGATTCGTTATAGCCAGATATTTTAATTATTTATGTAGGTACATTTTCACACAATAAATTGCTCACCAAAATACGATAGTGTAAGTAAACGTAAAAGTAAATATTTACATCCACATGAATGATTAAAATACAATTTTTAAATAATCTTAAGTTAACGTTGCTTAGAATTTAGATAGGTACTTATCTTTTAAACCTTAATCATTTATGGAACCAACAAAATTATATCTAAATTTTTGAAGCAAATATGATTTACTGCGGTGGTATTAAGTGCCAATCTCCCTCCACAGATTATTGTAACAACCATTTAAGATAATAAATAAATACATCTAACCGAAAATAAATAGTTAAATAATTTTATAGCAAATATTTCTGTCCAAACAAAATACATTAAATTGGGTATTTATTTTCGATTGCTCCACATATAATAATCAAACCACCAGTAATAAAACAAATTAAATGATTATTTTGTCTTTTGTTGATTATTTGAGTTTTACTTAAAAATACAACTTGAATTCAATTTTATTTGTTTGGAAAAAATCTAATTTAAATTGTAGTGAACAAATAGAATCTAGGAATAAATATTCCATATACATATAGTATATAATATTGAAATTGATAATTTGGAAATTTATCTACATATTTATTATTTTCTTTGGAACGTCTTCAAACAGTTATTTTATACTGAGTTAATGTTTTATCTAGGTGACTAATCGTATAAAAATATTATATTCATTTAATTTGAAAATATGATATATTAATAATTAAGTAAAATACGACCTATTCCCAAAAAACAAATTTTTAGATAAAAGTGACCATTGAAGTGATATTTGATGCAGGTTCCCATTGGTCTTATATGTGTTATCCGCCTACTCCAGAGTTACGTTACATATTCCATGCCCTTATTCTAGCGACGCACAGTGGCACGAATCGTGATTTTTTCTTTCAAAATTATCTAGAGCACTTGCTTCGCAACCGATTGGGATATTTTTTTTTTTAAATACTTGTTATTTAATTTCCAAAAAACGTAAGAGAACCGATTTCGGCATAAACTTAAACAAAAATATTTCATTTTTCCTAATGTTTTAGCATTTTTATAGCCGCCATTGATTCCGCCATCTTGCAGGTTGGTTTATGACAATTTGGATATAAGATTCGTAATCAGCGACCTCAAGAACCCCCCAAGTAACAAGATTTATGTAAATTGGATAAGAAAAAAAAGTTTTTATTTGTAACTAACATGGTGATCACAGTGTAACATGGGCATTTTGGCTAAGCTCAATAATTTTGCTTAGCATAATTCAAAAATCGGCTCTCTTGCGTTTTTTTGGGAATTAATTAACGAGTCTTTAAAAAAAAAATGATCCCAATCGGTTGCGGAACAAGTGCTCTAGATAATTTTGAACGAAAAAATCACGATTCGTGCCACTGTGCGACGTTGAAAAAATAATTCTTGTGAAATCTTATACCAAGCTTTTTGACCTATGTGCCTTGGGGCACATCCAACGTTATTTCGATGGCAAGGAATAATATCCATTACAAGATGCACACTATTTAGAAAAAGCTGGACATGAAGTAATAATAGAGATAGAAAAGTTAAAGGATTTTGTGGTGGAAAGTCATTGAGAAATTTGTGTATGTTATATCATCCATCTGACCTGAAGTTTATCAATACCATGTCAAATAAACTGCATAAAAACAGCTAAGTGATGGGTGATCTGCTATGGAGAAAATCACGTAGTGGTGGAGACTGTTAAACAATGACAGAAACAGTAAATTGGCTGTAAAAGATTATCTCGAAATCCTTAGAGAAATTACACAGAAAAAAGATGGCACGATCTTTCACATTGAAAACATCACCATTTTAAGAATGGAACATATAATTTTCGAGCATTCATAAACACTAATATGTTCAAACTAAAACTGCCAATTATGCACAAAATTGCCCTTTGCCAACTTTCGAACTGCAATTTTTTTAGTCGAGTCTTCGTGTTACATGTCAATTTCAAATAGATTGCTTTGTTTTATATTTTTCTATTTCTTTTAGCCAAGTCTTCGTTTCACATGTCAGTTTCAAGTTCTCTTGTGATATATTCCAAATTTATTATATAAAACTCATACTCATACTCATATATACGCAAAATCATTTTTTTTAAAGTTCGGTTTAAAATATGTACAAATGATCGAATTGACAAAAGAATGATTTTTTGACATAAAGCATATTTTAATAAGAGCTTCTAAAATATTGTTCCATGCCTTAGAAGCAGACTCATTAGTTGTAAAAATGCAAGCAAATGAAAATGATCTAAATACGTTAAGGATTTGTTAGTGCGGAGTTGTAAACAGGGTGGTATATCTTATAGTGGAGTTCAAACGAAACGAAATAAGATGAATATGGAATTGTCTGGCTGCAGGAGTTTTATTGTTTTAATTTGTTGTAGTATAATAAATAACAAGTGCTATGAGAAATTTTGGATTAAATCGGTCCATTGCTTTTAGTAAAGCCAGCAAATTTTCTGCCAAATTTTCGCGCAAAATATTTAATTAACCGACTAAAAATAAAAAAAAAGATATCGAAATTCAATTTCACATTGTTTAAGTGCATCGACTTGTAGGACGACATTTCTTTTTCAGTATGTAGATATTTAAATGTATTTCAGAATAGTATTAAAAAAATATCTTCATTTAAATATTTTTTTTCAAGCCAAAAATTGCAAACGAATATAAAAAATAGATGAAGTATCTAACATTTTTCTAAAAAAAATTATTATCTACTTGCATTTGGGGCCGAGATACGTCAATTTTTGCGCCTCAGTCACTTATAAATTAGCAAATTGATATTTCTTCTCAAAATGCAAGAAAATCATTATTTCTTTATAGAAAAATGTTGGATATATCACCTACTTTCATATTTCATTTATCGTTTTTGATTTGATGGTCCACAGACTTATTTGAATTTGTTGAGGTTATACTGATAGACTTGCATAGAATGGTAAAGCAATTGCTGACGAGATCTTCAGGGAAGCAGGGCAACCAACAAGGTAGTGAAAAGCCAAGTGGGGGTATCCGATGTTATAGCTGCGGAAAACTAGGTCATGTATAACGAGATTGTCGACATGGGAGCCCCAAAAGGGTAAACGCAGCAGTTGTTGAAGAGTTGCAACAGAAGGATTTTAGAATCGAACATGGACCTGAAAAATTTCGTAAGAATGCAAATGCTTTATCCAGAGGACCATGCAAGTAAGATTGCAAGTGCTGCCATTATGTGGAAAAATTGCAAGATATGGCAAAAGTTAACACTGCCAAGATAGAGATTCCAGATGATTGCACAAAGGAAGTTTTAAGACAAGAGCAACTGAGTGATGCAGAAATTGGACCTATATTGCGAGCAAAGGAAAAAGGAACCAGACCAGAATGGAAGAATGTTTCAAACAAAGGAGTAGGATTGAAGGCTTTATGGCAGCAATGGGATTCGCTTAGAGTATTAGATGAGGTGCTGAAGAGAGCATGGAAAAACCCAGATGGACTACAAGTTGTCACGTGTCTAGTGATTTCCAGGTGTCGTGTACCAAAAGTACTCCAGGAAGCGAATAATGAAACCTCAGGTGGACACTTTGGCGTAAACAAGACGCTGAGTAAAGTACGAGAACGATTGTATTGGGTTAATAGTCGCCAGGATGTGGAAGCTTGGTGTCGCAAATGCAAGAATTGTGCTGCCAATAAGGAAGCAACCATGCGAATGAAAGTCGAGAAGGGCCGAAGAATCTGAGAGCAGATCACCAAAGCTAGTGACCGAATGAAGACTCGTTATGATCGTAATGGCATTACGATCATTACGTTCAGGAGGACTCAAGGTGGGAGATCTGGTTTGGCTGTACAACCCACTGCGGAAGAAATAGAGATCCCCAGAGCCTCAATGGCCTTGGAAAGGACCGTATTCAGTCATCACCTGAATCAATGACGTTATTTATCGAATTCAAAGAAGTAAAAAATCGAAGATGAAAATTCTACACTTGGGTAGACTTGCGAAATATGTGAAAGACACTAAATTGCCTGACCGGGACGTTCAGGCGTAAGGAGGGGGCAGTGTTATATGCTCTACCCCCAGAGACATCTATGAGAATTCCCTCTAAGTTCCATGTAGAAGTAACAGAGAACAATTAAATTACTTAGTTCGGCAATCATCTCAGAGATGGCGCGCAGTGGTAACATCTACTGAAACATTGTGGAAATATGCAGAAAGATCCAGAACTACTTACTCAAAGGTATATAAAGGCCAGGAGTAGCCGAGTATAGACAATACAGTTCCAAAAATAGTACAGTTCAGTTCAGTAGATAGTTGAGTTCAGACAGTGAGATCAAAAGTAAGTCAAGTGGTCAAGTGATTGAATAATTGAAGTATTGTACTCAGTGTTATATTAGTTAAGTAATTAATTGTGGTAATTAGTACGTAACTTAATAAATTAGTGTTTAGTGTAAGTTATTATTATTAATATTATTATTTTAATTTGTTTTTAACTTTAATTTTGAAATTTGTAATAGTATATTACGTAATGAGTGATGTAAGAAGCAAGTTACGCACGAATGGAAGAGTTGCGTATTTCCATGAGTGCGTAATTGCCTTACACAACTCGAATTATGTACTACACTTTACCTACGATAATATTTATTTAGTTATTTAGTAGTCTGGATTTAGTTTACTAGTCAACAATATTATTCAACAAATATTATATCAGTTTTGACAGCGTTTGAAAATTAAGTAGGCGCATTTGTTCTTTTAAAAACCGCGTCAGCGATATAAGCCACCTATAATTGCGTGTCCCGTGCGTTTTGTTTACCGTGCGATTTGTTTACAGTGCGTTTTGTTTACAGTGCGTTTTGTTTACAATATGTAAAATTCAACTTACATAGATGGCAGGTAGTGTGGTTTTTACTATTTACAGTAGTGATCGTAGGTAAACATATTTACGTTCCACAAAATCGATTAGAGTGAAGTTAAACATTTTTTCTCTTACCGTACCACTATAAACTACATGTAGAAACCAACATTTATTAAATAGCAGAAAATTTAAAAGGCTGTATAGAAAAGTTGGAAATAAAAATGAAATCGGATTTTTATCTACAGTACAGGGTTTATAGCAATAACTTAAATTCCCCAATTGATGAGCGGGGGGCGTAAAATAGAACAAAAACTTTTTTGATGAGCGAGGAGAGGGCAGAAAATTGGAAAAAATTTTCAATGAGCGGGGGTGAAAATGAAAGGGGCACCAAATAGGAAAGGGGGCGAAAAATGGGAAATTTTTTTTAGATGAGCGGGGAGTGGAAAATGAAAGAGGTGCAAAATAGGACAAGAAGTTTTTGAATGAGCGGGAGAGGGGTTCCCACTGGAATAAAAAATTTTCACATTCCCTGACTTTTCATAAAAATTACTAGAATTCTCTGATTTTTCAATATGAACCCTACAGCAGGGGCGCCACTGAGTTAAAGTATTTATGATAAATAACCTATAATGCAAATTACAACAAAATCATAAAAAGTCTAATCTAGGTTTATATGTTTTAGTCAGTTTAAAAACGATACAAAAAGGCGGAAAAGACGTTTTTGAAAATGTATCTTAGTGTTTCTTTAATTTTGTGAATGGTGCGAAAAAAAATATTGAAAAACTTTTCGGGAACGGCGGTTCTGATATATTTTGGATGCAGTGGCGTCCTGACAAATTTTAGTTGGGTCCGCGATTTGGGCTCTTGGGCACAAGGGTGCCCAATTTTTTTCTTTGCAGTGAGGAAAATTTTAAAACTGTAACACGATATCGCCGTTATAGCACAGACATCGCGCGACAGCGTTGTTTTGTTGCCTGGCAAAAACGCAAAGATAAGCTCCCACTGGAATAAAAAATTTTCACATTCCCTGACTTTTCATAAAAATTACTAGAATTCTCTGATTTTTCAATATGAACCCTACAGCAGGGGCGCCACTGAGTTAAAGTATTTATGATAAATAACCTATAATGCTAATTACAACAAAATCATAAAAAGTCTAATCTAGGTTTATATGTTTTAGTCAGTTTAAAAACGATACAAAAAGGCGGAAAAGACGTTTTTGAAAATGTATCTTAGTGTTTCTTTAATTTTGTGAATGGTGCGAAAAAAAATATTGAAAAACTTTTCGGGAACGGCGGTTCTGATATATTTTGGATGCAGTGGCGTCCTGGCAAATTTTAGTTGGGTCCGCGATTTGGGCTCTTGGGCACAAGGGTGCCCAATTTTTTTCTTTGCAGTGAGGAAAATTTTAAAACTGTAACACAATATCGCCGTTATAGCACAGACAGCGCGCGACAGCGTTGTTTTGTCGCCTGGCAAAGACGCAAAGATAAGTTTCTTATTGTGTAGAAAGTATCGACAAATTATAGATGATGTTGGAGAAATGAACAAGCTAAAAACGTAGGTGCCCTTCGCCAATTTACTAAGCTTTTTGTATAATTGTTACACATTCTATAGGATGTTCTTCGCAGTCTTTTTGTAAATAATGTTAGTTTTTGGACATCCTAAAAATTTTGTGATATCAACTTTGTTGTGAAAAAAAAAGTATATGAAAAAAAAACATCCAACCTGTCTGAGATTCGAACACGGGATCTTTAAGGCAAAACTTTAGCCACTGAACTGTAAGACATTACTACAAAACTTGAATATCTGTAATATAAATCTTTCGAGAATCATATTTCAACGCATTAGATATATTATTATAAAATACATATTAATAAAATGCATAAAAAGAAAAATATATAGAGATAACATTTCGCAAGATTTCTGTTTAAGTACACTGCGCGGCATATAAATATGGTACAGCACTTGTGAACTGAAAACAAATTAATTAAATTTATTGGCAGATTGTGATGTTCTCTCAAGCTTCTGAATATTACTGAACTGTCTAGACATCGTTATTGCTTGAAATACTGATTTATGATAGATCTTATTATTGTCAAATGTGACCAGTCTAGTCTTCTTTGCATTGATAAAATCGAAGCGTACCACGTTAATATGACGCGCAGTGTACAAGCGACAAAAACTACGAAAATATATTTTTTTAATTAAATGATTAATAACTTTCTTATTTACTGATTGATTTTCTTCAGAAACAATAGCTAACACTAGCTTACTTTCCAAATTTCAATACAATCGGACTTTTCTTTCTTAAGTTATCGTGCTTACAAAAATCGTGACGGACGGACGGACGGACGGACGGAGAGGCGGACATTTTGAAAGTTTTAAAAATGTGCCGATCAAATGCAATATATTCTTCGTTTTTGCAAAGAGAATAATAAGAGGCAAATTACAAATTTTTCGATTGTTTATTGCCATGTTCTATTGATCGGATGTGGGGGCCCTAAAGAATCTAGGGCCCAGTCCGCGTTCGCAGATCCGCGGACCTAGCTAGGACGCCACTGTTTGGATGGTACTTAAGTCATTTACTCGTTAGGTCCATTATTCTATGCTAAAATCTACGCTAGTACTGAAGACTGATCTATATTAGCAAATATCACAAATTAACAACTTTCTTGAAGCGCCAGAATGGGAGTTACAAAACAAAAAATCTAAATTACTAACTAGAACTAAAATCAATACGCTTATTTAAGTTTCACGTTGCTGTTATTTTTGGCGGACAAGATCTTAATTAGCGAACAACGTATTCCCGTGTACAGTAAAAATTTGGCGAGAAAGTCTCGACTAGTAAAGAATGTACTTACATGAACATTGGACAAGTCGCCGATTTCTTCTGAAAGCTATTGTGTTGTTTCTATATTTCCAGTTTTGCTATCAGTTTAACTAATTTAAAGAAATGGGTTATTAATATTTGTAATAAATAGATACTTCAAATTCGACATGTATATATGTTATTTGCTACAGTGTGTGCTATTTAATAAGAATAGAAAAGGAACAGCTATTTCGTCCAATCCATTTGTTTGAAAATTTTTCATTAAGAAACCTACGCACAGCAACCGAATAATATATAGAAGCCCTATTCACTTAAAGAATAACTTTTCTTTTTTCTTCCTCATTTAGTGTCTGATGTTCCTTAAGTCGAATGACTACTTTACCTTTTTGGTAAACTTAACCGACTTTTATACAGGGCCAGTCGAAAAGTGAGAAATTTTAAATTTGGCTATTGATTAACAAACACCCTATATGAGGCATCTAGCTAAAATTTGGTACAGGAGTATTTGAGACAACTTCGAATCGAATACGCTATCCAATTTTCCGACAAAAAGTTGCCTAATAGTTGATCTCGAAATTTCGACATATTTGCCTTGAAAATATGAAAATTAATTTTTTTTTCAAAACAATCAAATAGAGCTCAACGGTATTAAATAGCACACACTGTATATATGCGAAGTCATTACTATGGATTGGCTTGAGCAATTTCTATGCAATCTTTCTCAAAGTGCAAAATATAGCTCGGTGGTGGTCCCATAACAATTTCATCAAGCTAAGTCTATTGAAAAGTGACCAAAAATTGGAAACAAGACGCGTTAGCAAATTTGACGAATGTGTTAGTGATAAATTTTCTTCGAAATTACAATAAAATTAGTAGCTAAGTATTTTAGAAGTGGCTGATACCGAATCTGATTCAAAAACCGCTGCCCAAGGAATCACTACTTCCACATGTAGATTCTTTATCCAAGTCACTGAGAACGAAAAAACTTTGTATGTGGAAATAATTGTTTATGGAACTTAGTAATATAATATTTGGAATCCTCTACCCCAAAAACCCATACAACGATACCCCACATCGGTAGTGAAGTGGGGGGTGGTGATAGCAGGGTGGTAGTGGGGTGGATGAAGTAAAAAAAAATTTTGATGTTTCTGGTTCTTGTACATCCACTAAATCACTATTTTTTTTCATCCCCTTTAATAATGGGGTGGGGGTGGTAATGGGGGTGGCTAATGTCAAAAATTTTTTTGAGACCTTAGCTTCTCTTGTATACACTAATTACCAATTTTATGGACTCTTACCTGCTTGATTTACCCATTTACCCCAAATTTACCCCAATTTACCCCCCAACCCTTCGACGTAACAAGATGAAAATATAATCTAGTTCCAGATCTCGTTAAAGTACATATGTGTACTAAATTTCAAGTCAATATCTTAAACGGTTCCAGAGTAAACGTGCGCACAAAAAAAGTTACAGACAGACCGACACAGACCGACAGAAAAATTTTTTTCGCTTAAACTTAAAATCTCGACGTTTCATTCATTTTAAGCCTATTTGAACAATAAAAATTTTTAAAAATTATTTTGTCGTTATACTACGGGAACCCACCCTAAGTGTCCGTGCACCCCCGATCCTTTAGGACAATGTTTTTCATACAAATTAAAGCCTAAGGAACAATTCAAGACATGTCCTAGAAAAAAAAATTGGCAGCACTTTCAAAATGGCGTCCGTTAAAAAAAATATTTGCAAATATGGTTTTTGTCATTTAACACAAAAACTAAAAAATATGGAGAAAAACTTTCTGCACAAGAAACAAAGTGCATAAAATTTTCTACAATTTTGTTCCTATACAATATTTGCATAGGAGTTACCATTTTCCAAATAAACGATTCATCTCCTAAAGTAAAATATAAAATTCAACATAAAACTAACACTACGGAAGCCCACCCTAACTGTCCGTGCACCTCCCGATCCTTGGGGACAATGATTTTCATAAAGATTAAAGCCTAAGGAACAATTTAAGACATGTTCTAAAAAAAAACTGGCTGTACTTTCAAAATGGCGTCCGTTTAAAAAAAATGCAAATATTGTTTTTGTCATTTAACACAAAAACTAAAAAAGATGGAGAAAAACTTTCTGCACAAAAAACAAAGTGCATAAAATTTTCTACAATTTTGTTCCTATACAATATTTGAATGGGAGTTACCGTTTTCCAGATGCCACTGTTACCGTTTTCGAGATAAATGTCTGCAAATTATATTATTATTATTATTAATTTTTTTCAGTTTATTTTATTTTATTTTTATGTTAATAATATAAAATTATATTATACGCCTTACAATAATTGTCACAGTTATTTCCTCTAAGTGATTTACCGATATATGAATTTCCATGTTTTCTTAACTTTGGACTCATTTATCTGGAAATCAAAATATTGTATAGATACAAAATTGTAGAAAATTTTAGACACGTTGTTTTTTGTGAAAAAAGTTTTTGTCCATCTTTTTTAGTTTTTGTGTTAAATGACAAAAACAACATTGGCAGTTGTTTTTAACATATGGTCGCCATTTTGAAAGTACAGCCAATTTTTTCTTTAGGACATGTCTTAAATTGTTCCTTAGGCTTTAATCTTTATGAAAAACATTGTCCCTAAGGATCGGGCGGGGGGTGCACGTACAGCTAGGGAGGGCTCCCCGACTATTACTATACTTCCACTGGATGTGGAAGTAAAATTAAGAATTCAAAATGGTTAATCAAACATGGTTACGATAATTGTAGTATTTTTGCAGATTGATGAAAGGCCCCGCACATTTCTTATGGAAATAGAGTTTCTGTGAATTTTTTTGAAATTCAGGAAAAATGTATGTTATGTCATGCTAATCAAAATTCTCAAGGGGCACAACTCTCAGAAATGCGATTTTCATGTTGTAATTGACGTCTAAAGGTGACTATTTACTCCTAAAGTATATATCTCATTTATAGGTTTGTAGTAATTTTTGTATAGCTTTTTTTAGTTTAAATAGACTACTTTTATGTACTAGATGTTTCTTAACATCAGTAAACAGTGAAATGAACGCAGTTGCATGTGCATAAATGAATTTTGAAATATCTGCATAGGCCAGATATTGTTTATAATTTATTATTTGTGGGATATTCATGATTTCTCAGTTTTTGGGTATTTTGCCCCTGTAAAAATATTTAAAAATTTTGATGAAATAAACTTCTGCGCCAAAATGATCAGACATAAACAATGTAAAATACATAAATAACAAACTGTCTGGTTGAACATTCTCAAAAGTGAAAGTTTTGATAACGGAAAAAAACTAGGTATTTTTCGAAACGTCACTGCCTTCGTTTTAATTTTACTTCCAAATCCAGTGGAAGTATAGTAACGACAAGAAAATTTTAAAATTTTTTATTGTTCAAATAGGCTTAGAATGTCACGAAACGTCGAGATTTTAAGTCTGAGCGAAAAAAAATTTCTGTCTGTCGGTCTGTCGGTCTGTCTGTAACTTTTTTTGTGCGCACGTTTACTCTGGAACCGTTTGAGATATTGACTTGAAATTTGGTACACATATGTACTTTAACGAGATCTAGATCTAGACTATATTTTCATCTTGTTCTGTCGAAGGGTTGGGGGGTAAATTGGGGTAAATTTGGGGAAAATAGGTAAATCAAGCAGGTAAGAGTCCATAAAATTGGTATTTAGTATATACAAGAGAAGCTAAGGTCTCAAAAAAAATTTTGGCATTAGCCACCCCCCTTACCACCCCCACCCCATTATTAAAGGGGATGAAAAAAAAATTGTGATTTAGTGTGTGTACAAGAACAAGAAACCTCAAAATGTTTTTTTAATTCATCCACCCCCACTACCACCCCTTATCACCACCCCCACCCCGCTACCGATGTGGGGTATCGTTTTATGGGTTTTTGGGGTAGAGGATTTCAAATATTATATTATTAAAGTTCCATAAACAATTATTTCCACACACAAAAATTTTTTTCGTTGTGAGTGACTTGGAAAAGAATCTGATTGTGGAAGTAGTGATTCCTTGGGCAGCGGTTTTCCTATTTATCATTTAACAATTTTGTTTCAGTTTATATATTTTTAGATGTGAGACATTTTGTAATAGAAGTATAAAAACCAGCCTCTGTCTTGGCGCAGAGTATTTTTCATCAAAATTTTTAAATATTCTTACAGTGGCAAAATACCCAATAAACTAAGAAATCTGCATAGGCCAGTACCAAACACCAGTTGTGGATAGCATATGTGATGGATGATGAAGAGTTTAATAACGAGAATCCAATATTGACTTACTGGTGCAAGAATGGATAATTAAGAATCATTAAGAAATACACATAAATGTCTAATCATAAACATATGAACGCGTAGAAGTAAATGCGCATACATGTATTTACAAATTAACTCATACAATAAGAGATTATATAACAGAGAGGGTTTGGAGTCGATACTACGGAAGTAACGAACCGTAGAGTCCTGATCTCTGTTAAGAACAAAACATCTTCATAAATGCATACAAAAAATTGTTATACACTCCAACAATCGGCCCTTTTTAGGGCCACATGACGTGCAAATCCAATCCGTAACCTCCTTGTGGTGCACATTGGGTAACGCTAAGACGGGCAGTATTAATGAAAAACATACAGCTTATAGGTACTTGTTAAATTCCCCTCCTAGCACTACACACACACACACATACAGAAAAGCCTATGCGGATATCTCAAAATTCATTTTTGCACATACAACTGTGTCCATTTCACTATTTACTGATATTAAGAAACATCTAGTACATAAAAGTAGCCTATTTAAACTAAAAAAGCTATAAAAAATAGTTATAGATAAAATATATTCTTCAGTCTGAAATAGTCACCTTCGGATGTCATTACACTATGAAAATTGCATTTCTGTCCATTGCCCCTTTTGATCAGCATGACATGACCTACATTTTTCCTGAATTTCACAAAAGTTCACCGAAACTCCATTTCCAGTCCTTTGATGCATGAAGATTTTAGGATTCTCTGATAATGAGCCCGACGTTAAAGCTTAAAAATTCAAAACGACGGATATTCTCTTTCACTGTGAGAAGCTAAATAAAGACCCTACTGAAAAAGGTAAAATGAAAATTGGAAAACAAAAATGAACCGCCTTCAAAAAAAGTCACTGAAAATTATGAAATTAATAAATATCACCGCGAGCCGTCCAGTTAATTTAACTTTATTATCTAAATCGATATTGACGTGTCGGTGTAAACATGAACAAATAACGAATTCAAACGTACTTTTAAGCAACTTCAATATCGATATTAGGTAATAAGATTCAGTTAATTGGACAGCGGCGGTGAAACTTCATTTCATATTTGGCAGCCTTTTTTAAGGCGGTTTAACTGAAAAATAGAAATTGGAAAAAAATATAAACTTACTAAAATTATAGAATTACTATGGTTATGCAAAAGTAGGTACCATATTTAATTAAAAATAATATATACATTTTTTTATTTTTCAGCTGAAGAGTATATTTTCTTTGAAAATAAATCACAGATCATAAAGCTTCACATTTTTCAAGGAGCAGTCCTTGGCACAAACGTTTATTTCCGTGAATTTTGTTGTAATATAAATATGCGGCATTTAATCAGAATTTTAATTTAATAATCCACTTGCTATATTTAGTCGTACTTTGATTGTAAAAACAAACACGCTTTTCGATTTTTATTTTCACTAAAACAGTTATTCTGTTCCCGAAAATAGGTTACAATATTTAATGGTGATATATTATATGTCCCTTAATTTTACGTTATTGACCAGCAAATGAAGGCAAAATCATATATTCAAATTTGTAGTTCAAGAAAAAGACGTGACACGCCGATACGTGATGTTAATTTGCGGGTGATGGGAAAAATTTGGCAAATTAAGAACCGAAAGCTGAGTATAATAATCCAAAGTTTTTGATCCAACCAACTTATCAAGCATAAGAAAAATAAAAACAAAAAAGGCGCATCGCGATCGAAAACTCAGCCGATAATCCAGAGAAATTAGACACAAAAAAGGCCCAACCTCGGAAAAAGTCTCGGAAAGCTGGATTTTGGTATAAACCTTGATATTGAGGCTCTAGACGAAATGTCAAAAGTCGTAATCGATCCAAGTGCCGCTAAAAATTTTACGCTTGGTCAAATGTCACCAAGAACGGTTTTTCGTGAATATTTCGTTAACAGTCACATTTACAGAAAAAAAATATTAACTATCGACTTTGTAGCATGGCAAATTTCCTACAAAAAGATTCGTAAGAGTAACCGTTTTGGAGATAATTCGATTTACAGAGTTGTAACGAACAGAATGCACTCCTCAACGACATGTATATCTCATTGGAGTTTGAATACGACTTGTTTTTTTCGAGAATTGCCTTATTGTTTCAAAGCCTATAACAATAGAAACAAACACATATATACTACACTATAGTGTAGAATCTACATGGAGAAGGAATATGCTCCGAAAATTTCTCCTCCCTTGCCATAAAACTTTGAGTACAGGAGTAATCCAAAGTATTGAGTGATATTTCCTTATGAACGGACGTGCTTATAACATTTTCATTCATTTATGTGGCAGAAATTTAATATATTCTCCAAAAATGGTGGAAGTTTGTTTCATTTGAGGTAAATCTCAGTTGGAAGGTAAAACTGTTGTTGGGGGACGTGGACTTGGACAGAGTCGAGTGTTGAAAGAAAGAGCGGAAAAGACAGAGTGTTCGCCAGGCGTGATTTTCAACAATGGAATTCATTTTCTCCTGGCTAGGTATAATGCACCAGTAAAAGAAGTATTTATTGATACTCACAGATATTCAACTTTTGTAAAATCTACATTATCTTAATTATCTATTCTTCAGCCAACATCTAGTGCTGCTCGGCAACATTTTTATCGGGTCTATTTCCAAGTTCAAATATGGCAAAGAACTAATTTCTGAAGACTGTGGATAGACGTTAACGGATAACATTTTGGAGCAAATTCAAACTCTGCTGCCACCTGCCCCAGACATTTTGCTGAATACCATTTTTTGTAATTCCACCAAGGGCTGTAGGTTAAATTGCGGCTGCAGAAAAACTGGTTTATATTGTCCGCCAGTTTGTGGTAATTAACAAGGTCTTATTTACATGTAACGTCCGATATAAATGCCGCCGATAATTGCGACTCCACTGAAGATGTAAATCCATCGCATTTCCTGGCTGAATCTATGGAAATACAGGAGACAGCAGAAGAAGAACAAGAAGATGATGATGAAGAGGGGAAGCATACAGATTGAAATAGAGTCTAAAGAGGAATATTAATTACTGAGATTAATATCTCCAGTTTTGAATAAAAAATTAATAAACGAAAAAATTATTAATAATAATAATTCTTTAAAAAATAAACATTTTTCAAACAAAAGCAAACGTGGATTAGGTCCATTAGGGACACCATGTGAAAAAAAGCGCACCTTTTACTCTACCGCGAAGGTGGTGTGGACAGGAGTGCACGTTTCGTGGGAAATATAAAGGTTAAAATTTTGTAAATCGAATTATCGCCAAAACGGTTACTCTTAGGTATAAAAGTCATAATATATTTTGTGTAGGAAATCTTCTAAGCTACAAAACTCCCAACAGTATATATTTATTTTTTATAGTTTAGTCGATTTAGTCTCGATTGGAGTTGCTCAATTCGTTATCTATATATTATAACAATTGAAAATAGCCTTCTACACACAAGAAAAATGTGACAAAAGATAAACTTTTGATCACATATTCGAATTGTGGTACCTTCTCGAAAAAGAAATTGTCTCGAAAATTGCAGCAGAATTAAAATTAAAACATCACAGATATTATTTATCGTAAAAAAAAATGAGTATGCAAAATAAAAGTCATAATAACTAATAAATTCTATTTCTCGATGTTTTGTTATAGAAGCCATAAATACCAAGAGCTCTGCATTTTTTTTCTACCGTATCTGAACACTTTTCTGCACTATGATATACTTGTAGTCCCACCAAATAGCAACGAGTGGGCCTAGTCTAAGTTCGAAGTCGAAGTAAATTGGCGTACGCGTACGGCCCATTTAAAACAATTGAATTTTTCCACATCTGATAACCTTCTTGCACCAAAAAAAAATGAAAATTTGCCTCTAGTAGAATTGCGATATACAGCATGCAGGAAGATTTTATGGCAACGATGGTCTTACAGAGGGAAGTTAAATAATCGGAAAAATCCAATAAATAAGAAAAGCATGTCTGTAAACCCACTTACAAAGTTTCTTCCGTGGGGTATTTTTATTTGCCATTTACTGTTTTGGTGTTAAAATTTCTATTTAGTATTTTTGTTGGTAAATAAATTATTATTACTTATATACAGTGCGACACACTTAAGATGAAGACACCGCTCATTTTAGTTATTTTTTAAATTAGAGATTTGAGTTTTGATACAGAGATAGAACTGCACGAGCTGCATATTTCTTAGTGTACTCAACACAAATGTCAAGTCTAACCCCAGCCTACTACGACTTCGTAAATGGGGTTAATTGTCAATATTCTGCGTTGCGTTAGACATATCGAAAGAAGTTACTAAAAAAAGTTGTTCAGAATCTTATTATAATATTAGATACTGAGTTTCAAGACAAAATTCGAGTTTTGAAATTTTATGTCATTTTTACTCAAACTCCGAAATTTTTTTGGAAACAATAAAAAGTGTCAATATAAAACAAAAAGCAATGATAAATTATTTATTCAACAAAATTCCGATGTCACATTGAATTCTTGCGCAACTTCTCTGTTCACGTATCATCACCAAATAATAATTTAATTTTTTTTCTTAAATTGAAACTTATAAATTGCATTTTGTTGACGTACTGACTTAATTAACTTCAAACTGATATTGCTATATATTTTCATGATTTACTAGCGAAAGCGATAACAAATTCTGAAATCGAGTGAAAATTACAAAAAAAATTGAAAATTGGAATTTTGTCTTGGAACTGCGTTTCTAAGATTGCTATAAAGTTCTTAACAATTTTTTTTGTAACTTTTTTCGGCATTTCTAACGTGACGCAAAATATCGAGAATTGGCCTCATTCACGAAATCGCAGTAGGCTGGGTTGAGTACTCTTAGAAATGCAGCTCGTAATGTTCTACCTCTTTACCAAACTCCAAATGTCTGCTTCTAAAAATGAATTAAATCCTGGGGTGTCTTCATGTTAAGTGTGTCACACTATAATGTATATATTATTACGTAACTCAAAAAAAAAATCATTTTAATAGATTAATTTCAATTTTAAACACAGAGCAATAAGTATGCAAGAACATATTTTGATCAGAATAGGTTTTTATTCAGTTTTTAGGTATTACTGGAAGTATTTTTTGGCCCCATCAAGAGAACGTAGATAGTGCTAGGCTGTATCAAAATTTTTGCCAATGTGGTGCCTGTCTTACATTGCCAGAAGGTTTTGTACACTACAAACCAACGTTTTAATACAAAAATCACGATTTTAACCACCAAAACATGCGAATAACTATTGATTGCCTCCAAGACATTTTCTTGCATGCTTATTTCTCTGTGTTTAAAATTGAAATCAATCCATTGGAATGATTTGGAATGAATGATCAGATATGCTCTTTGTTTTCCTGTCGCACGAAGATTATCAGATATGAAGAAATCAATTTTAAAAATGGACCTTGAGCCGATTTACTTCTCTCTCTTTCAGCGTCCAAACTAGGCATACTGTGTTGTCTCTGATAGGACTATAAATATATAATACTGCTAAAAATTGATTAGATAGAGTTGAAAAATTCACTGGTACACAATAGTTCCGAAACGAAATAGTTATTTATGTCTCGAGGGTCGTAAGTCTTTTTTTGGAGACCAAAAAATCGCACTGTACGATCCGCGGTGCATATTATATTTTTCTTCATACCTATGAATCATTAAGTTAGAAAAAAAATTGAGAAAACTAGTGAAAAACTATAATGGTTTGACTAAGATTTCTTATTTGCTAATCGTAAAGGTAGCGATGCGATTCTTGGAATATCCGTCAATAATAGTTATTTACGTACCAAGGTGCCCTTTTTTTGGTCGAGAATACAGTCTGTAATCTGAGGCCGGCAGGGTCCAGATTTGCAAGTATTCGAGACCAAAAAATCGCACTGTACGACCCGCGGTGCATATTATGTTTTTCGTAATACCCATAAATTATTAAACTAGAAAGACACTTGAGAAAAACTAGTAGAAAACTATAATTACACACACCAACAAATTTTAACTTTTATTTTGTATCGTTAACCAAAACCACTTATTTGCACTGTTTTGGTCCCAGCTACGTCTAACATAGTCATAAAAAAAATTTGTTGGCTCTAAAAATTGTAATAACAACCATATTATGGTATAATTTTAATAAAAAAAGCAATTAATTAGATCATGCGAAAAAATATTTGCCATTTTGACATATATTTCAAATACATGTTATATACTATATATTTAATTATAATATCAGAAAATTAATTATTCTTCTTGCGCTTCTTAGCCTGTCTCTTATAAGTCACTTCTGGAGCATCTCTTATACATGTCCAACAGTAGTCTGCCAACATCGCAGAAGTCCATTTGCCCTGATATCTTTTTTGCATATTTTAAATATCCTGGTGGAATCTCCCTCTCCATGCTCATCACTTACTGCACCATAGTTTTCTGGGAGGTAATCTATGTGTGAACGTAGAAAATGGACTTTTAATGACATATTGCATCCTAATTTCTGGTAGCAAGAAAGAAGATTCCCAACAAGGTCTCTATAGTTTTCTGCTTTTTTGTTACCAAGAAAGTGTGTTGCTACCATTTTAAAGGAATTCCAGCTTTTTCATTACGTTCTAGAATGTTGTCAAATTCAGCATCTTTGAAAAGGTTCTTGATTTGAGGACCCACAAAAATTCCCTCTATAATTTTCGCATTACTAAGTCTGGGAAATTTTTGTTTTAAATAACTGAAAGCACGTCCTTCTTTGTCCATAGCTTTTACCAAGTTTTTCATAAGCTCCAGTTTCATGTGGAGTGGTGGCAATATTACCTTTTGTGAATCAACTAATGGAATGTTAGCAACTTTTTTTTCTCCTGGTTCAAAACCTAGTCTTGTCGGACAAATTTTTCTTTTGTAATGTTCTAATCGCGCTCGGCTGTCCCACTCACAAAGAAAACAGCAATATTTGGTATACCCTTGCTGCATACCAAGTAAGATAGCTATCACTTTTAAGTCTGTACAAATCTGCCACTTACACTTGTTATATTCTATAGTTTGTGGCAATACATTCATGTTACTGTAATTTTCCTTCATGTGGAATTGATGGCAATTCATTTCCATTGTGGAGTAACACAGCTTTTAGACTAAGTTTCGAGGCTTCAATAAAAAGTTTCCAGTCACTAGGATCATGGGGAATATGTAAAGCACTCATTAAACCGTCAATGTCCTTGCAGGAAACCAAATCATTTTCCATTTTGAAAAAAGGTATAAGGTATCTTTTTGGCGACTTCCATACATGGAAACTTTAACATTTTCTTGGAGTAAATTCCATTGTTGTAATCGAGATGCCAAAAGCTCCGCTTTTGCCTTGGACAGATCAAGGTCTCTTATAAGATCACTTAATTCGCGTTGATTAATTTTGTGTGGTTCACCACCGAACACTTCGGCAGAGACATCGGGATCTTGTGATGTTGATGGCTGGACTAAGTCATCATCTACATTATCATCCGATTCTTCATCAGAATCAAGGCTGTATTCTTGAGGTGGATTAGGAATAGGTAGTTCATCACTATGGAGAACCGGGCGAATGGCAGATGGTAAATTGGGGTATTGTATTACCATCCTTTTTTTCTTGTTAATGCCCTGTCTAATAGGAGGTATCACGCAGAAATAACAATCGGTAACATGATCTGTAGGTTCTCGCTAGATCATGGGCAGAGCAAAAGCCATTGAACGTCCTCTTCCACTTAGCCAACTGCAATGATTATTCACACAATTGCTGCAACATATATGAGGTTCCCATTTTTTGTCTTCATCTCCAATTGTACAACCAAAATACAATTGGTACGCCTTCTTAATTTTTGGCGTAAAATTACGTTTTTGATGCGCAAAAGTCACTTCACCACAAATATAACAAAAGTTGTTAGGTGTATTTACACATCTCGTGGCATATTTTCAAAATAGCACTATTTAATTTCGAAAATGAACGCTTATCATGCACAAGGTACAAATACGACTACCTAAGAATGAATATTAGTTTTAGTGACAAAAAAGAGATAGGTAGTTAGTATGTCTATTTTTCGTAGAATTCTAATTCTACGTGTTATTTGTGATAGAACCGCCCATAAACTAGGATTTATAAGGGGTCTACACACGATCCAGCGGCAGGGAGCCAGCATTGTCGGCATGCTTTGAACTGATTCGTAAAAGTGAACTGGTCCGCTGGAATTCCAATTATCTTCAAAGCGTACCGACAATGTCGGGTCCCAGCAGCTGGATCGTCTGTAGACCCCTCTACCTGCGTTACACTTTATTACCTGTATTGGGAAAACCAGAGCCACCTTGAACTTTTGCTTTTTATATTGTTATTTAGCATGACGAAGTTACTAAGAATTTGCTATTTTTACTTCCAATACATGTAGGCTGTAGAATAGTGTTATTTGAGTAAGATTTCATATTTGCTAATAGTAAAGATAGCCTTGCTTAGAATATCGATGGCAACCGTCTATAAGATAAATTTAGGACTCGGCTTCTATTCAAATGACAACTACTTTCAAGATAAATTAAATCATATTATTATAATAGCTCTGAACATTTTTGAAAATATTGTCGGATATAGCAGATATAGCAAGTAAAGCTTGTCTGGATTTACTTCCAAAAAAGTTAAAACATTTCATTTAATATTTGTTGTATAAAAGAGAAAATTCTCCCAAATTTACTTTATTTCCCTAGGGACGTTATGAAAAATAACAACCCGTTGTCAATGGCAACAAGTATTTGGTACATAAAGCGCCAGTTACGATCGACAAAACGATGGAATTAGAGTATACTTACGAGGGAGGTATGACAAAAAATAAATTTAGGACTCTGCTTCTATTTGAATGATAAGATAAATTAATTCATATTATTATAATAGCTCTGAACATTTTTGAAAATAATGTCGGATATAGAAGATATAGCAGGTAAGTCTTGTCTTGATTTACTTCCAAAAAAAGTTAAAACATTTGATTTAATACTTGTTACATAAAAAAGAAAATTCTCCCAAATTTACTTTATTATCCTAGGGAGGTCATGAAAAATAACGACCCGTTGCCAATGATAACAAGTATTTCGTACATAAAGCGCCACTTACGATTAACATAACAACTAAATTAGAGTATACTTACCAGGGAGGTATGACGAAAAATTCATAACTTAACCAAATCATTGTTACAAGAGAATTTTTTCTTCCAAATAGTCTAAATAGTAAAACTTCCAAAGGCTTTATGCAATTTGCAGCTGAATGTGCAAATTCTGACACCGTTTCAAAACATCTTTTGAATCCAAGTCTTTCTGTGTGGGAATATGATACAGGAATTCGAGAACTGACTCTGGAGTTCCAACTACAGATTTTCGGCTCAACAGAATTAATGGTGATATCTATTAACAAGTAAAAACCCTGCTTCAAATTGTTTTACAGAATTTTCTATAGACTCATTTTCTTCTTTATATGCCTTAAGTCGAATTCGAAGAAGTTGAGCATTTAAAATTCATGAGAGATCAAGGCGATAAATATTTGCACTTTAAAGGTTATACATTGTTGACTGTTACATTAACTTAAAAAGCGCCTCTCTTTGACTTTGTTTATATCTCACCACGCAAAATTTTAAAAATATCCTCCGCAGATATGTAAAATGTCGCCTATAAAATAATTCCTGAGGCGGTCACCTCACTACATCATTCCACAAGCCGGCCCTCATGTTCTCTAAAACGTTGATGAATATGTAATGTCAGACGTACCACAAAGCAAAGGGGAACAACTACATCTTAGCCGGGAAAGGAGAATTCAAAAAAAAACTTAATATGCACCTTGGCATTAAAGTTTCTTTTATCACTTATGTGTTACTAAATTCCACATCGTGATAAAGTATTTAATTTTAGTGCCTAGATAGGTATATAAATAATTATTATTTTTCTAAGATTGTGGGGGGGGGGGAATTATTTTGTGGGAATGCAATCTGTTTGTTATCAGGATGTTACAGTAAAGTTTTGTCCAATCTGGGAGGTGAGCGTTTCTTGGAAATTAAGCTTTAATTTTGACTTATATCTCGGGTTTTCTTCATCTAGTAAGGAAGCCAAACTAAAATAACTCGTCAAATACCGATTTTCGTTAACGCGCTGAAAAATTTAGCACGCATGTTTGACTTAACAATAAGAAACACATGGAGCAAAAGTCAAACCTGGAGTAATGGAAGCTCAATCTCACAAATAGATTTTATCCTGGTAAGCAGAGAGATAAGAGAAAGGATCAAGAACGTCAAAGCAAAAAGGGCAACAGAAACCAATACAGACCACAATATCCTATACGGGAAACTGGAAATAAAGGTAGAAAAGAGACGTCAAGGAAACAACAAAATACCAGGCAGTAGGCACTGGAATAGTTCTCTACTACAGCACGAAGCCTTTCAGAAGAAATAGGGCGAAGAAATAGAAAATCAACTGACTGTAGAGAATTAGACTGGGCGCAAAAATAAAAATTGCAGCATGAAAAACGTTAAAAAGGGAGACAGGTCAATTATGAGTCGACAAGAAAGGAAAAAAAAATAAAAAGCACGAACAGCTAACAAGGATGAAGGCCACACGCAAACAACACCCGACGGGGAACTTAAACGAAAAGCTAAAAGAATCACTGAAGGAAGAAAAAGAGGCGGAGAGAAACCACGACAAGGAAAAATGCAGAGCATTCTTCTAAAACATAGAAACACTCCCAACAGGACAACGACTAAATCAAACCTTCAGATATCTCAAAAAATATAGAGGAAATAACAGTACTCACAAGAAAAGATACATACCAAAGTAACATTGGACCAAGGAGATGGAGGAAGAAGAGAGTGCAAGTAAAGAACGAACAAAATTAATAAAAGAAACAGACCTCTGGCCCTTGGAGAAGCCACCATCAAAAGACCAGCTGATAGAAATAATAGCCAGAGCTAGAAGAAACACTGTACCTGGAGTAGACAAAATACACAACGAGTTAGTACACTACGGTACGGAAAGGCTAAAGGCACAAATCCTAGGAATCATCACCAGAGTACGGACAGAAACCATACCTCTGCCTACGGAATGGAGTACGCCCATACAACGACCTCCCAAGGACCAACCCGCTACAGAGTATAGATGACTACAGAAGAATAACACTCTGCAGCATAGGATACAAATACTACGTAAAATTCCTGCTCGAGCAATCAGAGAAGTACATTGGAAGACCTACCGGACAGCATTCATCAAAGTCAGATCAATGGGCAACCATATGTGCATCACCAGAAGAATACGGGAAGAAAATGGAGAAGGGACAAAACTGCACATAGTCGCTATAGATTTCCAAAAGGCATTTGATACCATCAGTCACAAGGCTATATTCAACACCCTATATAACAAAGAAGTACCGCACTATCTAATAAACAAGATAATAAAGACCTGCCTTCATGAAACCACTGCCATACAATAGTTTGGACAAATGACGGATACAAGACAGCAGCTGGGAAATGGTGACAGCAAGTAAAAACATATTCGATAAGGTCTCCTGAATGGGAAAATGCCTGATATCCCGCTCTCATTGTGTCGAGGACATATTATGACGTCATTAAAATGACGAACGAATGTTTCTAGGCAGTCGAAGTATTCAGTTAAAGGTGTAGTAGTTGTAGGTGCAATGGAAAATTACAAATAAAATTATTTATTATTTTCCCTTAAAAGCGAGATTTTGAAAAATTTTTGAAGCTTCGTAAAAAGAACTGCCATTTGTTCACACTTCAAATTTTGATTCTTTGTTTGGCCTTGATCCGATGAACAGAACCCGAGACCTGTTTTTCAAAATTAGAACTTAATTTCCAAGAAACGCTCACTTCTCAAATTGGACAACACTTTACTGTAACTTCCTGATAACATACAGATTGCATTTCCAGAAAAAAAAATTACTCTCCCCTCAAATAATCGCTAAATACGTCGTATTTTTAATGCTTAGTTTTATTCGACTATAAGTCTTTATAAAAATGATTCTGAAATAGACCCCATCCAAATTTAAACGCCAATAGGATTTTTGGTGGACGCACTGATCACGTGCATTTATTAGTATACTTCTTTCGCTAAGATATAGAATAATGCGTAGATCACAACACGTAAAACGTCTCCAAAGATATTGTAAACAGGAAGATTATCAATAAGTGTTTAGTTACAAACATTAAAAACATTTTTTCAGCTTCAACTATTGATTCAATTTCATATGGTTTGAAAATTTTGCCAACCAAGAGCTAATTATTTTATTTTTAGCCTTGAGTAATATAATACGAAAATAAAAATATTAACTGTATTTTTATATTTAGGTCGAAACTGCACGTTTTTATAATTTGCGTGTTTATATTGAGAACGTGTTATATTCTTTTACGATATTTCAAAGGCCTTAGCGGTAATGATTATTACTAATTGATTTATCTTCGTAAATTTTATTTGTTATGAAAATAAGCTAATTTTAGAGCAAAGCACCCGTTTTTCTGTGAATCATTTTCAGTAAACTGGGTGCGAAGAGATGTGACCGCGTTTACTGTAAACAGAACGGTGTCTGCTTAGTTTCGTTGTCAATTCTCGACATTCCACATCCTAGCGCGCAAATGCACAAAAAGTGCAATCGCGAAAAATCGCATGTATAGTCAAATGGAACATGAGCTACTTAGCCGGCGATGAGTTCCGGTTTCGATTTATTGGTTAGATTGCCTTTCAGATAAAAAATTGCAACAATATCTGTATTTAGTTGTAATTTTTTAAATCTATTTCAGTAAATGAAATGACAAATTTATATTATATTATTATTAGTCATTTTATCGACAAAAAACCTATGTCGTCTAGATCGGAACGGCTTAGTTTTTTTTGGTGGGTCTTTGATTTTTTTCCCCATAGAAAATCTCATTCATTCTAAATTTAATCGTATAGTCGGGGAACCCGCCCTAGCTGTACGTGCACCCCCCTGATCCTAGTGGACAATGTTTTTCATAAAAATTAAAGCCTAAGGAACAATTTTAGACATGTCCCCCAAAAAAAAAACTGGCTGTACTTTCAAAATGGCGGCCATATGTTAAAAAAAAAACTGTTGTCAATGTTGTTCTTGTCACAAGTCTTAACACAAAAACTAAAACAGATGGACAAAAACTTTTTTCGCAAAAAACAACGTGCATAAAATTTTCTACAATTTTGTTCCTATACAATATTTTGACAGGAGTTACCATACCTTACATCAGTAAATCATTTAAATAATTAAATAAAATAACTGATAATTATTGTAATGTGTATAGTATAACTTTATATTATTAACGTAACAAAAAATAAAATAAACAGAAAAAAATTAATAACAATAATAATAATATTATAATTTGCAGACATTTATCTCGAAAACGGTAACTCCTATCAAAACATTGCCTTCATTCATTTACTGGATGCAACTCAGTCAGCGTCTTTAAGGGAAAAGAAAAGATAAAACCCCTAAAAATATTACTTTCTCCCAAATATACTAAATATGTCCGAACATTTCAAGATTTGGGGAGCAGCTGGAATAGGGGAAATCTAATTTATTGACCAGAACAAAAACCCATTGACCGGGGGTATAGAATTCAATTAGAACGTTCATACTAGAATCCCTTAATTATCTATCAAAGGTTCGTCTTCCTATAAAATTTGAGCCCCCAACTCCCTTTTTTGGGGTACTTTACTCTTGTAATTTTTCAGAAAATCCCATTGACCGGGGGTATAGAGCCGATCTAGAGCACTCATATTAATTGAAGATAAAGGTGAGTAATCTCTAAAAAGTGACAAGAAAACGTCTGAAGACAATTAATTACTGAACATAATATTGAAGATGTACTTAATGAATTATTTATTCGTGAAATATTCTCCCCAAATACCACTCGTGCTTCTAAATTTTATCTATAAATTTTTTCTCAAGCTAAATTGCCAAAAGGTTAATATAACTCGTGCAAATTAACAGTTTATTATCAGAGATTAAATTCCTCCCGCTAAGGAGGTCGGGATTTAATCAGAGAATAAACTGTCAATTTGCACTCATTATATTACCAGGCAACAACGCTTTCGAAAAAATTTTACCGATTAAATTTCAAGCACTATTGATATTACATACGATAAATTAGTCGCATCATTAGAGGAGTTTACATGTGCCATATATGGATCAAAGAAATGGGCTAGCGTTGACGAACTTCGCCTAATTGCCTTTAGACAGAAATGTGGTGACAACGATTTAACTTTATCAATTGACACTAAAGTTGATTTTTCTTCGATTCCACCATCGAGCATATTAAAAGGAGTGTTTACAAAACGCGTACTTGGCGATTAGCCGACGAAGGTATTCACAATATTCCAAAGCCTTGAAATGATTATGAATGGCAAGAAAATGGAGAACCCCTTTGGTGTTCAGCAGATAAAATACTGCCTCAATCGCTTACTGAAATTCTTCAGGAGATGATTCTAAATTAAATCATAATAGACGAAAGTGATGATGATAACGATATCATAAATAAAGCAATAGAGTAAGAAGACATGGAAGAAATATTCGATGTATCGGGAGACAGCGATAGTGAATCTGAAAGCGAATGAGGTGTTACTTACGTTTTATATTGAATTTTATATTTTATTTTAAGAGCTGAATCATTTATCTGGAAAATAGTAGCTCCTATCCAAATATTGTATAGGAACAAAATTGTAGAAAATGTTATGCACTTTGTTCTTTATGCAGAAAGTTCTTCTCCATCTTTTTTAGTTTTTGTGTTAAATGACAAAAACAATATTTGCAAAATTTGGACGCCATTTTGAAAGGACAACAAGTTTTTTTTGGGACATGTCTAAAATTGTTCCTTAGGATTTAATCTTTATCAAAAACTCTGTCCCCAAAGATCGGGGATGGGGGAGTTGTGCACGTAGAGTTAGGGTGGGCTCCCGTAGTAATAGTTCTTGAAGTATTCGATCAATTTACATAAAAAAACTGTTTTGCAACAAATATAATGAACGATATAAGATTATAACATGGTCAACAAATTATTTTGATTACCAAAAAAAATAAAGTTTGTCAGAGAATAAATGAAAATACAATTTATTTTGGTATTTTGGCTCATATCTCAGAAATAAACCACATGGGTGTCCACTCTTTACGTTTGTAAAACTACCTACATATCAATTAAAAAAAGATTTTGTCTCTTCTACTCTATGAGCAGTGATAGGATGCACAAGCGAGCGACTTGGCGTAGGGGGCCAGTTAAGAAGAAGAAGTTTTGGGAGTTTTACAAACGTAAAAAAAAGTGATAAGATGGTTTCGTGGGGATTATTTCTGAGATATCAGCCAAAAATACCAAAATAAATTGTATTTTTATTTATTCTCTGACAAACCTTAAATTTTTTGATAACACAGACACACAAAAAAAAATAAAAGTCGAGTGCTAGAAGGCAGACCTATGTACTCCCATGCATTTGGCCCGTTGAACACGAATCCGATGTCCGTTTTGCCCGATTGACTCTTGCATTTTTGCTAACCTCAAAAAACGCCCGAAAAATCCCAAACAAGTAAATAAAAAAGATTAAATGAGCTGATTACTATATCTATACGTAATTTGGAGCCCTGAAACTGAATATGTGGTCAGAATTAAACGATCAGTTGGGAATTTTAACATAACCTCAAAAAACAGCTAAAAAATGCCCAAAAAATCCCAAACAAGTAAATAAAAAGCTTACATGAACTGGCCACTATATCTATACGTAATTTGGGGCACTGAAATCGAATCCAAGGTCATAATTTATGAGCGACGGTCGAATATCTTGTAAAATCCATAATTAGAATGAAATCGTACTCAAAAATGACTGAATCATAGCCCGAAATTGACTTTGCTCTACATAATATCTGAACATATAATTTCCGACGTATTTTCACGAGCTGAACACAATACCATAGTCAGAATTAAAGCGCAATCTGCAAACTTCATAGAGAAATATCATTTCAGCATATATTCTCATCAACTCTAATAAGCGGAGATAGGTAACTTTTAAATTTTCAAGTATCTAAAGGAAAATATTACTGAACAGTGACATTTTTAGGAAAAATTTTTCGGACAAAGTTTGCTCTGTTGAGAGAGGAATATCGTTTGGACTTAACATTTACCTACATCCTCCCTTGATGATTTTTTACTTTTTTTTCTTAGAGTTGTTTAGAATTGTATAGTTTTCTTTATTCTGTTCGATTGTCATATGCCATTTAATTTACTACAAACAAAACAGAAGGAATTCGCTTTATTTACACAGTTGTGCAAAGTTCTTGTAGCCCTATGCTCATAGGAAGCGAAGTTTCCCACTTCACTAGATCTGCGGTTGCATGATGACGACGCCCGCGGTCCCACTTTTCCAACCTGACCGGCCGCCGATACTGGGGTTTCCCTCCCTCTTTCTCTACTTTTGCCATACAATTCTAAACAGCTCTAAGAAAAAAAAGTAAAAAATCATTAAGGGAGGGTGTAGGTAAATGTTCAAACGATATTCCTCTCTCAACAGAGCAAACTTTGCAAACTTTGCCCGAAAAATATTCAGTAATATTTTCCTTTAGATATTTAAAAATTTAAATCTCCGCTTGATGAAATGATATTTCTCTATGAAGTTTGCAGATTGCGCTTTAATTCTGACTACGGTATTGTGTTCAGCTCGTGAAAATACGTCAGAAATTAAATGTTCATATATTATGTAGAGCAAAGTCAATTTCGGGCTATGATTCAGTCATTTTTGGGTACGTTTTCATCCTAAATATGAATTTTACAAGATATTCGATCATCGCACATAAATTCTGACCTTGGATTCGGTTTCAGTGCCCCAAATTACGTATAGATATAGTGATCAGTTCATGAAAGCTTTTTATTTACTTGTTTCGAATTTTTCTGGCATTTTTAAGGTGTTTTCTGAGGTTAGCAAAAATGCAAGAGCCAATCGGGAAAAACGGACATAAGTCTGCCTTCTAGCCCTCGACTTTTATTTTTGTAATTTTGTAATCAGAATAATTCGTTGACGACGTTATAACCTTATATCGAAAAGGCATTGCTTGGCTTTGCAAAATATTTTTCTTATGCAAATTGACCGAGTAGTTCAAGAACCGTGACTGAATTTAGAATTAATGAGGTTTTCTATGGGAAAAAATTCAAAAGCACACCAAAAAAAACTAAGCCGTTCCAACCTAGGCTATACAAGTTTCTTTCTATAGTTTTCATCTGAGCACTTTCTTTTGGGAACATTATGTAAGTTATTTTATGGTATGTTGTGCCAAACATTTATGAACATATTATTCTTTCTTCCTTGTAAATCGCTACATTGAAAAAAGGTTTCGTTGTTTGAATAAATGCTCTATTAATTGAACTAACTCACCTTAATATATCACATTATGCAAACTAAATGTCTAAAATTCGTAAAATTATTATTTTCTACGACAATATCGAAATATGTCCTTTAACGATAGAATTTTGCAGAGTGAGTGGGAAATATGCGTTTATTTGCGATTTATTATAAATATTTAAAAAACCATAAATGGTAAAACCTTGAAATAGTTTCAGGTCTTTCCCGTTGCTCTAAGCAATACAACCATATACAATTTTTATCATAAATTTTGTATATAGTTAAAGGCCATACTCTAATAATGAAATTAGGAACTACTTTTATTGATAAACTGCGATATTTATGTACAACAGAAATTTACAATAAAATATAGTTGTATTCGTTAGAACATTAGCAAGTAACTAAAACAGTTTTAAAGATTATACTATGTTTTTGAAATATTTATAATAAATCGAAAATAAATGCATATTTCCCTCTCACTCTGCAAAATTATCGTAAATTCAATCATAAACAGCTACATTTTGCACAGAATATCATATTGCATACCGGACATGACACGTGATTCATACTGCATGTGTTGCCTAACGACCGTTTCATTATGAACCATTATGTGTTAGGAGGGCGGTCCGCTGCGGCTAGTGCGACGACTAGAGCGACGGCAGCTTTGAGAAAATGACACTAGCGACGGCATATTTGAATATGTCATCAGTATTTCTATCAACATTTTTATGTTTATTAGAATACTAAACGTGAATAGTAGGTTGTCTTTAAAAAAGTATAGTGCAACTCGCACAAAATGGCAATTTTGCACTCATATTGCAAAATGTCACGCTCGTGCAAAATGAGCCTCATTTTGTGCTTATTGCATAATATACTATTAATTAGGTACTTGTTATATTTTATCAACTTTGCTTCTTAACAATGCAACGTAACTTCCAGCTACTGTAATTTTTAAACAATCGCAGAAGTTGCTGAAACAAAGTTTTAGAAAATATTATAATCTATAATATTGATAATAACTAATTACTACGGGGAAGGAACGGGGACTGATATCATTGTAAAAATCTTCAGTGAAGCACAAATTTTCACCTCTCTGAAAATATAATAGTAAATCATTGTCTCAAAAAATGCCTCGATGGACCTCTAGACAAGAAGTGTGTATCTGTTACCTTCCTAATTATTATGTTCTAATACTATTCACGTTAGCATTGGGTTTAGCCATTTAATCCGCTATAAAATAAACAGTATTTCTAGCTACATGGACTATGCCACGAAAGAAAGGAATATTTTATTTATTAAGACATGTATTGAACGAGATTTTTTATTATTTATATTTTTACATTTTAATTATTCTTAAATTTGAAATCTAACAAATTAATTTTTTATTCTATACTCTTGCCGGGGCCCAACATTTGATGTGGTGGGGCTGTATTGAGTGTATGTATGTTATCTATTAAATACCCAAAATAACATTTTTCAGTAATTATGAAAGCAGAAAAAAATATTATTTTTTTAGTTACATAGTGTATGATACACGACATGAGGGGCAGCTACATAACAGGCATGTACTTCAATTTAATAGTGAATTGGGTTGTTGCACTAAGTTAAAATTTGAGGAGAATCTATGTTAAACAATAACAATTATTCATAAAAAATCATTAGAAACATGTAGAAGTTGAAAAGAAAGTCTTATAATATTATAATATCAATTACAAAAATACATGCATTTAAAACGGAGATGACATAATAACGGCAGTCTGTAGAGAAGTTAGTTATAAAACGCCGAGAAACGGGTACTAATTTAGAAACTCGCTGATAGCGACGGAGAAAAAAGACAGTCACGACAGTTTAATCTGACATTATATTTAACGTCAAATTCAACTGACGTTCATAGGTTACAATTCGGTATAGTTTAACAGCATCTAGTTATGGATAAATATAAGTACAGATAGTGTTTTCTGCCGTACTGTGTAAATAATACCACCAATTCACCAGAAAAACTGTTGTGTTCCAATAATAAACGCTGAACGTAATAATGAATGATTCAAAGCCACCAGAGAAGGACCAAGTCTTATTGTGGAGACCATTTCAATGTCAAGTAAAGTAACAAATTACAATGTATTCTAAGCGTTTTATTTGTGGTAAGTTGTATCTTAATGTAGGAATTTGATTTTTAATATGGGTTCATGTTGTAGGAAAAACGGCCGCATTACAAGACTTGTGTGGCGTTCTAGCTGTTACAAATTTAAATTACCCGCCAAACTGGTGGATAAAACAGGGTGTATTTCTGTATTCTTAACGGCTCTAGATTAGAATGTTATTCATGCTTTTATGTATTTTATCTAGTTTATGTTGGAATAAAGTGCAGTTGTTTTTGTTAGCTATTGATTATTTATGAAGCTCCCTAGACGCCCCATAATACTAGGATGATCAATAAATTAAGAAAGGAAATTTAAAAACTCGCCGTTGAAAAACTATATGAAACAAACTGTGAAAGTTGTCTAAAGTCGGTGAACACAATCAGTCGGAAATGGCTACGAATGCGTTGGATTTGAATTATGTGTGTTATAAATACATATCATTGTTTATTGCTTAGATAGATACTAGCATAAAGTACTTACCTATTTATTATTTTTTGTTATAATAGACCTTTCTTCATATCTTCGTAAGTCTCATTCTGACTCTTCTTAGAAGTGAGTATCAATGGATAATAAATAATTTCTTTAGTAGATAAACTTATTTTGTTGTTTTCAGTTAGATACGCATGTACACATAAAACAATGAAAAGGAAATATTTAATAAAATACATAGTATAGTTAACAAATTCATCTAAATTAAATAATAAAATACATATTAGACATATTATGTAATATTAATAAGAGATAAAGGAAGTTCTTGCAGAAATTACAATAGTTTGTACTGTCTATAACAGCCGTAACGTAAGTACCTTTTGCAGCTTTTACACTTCCAACCATTGCAATGTCAAAACGATCGTCTCTTTTTAAAAATTCGCTGACCATAAATATATCTACCGCAAGTAGAATGTCAGAGTTAGCTTTTTACAGACATACTGCCTTAGTCGTTTTGTAAAAAAATATTAACAATAACTGCAAACATCAATCACTGCTAGCTAAACGTCAAATTTACTTTTGACATATGAGGTTATTTTCTTTCTTGTCAGCAATGTCAACTTTTTCGTCTTCATCTGTTCTGCTTATAAGTTCACATCTAACTGCCGTTATGATGTCACTACCGTTTTCGCGGCACATTCAAATAGTCGAAGTTTAACAATTTTTTAAAATATGTTGCGCTAAGAATTTTTCTTCCAAATTAAATACATAACTAAATTAAGTCCTCCACTACCATATTTCACCATTTTTGAAAATTCGTCAACAACCCAATTGCCTTCATTTAAAATTGTCAATGAAATATTTTATCTCAAGATTAAATAAACATTTTTTTATTGCTAGTTCTTATCTTTACACCCAGCCCAAAAAAAACGTTGCGGT
The DNA here is from genome assembly GCA_936432065.2 of Rutpela maculata. Lineage (NCBI taxonomy): Eukaryota > Metazoa > Arthropoda > Insecta > Coleoptera > Cerambycidae > Rutpela > Rutpela maculata. The sequence continues at coordinate 91,884,228 of OW386286.2, forward strand.
GATGTCATCAAGAAGCTGAGTAGGAAAGATTTGGTGAGACCGAGCACCGAACAGGCAACGATACTGTGAATCTATCAGAGGTGTCATATCGCAGGGTGGGGAGGAGGTATTAACTAGAATAACGTATGAGTGGTAAAACGTCTACGAAGATGTTGCGGATTAGAAGAAGATATGAAGAAAACTCTGCTTTGGCAAAAATTAACAACACAAAATCCGAGAAATGTGAAGTAAGCAAAGTCGTCAGACTGAGCTATATCCTATTACTGTTTATTATCTATACTGAACATATGATGCGATATGTGCTGCATGACTGGCAGAAAGGAATAGCCATAGGCAGAAGTAATACTACTAACTTTACATTCTCAGATGATACCATCTTAGTGGCAGCAAGTAAAGATGAGCGCATACATCTGGTTCATGATTTACAAACAATGAGAAGCATAATTTAGGTGTAAGTTACAACAAAATAAAAAATTATGATTGTAAACTGAGCAAATGAAAATTCAAATATGTTAAGGATAAGTGAGTGTAAAATAATAAAGCATTGACAATAGTTGAACCTGCGAACATGAGATTCAACGGAGAATATGGATATCAGGATTGGCAACTTACCAGTTAAGTAAAGTTTTCGCATATCATTAAAACATATAAAGATATCAGGCTGGCTAACGTCCTAGTTTTATCAAACTTTATCTACAGATCAAAAAAACTAAAAAGGCAGATGTGAGGTATTGATAGATTCGAGATTTGAATTTTTGAACAATCCATCGCATCGATCCGATCCAAAATAACTGGCGACTATAAGAAAAATTATTTTAAAAACCTCACTGATAAATTGGGGTGGTTTTTAGAAATACTTTTCTGAAATTTCGGATTTCTATAGAATTCGACCACCGAAAAATTTATGAATAAAATCTCTTTCATGAATTAATCAGTCCTTACATTATCAATTATTTCCAAAATTAGGGGTTTTTCATCAATATGTTTGAAATGTTGTTATTTACAAAAGAAATAGATGCAAGCAGCTGTAATTTGCAGAACGTGGAGTCCACATTTCATTCAATATAGAAAAAGAAGAGGATAAACTGTGCAAGATTAAAATTTAACACGAAATATAAATTAGATTTACCTAACTGTAAAGAATTCGAAATTTCAAAATTTCTTTTTCTTTATTTTGATGTTCAGACGCTTATATAAATAACTCCAATTTATCATTGGTATCTTCTAAATTATTATTTTCCTATAATTACGAGCTTCTTCAAGCTATAATTGCGCGTTCGTTAATTTAGATGATATTTCGACTTCAAGGGTCTACCAATAAGAAAATACTTTGTTAACGTTTATAGAAATTAAATTTTAACTACTTTCTTTACTGTACTAAACAATAATAAATCCCTTTAAACAATTTCAACCATGACTTTTGGCCAGTCTTGAGCGCTTCCTGGTCCTCCAACTTATTCTCCTTCATCCCATTATTCTTTGGCCATGTTAACAAGAGTAATCATCATAGAACGACTACCAAAAGGTTGTGAATATGAAGAAGGTAAAAAGAAAATGTACTTAGCGGCAATAGAACACACGCACGATTTTGTATGTCAAAGATGGCTAAAGAACTGAAAAGTATGCTTCCTGGTACTTTTTAAAAATGTTTGTTAAAATTAAAGGTTAGAAAAATTATTTAGAATTTAAACGCACTCTAGCGCTCTACTACGTCAATCATAACTAGTGACGCCACTCCACTAATATTGAAATATTGAAATGACAAATACAAATGGACGTTAAGGCTGTACGACGCTATTAATTCAATAAATAATAACAGTAATAAAAGCTACAGCGTAAATTAGAAGAATATACAGCAGTATTTTACAGACGTGTGATATTAATTCCAGCAAGCCGTAATTAAAAACATAATAACACAAACACACCACAGATAGTAGACAACCCCCAAATCCATAGCCAAGGCTGTGTGGAAGGGGGTTACACATTTGGAAAAACGCAATCATACATCCACACCCACCGGTGTTGTCAGTACCGGGGCTGGGGGTCGAACCCCGAGCGCGGTAGGCAGTCGATCAGCGTATTCGCCACTCAATGCGCCTTAACCGATAGGTCGCGTGCGCTGACGTCACAGATTCTGAGACCTTAGGAAAACAAACAGCTATCATTAAGTGACATGCCGATTAAACGTGTTGTTTTAAAGTATATTTTGCCGTTTTTGTGATATTTTAAAACTTAATTTTGAATTATTTAACATCCACAATTATCCTTAATTATTGTGTCTAGGAAATTTTGTTCGTTAATATGGAGATAAGTTTAAATTTTACGAAATCGTCTCATAATGTAGAGGAAATGTATGGAAAAAGTTGGTGTCATCGAATTAAATCGCTTATATTTTGAGAAATGATGACTTCAGTACAAATATTAGTGTATTTCATAATATTTCACAAAGGGATATTGTGAATTACTTGGTTTTTGTGAGAAATGCATAGACAAAAGGATGAGTCAAGGCATTCAAAAATCTTGAAACTATTTGTGGTTTGGTGAAAGCAGTACTCTCCAAGAAATTTACAGGATAAAAGCTTTTTGCATAGGTAAGAATTAGTTGTCGATGATCAACCCTTGTTTCAATATATGCTTACCTAATTAAATATTGCTTAATGAATAATTACTAACATACAAATTCATTTTCAGGTTATGAGCTCTTAGCGGTGCATCTTGAACAAAAGTCATCGACTCCTTGAACTATTGCTGATCCAGATGATCCTTCAGTACTCATTGTGACTGTGTTACTACTCTAGACAAAATTCGTTTACTACCCAGTTTTTCATTTCAATTTTTTAGCAGTAAACGGTGGCTTTGGTCGAAAGGTTAACTTGTTATGAATTTTATGAAAAATACCACATAAATTAAACAATGAAGGGCTGAAGTACTATGAACTACTTGAAATATATTAAAAAGTGTACACAATTTCATAGGCCTTGCCTATGATATGATATACCTATAAATCGAACCATACAAACCATTGTAATTTGTGCAAGAACTTTTTCTTATCGTGTCTTGCTAATGTTATAAAATATGTCTAACATGTATTTTATTATTTCATGTAGGTAGGTCAATAGTTAAATATCCCTTGTATTTTATTAAATACGTATATTTACTTTTTATTGCTTTATTTATCACTCGTATTATTGTTAGCAGTAAATTGAAATAGTCGATTATGTTGAACTTATATATACATGCATCTTTGCATCTAACTGAAAGTAAAACAAAATATACTTACTAAATATCAAACTTTATTATCCAACATTCTATTAGTACTCATAAGGAGAATCAACAAGAAACTTACAGGAGATGTAAAGAAAGATCTATATCGCAATAAAAAGTAAATGATAAATAAATAAATAATCTTAGTTTCATCCAACACTGGGTTTTTAAACACCACACAATATACTTCCAAAGGACGTTTAGTTTCCAGATCGATCAATGACAGCAATACTTTGAATTTTCTTGATCTATGCACTTCATCAGATATCTTAATGTAGCCTGTGTATTTTCCTCTTATGATGTACCTGATTTAAAACAATTTCTGCTATTGCACTTCGTTCTCCTTCTGCATCAGCTCTAGCCTCGTTCAACTAAAACTTAAACACAAGAAATGATTATTAAAAAAATATAAAGTATTATTTTTTTACCATGAATTGTTTATTGTTTCCTTTAACAGTAGTTATTATTATCACAAGCACTTTTAGTTTCACATTTGGGTTTTAAGTTGTATCCCATATTAACAGAGAACACCAAACTGGATGGATTATCGTGGTCTTGAATTACGGCCGTCTTTCCTATAACAAATCCACACTAAAAATCAAATTCTTAAATTAACAAGTAACAACTTACCATTAATAAAATGCTTGGAATATCCCAGTAAAATAATTCCTTTTAATTGCTTGAAATCTTTTAATCCTAACCTCTTCTGGCTGTAAATCGACGTTATTTTATAAAAACTGATGTAGTCTCGGATTTCGTCACTGCCACAACTAATAATACAACAAAGACTTGCCATTTTGTGTGACATAATGTCCATAAAAACTCTAATATTATGAAAATTTTCAATTCTTATGTTGTCAGTTGCCATTTGACAGCAATGACAGCGGTTTGTTTTCCTAAGGTCTCAGCTCTGTGACGTCACGCGCACACGACCTATGAGCTACCACGCCGGTACAGACATCTGTCGTTCCCTTTTTATAGTGGTACAAAAATTGAGGTTCTTCAATAATCGGACTAGATTTATGTCTATAGGTGTCTGAAAATAAGGAGTACGCCACCTGGTGGTCTATAGTCAAACTAATTATAGGCATTTCTGTCATTGTCTCTTTAGTGTACGATGATATCAACAATAAGTAAATAATGATAAACTGAGATGCTAAGTTATTAAAAATATAATAGCGTTTAAAGGGACTACACAAAATACAATTTGCTGGAGCCCACCTAGTCGGTATCCTTTGTAGATTGCAGGGACAACTCGTGAAAGTTGAGTTGGCACGACAATGTTTAAAGCATACCCTCTTTGATGTAGACACTTTTAACCAGGCATTGAGGGGGAAAAAGCTGGTGCAAAACCGTGGCCAGAGTAGCAGTAATAATGGCCTGAACAATCACACATTGTAAGTGAAATTTTTGAAATAAGTAAATATACCTATGCAATTTCAGTATATTTATAAAAGTAATATATACTATTGCATCATGCACTATTATGTTTTACCTCTGAATATTTCTATCTCATATTTTACAAAATACTGTTTCATTTATTTTACTTAAAGAATTAATAAATATCTATCTATATTCAGTGTACCACTAATTTCATGGGTATTTGATCTGACGTTTGTAAACGTAGAGCATACACATTTATTAAGTTTTGTGTTGAATATGGGTTGTACCACACAAAATAATATTATGTCCTGCATTTAAAACATTCCCCTTTATACACACACTTAGAATTTTTACATTTTTAGTGCTTCCCAAATGTTCCATACATTGCAAATTGCAATATGCTTAACCTAAATGTCACTCATGTTTCCTGGAAAAAAAAGTGATTTAAACTACAACTGTACATAAATTTAAAGAAATATTTAAGTTTATTAATTTTTAACTAGCCAGACACCGTTTATGTCGAAGAAACTGTACTTTTCAAGGGAAAAACTGGATAACCTAAAAAAATATGAATTTTGCTGAATAATGCCAATAACATCTTGCAAATCACTTACAACAAAATCTTGCAAACCTTTAGGTTATATATTATTGATGTTATTATTTTTAACGCCAAAAATAACAATAAACGGAAAAAAATCGATATAAGTAATCACCAAATAAATAAACAAACGGCCTATAATTAGTTCACGAGTTCTCCACTTTGGCGCTGGCATCTTAAATTCAGACGCCTATCATATTTTTTGGCACATTAAGTGAAGGATTCTCATTCCATATTCACTGACCCTGCAACTTCGCAAATTTTTGGTTTTTGTGTGGATGCCTCCACATCTGATTTCAATATTGAAAGTTCACGGTTGTAATCCTGCTCTCAGTCATCTTCTGTACCAGTTGAGTCACTTATTGGCCACATATTATCTATTTATTTGTAAAAATTAAATTAGAAAAACAGGCCGGAAATAATAATAATAAGACTACTTCCTGAGCCAACATAATTTTCAGGCAAGGAATCTAAAGTCATATAAATTACCATAATTTTAAGTGAAATATTTTACATTAGAAATGAAGATACTTAAAGAAAATGCAGAAAATATTTCAAATATTGATGTTATGCGAAAGAAAAATAATTCAAAATGTCTTAAATATCTATTGCGTAATAATAATTAATTTTTTGAGAGGCGAATCAGATACAAGAAATAACATTTACTAGAAACGTCTTTAACATAAATATACGAAAAACCTTTCCTAGTAAAGTTTATTTGGTTTAGATATTAATACTAATTCCCTCTGAAGATTCAATTTATCAATCTGAAAATATGTATTTTCAACCGAAATACCACTCAACAACAAGAGTTCTGCTTCTCTGAATTTAATTTGACTATCAATGTGTTAGCTAAGTACCTTTATTATACGAAATACAAGGAATAATAAATTCGTTAACTTGTAGGTAACCTTATAAAATGCAGGAAAATCGTTTTTAAGTTTAAGTTATTCGTGTTCCATGCCGGCAAATTTAAAATTGTAATTATGGAAGTCGGAAACTCGTATCTCCTCCGGCTGGTTGAGCTGAAATCCGGGCAACGTTTTCTGAAATAAGATGAAGCAGAATCGCTGATAAAATAGCTATCTTTGTTAAAGACACCAGCTGTAATGTTCGGATAATACAATGCATATTATACAAAACATAATATTATTGTTTCTTAAAACCTTAAACTCAATCCTCCGTCTGAAGTATTTCATGATTTTACTTTTTAATAGGGTATTGCAAATTTCACATTTCATTTTAAATATATTAAGAAGGCATTTGTAATATACCAAAACAAATCTGCTCTAACTTATTAATATTTATTTAATTTATTTACATCAAAGCGAACATTTTACAAACAGGTAGATACTAATAACAAAATTAGAAACAGAAATAATACATAACGTGACTAAACACTTGTTTTGAGATAGATTACATTAAAAATATTAATAATGATATTAATGCATATTGTAGCGTCTATGTATAAAAAAAATATTGCATTATAAATTAATCAAAATACAATAATGGAAGTAAAAACAAAACATATCAAAAAGATATATGTTAAGATTTCACAGTTTTTTAAGAAACCATTTATAAATTTGGTTATAAAATATTTTTAGGTCAATTTAGTTGTTAAATATTATTCTAGGATTCGTAAGTATATACAATTTTCTTTTAAATGTTGGCAAGCTACATTTTGTGTTTTCTTAACGTTAGCGGTTGTATTATACAACTTAGGGGCAAGCAAGTAGTATTACATACTACACAGCCCCACAGAAAAAAGAATTCAGACCAGCGAACCAGACCCATGTATCCCCATGTATTTTCGGTCACTGAAACCGAATCCGAGGTCAAAAAAAATCGTACAACCCCAAAATCATTAGCTAGTACCAAAAAACACCCCTGGAATGGGGTGAAAAGAAGATTAAGCTACGAGAATAGTTGTTACATCTTAATCAGGGAGGGTCACATCTCCCCCATAAATAAAAAAATCGATCCAAACAGCAATGACTGCTAAAAAAGCTCGAAATGTCTAAGTCTTGTTATAGTGATAAGAAACTGCATCAGGTCCGACGTAATCTTCATAAACTGCCCTTATAGGGTTGAGAACAACCACGACATGATTAAGGACACGATAAAAACAAGAAAAAACGTAAAATCCAATAGGATTTCTATTTTCATGGATGCTGTGATTGGCTGAAATTGCGTAGTACTCTAAAATAGAACTAGAAACTTACGGGGGTGTTACTTAATAACATTGATAGGACATGAGATTCAAACTCCAAGTGTACAACACGATTTTTGCCAATCATTGCATCCGTAAAAATGTAAATCCGGTTAGTTTCTCTCTGTTTTTCCAGCATCCTACGGATATAGGAGTGGCATCTCGCAATCCCATGGGGATGGTGTCTAGTTTCTTCTCACTTCCACACAACTCAAGTGTTTCGAATTTTTATAGAAGTCACAATAACTTTTTTAGTTAAATCTAAACATAGGGGGTAGTTTTCACATCCTCTGAGGATTGACACTGTAGGACGTACGTACGTTTCTAGTTCTATCTTAGAGTACTACGCAATTTCGGCCAATCATTGCATCCATGAAAATAGAATTCCTGTTGAATTTTACATTCTTTCTTGTTTTTTCTTTAAACTCGGGGGTGTTTGTTCTCAACTCTATAGGGACAGCTTATGAAGATTACGTCGGACCTGATGCAGTTTCTTATTACTTTAACAAAACTTTCGCCCCTCCCTGGGGGTGCGTTTCATATCTATTGTATGTACGCTACTGTTTAACCTTAATTTGTATAATTCGATTGATTAAAATGTAACAACTATTCTCGTAGCTTAATCTTCTTTTTATCCCATTCCAGGGATGCTTTTTGGTTCTAGCTAATGTTTTGACCTCGGATTCGGATTTAATGACCGAAAATACATGGGGATACATGGGTCTGGTTCGCTGGAATGCATTTTTTTTTGTGGGGCTATGTTATCTGTGTGCCATAAATACAAAGGTAATGGGAGACGGTCTTTGGAAGGATGATGTTTTATGATAATATTAATATAATATATTTGTCTTATAAATAATGCTTTAGCTTCTGAAAATATAAGCTCCGATGAATATTGCAGGCCTTGTCCATTATTATTTTCAGAAATTGTTTCTGCCAGGGGATACAAGATCGGTTTTTAGTGTACCGCCCCTTACTAATATTTCATATTTCAGGTGAATTTCAACTCAATTCAATTCATATTTTTTTTATAACATAGTTTATGAGTAAATTCTACTTTAAGCCAGAATCAATTACAATACTCAAGTAATTTATTTAAAATTTTGCAGAAATTGTCTATTGCTTTCCCTGATTGTTGACTCTGATTTGCTCAAGAGATTAAAGTTTTAACCTTTGACCCGAAAAAGGTACACACAATAAGTCTTTTTAAAATTTATAGTTAATAATTTGTGGTTAAACCAATCATTTATAAGAGTAAAATCAGTTTGAAGTGCCGTTTCCAGTTACTCCCATCCATTATCTCTATTAAAAAAATGGCAGTATCATCAGCAAAATAAGTTAACTTGCCTCTACTCTGCAATGATTACAGACCGTTGAGTACAGTTTAAAGAGTATCATCAGCTCTAAGATAGTACCTTGCAATACTCCATACTCCCCAATTTGTGGTTCTTTCAGTACATTACCCACTCTAACACACTGATGTCTGTTATATAAATAGCTCTTAGATAGCTTTAACCAATGTCCTCTATTGCTGATGCCTTTCAGTGAATTTAAGAGTAGATAGTAACTAATAGTGTCGCATGCCTTAGGCAGGTCTAGAAACACACACAAGCAGAGGCTGCTCTCACGCCGAGAGCAACTTTGTTAAAATAACATGTTATTGACGCTTAGAAAACAGATAATATTTAATAAACCTCAAAAAAGCGTATACTGTGAATTCAATAACATTTCTACGACCATAGCGGCAAGTAGTCTTTTGTGCATTTGTCCTAGGCACAATTCGAGTCTAACGTACGCAATAAAGCCTTCTTGGGTATAGATAATACCAATTTTATGGACTCGTACTTGCTTGATTCACCTATTTACCTCCATTCACCTCAATTTACCACCAACCCTTCAACGGAATAAGATTAAAATATAATCTAGTTCCAGATCTTGTTAAAATATATATGTGTACCAAATTTCAAGTCAATATCTTGAACAGTTCCAAAGTAATCGAGCCCACAAAAAAGTTTTTACTCAAACTTAAAATCTCAACGTTTGATGACATTTTAAGCTTATTTAAAAAACAAAAAAATTTCCAAATTTCTTTTTGCGTTACTATACTTCCACTTGATGTGAAAGTAATTTAAATGATACATTTAACAAATTGGAATTTAATATAATTATAACCTCACAAATTAACTGATCCCGAGTTAATTCAGGTCTATTCCAAATTACATACTCGCAGAAACGAGTTCATGTTTACCGACAGAAAGACAATTGGTATGGTTCACTGCTTCCATTATCAATAAACATTAACATATTTGTTCATGTTCATTATACATTTCTTTCCAAACATAACCTTGCTTTAACTTTCAACAAGATACAACAATTATATCACAGATATTAGACTGTTACTGTCAAATTAATGAAATGCGTTTGAAAGATTAGTGACCTTGATTGTGTTATCTGTTGACCTCTCGGTACTTACCTATATAAAACATAAGATTAGATAAGGTTAGGTATTTCAATAAATAACTGAAAAACTAGTAATTAACAGAGGTTTAAGAGAAGATATAAGTAAACCAATTAATTTTTGTTTAAAGAGACAATTCGGCATACGTCTATAAAATATAAGTACAATAACCACTTAGCATAAAAGTACTAAATTTAGATTTACAGATATGTTTACGTGAAAAAGTTTACTAACATAGTAATTGGCTATTATGACGCAATATTTAGCAATTTATATTGCAGTCATAAAGTATCCTAAAATTAAATTTATCTTCGAAGTTACTAATGATATGTGTATTTTTAGAATCTTTAAGAAAACTGTAATGTGGTAAATTGACAATATTTGAAGAAAATTCAAAAGTTAATTTATTTGATTTTATTAAAATGCTGACGGTGAACATTGAACATGTACTAAATCGATAAGACCCTAAGAACTCCAGAATTTTGGCTAGAAATGAGACGGGTACTTTTTAATCTAAATAACTAAAATAAATTAATTTTTGGTTTTATTTTTTTATCGTCTTATATTACCGCTCTGGCGAAGTTTAGCCACGGTTATTTCACCACTCAACCAAGACACACATCCATACCCAAGCCAGGATTCGAATCCAGGACTCCGTGATTTCAAGACTAATGCGTAAGCATTGAGGCCATTGAGCAGATAAACAGACATGTTGAGAATGTTCAGTTAAATCACTTTTTTGGAACTTGTCCCATAAGTCTTGTATTTCATGTAAACTGTTGCACCATCTATGGTAAAATGATCCTTTAGAAAAACACTACAGAGTGTCAACATTATCAATATAAAGTTGTGAATCACAAATTGTCACCTTTCTGGCATTAACAATATATTTACAAAATGAAATACATCCATTTGAGCAATTATTTTTGGTCTGTCTAATATTATATATTTTTCTAGCTCTACTTCAAACTTTTGCTGATTTGTCAAAGATTTTTTATATGTTTGAGGGAGTGCATTAAAACATTTTGGGACCAAGAAACTTCAAGTGCTTTGTCCTTCATTTTTGACTCATGTATACAAACAGTAGTTTGCCTAGTTTCATATATGAAAGTTGTCTGTATGGAGTTTTACACACATAATTCCAAAATAAATTTTATAAAGAATGATTACCTCAAATCTAGAACATTGTTCTTGTCGAAGAGACGGCTAGATGAATACAGTCGACTTTTACACAACAGTATTTTTTAAAAATACTTCTGTATTATTTCTAAATTTGATATGTGACCGTTTAGAGCTCCACCCCATGCGATTATTCCATAGCTTAAGTGAGATTCAACAAGAGCTGTGTACGTACACTGATCTGAGTTGCTTAAATCTAAATAATATACAAGTTTATGTGTGACATATTTGATATGCGCGTCTGATCTTAGGTGGAGATCCAAGGTTACACCTAAGTATTTCAAACTAGTTACCGTCAGGATATGTTGTGTGTTTCCAATTTTTAAAGGATTAAAATCTGGTAATTCATTTACGTGTAACGAAAATGGAAAATACTTAGTTTTTCATGTTTATGGTTAGCAGTTTTCTATCAAACCAGTTTTTAATTTTCAACTTTATTTTTTAGTGAGTCACAAGAGTTGTTCTTGTAAAAAACTGCTGTAGCGTCAACGTAAGAAAAAATTTGACCACTTGTAGGAATATCAAAATTGGACCTAAAACCGGCCCTTGAGGCACCGCAAAATCTATAAAGAACAATGGTTTAAAAAGTTGTACTTTTTTCCCGGTAATATTGGCATTACAATATTGCAGGTTGGAACTAATAAGAAAGGAGATAATCGAGAAACTTATTTTGATTGTAACTTTTCCAAGTTGGCGGCTGAAGAGGCAACAATATTTTTGTTGAAAATGTTAACTAACGATTGTGAGAAATGAGAAAGAGAAAGAGAACATTCTGAAGCTGTCCTCTTTGGGTATATAAAGGCATGGAGAAGCACAGAGTGGACAGTTTGAGTCTATTTTGAGTACAGTTCATATAGTCAGATAGTGAGAGCGGATCAAGGAGTAAACAAAGTGATAAAGGGACTGAAGTAGTGAATTACAGTACACAGTGTAATATAAGTCAAGTAATGAATTGTTGTAAGTTAATAAGTTAGTGTTTAGTGTTACCTTTTGGTGTTATAATTTCCGGATCCACGATACAGGGTGTTTACAAAGGGGGTGTAAACACGTAACAGTATATATGCTTACGAATATATCAAGAATTAATCGGATGTTCGATAAAGTAGGATTTCATACGGTCGTCTCTCGGACTATAAGGATATTTAATATGGATACTGGATATACCGAAATGGAATTGTTAAAAAATGCAGCAAAGAATTCCATAAGCGGATTTTGGTAAAATAATTTCATTAATTTTCTAATCACTTCATTATTTGACTCAAGTTATGCCGATTAGCTTTTGGTCAGGTCAAACATTCTATGAGACTGTTAATCGTTCTTCAATATACGTGGTTGAAGACGTTATGATCAGTTAATGGTCAGATGCTACTATACGTCGGACAAATGTCGCTGGCGTATAGCGACTTGCTTTTTTGCAAGTACCAAGAGCGGCGACCTCTAGCCTTAGTGGGCTATACTCACTGTTTATGAAATAGGATTTGAAGGAAACAACTACTCAGCGGGCAAATACCCCGACCTGTATTGAATTACACCTTCAAATCGTGATCAGTAACCAACTATCATTTGTCTGTTCCTAACCAGACATAGACCGGTTTCGAACTTATTATGTTCTCATCAGTATGCCATAGGTCATGGAACAGACAAATGATAGTGGTCAACTTGCTAGTCTTATACAAACTGAATCAAATGAAGTGACGGTGAGAGGTAAACTCTCATATGGTCAGATGCCACTATACGTCGGACAAATGTCACTGGCGTATAGCGACTTGCTTTTTTCTAAGAGCGGCGACCTCTAGCCTTAGTGGGCTATACTCACTGTTTATGACTGGTACTTGGCCAATTTCTGCTACACCGACGCCAGGAGACGAGCTACTCCGAACCTGGAAATTTTGCCGAACTTATTCCCGTAAGAAGAGTAGGAATCTGTTACTTGCCTAACATTTAATCGACAAGGGACCGCCTCCTTTACATCCCCTCCGAAGGATGGTATACCACTACGTAATCCTCATCTTGAAATTACATAGCTTCCGCGTGTGCACTGATATACAAGCCGCTAGAAGGTGAGACGAGATCGCTGAGTTCCCAAGATGGATTTTATCCATCCAAGTACTAGCCACGCTGCACGTTGCTTCACTGGAGTATCGAGGATACAACAACAACAACAAGCATTTAAGCATTTATTCACAGGATACAATAATGCGCCATTCCGGAGTCCGGCCCGGAGACAGCTAGACAACCACGGCGAACATCGCCGAGGTGGGCGTGAGGCTGGGCGGGGAGGGTCCGGTTTGACGGTGACGAAAATTAGTTGTGAGTTAAAACTCCTGCCTAATGGAGAAAGGCTTAAATTTAAGAATATCATGCAACATAGTACACGAGGGCACTTAAAAATAATTAAAATTAAAATTGAAAAAACTATCGATTTCGCGCACACGCGAACACTTAAAAATTTTGATTGCTGGCACGGGAAAACAAAACTCAACAGAAAAACCCATTTGAGACAATTCCACCCTGGTAATCTTCCTGACACCAGGGAAGTGTGTCGTGGATAGTTACAAGTGTGTAATGTTATGTGGAATTTTGGTTTGTTAAGAATTTATTGGTCGAGACTAAATTTAGGGACAAAAATGGACAAGGAACAAAAAAGGTAGAAACAAATAGAGGGACTAGAGAGGGATTGGTTGTAGGTTTTGGTGAAGATTAAAGGTGAGGAAAGGATAAGTTGTCGTAGAGGAAAGTGTGCTTAGTATGGTAGGGGGGTGTCAGATATCTTAAAGGATCGCATTATGCTATCTAATTCATGTTATCTAATTCGTGTTATGTTGCGGGTTAGCGGACTATCGCCTAGTTTGAATTGATAGAATTTTTGGGAGATTTCTTGAACGTAGTCCGCTACAGTCAAGATGCATCTACATTCGCCCCTTATGCAGAAAATATGTTATGCAGAAACTCCTTTCGTAACATAATATAAGTACTGAACTCAAATATCAGATAAAAAATTCCTACGTGTATATGTAAGTGTGTACTGTGTATGTGTCTAAACTTTTGTTAGATTTAAAATTTTTATTTTAAATTTGGCAAGTTCTTCCATATGTAAGAAAGCATGTTGGAATACTCTCTATTAAAATTGTGCCATATCCGCCATACATGATATCCAGATGCGTGTAAAATTTCGTGTTTTATAAAACCGTTTTATTATAATTTTACAGACAACCGTTTTTAATATTTTTTATTAAGGACACAAAAATGCAAAGATATACAAGGTATCGAAACTGTGTAATGTACAGCGTGTCTTTCAGTTTTGAAGTCACTTTAAGTAGATTAGATCAAATGTGAATTTTATTTTAAAATGTTATTAGGACTGAACTTTATATAAAATATGACAGTTGACACGCCTCTGGCGATCCCCTATATGATGAATATAGCTAAGTTTAAATAGGAAGTATTCTACCATCTATTTGACATCTATTTCAAGTTTGAAATGAAAGTTTTAAGTCGACAAAGCCGAACTGAAAGTTTCATTCGTTTCGCAATAGTCTTATTAAAAATATCATAATAGCATTTTAAAGTGAAACTGATATGTTATCTAATTTTTGTAAAGTTAGTTTGAACCTAAGACATTGAAGTTTCGATATCTCGTCCTCGGTCACATTTTTGGGTACTTCATATTGCTCTAAAACCATAATAAACCATAGTTTATACAAAACATGACAGTTCACAGGATTCTGAAGATTATCCTATATCCTGATTATCCCTTTATTTTCCAATTTTGAAATTAAAACTTTAAGTTTACCAGAAGTTATTGTACTTACAAGAGACGGTCTATACACATGTACATACAGACACACGGACATATTTTATTCGATATTTGAATTCACCGTGTCATGAAATGGATTTCTATCTAAAAAAACATTTCTAAGATGATTTAAAAAAAATGTTCGGTTATAATATAGCTATCTGATTATTTGATAATAAATGCAATTCGATAATATCTCCCTGGTAAATTGAGAAATCAGAAAACGAAGAAATATACATTCAAGCAAATAATATCATTTTATATATTATTACAGCTAAAACTGAGCTAAATTAGACAGATTCATTCACAATTCTATTGAAATAAAGAACCAGCCATAACCACTTTCATAAACTTTGATTTGGAATTGAAAGATATGAAAAATATGTATAGTATATTCATTAAAAAAATATTACTGGTATGTTGTGATTTTAATACTTTTTGAATAAACTCAAAAAATTTATTCTGACATATTTATAATTAATATGTATGTTGTGTTTTTAATAATCATCGACCCTGTCCATTTGTATATTTTATTTCACAAGTTCTTGCTATAATTCTCTATTAAAAGACGAACAGTTCGATTGTACGTACCAAGTGGTCTAACAGATATTTATATTTCAACGAAATTAAATTTTTTGTACGTTAATTTGTTTACAGATCTTTATATTTCATTCAACATCAATTTATATTTCTTGAATTTGCAAGTCAACACACAGATGTTAGGAACTTGTTTAATGAGATTGAAATCATATTCAAATCACTAAGTGCAATTGAACATTCAATCAGATAAGTAGTGAATAGACCAAGAGCAGTTTACCCTAGAATTTCTCCATTATCAGTTAGACTCAAGTGTCCATAGCCATGAGAGGTGAGAGGTCGTGCCTCGCACCTAACTTATTTATTTTGTATGTCTCCGATTTCCCGCCATTTCCTAATACAAAGCTGGGCAGTGATGACACGGCCATGTATGCACTCAACGGTAGCTCTCAGGCGGCTAATTTGTTCTTTAAGGAATACGTGGTTCAACCCACGGCATACTGTGACCAGTGGAAATTAGGGTCAACAAAGAGAAGTCATAGGCTATGGTTTTTTCCTAGAACTTCACAGAAAATAATATCATGATATCAATCTCTTCGAAGGGGATCAAAACTAGAACAAAGGAGTTTGTACCTTCTGATGGCAAGGAATAGTAAACTAAAGAGACAAAATAAAAAAAATTATTGTACACTACTCGCACGAGGCCGGTAAAAGATACACGGCGCCAATGTGGTGCAATGCGTCAGTCACGACAATTAAAAAAACCATGTGTTCTGGAACGAAAATTTCTGCGTCTCATTGGAATTCAAGCAGATACGTCTCCCTCAAAGAGTTATATGACAATTCTGCCATATCACTCCACTGGCGGATTACTTCAGGGATAACTTTCAAAAATTTTATCAACACAAACTTGGTGATAGTCTGCTATCAAGCAACATTACACAAATAAGAGAGCATAATGTACCTTCCAAGATTAAACACAAATTACCCCACCAGGCGCTGCCCATCTTTCGGCCGCCTATGTAGTCACCCCTCCTATTACCAAAACTACTCCTTCTACTCTACCTTTCTCAATCCATGAAGTCAGTCAAGTCACATTGTTTTGAGCCTTTCGACTTTCGGAACTCCAAGAGATGTCGTTGCCACCTTCGACTAGAAAGGATACGGCCTTAGAGGCGTTCAGGTATAATCCCACGGATGCTAGCTTTGCACCATCGCGCGCTCGAGCGAGTACGTGAACCAAATGTCCGAACCTGCTGTTCCTCTCGTACTGAGCAGGATTACTATTGCAACGACGAGTCATTAGTAGGGTAAAACTAATCTGTCTCACGATGGTGTAAACCCAGCTCACGTTCCCGCTGTTTCGGGAGGTGTCCAGAGACATTTGTGGACCGATATCGAGCTTTTTGGTTCTTGTAAACTCAAAGCAGACTCGGACATCTACGATGCTGCGGTCTCATTTTGCTCTTGATAAAGCCGACCAATACAAAGTCAGTGACTTGTAAATAGTGCGGTTGGCTCCCTCCAACGCCATCTGTTGCAAACACTTTATAGAAAGCTCGACTAGACAAATTAATATTTGAAGTGACATTTAGAGGAATGGTAGATAAAATTAGTATACACAATGCAAGGTTTTGTCGTATTCCTCTAGTTTCCTAATACTATGATTAGGGTGTACGTTCTGTTGCAAGCACTGCGTTTCTAGTAATGATGACAATATCATTCAGAATGTATATCCTAATCAGAGGAATTCGACAAAACTTTGCATGTGCATACTAATTTTATCTAACATTCCTCTATATTCTTACTTCATCAGTAGTATTCGCTAATATTGGTTCCAAAACTTAGAAATTATAAAATTTTAGCCGCTCCCCCTTCAGATGCATTTCTTGAAGGTGGTTTTTCTTATGTCTTTTGCCCACCTCAGGTTTCCAATTAGCATTTAGTGTATAGTGAACCAAATTTTTTAGTGTTTTTATTCATTCAATTTTGTGAAATTTAAAAATATTGTTTTTATAACGTCTACCTAATAAACCTACTACGTAGGTAGGTGTAGGTTTTTTATATTTTATTTTAATTCTTCGGTCTTGCCCCGTCCAGCCCTTCTATTGTCACGGTGTCCTGCACCGTCAATAATTGGTTGGTTATGAGACCAAAGTCGCAGTCCATTCTGAAAATAAATTTGATTTGATTTTGACTTTGACTTTGGACGTTGGACGTTGTTGAATTTTTTTGAATATCACGACTATTGAATGGCGCATGCAAGCACTGCGAATACTACAATAAAATATAAGGCCAATAATAAAATAAACATACTCAGATATTTCGTGGTTAAATCATTGACATGTGAATACCAAGTTAACTTACTAACCATGGTGGGGCTTAAGAACTTTAAGGTCTCCGATGTATTATCCTTCTTAAAGAAAAGCAACATGTTTGTTTTATTTCTAGTTAAGCATAAGTTGTTTACTGTCTTGCGAATGAAGTATCATCCGCAAAAAGGATCGTAAAAATTGATAGCGTCAAATAAATCATTTATGTATATAAGAAATAGTGATAGTCTCAGTACAGAACCTTGCGGAACACCCTCTTGTCCTGGGAGCATGTTGCTAAGTTTATCATTATAAAAGATATACTGATATCTGTCCCGTAAGAAGGAATTCATAAGTTTAAGTGTTACCTCTCTGAAACATGCTATGGTATTAATAAAATATTTTTCTGCATTTAAACCGTTTTTTTTTATGTCTTTTAATAATTTTTTCCGTCGACCGTGTATTTACGAATTTGATTAATGTATACAAAATCGTTTATTAATGACCCCTATTAATGCATGATTTCTACAAAATCGTTTATTAATACCCCCAATTAATGCATGATTTCTAAAAATATCTAAATCAAACCGCCGTGTTATCAATATCTGTCACTGTCAAACTTGTAATTTTTCTCCATTTTATTAAAAATACAGTCGACGGAAAAATGTTGTAACTAACTCGTATATTAAAAGGCGATTAATAATACACTTGTTTGTTAAATAACTATTAAAGTTCTAGTTATAAACAAATTCAAATAACTAGAGTTTAGGTCACGGTGTATTAAATAGGTAGTCCGACATACAGCACTTTCCTATTATAATAATGGCTTCATAAGTTCATGGTTTCCATTTACTTTAGTAGATGGCGCGAGCTCTAAGGTCTTACAATTACCTGGGCATGTGCATCGTATAACTAACATAACCTCAAATTTTAATGTCTTTTCATTTATTCTCATTTTAATGTTTGTTTAGGCATTTTTAGCTTGGAGCAATACTGGCTCCAAGCAAATATTTAAAAAATCACGCAAATAATTTTTCAATATTGTTGATTAATAAAAATAGACTGCTAATTATAGGTTAGATTCCTAACCTGCAAAAAGTGTCTAATTTTATTGTGACAAACTATCCAAAACTTCATACACATTACGTTGAACTTGATTTTGGTTGAAAGTACAGGAACCAGGCAGAGATTTTAATAATAGCTACGTAATATTGGTAAATCTTAAGAAATATATATTTTTGAGGTTAGCTGTGATGATACGTGCAATGCTGCATGCAGTGTTGCATATATCTTTCCTATTATAATAATGGTTTCATAAGTTCATGGTTTCCATTTACTTTAGTAGATGGCGCGAGCTCTAAGGTCTTACAATCACCTGGGCATGTGCATCGTCTAACTAACATAACCTCAAATTTTAATGTCTTTTCGTTTATTCTCATTTTAATGTTTGTTTAGGCATTTTTAGCTTGGAGCAATACTGGCTCCAAGCAAATATTTAAAAAATCACGCAAATAATTTTTCAATATTGTTGATTAATAAAAATAGACTGCTAATTATAGGTTAGATTCCTAACCTGCAAAAAGTGTCTAATTTTATTGTGACAAACTATCCAAAACTTCATACACATTACGTTGAACTTGGTTTTGGTTGAAAGTACAGGAACCAGGCAGAGATTTTAATAATAGCTACGTAATACTGGTAAATTTTAAGAAATATATATTTTTGAGGTTAGCTGTGATGATACGTGCAATGCTGCATGCATTGTTGCATATATCTTTCAATGCTTTAATTTAGCTGCTTAATGTCAGATGTCACTGGACTCTTGTTTCACTAAACGAAAACAAAACGCCGGAAATGTATGCAACACTGTGAGTACGTATGTACAGAACCTGCAAAATTATCTTTCTATGCGTTACTAACGACGTACCTTATTGCTCCTGCCATCTATAACATTATGTACAAAGTAAGCACTTATGAAGCCACTGTGAGAGTTGTCGTCGCATCACATATTTAATATACCCTGGTTTAGGTTAAGTAAAAGTGAAAAAAAAAATGAAATCTATGTAAAAAAGAAGTAATTTAGAAAAAGTTTCCGATTTAAGAAAGTTATGAGTTAAAGATTGGTTGCATTTTTTATAAATAAAAGCTAAACAAATTAGTTTATGTTACAGTAAAGCGTGCAGTAAAGTGAGCAATCAAAATCTTAGGAAAAACAAGCCATTTAAAAAAGAACTTTCCGATACGACAAAAACTGAAAAATAATAAAATTAAAAAATTATTGCATTTTTAATAAACAAAAGGTTAACAAATTATTATATGTGACATTAAATAAAAGCATCAAAAAGTACGGAAAGAGACGATTGATTAAAAAAACCAGTCTACATTTCAAGACGAAATATCAATCTGTTTAGTTACAAGCAACCAAAACGCAATAACTTATCTGGGCTCCAAACGTAAATAAATCATTATATTTATTTTTAATGTAATGGAGTGGAAGTATAATAACGGTAAAAAAATATTTTTTTCTTCAGATAGGCTTGGAATGTCATGAAACATCGAGATTTTTTTAAATTTGAGAAAAAAAATCGTGTCTGTCAGCCTGTTTGACTGTAACTTCTTTGGGCGTATGATTACTCTGGAAGGGTTTGTGACATATTTACTTGAAAGGTACAGGTATGATAACGAGATCTGGAACTAGATTATATTTTTGATCTTATTTCTTTGAACGGTTGGGGGGTAAATAGGGTAAATAGGTAAAGCAAGCAAGAGTCCATAAAATTGAGATATAGTGCATGTACGAGAAACCAGAGTCTCAAATTTTTTTTGGTATCACCAATCCCCTATTACCACGACCACTCCATTATTAAATGGGATAAAAAATAATTGTGATTTAGTATCTGTTTGCACGAACCAAAAGCCTGAAATATATATTTTTTTGGAATCATCTCCTCCGCTACCCGTGTGGCAAATCATTTTATGGGTTTTTAGGGTAGAGCATTTCAATTATACAGTGTGTGCTATTTAAGATCCGTTATTTTGGATCTTGTTGACTGATTTTATTTTTTTTTTGGGACATAGTGCTCGATGAGCTTTATTTGACTGTTTTGAAAAATTTGTAATTTTCATATTTTCAAGGCCTACTAAGCTCCTCTAAATAGGTCGAAATTTCGAAATCGACTATTAAGCAATTTTGTATCGGCAAATTGGATAGCGTATTCGATTCGCAGTTGCCTCAAATACCTCTATACAAAATTTTAGCTCGATACCTCATATAGGGTGTTTGTTATTCAATAACCAAATTTAAAATTTCTCACTTTTCGGCTGGCCCTGTATAAAAGTCGGTTAGGTTTACTAAAAAGGTAAAGTAGTCATTTGACTTAAGGAACGTCAGACACTAAATGAGGAAGAAAAAAGAAAAGTTATTCTTTAAATAAATAGTGCTTCTATACATTATTCAGTTGCTGTACGTAGGTGCCTTAATGAAAATTTTTCAAACGAATGGATTAGACGGAATAGCTTTCCTGTTTTCTTCCTTATTTAATGACGTCAACATCAGATACTAAAAAAGGAAGAAAAAAGAAAAGCTAGGCCGTCTAATCCATTTAATAACAATAATAATAATAATATTTTTATTTATCATAAAAATATAATCTACATGGTAAATAGGCACCATTTCACCCAGATGGTGCTCTTTCAATGGCCTTAAATACAATATAATACAATAGAAGAAAATAAAAGTGTTTGTTTGAAAGTTGAACTTTGTTTGAAAAATGTTCAGTAAGGCACCTACGTACAGCAACCAAATAATGTATAGAAGCACTATTTATTTAAAGAATAACTTTCCTTTTTTCTTCCTCTTTTAGTGTCTGATGTTCCTTAAGTCGATTGACTACTTTATCTTTTTAGTAAACCTAACCGACTTTTATACAGGGCCAGTCGTAAAGTGAGAAATTTTAAGTTTGGCTAATGAATAACAAACACCCTATATGAGGTATCGAGCTAAAATTTTGTATAGAGGTATTTGAGACAACTGCGAATCGAATACGCTATCTAATTTGCCGATAAAAAATTGCTTAATAGTCGATATCGAAATTTCGACCCATTTAGAAGAGCTTAGTATGCTTTGAAAATATGAAGATTACACATTTTTCAAAACAAGTAATGCTCATCGAGCACTATATCGCAAAAAAAATATATTTTAAAATCTGTCAACGCGTTTCAAAATAACGGGCTGTTGCAGTCTTAAATAGCACAAACTGTATTATTAAACTTCTATGAAATTTCATTTCCGTGGATTGTAAATATAGTTACATTTTTTTTCATTGTAAGATACTTGGTATATGAAATCTGGGTATGGAAATAGTGATTCCTTATAGGTAGCGATTTTTTATTTGCTTTTATAATTCTATTACCGTTTTTGGTTTCATAAAAAATTCACAATTAGTTGAATTTGTTTAGAACTAGAATTTCGAAAATTATAAATAAATGCAAAAGACGGTTCAAATAAAAAAAAAATATTATGATGATGCCATTGCAAAACACTAAAAAAAATCTATTTACGATCGTTGCAGTTAAATTATAAGGAATTGAAATTTCGAAGTTTCTTTTTTTATTTTAGCCGTTTAAATAAATACATTCCCAACAAACACTAAAGGTTGGCCCATCAGCGGGCCATCATTAGGCCGGAAATCACACTAATGGCTCCATAATGGCCCAGTGAAAGGCCGTCCTTTAGTGTTTGGCACGAAGATTTAGTGTAGTAAATGGTATAGTTTCACCCACTTTCGTTAGATGTATGCATTATTGCATTATTCTTCTTAAATTATATAAAGAGGGCCGTTTTAAATGAATTTTATTAGTTTGCAAGTTAACAAATCATCAGAACGTTTTCTTATAGGTCCAGTTGTACTCGAAATTTTATTGAGAACAATTGTTTTTTTTTTGCTATGACTAGGAACGAATAAGGGATTTCCGATCCTGGAATGCAGCGTTATGTATTTGGATTTTTTTTTTTGTCAATTACCATAGATGGTTAACGCGTATTTACCTGAGATTCTCATTTTACATTGGAATCCTTGGCCTTCTAGCTACGCCACTGTCTATTTTTGTTTTATTCATAAGTAAAAGAGTAGTTACTTCTTTTCATTTTACTGTAATATACATTGCACTGTTTAAGTTTTCTTTGCCAAATTCTCCTCTAACATGAAAGTGAACTCTAACTGGAGTGTACCCAAATTAGAACAACAAGACAACACAAATGTTGGTAATTGTTCGGTAGGTTTTTTGGAAAGTGTGGAAGGTTTTCATTTGCTTAACACTTATAATAATTGTTTTCTATTCATCCATTTACCTATTTGTCGAATCCATTGCAAAATGTATGTACTAATTCATTCTCATTTTGTTAATTTATGTAATTAAATAGAATCCTCAAAACATTCTAGCATTCTAGCGCACCCTGAAAAAGTATTTTGTCAACTTTAAGTAAAGTTTTTGTTCTTTGTTTCGTGTTGATGCACCACGGTCAAATAGTGCAACGGCGCAAGTTTCATGAGATGGGTCACTGTCCTCTATAAACATGAGATTAGCCTTAAACTGCTGATGTATGGAAATAATGATGTCGTATTATTTGAATTTATTGCTGACCATTCAATGTTTCTGGAATGTGATCGGAGTTTTTTTTTTCAACCATGACCACTATCCAAAACATTACACTTCCATCATCATTAATTTTGTTTTATAACGGTTTTCATCCCTTGGTCTCTTCAAGACGACAACTTCTTTGGACTAGGCAAAGAGGGTTCATGAGAAAAAAGATCTGAAGCCAGTAATTGTGAGCGAGTCTTTGATATCGTCGTATGCAATATAAATCGACAATAACGTTGTTTTGTAAGTTCGTAAGTACGTTTATCGTATTCTCCTAAGACAGATAGTAATAGACACCCATACTTGCACTTTTATATGGCAGCAATTATCTTCCAAAAAAAAACAGGACGATGAAACAATCTGTTCTGGTATTCATTGCTCTGAGCTTTGACGACAATCAGCATTAGATCCAATTAGTTGATAATAATTCCAAGTCCTACAAATCTCTAGAACTCTAATTACTTTACTCGGGGGATTACTCTCCTCCTACAGTAGAATAATTTTTGACTTGTTGTGCGAAAAGGATGCCCTCCAAAACTTTGAGCTGCTGTCATCAAGGAGCTGCTGATGAAGAGTTTTGGTGAGGTCGTGCATGTAACAAGAAAGAGCAACAGATGGTGTGATGCTCTCAGATGTGCTATGCAGCAAAAAGAGGCCAATAATGTATGTATCACAAAGCGTCTGTCAAGAATAATAAGAAGAAAGACATTATTCAAATTAAAAGTCCTGACGTATATTGCTAATGTTTTTGAATTTATTATTTTATTGCAACTATCGTTCAGTTTCTATTTTCTAGTTTTTTATAATTATGGAAATTTACTGTATCGTTACGTTTCTGGAGTTAAAATAAGATGTTTCCATAAGACAATACGACTTTAGGGATAATAAGTCAATCACTACCACTTTCTAAGTTTGTTTCATTATATTTACAAAAGTCTGGACTGGTGATAAAGTCATGGCAATTTTTGTAGATATTTCTCAGTCCCTTAACATCATAGAACATTCTATTAAAGAAAGTAGAGCGTTATTTATACTCTACAGTGCCAGTGTAATAAATTGTTATAATCGTACCTGTCGAATAGAGAATAGTTCATTGACTACATTGATGGAAAATCGAATAAATTACTGTCTCGAGCTGGAGTTCCACAAAGCTACGTTTTAGGTCCTTTACTTTTCTTATTATGTTTAAATGATTTAGGCAATCACATTTCATTTATCTGCATTTACAGTTAACGTTATATATCATCTAAGTCAAAAAATCGGCAAATAATAAACTATTCCTTTGAACACAGCTGTAAGTTATGTTTCAATCTTTTTTTTACTTAAAATAATTTAATAATGAAGTTATAAAAAAGAAATATTTTATGCAATTTCAATCATTTGGTGCAAATTATACTTAGAGTTTTCTAACTATATTAAGCGATAATCTTGTTAATCAAATGTCACAATTTAAATTATTAGGAGTGTACAATATACATATGAAGCTTTTGAAACTAAGAGAATTTATGGTGTAATTTTTTGGAGTGATTTGCCGCGCATTTCTATTACAGAAAGGGACAGAGTGTGTTTTATCTGCAGGTTCACACTGAGATAATCTTGCAATACGTATATTATACAAAAGATGACACAGGCACACAAAATAAAAAAAGTGGTATTTTTCTGGTACTTCATTGAGTAACCCATATGTATTTCGACGGGCTGGACACGAATCAAGGGTCCGTTTAGCTCCGTTGACCACAATTTTTTTGTATATCGCGAAAATAACCTAAAAAAACTTATAATTTAGGTTATTTTCGCGATTTACTAAAAATTGGTGGGTAACGGAGCTAAACGGATACCTACCTGATTCATATTCAGCATGTCAAAATACAAGAGGTTTGCCCAATGGAGTCCCAGAAACAGACCTTTTTTGTGTGTGTGTCTGTGTAACACCGGATGTCTCTGTCACCGGATCCTCCGCCATTTTATAAAAAATCGCGTATGCAAAATTACACAAAAAAAAGTGAAAAGTGATCTGTTCCTGGGACTTCATTGGGTAATCCCTATATATTTCAGCCATCAAAAAACAACAAATTTTTGTATCATGTCTTTACCAATAATTTTGATTTTATTGATATCTTAGTTGATTTATAAATAAAATTATCCCCCGCTACTAAATGTCTGGCTATACCACTGATTTTGTAGGTAAATGCCTTTTTAGTTTTTTTAATAAATTGGTATTATCCAATCCATCTAACTCTTCTAATTCTATACGTTTTTATATCTCCCTTTGTTTATTTAGATATTAGACATAATATAAATGAATGGGGAAGTTTTATTTAAAATGCTATTAATAAATAATTTCAAATCTACTTTAATTGATCAATTCAGGACGAAACTAAATTTTATATTTCTCCTGTTTTATTTTGACATACATTATAAATTGAATAAAAAGTGAAATCTCATTTGAATGTCCCTAGTTAAAAAATTGATAAGAAGTACTTTTCTTAATACTACTATTCTGTACATTTATTTATTTATTTACACATAAAATAAATAAATAGCAAAATCTCATGTAAATTTATCACATAGAAAACGTCGTGAATAAGCATCTTCAAACCTTCCGAGTTGAAATTCAATTTTATATTTCTCATGTGTTTTATATTCACATAAAGTAAATAAAAAGTCAAATTTCACTTTCATTTCCGGCGTTAAAAATGACGTTCTTGCTTACCAAACATTTATTCATAATGCACCTTAATTAGAAAATAGTTTAGCCAGCAATTAAAAAATGTACGAGGCGCGAAATATTGTTTGGTAAATATCTGCATAATAGGTAGGGTAGGTTCTTTCTAAAATTATTTCAACTACCAATCATAGTAAGAGAAATATTACTTTATTAAGAACATAAATAAAATAAATATAATAAATTATTTATGCCAAATCTGGGCACAAATCAGGAAGAAATACTAAGCAAATCAATCAAATCAAACTGTGTCGTAATTAAAATTTATTTTATAACTAATTTTATCGTTAGTATTTTGCTTGAAAACAAGTAGGTAGTCAATACTTCATAGTATTAGTAATAGTGGAGGCAAGAATAGTTGTGATTGATCCCAAATAAGTAAGCATATTCATTAGTTTTTTATATTTATAGAGCTGGAATTCTTATAACAATACAAACATTGGGTACTTTTTTAAATCAATATTAAATTTATATTTACGGAGAACTTACATTTACTTAACCCTAGAAGTACAAATATTCTAGAATTAATGCATTTTTTTTAATATCATTCCAAATTTTGTACATGTATTTTATTAGATTTGTGAGGTGTTTTTTTATGATACTAATAGATATTTAATTTATGTTAATACGTGACATTAATAATGAGAATATTAACTAAGTAATTCAGTTCTAAATAGAACCAGAATAAATTACTTCAGGGATGTCTATGTAAATACTAATTGTTTAGCTTTTATTATAAAAATAATGAAAAAATGAACTATTTCGAGGGGATGTTAACTTATAAAGAACTTAAAGAGAAATAAAATCAACAAATAGAATGTCACAAAGTGTATTTATTCTTTAATATCAATAAATAATATACATACGTGCTCTTAACACATACACAGATACATCTACATATTTTACAAATAAATATGTACATCGCACACGCTATTTACCCTATAATTACGAGAACAACCTTTAAATGCATTTAATTGATTTACGAAAATAATGAAGGAATGGGTAAATAAATAGTTAGGAACATAGGCGATAAAATATAATACAACCATTCCTAATAAAATACAAATTTAATTTAAAATATAATTATTATCACATACAAACAAAATCAGCTGCCATCAGCGATGGAAAAGAATCGTCACGAAAGAAAAATGTACAAATTTTTAATATACAGGCATTATTTCGCTAAGTTACATATATAGGTCTAGTGTCTTTTGTTAACAAATTCTTCTTCTATCTACTTCAACAACTCACAGTCGCGACGCATTCTACACCAACTTATTTGATAACAGTTTCGGTTGCACAAAAACTTTTCAAATATCAGTCTTTATATTTACAGTATCTAAATACCCGTAACCTCAGTACTTTTGCCCCACACAGTCCGGTTGGTAGTACGTCGTTGCGGCGGTCCTATAGTTAGGTGGGCTAGGTGAAACCCCTGAATGCCGAAAACCTGCAAGTTGACAACTAGGGGCGGCACTGTTATCAAAAATAATGTCTCTGTAACCTGAGGCGGTAGTCGCTGATTCCGGCGACGTCTCTGGGCTGTACCAAGGGCTGTAGCGAGGTGTAGCTTCATCTGCTATGCTATACTGATGCTGAGGTGTTGCACTAGGACAGTACGAGTACATACCACCAGAAGAGTGTAACCGGGCTGAATTGGAGTAACTAATAGCCTGATCTCTTGTGGTCATTAAACTATCCACGCTAAACGACGCCGCCGTGTCCATTGCCTGTAGAGACGCCGTCACATCACTGATAATATGATCTTGATGTACTATCACCGATTTGGGATCACCATAT
Source organism: Rutpela maculata (assembly GCA_936432065.2). NCBI lineage: Eukaryota > Metazoa > Arthropoda > Insecta > Coleoptera > Cerambycidae > Rutpela > Rutpela maculata. The sequence goes on from OW386286.2 coordinate 91,912,132, forward strand.
TTGGCACTCATACAATGACTCAGTTCCGTGTTGGGCTCCCTCTTTGGTTTACATTCCAATTTGTTTTTAGAGTCTTCTAATGGTTTTTCATCACGTTTTGATAACGAAGCTGGAGATTCTGGTTGCAGCTGTGAGCGTTTTACCTGTTCCTCTTTTTCTCTGAGAGCGTCCTTTTTTTTAAACCGCCTCCGACGGCGTAGGTACGAGCCGTTATCGAACATGTTATATGAGTCAGGGTCTAAAGTCCAATAACTGCCTTTGCCGGGCTTTTTGTCATCACGAGGTACTTTCACAAAACATTCATTCAAACTCAAATTGTGCCTAATTGAATTTTGCCAACCTTGTTTGTTTTCACGATAGTACGGAAATCGCTCCATGATAAATTGATAAATTCCATTTAATGTTATTTTTTTATCAGTAGCGTTTTGGATTGCCATCGCAATTAATGCGATATAAGAGTATGGAGGTTTGACCATGTCTTTTGCAGTGCTGAGAGGATGCTGCTGATGGTGCCAAGCCGCGGCATAACCATATCGGGAATACTGGTCGTAGGCGTAGGGATTAGCTGTCGCAGTGACCGCTGCAGCCGCCGCCGCTGAAGCATAGCCACCCCCATAGCGATTGTATGCATTCTGGTGTTCAGTGAAGATGGTGTGCATGGCGGTTGGTGTTGGTAAACAGGAACTCGGATACTTGAACACCGGCACCACTTGTTGTATAAACAAAATGTGTAAAAATAACAAACAATGTTAAAGTTTCTGTTGGTGAATGGAAAGCCGTTGAAATTTTCTAAAATGAAAACAGTTCTGTTATTTTAACAGTATAGTGCGTTTTGTGTTTTCATTCCAATCAATCTTCCAAAAACAAGTTTGCGTTCACTTAATATTATGATACACAACATAGGGCAGTTTACACAGAGATTAAGTAAAAACAGAGTATGTTGCTTCTTGCCGTGACACAATGTTACTAGTGAAAACAGACGGCCAGGGCAGGGAGCTGTTTGAATTAGTGAGGGGCCGGGTGTGAGTCCTGCGCATCGGAGAGACTCCCGACACGCCTCTAGCTTCACGGCCAATAGTCAGACATGTACACGTTTCGCCCGCCTTTAATCAATCGGGCTACCATTACGGCATAGCTTTGTTCGCGATGCAATTATCCACAGCGCACGCCTCCTACGAGGCTCATGCCAATTTTTTCGCACTACCCCTGGAAGAACACAGGAAAGCTAAAAGAGTGCCCTCCAAGTCAAAATACAATATCAACAAACCCCCTTTAAAATTGGCGGGCGATTATCAAGGATAGCCTTTAGTTTATTTTTGCGTTAGATGAACACAAACATAAAAGTATGTCGGTGGTGTGTACCTTGGCAGGCATAGGCGAGGACGGACGCGCGCCAGAGAAAACAATGTCGACGGTATTCATATAAACCACCGCCGACTTAACAGTTTAGTTCGCGATGCGGATGGAGATTACCTCCGCTCGCGCCTCCTAGGAAGTTGTTGATCGGTTCATGTGCATGCAATATTGCCACTTCCGCTCATGCCATCTCGTAAACGGCTCACGTTGTCAAGCTGAACTGAAAAGTAATACTCGAGTGATAATCGAATTAAGTGATTGTAAAAAAACGTATAACATAATGTTGGAAGGTAAATATTCAATGTGTCATCTTTTTTAACTATATTTTTATCTGTTAATTTAACATATTTGTCTCACACATTGTAGATAAACTATGCACATGTGGCAAACAGTTGTTTATTTTTTCATGTACCAGTTTTTTCTTTTTATCAGGATTTTGTTCATAAATCAGATTTATCTATATAAAAAAATCACTATATTTTGATAGGTCCCAGCATGTAGTAAATTGATTACGTACATTGTAGAAATCTAATGATACAGTGTTAATAATAGTCAGTAGATGGCACAAAGAATTTCTGTAATAACCTACTCGCAAAGAATGATAATGATGATACGGCCAACCAAACTAATACAAATTTAAAGGAACTAATATCAATTTTTTCCCTTCGTAGCGTGTATGTAAATATAAATGTAAATTTGGTGAGCACGAAACAAGTATTAACTGATTCCATATTGGTTAATAAAGGTGAAATAAAAAATATTAGAGAATCAGTTACTATTGATCTGCTACTTACTATATAAATCTTTATTTAGCAACTTAGCTAATTTTTTACAATACTACAGTACAGTACAGTTGTATACACTATTAAATACATTACTATTTTATAATGAAAATACAACTAAAATTTTACATAACATATAACATATTAAAATTTACTTAGGATGGGGATAATTGCATAAAAAAAATAACAAAGCAAAAAAAATAACATAGAAATTAAATAAAATATTGATATTAATTACATTCATATAGTAAATAAGATTTTAGTTTATTTTTAAATGTATTAATAGCGACGCAGTTCTTTAAGGAATCGTCAAGGTTATTGTATCTAACGATTCCTTTATGAAAAAGATATTTTTCCGATAGTTTTTTGTTTTTAGTTGTGACTCGTATATCTGTCCGTGTGGGTGTGTTGTAATTGTGTATGTCAGTGTTAAATACTATTTTTGATGTCAAATATATTGGAGTAAAAGATAACTTCATTTTATGGATTAAAATAAGTGTATTCTAAGTAATATTGCACTGACAGCCAATTAAGGTTACTTAGCATTGTTCTAATGGAAGTGTCTCGTGGAACTCGTAAAATAATCCTCATGGCTCTGTTCTGCAATTTCTGCAAACTGTCTATTTCATACAAAATAGATGTCGCGAACGTCAAATGAGGAAGGATTAAAGTATTATATATAGTGATTTTTGACCATTGTGTTAAGAAGGGAGCAATCCTCGATACAAAATTTGTGTTTTTTGATATTTTATTGATAATATAAGATGCGTATTCTTTGAATGTTAGGTTTTTATCAATTAATATACCTAAGTACTTAATTTTCTCGACAACTTCAATCTTAACGCCCTCTACTGATATTCCGAAAGTACTTTTAAACTCTTGATATTTCTGATTATTACTAATTAACATAGATTTCGTTTTTGATGAGTTTAATTTTAAAAGGTTACCATTGCACCACCTAACTATATTTCTCAACTCATTATTTATATTATCTACAAGGGTTGCTAAATCTTTAGAAGAGAAATATAACAGCGTATCATCAGAAAATAGATGTATTTGACAGTTTACAATGGATTTTACAATGTCGTTAATATATAATAAAAATAGCAGCGGTCCTAGTGTACTGCCCTGCGGCACTCCGTTTTTATTCAATATTTCATTAGATACTTCCCCGTTTACCTTTGTGACTTGTTTTTTGTTTTGTAGATAATCTACTAGCCAACTTAGTGCTATATCTGTTATACCATAACCCTTCAGTTTCTTAATTAATTTATCTCCATCAATAGTTTCAAAAGCCCGATTTATGTCTAAAAATACTGCACCTATCATTGAACCTTTATCATATTGTTCTTTCCAATCGTACAAAACATTTTGTACTGCAGTTTCACAACTGTGCCCTTCTCTAAATCCGGACTGGTTTAAGAATAAAATATTGTTTTCTACTACGTATTCCGATACTTGTTTGTAAACTATTCTTTCGATCAGCTTTTCTATAGTAACTAACATCTTAAATCACTAGCGTCTTTTACATTATTTACTTTAGGGACTGGTATAATTGTAGATATTTTGAGAACTGATGGAAGCTTGCCTGTCTCTAATGAAGTATTGACTAAATTTAAGAGTGGTTTTTCAACGCTATGGTATATATTTTTAAGAAACTCTGCTGTTATTTCGTCTGGACTACCCTTATTTGGCCAAGAAAATACGATATTTTGCAATTCGTTGTAGTCAATTAACTCAAATGTACTAAGTGTATGGCCTGGTGTTTCAATTTCATCAATAAAATCAATTTGGTTAGTTGTAATGTCTGTAATAATATTATTTATGCTATTAATATAAAAAGAATTTAATTTATTGCTCATTTCCGTTGGATCTGATACTTTCACATCATTAATTTTATTTTTTTTAAGGTCAGAATCTTTTGTCGTGGATATTAGTGGTTTTAATGTATCCCACATTTTTTGGGGTCATTTTTACAATAATCTATTTTATTTTCATAATATAATTTTTTCTCTTCTCGTATTGTCTTTTGTGCTACATTTCTCTTATGTTTGTATATTTCCCTATTTAATTGGGTTTTATTTTGTTTATAAATTTTATAACTGAGGTCTCTTTGTGCGGTCGCGTCACGTATTTTATTGTTCCACCACTCCTGAAACCTGGCTCTAATGACTACTTCTTTTTTTGGTGCAACTTCCTCTAACTTATTTTTGATAGTAGAAATAAACGGGTCATATTTATCGTCGATGTTTCTGTGTGTATAGTTCCAGTTTACTAGCGCGAGATTTTGATTAAGTTTAGCAAAATTGATTTGGCCGCGAGAAAGTAGATGTTTGTCTTGTTCGTCACTTTTTCCAGTATTAAGATTAACACAAACTATATAGTGGTCAGTTATTTTAGGTGTTTGATGCACCGTACACGATGTCTGAGAAGACTAAGTCGATTATGCTACCATCAGTGTCATTTGGATGAGTAATACTCCCTATTCACTGATGAAAGCCTACATCACTCATTAGGTTTTTTAATCTAATTTTATAAGTATTGTTTACTGTCCAGTTAATATTAAAGTCGAGGACAAGTGGTATCTTGAATATTTTGATACCATTCTTCAAGATCCCTTAAAAAATCTGCGTCACTACTACTAGGTGAATGACATATACACACCAAAACATAATGCTTACCATTGACGGAAATGTATGCCGATTCTCACTATCACATCTTACAATTTTATACCCTTTTATAAATATTTCGTGATCCCCTATATCTGATGTGAGTCGAGTTTCACTTAGGGCCAGTTGTACGAACTAAGTTGAGCCAAGTTCAGCTTGAACCAAGATCAAAATCCATGGTTACGATTATTATAACAATCGTAACCTTGGCTTTTGATCTTGGTTTAAGCTGAACTTGGCTCAACTTAGTTCGTACAACTGGCCCTTAGACAGGCTACCAAAGGTTTTATTTTTGTTAAGGTTAGTAGTTCCCATAGTCTCACTTCCAGTATTTTTGTTTTTAACTATATTTAATTCACTGAGAATATTGCTCTTTATTGGACCTATAGTGAGAACCTCGGTGATGTTACTTACTACTATTATTTTTTGCTGTTCTTTGGGTAATTCCTTACTGATTACTTTTTGAATATAGTCCATAATTTTAAGTTTTCCAATGTATTTTATATAGGTATATGCCTTTTCCGAATTTAATATGAAAATTATTAATAATCGCATTTATATTAGTAAAATGTACAGTTTTGTGTACATTATTTAAATATATATCGTAATAAAATTTTTTATTTAATTCGTTAATAAACTTATTTAAGACTGGCCTATTTTTCTACAATGGTACTGATGAAATTAATATGTTGGTATTAGCACTTACGTGAATAAGTTTATCCATTGTACTTTTTTCGGGACTACTACCATTTAAACAATTTATTAATCCATTCATAATAATCACATAATCGTTATTTGAAAAGTTCTCCGTGAGAGTACTTATATTTTCTACAATTTCATCCAATCTAGCATTATGTTTGACTATTGACGTAATGATATACTTATCACCTAAACTCTTACCTAATATTTTTGAACAATTAACAATGTTACTGTCACCTAACATTAATATTGGTTTTTTACTTGACACTTTCACACCTAATAGTTTAGTTTTTAAAGATATCGTTACTCTGGCCTGTTTTACTTTTATCATTGGTCATCTTAACACTACTTTTGTCCTGCATCATTTGTAAATTACTATATTTCACTGCGTTTTCAACCTCCAAAGTCTTAATAGATGCAATCATCATTCTATTAATACTATTAAGTTCGTCTACATCAGCTTCCTGTTTTTTTATTCTTACAAGCCCTGCCTTATTTTCCTCATCCAATTTCTTACGTAATTCCTCCAGTTGCATTATTTCGATTTTATATTTTTCAATTTCCAGCAAGAGTTCACTTATTTTTTTCTCTGCTTCATCATCCCTTATTTCTATTATTCTATACTCCTACTAGAGTGTCAAAACACTCATCTGTTTACTCTTCTATCAAAATCATTTGACTTAATGGTCAAGCATATAAAATATTTGTGTCTGACATTAGTTCTCACAAATCGTCGCTATAACAAACAAATTAATTTTCTTAATTATTTTTTGGGGTGTTCACTCCAGCCTGTAAGTAGTAGTATTAAACAATTTTATAGACATTACTGTACAATTTTTTCCAACATGGATAAGGAATGAGATGGAATGTTTACAGAGCAATTTTCTCGAAGATTAAAACTGCTACTAACATACACAGAGAAAAATGGTGAACATTTACAGTGTAATTATAACATGTACACTAATGTTAGAGAAATATTATACGATTACTACTATAAATTTATCATGTATACTATTAAAATTAATTAAATTATTTCTTTACATGCAATCAGACTGCAGAATGTATAATAATAAAGGAGGTGTTAAAATTCCTAATTCATTAAAAAGTTTTCTACACGAATATTGTGGTGGTTTGAAAAGCGTCGTGCGAATTTTTTTTTTTTTAAGTATGAATACTTCGTTAAACTGGCTGCAATTATCCCAGCAGATAATGCAAAAACTTAATTGCGACTGAATATGTGCAAAATAATACATTTTTAGGATATGAATATTAATAAGTGATCGTAACTTCCAAATAACAAAGCACTGGGTAGAGAGCTTGCTAACTAACATGGTCTATGTGATTATCCCAATTCAGTAGAGGATCTATATACCTATACACCGGGGAATTTAACATTTATGCTTTGGGTTATGGTGCGATTATTAAATTTAAAGAAAAACTATAATCAATTTTCCTAGTCGAAAATAATAATAATCCAGTTTTTAAACTATTTGGAGCTAAACCCAAAGACGTACAATAATTATCCATTTTTTGGCAGTTTCATTGGCTTTACAGCTCAACTCCTCAATAGAGTTAAGTGGTCGTCTGCGCAAAGTGATATGTATACATTCCCTAAATTACATCCAGTAGTGTTTATGAATAAAATAAATAATAATGGTCCCAGAATGCTTCCCTGCGGCACGCCTGTGGAAATCGTAAGAGGGCTAGATGTTGATACTTTATTAGGACCTTTTATTGCAACAAACTGCGTTCTTCCATTTAGATACGACTTACCCAACTAAAGGCTGGGCCACGAATGCCACAGTGTCCAAGTGTATCTAATAATAACTTATGGTCAGTCATGTCGAAAGCACGATCAAGGAATAAACAGGCAGTTTTCGATTTTTCTTCGAAATTATCCAATTATAAAGTGAAAGTACTGCATCTTTTGTTGATAAGGCCTTGGAGAAGCCAAACTGATAAGGAGATATCAGGTTATGCTTCATTATAAAATCCGACAATCTCAGATGATATGATTTTTCAAATGCTTTAGAAAAAGCCGAGAGAAGTGTAATGCATACCTCAATACCTCTGTAATTAGAAATAAGAGATTTATTGTCCTTTATTTATTGGTATAATCAATGCTTCTTTCAGAACAGAAGAAAAAGTATTCTCTATGAAAGACAAATTTATAATATATGTCAGTGGTGTGACAATAAATTCTGCTACTTTTAGTAATAGAGAACAAGGTACCTCATTTTCTCCGGATGATTTTTTCCTAGAGACAGAACTTATAATTGTAACCATTTCAGTTGAGGTTAATAGGTTCAAAAAAATTGAATTATTATTATCGATTTTTTTTAATATTGCTTCTTGATGGAGACACATTATCTGTTAAATTTAATATTATTTCCATTTATATAGGTCAGGGATTCTCAATAAGTGGTCCTGGGGGTCCGCGGACGATGTCTTGGGGGTCCGCGAAATGTCACTGAGATATTCAATTGTTTTGTATTTTACTTGACTTGCAGTGGTAGATCCTACATAATCTTCATTTTAAGAAGAATTTAAACTTTTAAGTATAGCGACCGATGAGGGGGTCCTTGAAAAAATCTTGTTGGAAATCCCTGATATAGGTAAAGTATTTGGGGAGGTTATTAATATTACCAAGTACTATTTTTAATAATTTGCGAAGCAGTTTAAGATTTGGTATTTGAATATAAAAATTTAAGTTCATCATAAGATCTTTTAGCATGCTTAATTTAGTTACGATAATTTTTTTTTTCATTATATTAAAGCGTAGATAAACTTGCCCATCACTTGTGAATTTAAAAGTTTTATATAAGCCTCTTAAAATGACGCCTTCATTAACAATATCATTCGTTATCCATGGTTGACTGACTGATTAACTGTTGACTGTTTTGTTTTATAAAATCCCAATGGAAAGGCTTTGTCTATTAATTCGAGAAAGGTACCATGGACATTTAAAAAACATTCTTCACAATTACTTCCACATCCAGTGGAAGTAATAGTAACGACGAAAAAAATATTTGAAAATTTTTATTGTTCAAATAGGCTTAGAATATCATAAACGTCACGATTACTCTGGGACTGTTTAAGATATTGACTTGAAATTTGGTACACGTATGTATTTTAACGTAATCTAGAATTAGATTATATTTCATTTTATTCCGTTGAAGGGTTTGGGGGTAAATTGGAGTAAATGGGGGTAAATAGATAAATCAAGCAGGTAAGATACCAAAAAATTGGTATTTAGTATATACAAGAGAATATATAAGGTCTCAAATGATTTTTTGGCATTAGCCACCCCCATTACCACCTTATTAAAGGTGGTGAAAAAAAGAAATGTGATTTAGTGTGTGTAGAAGAGCCAAAACCCTCAAAAGTAGTGATTCCTTGGGCAGCGGTTTTTGGTATCGATTTTCTGCCAAAAAGATCCATTTTTCATTTGAGAGTAAATATTCAAAATAATTTATATTTTCTGTGTTATTAAAAAACCGTTTTAACTGAGGTTTATTGTTGTCGTCTACTTCATCAAAAGTGCACTGATATGAAATTCTCTGCAGAAAATGATCAGATAAGTCGGGATTTGCAGATTTCAAGAATTAATTAATATTTGAAAAAATATGGTTTATCAATGACAGTTCTTGAATTACCCTGTATGCGAGTAAATTTGGTAATACATTTATACAGACCATAACGATTGAAAATATTTGTATATAATATTTGAAGTTTTTAGCGTGTACATCATAGACACTCCCATCGAAATTGAAATTAAAGTCGCCACAAATGAAAGTTTAAATATTAGCTTTATACACAGAATTTAATAAAATATCCATATTAGATATAAAATGTTCAAAGTCGATTAGCTTGTTGGAAGGCAACCTATAAAAACAACCTACCAAGATACTTCTACCGTCCAAAAGAATCTCAATTAAAAAATATTCAAAGAGCAATTCTACTTTTTGCATATTACATTTAACAATTTTATAGTATGTATATCATAGTTTACGAAAATTCCTACACTGTAAAAAATTTATGTAAAAATACATTTATGGATGTAAAAATACTTTGAAAGTTAAGTTAACTACACACATTCATGTATCTTTACTTCAATTAATGTAATTTTCCATATAATTATGTATAAATTACATAATAAAATGTATAAACACATAGTTAATCCGGTTAATTGCATCAGTAACGCGCCGGCGCAAGTGCTTTTGTACAAAATTATATGAAATTTTTACAGGAAAGCAGGAAAAATTTCATACATTTGTGTACTATTACCAGAATAATTGCTGTCAACAAATGAACCATCGATTATCCATGTAATAGCGATTACATGGAAAATCGATGGTCCATTTGTGTATTAAACCATAAATATGTTTAACTTTACCCTGAAAATTCTGGGAAAAATAAATAAATTATGTATAATATCATAGAAAATTGAACTAATTTTACCTTAACTTTGAAAGTATTTTTACATCTATAATGTATTTTTACATCCATTTTTTACAGTGTACCCCACCGAGATTATAATTTACTCTACAATAGTAGTCGCTGAGTTTATATTTTTCTAGTTTTAAAGCGGAAATGTCACAATTTTTATAATTTAATTTAGAAATGCGTACAATCTTCGGGAATTCTAGACTTTTTAACAAAAGTGAATCTCTACTATTACGCAAGCTTCTAATGTTTAAATGGTAAATCCTTACGTTATCTGTAAAATGATGATTTACGTTATGATTTCGGAGGCCGGTGGAGGGAAATTTCGATCCTTGTTGAAGGTGAAACGATTCACTACAGCTCCTTCCGGCCATATAAGATGATGTATGTTCTTTTTTAGGTTACTCCTTGAACTCAAAATTGATATGTGGAGGGGTTAATTTTAAGCAATCTTTTAATTCCTCAGCAGTAGTGTTAGCATCAGGGCTGGATCTTGAATACTGCGAACTATGCACTCGCAGAAGGCGCCAACTAAACGGGGCTCCAAATAGCGAAAGGGAAAGCGTTAAACACTGAACGAACACCCTTTCCTCACTAAAATAGACTTGGAGAAACTATGGATATTTAAGAAAATTGCAATTGTAATAATTATTTGCAGAATTTTTCTTCATTACAAGTTCCTACAATTTTATTATAATTGTGATGGGGGGTGCCAAAATATCGTCCAGGCGCCAAACACTGGACGAACCCCCTTTCCCCACTAAAATAGAGTGGGGAAACTATGGATATTGAAGAAATTGCCATTGTAATAATTATTTGCAGAATTTTTCTCCTTTATAGGCTCCTACAGTTTAATTGTCATTGAGATGGGACGCGCCAAAATATCGTCCGCTTACACTTGAAAAATGTCTAGAACCGGCCCTGATTAGCACTAAGTCTTTAAACATGCAAGTAACCCAATTTGAATACTGCCCTGACGTTGTTTAAATTTTGGTTACTCCCTTCTACTGGTTTTCTATGGTTTCTGAAGGATTTATTATGATTCGTGAGTGACTCTTGGGTTACAATTTGTTTTGTTGCAAATAATTTAATTTTATCTTGATTAGATGTAGTTTTTGTAGGCTTGGCTTTTAACTTATCAGAGTAGAGTTCTACAGAAGAACTAGACGGTTCTTATGTGTCCCTTATTGCTGGAAATTAAATCTTTAGATGCCGCTGTTGCCTGAATAGCAGCTGGGCAACTAGATGGTACTAGATTGTTTATTTTGAGCAATTCATGTTTGTTTATATCATTTTTAAGATAAACCATGAGGATTTATCTTGGCTTACCAACCATTTTTCCAAGTGACGGATTGTCTGGCTTAGCAATTTATTCTCTCCTTCGTAACAATGGCACTGTATTTCTCTTTTCTGGCATTTGATCTTTTCACAACATTTTTGTTCGGGTATGCTGCTTATCAACAATTTATTATTTTCTTTAGGAATCCCACTGTTTACAATGTAGTTATCAAAGAAATCACATACAGTAGTATTATTGTTTACACTTTTTTACTTTTTCACTAAAATGTTATTAATATATTTTTTTATTAACTTTTTTTAGATTACTGCCAAATTGAGCCCTCACTCATCGCCTTCTTACTTTCTCCTGCCGATTACCCTTTGTTCTACCATATGAGCCGGGTCAGTCTCTTACTTGTTTACTTGTTGAGGCAAATACTTTTATTTTGTTAAAAAAGAAAACAAAACAAAAATATTATTTACGTAAATCGGTTTGGGCTTGTTGCATTTCATAGGTAAATAAATAAATAAATATAGACTGGCTGATTATGCCATCCATTACTAGCACTATCAAAATGTAACAAAAGCAACTAGTACAGTAACTAGAGGTTTTAACTTCGGAATGATGTCATATTGAACGGATTTCGTTCATTTTTGGCAGTATAATAGTAAATGCTTCACAGAAAAGTTTCTATATTGTGCGGGGCAAGCGCAGATCTAAGGGGGGGGGGCAATGGGTGCAATTGCCCCTCCCTTGGGCCTTCCTTGTGCTGTGCAAAAATCAGAAACGTCCGGTCCGGCGGCGCCGCTTTGTCGAAGTCACCCAACATATGTCTTTTTACATCGTTCCCAAGTAGCAAAGTAATTTTATAAAAGTTGTATAAACTACTACAAAATAAATTATTTATTTTGCTACTTGGGTTTTTTATCAGGTACTTTTCAATATTTGTAAATTTGTGCAAGTGCCCCCCACCCTTAGGGAGCTCCTGGATCCGCCCATGGTGCGGGGGCTTGCTAATTTATAGGGGGTAGCATCTAAAAAATATATATATATTTATTGAAGCTGAAATAGAATCGAATTTTAAGAAGAAAAGGTTCTATGCAATTTTTCACATAAATTGATAGTTTTTAAGTTATAACGACTTCAAAATTGCGATTTTAGCTTAAAAAAAAGGTATTTCCAAACGGCTTTCGTCAAGTATCTCGAAAAGTATTACTTTATCGAAAAAATATTACAGACCCATTACAGAAAGTACAAACTGGGAATTATTTATATTTTTTGTTTATTGATGTAGTATTAATTATTTCGGAGATATTTAAGTTTATATTTGGTATCCAAGTGTTTCGAAATTACCTTTAAAGTTTAAAATGCATTTTTTTCTAAAGCAAGTGCTTTAAATGGGCAAAAAAATTTGAGCATCTAGGTAATGTTACATCTTAACGAAAAACTGTATTTGAGATAATTTTTTTAAATTACTTGCTAATTAGGGTAACAAAATGGCGACCTTTTTATATAAAAAAATATAAATACCCATATTTTTCCGTCATATCTTCTTTATTTCTTATGCTACAGGAACGAGTAAAAAATTATTTGAAAGCGCAATTAATTGTCTTTAATTTCATTTCTTAGCATGCGTAACGTAGGTGTCACAATTTCTGGGATATTTAACATTTAAACTGCATTATTCTTATAAAGGTTCGGACGCCATTTGTAAACTTTCATATCTCCGAAACTATTAATCTATGTAAATAAATAAACAAGCGAAATTCATTATCAGTTTATGAGCTTTATTTTTGGTCTCTACTCATTTTTCAATAAGACTAATATTTATTGAGATATTTGGAAAAAGAAAAAGAAATTACGTTTTATCGAAAATACCTTTATAGTTTAAACTGTATTTTTTTCTAAAGCAAGTGTTGTATACAAACCAAAATATTTGAGCATCTACGTCATGCTATATATTAGTGAGAAACAGTGTTTGAAATTCCTTTTTTTTAATTACTGGCTAATTACAGTAACAAAATGGCGACTTTGTTATTAAAAAAATGTGTAGACGTACATTGCTTCGGTCATAACTTCTTTGTTTTTTATGCTACAGAAAAAAATAAAAAAATAGTTGAAAGCTTAATTAATAACCTATTATTCTGCCTATTAGCATCCTTGACGTAGGTCTCACAGTTTCTTAGATATATAACTTTCACTTTAAATAATAATCTTATGAACACGTGGATGTCAAATGTAAACTTAAATATCTCAAAAATTATTAATCCTGCATCAATAAACAAACAATATAATTAATTCCCAGTTTGTACTTTCTGTAATTGGTCTATAACATTTTTTCGATAAAGTAATACTTTTCGAGATACTTGACGAAAACCATTTGGAAATACCTTTTTTTTTTTAGCTAAAATCGCAATTTTGAAGTCGTTATAACTTAAAAACTGTCAATTTATGTGGAAAATTGCATAGAACCTTTTCTTCTTAAAATCTGATTCTTTTTCATCTCCAATAAATATATATATTTTTTAAGTGCCACCCCCTGAGAAGGGGTGGTATCCACCCCCTATAAATTAGCAAACCAACGCACAATACAGAAACTTTTCTGTGAAGCATTTACTATTATACTGCCAAAAATGAACGAAATCAGTTCAATATGACATTATTTCGAAGTTTTGCATATTTTTACTTCCACGTCCAGTGGAAGTATAACAACAAAAAAATTTTTAAAAATTTTTATTGTCCAAATAGGCTTCAAATGTCATGAAACGTCGAGATTTTAAGTTTGAGCGAAAAAAAGATTTCTGTCTGTCTGATTGTCTGTCGGTCTGTCTGTAACTTTTTTTTGTGCGCACGTTTACTCTGGAACTGTTTAAGATATTGACTTGAAATTTGGTACACATATGTACTTTAAGGAGATCTAGAACTAGATTATATGTTCATCTTGTTCCGTCGAAGGGTTGGGGGGTAAATTGGGGTAAATTTGGGGTAAATGGGTAAATCAAGCAGGTAAGAGTCCATGAAATTGGTATTTAGTATATACAAGAGAAGCTAAGGTCTCAAAAAAATTTTTGGCATTAGCCACCCCCACCTCCTTATTAAAGGGGATGAAAAAAAAAAAAATGTGATTTAGTTTATGTACAGGAACCAGAAACCTCAAAATATTTTTTTACTTCATCCACCTCCCACTACCACCCCCCTATCACCACCCCCACCCCACTACCGATGTGGGGTATCGTTTTATGGGTTTTTTGGTGTAGAGGATTTCAAATATTATATTATTAAAGTTCCATAAACAATTATTTTCACATACAAAGTTTTTTCGTTGTGACTGACTTGGATAGAGAATCTGGATGTGGAAGTAGTGATTCCTTGGGCAGCGGTTTTTACCTCTAGGTGTACTACACCTATTTCGTGGAAAATTGCGGATGATATCACTTATCGAACATAAATAAGTTACAACGACTAAAAGAGGCACTGTTATAAATATCGATAATTCACATCTCTAAATCATCATTTTATTAATAGGTATGCGATTTAAATATATCAATGTATCAATTTAACCGAGAATATCTCAAAAACGGGGGATCTAAAAAATATCGAATATCTACAGGATATAATCCCAAATGATATTAGCTTATAACATTTACATTACCTTACATATAAGAACAGATATAACATTAGATAATGTAATAAAAAATAGAAATAAATTAAAGACAAAAAAGTTTAAACAAGAAAAAGTACAAACACACTAAATTAGATTATGATGACTAACAGATACAATTTAAGAATTTCGCATACGAACAAAAGTGGACATCTATATATTTGAAGGTAAATTGTTAACAGCTGACTCTTGCAAGAGGGCAATGACAACTGTAATTTAAATGTAAATTATCAACATAGAACAAATCAATATTTCTTATATTAATTCTAGCGAACCTAAAATTAAATAATTGCAGAATTTCTGTAGAATCTATATTATTTATTGATTACCTACACAGCTCCACAAAATAAAAAAAGTGATGTGTTCCAATACGAATCAGGTGTCCGTTTAGCACCACCACCCACCATTTTCTTGTAAATCGCCAAAATAACCTAAAAAAAAACTCATAATTTAGGGAATTTACTAAAAATTGGTGGGTGATGGAGCTAAACGGACACCTGATTCGTATTCAGCATGTCGAAATAGATAAGGCTTACCCAAGAAACAGAAACAGCCCACTTTTCACTTTTTTTGTCTGTGTTTGTGTAATATATTTGCATGCGCGGATTTCTATAAAATGGCGGAGGATCCGGTGATATTCATATATTACACATTCATACACAAAAAGAAAACTGTATGTTTCTGGGACTTCGACGTGCTGAATACGAATCGGGTGTCCGCTTAGCTCCATCACCATCCACCAGTTTTTAGTAAATCACGAATATAACCTAAATTAGGAGTTTTTTTTAGGTTATTTTCGCGATATACAAAAAAATGGTGGATGATGGATCTAAACGAACTGATTCGTGTTCAGCACGTCGAAATACATTGGAGTCACCCAATGGAGTTCCAGAAAAAGATCAATTTTTTTATTGTGGAGCTGTGATATCAGTGAAATCCCTGCATTGTCTTTTAATAAAATCACATAGACGGTTTGCTCGCTTGAAAACGTTCTCGATGTCTAAGTGATATCTTAATCCAAAGTAATACCCAGATCACAAATAGGTTCTACTCTCAAATGCTTTTTCTGTTCACAGATTATTCAAATAAAATATTATTTTGCTTCTTAGAGAATATTATAAGTATCTTCAATTTATTTATATTGATTTCCAGAAAAATTTTTAGGTGCCAATCATCAAATCTGTCTATGCCCCACTACAGCTGCTTTTCGGCATCACTTCTAGTATTAACAAATGCAAATAATTTTAAATTATCTTCAAAAACTCGCAAACTCGAAAATGTATTGAACGTCATTGATACAAAGTAAAAATAAAATCGGAGAGAGATGACCAATCACCTTTGGAACTCCAGAGGTTAAGTTGATATTTAATATTTTCACAGTTTGAATTGTATCTCTTAGATATGACTTTATCCACTGCAGTAATGTACCGTTAATACCAGATTTGAGTTTTTTGCAAGATGATGTTATGATTGGCACAATCAAAGGCCTTTTTTATATCGGTATAAATTGCATCAACTTGGGAGACATTTTTGAACGCTTCATGTATGAATATATACCGGCTGCCATAGGCTAGTGCCCCCCCCCTATATTTCCTTTATTTTCTAACTTATCCATTTGAAATTTGGGCTGCATAAACTACCTGTAGAAATGGATTTCTGGACATAAAAATCGATATGAGACCATTTCCGGTTTACCCGGAAATGACCGCAACTTTCGTTTTTAAAATGGAACACCCTGTATATTTTTTACATACTTGGATTTAGGACAATATTCTGAGTATAGCATGAGATTTTCGCGAATTTTTGAGGCGATGTTCAGTTTTTTTAAGCATTTTAAAACATTCGTCTAGAGTGCTTTGGAATACCAACATTTCTTCTACGGCAGGTAAAGTCCAAGGGAAAAAATATAATTTTTCGTTTAATTTCATTCATAACCATTTACGAAGCCCCCAAAATTAAACAAATCATTTTTTTATCGAAAACATTTTTTTTTTCAAATGGGAAGGTGGTGGCTCATAGTGTTCAATAAATTATAGATTTTTTTCTGAATTCATTGATATCTGTTTCAAATTTGTTTTTCTATTTTATTAAATTTATTTAAAAATAAAAAATCACTTTCAAAATAATTTTTATTGATCCTTATAGTTTGCATTAGTATTTATATCTATTAAGAAACAAAAGAGAGAACCAAATTTACAAAAAGGTACTTATTCATTATTAGACATACGATTTTTGCAAAGGCAACTAAGTTGAAATTCAAGAAAAATTATATTGAAAGTAATTTTTTATTCTTAAATAAATTCCATAAAATAGAAAAACAAATAGCATAAATTTGAAATGGATATCAATTTTGGAAATAGTTATTAATGAAATTAAACGAAAAATTATATTTTTCCCTTGGACTTTACTTGCTTAGAACAAATTTTGATATTCCAAAGCACTCTAGACGAATGTCTTAAAATGCTTAAAAAAACTGGACATCGACTCAAAAAATCGCGAAAATTTGATGGTGTACTCAGAATGTTGCCTTGAATCCAAATATGTGATAATATACAGGGTGTTCCATTTAAAAATCGAAAGTTGCGGTCATTTCCGGGTAAACCGGAAATGGTCTCAAACCAGTTTTTATGTACAGAAATCCATTTTTACAGGTAGTTTACGCACCCCAAATCTCAAATGGATAACTTATAAAATAAAGGAAAGATAGGGAGGAGTCACTAGCCTATGGCACCCGGTATAAGAAAAGATTTATTTGTGTACTATGTTCGACCTTTGTAAAAACCGTGGGATGACAACATTTTTATATGAATTACTTAAAAATATTATCAGCTACAATAGATTCAAATAGATTAGAACAGAACATGATGAAACACATCGTTATTTTTCTTTATCTGACTTTGAACGAACCTGATTTGTGTATAGGACATTTCTCAAAAAAAAAGTGGGGCACTCCTCTAACTCTAATAAAAATGAAAAACCGCTGCGCAAGGAATCACTACTTCCACATACAGATTTGCTTCTCAAGTCTCTCACAAGAAAAAAATTGTATGTGATAATAATTGTTTATGAAACTTTAATAATATAATATTTGAAATCGTCTACCCCAAAAACCCATAAAACGATATTCCACATCGGTAGTGGGGTGTGGGTAGTGATAGGGGGTAGTAGTGGAGATGAATGAAGTGAAAAAAATATTTTGAGGCCTTTGGTTCTTATACAGGGTCGACGAAATTAGATGTGATTTGAGGTTTTCTCTAAAACAATGGCAGATAGATAAAAACCAATATAGGAGAAAAAAAGAATGGAGCAAATCGCGATCATCTGTCTTTTTCAACTACAAAGCTACAGAGAGAGCGTTTTTAGAAAATTGGCATTTTTGGATGACTTCTATATCTCAATTACCAAGTGTCGAATCGAAAATCGGGTAACACATTCTTAAGGCACTTTTTTTAGTAGAATCCATTGCTGATAAGAAGAAAATTATGCATGCCTCAGTTTTCGAGATATAGACATAACTTTTGTTTTTTTTTTAATGGAACACTAAATTATTTCATTATTCGATCACAACTTAAATTAGCTATCCAACAATGTATCATGTGTCATATTTATCTCTAGAAAAATTGGTTAATTTTCGCAAAATTTAATATATTTGTGAGGAGGCCATGGAAAACTATTAACAACAACAACAACACTTCTTATAATATAAAATAATTTTGCCAAAAATAGGAAAAACTAAACTACAATAAATGTTCGAGTTGTCTTCCATTGACATCTATGCGTCTTTGACACCTTCTCCTTACAGCATTTGTTGCATTTCCAATCATGACAGGAGTTATTGTCCGAAACGCAGCTAATGTTTTATTTCCCAATTCTTCTATGTTATTATATAATATTTATTAAATAACCCCAAAGCCAAGAGTCAGGAGACCTAGCTGGCCACAAAATAGGACCATTATTTCCTAAAAATTAAACAATATCTAAACTACTTTGTTGTTTATTAATGTCCAGTTAGCTAAATTAATTGTTAGTTATCAATTTAGTTAACTTAGCTAACTAGACATTGATAAACTAGTCCTGAGTGATATATATCCTCCCCAAATTGAGCATTTATATAATTTCATACTTCATTTTCGACGTATGACCTGGGGTCCCATCACGTTGGTAAATTAATCTTACAAGCATATTGTTTACAAAGGGCTCTAATTTTTGTCGTAGAACGTTAATAACATTTTCGGTATTCAAATTACCGTGGAAAAAATGAAGACCTATTATTTGGTATCCAATAAAATCGCACCATACACCAAATCCAAATCGTCCTTGACGATTAACTGTGTCGGTTACGTGCGGATTTACATGAGCCCAACGGTTGGTTACTATGCTCATACAAAATTTCAGCACTGCTTAATATAGGCCTCGTCTGTCCATATAATTGTTCCTTCAAATCGCGGTACTTCATTGCACTGACGCAAAAACCATTGGCAAAAATCGAAACGCCTTTGAAAGTCATTTGGGTATAGATGGTGACTAATCTTAATTTTGTAGGGTTTGAATTTATTTTTCTTAAGCAACACAATGCAGTTGTTTTTGGGAATCCTACACTTTCCTGTATTTCTCGAGACGATATTAGATATATTAGAATTTTCTCTTACAGTTTCTAAAACAATAAATTCCACAGCTTCTCTACCTGCTTTATTATATATTTTTGCTCGAGGTTTTAGAAATGATCCAAACTCTTTTAAATTTTGTTGTAGCCTTTTGAATATTTTTATGTCTGGCTGTCTCTTTTCTGGATATCTAAAGATATTGTTCAGGAGGCACTTTTGGCACAAAGTTTTGCTGTCTTACCTATTAAAATAAAGCTCGGGAGCTAAATTTGAATCTTCTCCGTATTCTACAAAACACTTAATCTTGTCATATTTTTCACCATTACTAAATTGAACCATTTTTAACAATGCTCACTCACAATTAACTCACAAATTAGTTTTTGACATTTACGATTATTTCGGTTTTCTTTTTTTTACCATGGCCTTCTCAGTAAATATTAGAAATGCGATAGATATGCATAGATTTCAATGAAAGACAATTCGAACATTTATTGTAGTTTAATTTTTCCTATTTATGGAAGATTATTTTATATTATAAGAAGTGTAGTAGTTGTTAATAGTTTTCCATGGCCTCCTCACAAATATATTAACTTTTTCGAAAATTAACCACTTTTTCTAGAGATAAATATAACATGATATATCGTTGGATAGCTATTTTATGTTGTGATCGAATAATTTACAGTGTTCCATTTAAAAAACACCAAAAATGCCAATTTTCCACAAACGCTCTGTAGTTCGGTAGCCGAAAAAGATAGACGATCGCTGTTTGCGCCATTTGTTTCTCGAAAATAGAGAAATTTTGGTTTTTGCCTATCTGCCATAGTTTTAGAGAAAACCTCAAATCCCATCTAATTTCGTCCACCCTGTACACACACTAAATAGCAATTGTTTGCACCCCCTTTTATAATGGGGCAGAGGTAGTAATGGGGGTGATTGATGCCAAAATTTTTTTGAGACATTAGCTTCTCTTGTATACTAAATACCAATTTTATGGACTTTTACCTGCTTGATTTACCTATTTACCCTCATTTACCCCCCAAACCCTTCAACGGAATAAGATGAAAATAATATAATCTAGTTTCAAATCTCGTTAAAATACATAGCGTACCAAATTTCAAGTCAATGTCTTAAACGGTTCCAGAGTAATCATGCGCACAAAAAAAAGTTACAGACCGAGAGACAGGCAGAATTTTTCCTATTGCTCAAATTTAAAACTATTGAGGACCAGTTTGATATATTTAACTCAAATATTGCAAATATTAAGCGTATCTTTTCCTAGCAATTTCAGTTTAATTCTAATGTGTTTTTTAGTTTGTTGGTTTATTATGTATTTTTCGAGGTATTTTTTTACCTTTTATTACTTGTATATGTATATTTATTCATATAGAGGGTGATTCACATAAAACTCCCCAGGCAGCTTCCGTGGTAACGAAGAGATATTCAAATTCTTTAAAAGCCAGTCGTTAGGTATTCTTGGTGACTTTATTTTGACTTTTAATGTTGTCAATGACAGTAGCGTCTGTGGTGTCGCGACGTCGGAAAGAAATTTTTCGATGACAGGAACTTTGGAAGTACAATATTATTAAGGTATTTAATTCTAAATAATTTTTGTAGTATACGTAATGGTTTTCGAGATATAGCAAAAAACTCACTCGACTATTTGGTAACTAGCAAGGAAATTAAAACTTGCTAAAAGGCGATCACTAGATGATACAATAGGTAGCTTTAGCTTAAAGTGATTCACGATTTTTCAAATGGCTGTAGAAAGATAGCGCTGAAGTGTAAAATTATTTTTCAATAGCTGCAACATTGAAACATAACATACGCGATAGGGTACCAAATCTTGTAAGAATAGATTTTTTCTATAAAAATCTCATATATTTTTTAAATTTTTCGAAGTATAATTTGGATTAACTCCTGAAGTACCATTCATTATGTTCATCATTTAAGATCTGGTGATTTTGAGGATCGTATAAAATTTATTGCCGGTTTGTCAATATTCTATTCAGCCAATAATATATGAAGAAAACCAGAATTATTGGAAAATGAGTTGTGGAGCGATGAGAGCAGTTTCCATAATAATGGGCTTGTGACAGCATAAAACGCTCGTTATTTGGTAGATAATCCGAGCTCGGTGCGAAGAACCAGTAATCAAACAGTTTTTAAAGTAAATGTCTGGTGTGAAATATTAAACGGATACATAGTCGGACCTTTATCTATTTCTTCGAATATTAAATGGTGTTAGATATCTGAGGTTCCTGCAAGAGATATAATTCGAGAACAGTAGTTAGATACTTACAACGAACATATTCTGGAAGATGGGTAGGAACTAATGGAATAATCAGGTGGCCAGCACGATCACCTGATATAAATCAGTTAGATTTTTTCTTATGGGAACATCTAAAAACTTTAATTTACAGTGAATCAATCGATGACACGGCAGACCTATGCAACAAAATACATGCCATGTGTTGCCACAGTAGATAGAAATACCTTATTGACAATAACTGGGGAAGCATTAATTAAGCAGTCTAACATGTGTATCCATGAAGGAGGAAACAATTTTAAATTTTTGCTTTAAATATAAGTATGTACATATTTTATTTACGGCGAGTTGTACCAACTAGGTGCAAACCAAGTTCCGTTTGATCCGAGATCAAAATCCATGTAAAGTGCTCAAATTCAAAATCCATGTTACGATTGTTGTAACAATCGTAACTCCGGCTTTTGATCTTGGATCAAGTTGAACGTGGCTGAACTTAATTATTACAACTCGCCCTTAAACGTCAAAAGAAATTACTATATAACCTACTTGACTTTACATTATTAAACTAGACTTAGGGCCACTAGTTTAAATAATTAACAAAAAAGATACATGATCTAACAGCTGGCATTAATTTGATAAGGTGGTAACTCCACTATTCCGCTTGATATCCTGAAAGTATAGGCAAAATAAACATCTTTTTTATTAGGCCTTTTGCTTTAACGAGCTCGCGATCGAAATGCTGCCTTACTATACGTTTTCACATAGCGAAAAAATAAATGGAAGACACCGCAGACCTGTGGCGCGTGCACGCACGAAGTTCAAAGAAAGGGCCAAAAAAAATAGCGAACTCCTTGACCAAACTTAGAGGAAATTGCCCATTTGGGTGGTCTTTTTTTAAAAACTTTTTTCAGCCATTTTAATGTCATTCGGATGAAAATTTCCAAAAATGCTTAAATTCAAAATGGTCAAAAATAGGTCTGTTATTATGTTATGTTAATGTTTGAAAAAAAAATGTAAGTTGACATAAATGTAAAAGTCAAAATTTAGACTTCATAATTTGTATTTAGGCTTTATTTTGGATTGTAAACAACTTTGTTTTATAAACATTTTGTTCAAAATAATAAATAAAGGTACTTCTCTCTTGAGGCATTTTGATGTTTTCTTAATTTATTAACACCCGGTACATCTGATCTAATATTTTTATATCGTAAATTCATTTTTTCGACAAGCAGAATTTTTTATAAAGAATGACTTTTGTCGTTTTTCCTCTTGTCAACCAACTCCATCCGGGGACACACTGTATATGATACTAGATAAAAAAATGTCTTGATATTATCAGCGCCAGGAATTACCATTGTCTCTCATATAATAGCTGAGTAAACGAGTTAAAATAGATCATGAATCCGGTAACGAAAAATTACGCATGCTATTAAAATAAATATTCCTTGGCTAAACATTCTTAATTTAGACATCGTATAAATTTTTAAATTAATAATTTACTAAAGCCTGCACATGAAAATATTAGTAATCCACAGCAGATTATACGTTATTGTATATCACAGTTTTCAAATCATTAACTCTTTTCTAGGTAAACCGGTACGAAACATCGGACTTCCCGACTTTACCACGTGTTTGCCAGTTTAAGAGGCTTAGCTGTCAGTGAGGACATGCAAAAGTCTAAACATTCCCACGCACTTCACTTATCCATCAAGTTCATCTGTACGAGCTGCGTGCCCATGTTTAGGACTGTCGCATTTAAACAGGAACAATAAGAAGGACATTTTAAATCGTTTTGTAATCTCAGTGGTAAGTAAAAATTCAAATGTTTAACCTTTGTAGATTTTTTCGCATTGGTTTAATTCCCATTTTCATTTTCTTAGAATTTGGATTTAAAAATTGAATACTAATATGCGATTAAAATGTATTGAATCCTTACTTTAATCATGATTATCTAAAAAATGGAGGAGCGAGAAAATTTGAAAAAATTATGTGTCTACTGAAATTCAAATAATCTACGTTGAACAGTTTTAAAGATCCGCTAAGTTATATTGAAAAATTGCCCACTTTCGCCTTTCTCCAAAGATAACCGAATACACATGGTGTATTCCTTTATACTACGCTGAATTTTATAAAAAAATAATAAATGATTTTCGAAAAATGATCTCATAAAATTTAGTAGTGAGACAGTCGAATGAGTGTGAAAAGATATTTTAGAACGTGTTGTTTGCAATATTTTTTCTACAACTGCAAAGAAAACAAACAATTTCATAAGTACACACATATTATTTATTTAACAAAACACTAAAAATTAAAATTTAGTGTAAAACTGGAGCAGTTAAATAAGTCGGTTGCTATGATCCTGAATAGGCTAGCCTACTTCAAAAATACAAATAAAAGGTGCCAGTTCTGTTTTCGACAGAACCGTGTGAAAAATATGTATTTTTTTGATTTTTACACACAAAAAGACAGTTTCGAGTCATGGTTACTGTGCGTTATTTGTCATTTTCGAAGGCAGTTGTAAAAAAATAGTATTTTTCTACGATTGTGCTGAAAGTCAAATTCTCTAACATCAAAATGACTGCAGAAAATATCACTTTGCCGCACGCCTTGATTATATCTTCACACACCGGAATAAAATAGTGTGTTTACCTTAAAGAATTTTATATTACGTACTGGTAATAACAATTAAATTCTATAAATGTACATTAATTACACATAAATTGCAATTACAAAGTCAAATTTTCTAACTTCAGAATGACTGCGGAAAATTTCACTTTAAATAAAATCTGACAGGCAGCAAATTTAAAATTTTGGAAAGACTTTAAAAAAGGGAAATAACTTCGCAACCGTAGAAAAAATAGTATGTAACACACATGTGGCAAACTTCATTGCAAAACTCGTATGATAGCAACACGAGCGTAGCGAGTGTTCCTACTTTCATATATCGTTTTGCAATGAAGCCCTTGCCACACTTGTATTACAATCTACTATTATAGTATTTTAGTCCAAATTATTCAAATTTCAGAGAGTGATTTAAAATAAAACATAATAAATACGTGTTTTTTTCAATTCTTTCTACTCCTTTATTTTTGAGATATTGCGGTTAAAATGGAGGCTCGATATATTTGAATCGTTGTAAAGGCTCAATGTATTTAAATCGTAGAATGGTAGGGCAGAAACGTGACTTTTCTTACCATGAAATCTTACTTTGAATGTTATCAATAATTGTGGCAATTTTGTGTTAATATGCTACTACCAAGAGTGGTAACTTGTAAGTTTGCAAACATAATTTTTCTTCTATCGTGTAGATAGTCTGAATTTCTTAATAAGGTTTTCAATTCACCAGACATTTCATTTATCGGTAATTTGGTAAATTAAAACATAAAATACCGGTAATATTTCTTTGTGATATTGGTGTGTTTAAGAAACTTCGAATCATCAATATTTTCGGACTGGGAAACTTGTTTTTAGTTTTTCAGTCCTTGAAAATTATATAAAAAATGTTTGTTCACATAAAGCTTAATATATAATTAACATTAATAAACTAAATAACAGAAATACCAACTCTTTGAAACAAATAAGGCAACATAAATAGATATTCCAAAAATGGGAAAAAGATATAAAAAATCGAATCAGCTTGGTTAAAAATACGTTTGGTTTCCTTATTTGGTCAATTTTACACATATTTCTAGCCATGCCAAGGAGAGGCATGAAATATTTATACCACCATTACTAATTCCCATTGGTAATGAGTACCCATCTGAATTGTAAAAAATTCAGCGAATATCTCCTTTCAAGATTTTAGCACAACCCATAATAATTTCTTTGCGTTTATCAAAAGTGCTTAAGTTTTTATTAGTAAAAACTTCTTGAAGTAATTTGATTCTTTTAAAGAAAAGAATTGTAGGTTGACCTTGTTCTATAAACATGATTTTAACTTAACAAAGGATCCGTAACAATATTAGTGATAACGAGCTTCGACGGCAACAAAATCGATTTCAGAGTCAATCTTATGACGACCTTACTCTCCCCACTTATTTCTACAAATGCAGTGCTTTAAAATTGTGTTTTTTTTTAGTAATAGTGTTGACAATACAGATTTTTTAAATCTTTTACTCGTCTTTTTTGGATTGTGACATTTCTTGGAGCAAAACGAACAGTCATTTTTAAAGTCAAACTTTTTAACAATAGACCATCCACCTTAAGGTAGAATCAGGTATATCACTGGAACCTCCAGAAATATGCAACACGGCTCTCTTGCTTGCTGTTATACTGCTAGATCCATGTCTCATACATCTCAATGATTGTTTTATTTTCAAAAAATGTCCATTTTATATAATTTCTTAAGTGACTTGCTTTTACACGCGTCTAGATTCCTTTCTTTCTTATTTTGGTGGTTGTGAAGGAAATCAAAGGGCTCTTACATAACAAGGAGACATCCAAGTTTAAAATTGCAATTTTGGAGCAAAAGAAACTGAATGAATATAACAGTTCAATTAAGTAATTAATATAATAGTCAATGAATGGAGGGTTATGCCCTAGAAAAGGTGGAGTAGAAATGATTTTGATATATGTTGTTTAAGTCGAGGCCCTGATGAAAAATACAAGTTTTAGAACTTGAGGAGGAACAAAAATGTTCGAGGTATTTTTTGTATATACATTTTTATTGTAAGTCTAATATGTAGCAAGCTACACCGTCAGAAACATGGATTAAAAAATATATATTTTATTATATGTTTTAAATGAAACAAATTTAATCATACTAAAAAATTCTGTAAAAACAATATTTCTTGTCCGTTGTGCGCTGGTGAACATGAAGTATCTAGTTGTAAAGCTAAGCACTGCAGTAACTGTTTAATAGCTAAACAAACACAAAAAAATGATATCAATGTGAATCACCCCGTTTGGGATTATGGTAACTGCTCCTCATATAATAAGGTCACCGAAAAAATGAAATATGATCTGTTCAATTATCAATAGCAACTGGAGACACCTCTGTCTAT
The DNA here is from genome assembly GCA_936432065.2 of Rutpela maculata. Taxonomy (NCBI): domain Eukaryota; kingdom Metazoa; phylum Arthropoda; class Insecta; order Coleoptera; family Cerambycidae; genus Rutpela; species Rutpela maculata. The sequence goes on from OW386286.2 coordinate 91,938,897, forward strand.
TACCTCACCTCCAACTGTGTGCAAATCACAAGATGTAATTTGTCTTTATATTATCAGAACACAAGAGGTATCAATACTAAAACAAATGTAATATTAAAAGCAACAACCTCTACACAATACGATATCGTCGCATTTACTGAAACTTGGCTCACTGCAAGCGTGCAAAATTCTGAAATATTTAACGAGAATTATGCGGTTTTTAGATGTGATCGAGACTATGCGGGGTGTGGTCTTAGCAGGGGTGGAGGAGTATTCCTGGCGGTAAATAATATATTTGCCGCCGTACAACTTGACATCAATAAAGAACAGTTTAGTCACCTAAAAAGTATAGATATTATTGGAGTAAAGGTAATAATGAGGAGCCAGATTGTATATATATTTTTGCATTACATCCCACCTAATATTCCTGTGGCTATATTTGACAGTATCAGCTCACTTGAATTTATATATAACTGTGATATAATAATTCTCGGAGACTTCAATGTCTCGGAGTATTCCTCATATTTGTCTAATTCGCATGCGAGGGGGAAGGTAATACCATTGATAAATTTCATTAATTTCCTAGACTTAAATCAATGCAATAACATAGAAATCTCTGACAATCGCTTACTAGACTTGGTACTATCTAATAAAAATATCACCGTCGAAAAAGCCACAGATATCATTACAAAGGAAGATGTTTATCATCCAGCTTTGTTAATATCATTCCATATCAATTTTAATCCAAGAAATAATAAACAAAAAATTAACACTGTCTTCTATAATTTTCGCAAAGCCGACTATATCAACCTATATCGCGAATTGAACGAAATAAATTGGGACGGCCTAAATGATTTCTCTGACGTTAATCTGGCTTGCGATTACTTCTATGACAAAATATATCAGTCCTTTGATATGTTTGTTCCTAAAACAAAACCTCGAAATAGGACGTACCCACCTTGGTTTTCCCCGGAAATAATAAAAAATATTCGACTGAAACAAATTCGATTGAAAGAATATAAAAGAAATAATGACCCCACAACACTAGAAGAATTCAGCGTTCTCAGGCGAACCATAAAAGAAAGTATAGATATTTCGTACAAAAATTACTGCAATAATATTGAACGTAATATTTCTAACAACCCCAATAAATTCTGGCAATTTGTTAACGCTAAGCGAAATACATCCACTATATCTAACTATATGATTCTCAATAACGAGGAGTACAAGGATCAAGAAAGCATTGTTAACGCATTTGCCTCCCACTTTCAGAACTCATATATACCGAGCGATGACCTGGCTGATCCAACGGAGGATAGCTCTATAACGGACTCATTTCATGCTGAAAGATTTACAGAGTCAGAAGTATATGACTGCATAAAAAAATTAAAGCCGAAAACCACATCGGGGCTTGATAATATACCCGCATTTATAATAAGAGACTGCGCTAATGTATTTACACACCCTTTGACCATAATCTATAATTTAGCTCTAAAAACACAAACATTCCCAAGTACTTAGAAAATGTCTAGAATTACACCAATTTTTAAAAAAGGCGATCGCAATAACATCCTGAATTATAGACCTATCACTATTATAAAAAACTTTGCCAAAATTCTTGAAATGCTTCTTCATGAATATACTTCTAATTATATGAAAAATCGCATCAATCCTTATCAACATGGCTTCACGCGTGGCAGGTCAACTGTCACCAATCTCTTATCTATTACTCAAACTCTAGCTGACTCATTAGATGCTGGCATGCAGACGGACGTAATCTATACAGATTTTTCCAAGGCCTTCGATAGACTGGATCATAACATCCTACTGCAAAAACTTGCTAATAATGGATTTTCTCCAATACTCCTTGAATTTTTTAAGTCTTATCTCACCGATAGAAAGCAACTCGTGCAATGTTGTGGTTACCAGTCTGTTGAAATAGCCTATACCTCTGGAGTTCCACAGGGCTCCAACCACTATTGTTTAACATATTTATAAATGATATTGGATCTGATCTAAATGTTTCGTTTATGCTTTATGCTGATGATATGAAAATCTATTCCACTATTAACAACACAGCTGACTGCGATAACTTACAAGAAAATCTTCTCAAGATAAATCTATGGTGTTCAGAAAACAAATTACCATTAAATGTTCAAAAATGTCATGTTATGTCTTTCACAAATAAATTGCATAGAATAAGTTACAACTACTCAATAAACCAATCAACGTTATCTCGACCTGACACCATTCGAGATCTGGGAGTCACTTTCGATGATAAACTCACTTTCAAAAATCATATTAATAATCTAACATCAGAATCTTATAAAACGCTAGGCTTTATCGTAATATGGTGTCCCTATTATGATCTCCATGTGAATGCTGTAGAAAACGTACAAAGAAGATTCTTAAAATATGCTTGCTATAGAGAAGATGGTGTATATCTCGCTATTGGCTTTCCCAATGATCGAATGAAGAACAGGTTATCCATCGAAAGTCTCGAGAATAGGCGTATGAAATCACAAATAATCTTCTTATATAAGCTACTAAACAGTAAAATAGACTGCAGTGATATTCCTCATCGTATTAACTTTCAGGTACCTAGAATTACCTCTAGGTATTCACTAACTTTTCATTTACCGACGCCGAGAACAAACATCAAAAAGTTTTCTCCTATTAATCAAATTTGCGACAAATATCATAAAATTCAAGATAGAATTGACATATTCAACTGCAGTGTAGCCTCCATAAAAAAAACTGTCATAATCTGTTTTCTTGCTTGTTTTATTTCGCTTATTTTTATTTTCAATTGTTGCTTATATATTCACTTATGTTTATGCTTACATAATATCGAATTACTATGTAAATTGTATATTTATTAGTTGTATTACTTTTTTTCCCATTCTGTAATTGGGTTAACACCTGTTGAATGGTTATATTTTAAATAAATAAATAAATATAGTGTAAATGTACGTTGACAAAATAACATATTTATATTATTTATATTATTATAAACATGAATTCGTTTTTTTTTAATTTTTTTTTTTAACGGTCCCGGTCGATTGATGTTGACGTCTTCATTATTATTCTGGTCACTACTCCTAGGATTCTGGGCTTCCATTAACAAAATTTCATCCTCGCTCATGCTCTCGATGCGACCTTTGATGTATTTTCACATGATTCGCCATTACAGAATCCCCAGTAGAGCACTTCAACCCAGCTTTTTTACAGCCAGACGCTCTGTCGCTTCCTTTTTTGCATTTAAATGAAATGACATTTAATAAGGTGCTGGTTTTTCTATCATTCTTATACTGGTGTCAAGTTTCCATCCCCAGTCTTCTGGACGTCATACCATTTTTGGACTTAGTAGTACGTCCTAAACGCAAGATACTGTGCAGCGCCCATTGTAGGTGGCAAAGAAGTAAGAAATTTGCATTTTCTTGTGGAGTTTATGAAATGTTAGTAGCAGACTTTCCATATCCATTCTGCCAAAATAATACAAAGCAATGATAAAGCATGCTCCAGTATCTGCGATGTCTTCAGGTTTGGCATCCTAATATTTGAAGATACCAATAATATCATTTTGTTTCTGAACAAATGAAATATTTGTTTTCCTTGGCTAAAGAGTGACGATGTTGTGTCACAGCCACTAAACGCATGGAGAAACAGAATGTTCTCAGCGGATTCTTCATGCTTTAAACAATTCCTGGAATACAGTCTATCAACAGTTTTGCTTCTCCCAGGTTTTCAAAGTAAATGTTGCTTTGCGATTGGTGCTAATGCTGTTAGCAGAACAAGGAGGTCGACATCTTCGCCAATGATGAAAACAGCATCAAATGTTGAGCACAAAGAAATCGCTGTATTGACCATCAACACATCAGCATCCTCTTCAGTCTGCTTAACCGTAAAAGCAGCCTGTTCGAATTTAGTTTTCAGCAACAAAATACGACGGATTGTATTATTTTCATTGGCTAAAAATCGTTTATTGGAAACTTCGACCGGCATTGTTTCATCGAAAAGAACATCCGCAGATATCTTCTTCTTCGATCGGAGAAATACGCGTGAGACGGAGAATGCTACTGTGCTGCTCTCTCTAAAGAGGAAGAAAAGGGATGTCCTTCTTGACCATATACAAAAGAAGCACGAGGAACGGTCTATACCTGCTCTAGGAAACATCTACTAGAAAAAAATAGAATGAAACTTGAAATTTACTCCACCGTGGCCGTATGAAAATGTATATATAACAAGAAAAATCACTGAAATTAGAAATAGTTTCCCTACATAAACTCACTGTGACATAACAAAATGTAATTTATTCATAGATAATTTACAAATAAAAATAGAGGTTGACGATTTTTTTAAAAAAACTTCGTTAAATATTTTCCTACCGCTGTCTCTCGTTACATACTAGACTTACAATAAAAATGTAGGAAATGTTGTCATGAACATTTTTCTTATACGATCCAGTGTTGCAGAATTATTTTGAATAAAACAATTTTTAGTGCCTTTTATTCAAGATGGCAGTTCGCCCCCTCCCCCCCCCCTCCCCTTCCACAGGATCAAAAACTTGTATTTTTCATCAAGGCCTCGACATATATCAAAATCATTTCTACTCCACCTTTTGTAAGGCAAAGACCACTTTTTGTCCTTACTGACTGGATTATAAACATTTATACAAATTATGCGTTCTCTAGCTACATAAAATATAACCAGGTACCTATGTGGCGATCAGTTCACTTGCTGGGTAAATATAAGTCACACATCCCAGGCTCAAGTAACCAAGGACCCGGAAGAAAAAACAAAAAGAACATATAATAACAATTTTATCGAATAACAATAATAACGTGTATTTTGTTTTAAAATGTTATTTTTTAAAGAAACTATTCGAATATATATATTATATTACTAAATTTTATTTATTGAATTCATATCAGCTATAATTGGTGACCCCTCGAAGAGTACGCAGCATAAACAAAAAATTTTGTTAGTTTGGAAACAGACCAGAATTGTTAATTAACAGAATCCAAACATCAGAGCTCCAACAAACAGTCCTGGAGAGACTCTAAAAGTTTGAGGATATTTTGAAATGCAGATTTAAATAGGCTATAAACAAGCTATGGATTACATCTATTCAAATCAAGCAAGAAATCTCTATTAAAAAACCTGGAAGATTGGAAGACAAATTCAAATTCATAGACTTGGAAGTAAATATATTCCCGACTTTCTCCTAATCAATCCTAGATGGCGAAGAAGCAAAATAAAGTTTTGCTTTATTGATTTAAATTAATCCTAGACGGCGAAGCAGCAAACTTTATTTATCTAGTAAGTGAATTGTTTTGCCATTTATCATTATTTCTTCGTTATTAAAGGGAATCAGTCAGTCATTCAACGTTGACGTCTCAAAAAAACATCTCATTCAAAAACATCACAAATAGCATATTATATTCAATCAATTCATCAATCAATCAGTCATTGATTTATTATTTCTTTCTTTTAAAAATGGCACCACCTACAGATAATATTTTATTAGATGACATACCAATTTCATCAGGTGCAGGGACATCTCATGGTAATTACGTCGCGACCATTAAATTACCACCTTTCTGGGTATCTAAACCAGAAATATGGTTTACTCAAATTGAATCGCAATTTTCTATTCACAGGATTGTTAGCGATCGAAAAAAATACGATTATGTCATTGCCAGTTTACCCCCTGAAATTATTGCCACGGTGTATGACGTTGTCACTAATCAGCCAGAAAGAGATCTATATGACAACTTGAAAAATATTCTAATTTCTCGTTTGACCTCAAGCGAGGAAAAGCGGTTGGAGGACCTACTCTCTGGTTCCCAGATGGGAGACCAAAAGCCATCAGATTTTTACCGGTCAATGCTATCAACGGTCGGAGGTTCCCATGTGGTGAGCCAGGAGCTCCTGGTCAAGTTGTGGAAGCGGCGATTACCAAAAACAATCTTCATTGCAATTACCGCGTCAGGAAAAACTGAGATTAAGGAATTAATTGACATCGCCGATCGTATATGGGAGTCGTGTCAGAATTCTATGACTTCCCTTACCTGTAACGTCAATCCCACAGTTTCTACATCTAATTTGATCGCAACATTTCAAGACACGTTAAATCAGATGTTACACAAACAAGAAATCTTTACATCTCAATTACTTGCTATTGAATCTAAAGTTTCTTCAATACCTTCCACTACTCCTACAGTTTCTGGAACTTATTGCGATAGTTGTAGAAGTCGACTCGACTCAAGAAATCGCAGAGGCTCGAGGCCCCGTTCTAACAGTCGAAGTGGTACCAGCGTTAGATATAATCCATCTAATACCAAAGTTTGCTATTACCATCAACTTTATGGTCGTAAAGCATTTAAGTGTCTCGGAGATTGGTGCACTTTCGCCAAAGATGTCAAAACCGACAATCAAAGATGACTAAATGTCAATAATATTTTGACAACTGACGTTAAAACTTCGAATAGTAAACGTCGTCTTTTTATATTTGATAATACTAATCGTCTTTTTATATTTGATAATACTAATAAATTAGAATTTCTCATTGACACGGGCGCTGATTTATCAATTATACCTCGGAATCTGTTAACGAATACTTGGAGAAACCCCGATGTTGTACTGACAGCAGCTAATGGTTCAGTTATAAATACCTTCGGGAAGATATTTTTGAAAATTGATTTAAACTTACGTAGGTTATTTCCTTTCGTTTTTAATATAGCAGATATTAATATCGCCATTATCGGAGCAGACCTTTTAGCTCATTTTGGCTTAGTTGTTGATTTGAAAAATAAATGTTTAATCGATAATATGACTAGTTTGTCAACATATTTATTTTCAAACAATGGTCCGTCACATTCTCCTAAGTTATTTAGCATATCAAATGAATTCACTGCATTACTTTTACAATTTCCTACTTTAATTAGCTCTCCAAATTACAATTTGCCCATTAAACAGTCCGTTGAGCATCATATTGTTACAGAAGGTCATTTACCTTTCTCACGTCCACGTAGGTTGGATAGCATTAAATTCAAGATAGCTCAGGATGAATTCAATTCTATGGTAGAATTAGGTATTTGTGTACCTTCTTCTTCTTCCGTATCCTCACCATTGCATCTGGTGGAAAAAAAGAGCTGCGACTGGAGGCCTTGTGGGGACTATCGTCGTCTAAATTCAATTACTGTTCCTGACAGATACCCGTTGCCCCACATCCATGATTTTAACTCGCAGTTGTATAATTGTGTTATTTTTTCAAAAATAGATTTGGTACGTGCTTATCACCAAATACCTGTCGCAAAAAGTGACGTTTTTAAAACAGCGACTACTACTCCTTTCGGTTTGTTTGAATTTGGGCGTATGCCTTTCGGCTTACGTAACGCCGGTCAAACTTTCCAACGTTTCATGAACGAAGTTTTAGTAGGTTTACCCTTTATTTTCGTCTATTTAGATGACATCCTGATTGCAAGTAAATCTAGTTCGGAACATTTAGAGCATTTGAAACTTGTTTTTCAGAGGTTAGAACTGTACGGCATTAATATTAAATCGTCAAAATGCATATTAGGTGTCAGTCATTTGACATTTTTAGGACACAATATTTCTTCAGCCGGATTTTGACCTTCTTCTGAACGTGTTGATGTCATAAACAATTTTCTCTTACCTACTACAGTCAAACAACTTCAGCGTTTCATAGGTATGGTTAACTTTTATCATCGTTTCATACCTTCTTTCGCTGAAATCTTAATTCCATTTAATTTTATCTACATTTAAATAGTTTTTATACGCACTATTAGTAATGACAACAGTAATTCACAGCAAGTTAGTAAAATAATTATATTCTTCTAATATATAAAAATCTCGTGCCACAGTGTTTGTTATCGAACTCCTCCGAAATGGCTTGATACGATTTTTATACCCCTAGGTGATAAGGGTGGCCCTATCCAGAAATTTTCTTTTTATTTTTTGGACAAAAATTTATAATTTATATGGCAAAACAACGTTTGCTGGGTCAGCTAGTATTTTTATAACTTTTAATTAAAATTATCGCGCACAATATTAATTTACCCTTTTGTCTTAAGTGGTTTGAAAAAACAAATAGTTTTAATTATGTAAATATTTAATAAAGCACTGTCCTTTACATTTTTACAATGGTTTGCACAGCATAGATCATAATATTGTTGTTTCAGTTTGTCAAGCGACTAACATAGTGCAGTGGTGCTGTGAACGATTAAGGAAGACCTATTATCATGTGATCGGCCGTTGTTCTTAAAATCTAAAGAACTACTCACTAAAAAAACTAAATATTTGACAAATAGTTACATATTTATCGCGATTACTGATTTCAGGTATTCAAGGTATTTCGAATTAATTTTACTAATTTTGGGAAGGTTTCTCCCCCAGAAGAGGTGGGGACTTTTAGGATGATAAAAAGATTTATAAGTACCCAACAATCCCGAAGGTTAAGACTTTAGGCGATTTTGTTCCGGGCCCTTCATGTAAAATTTCGTAACTACTGTTGCGTGTTTACACCTCTTTTTCTAGTAGGCTCCCTAGACTCTGACACCTCTGGGCCGATTGCCAAACTAACTAACTAATTCAGTTTCTGTTACTATAGAAGTTGTATAAAACTCACATAGATGTCTCTGGGGGTAGAACATGCAACACTACATTGAACCAAAATGAATAGATAGAATTTGAATATCTTTGTTATGTGATGTTCAGGGTAGAAAGACCTTTCAAATGAGGCATCACCTGCCCTTTCATGTAATTTCGAATTTTAGGGATTGTGGTTGCAGCGCGAAGGAATGATGTGGCGATCAGTTCACTTGCTGGGTAAATATAAGTCACCAACCCCAGGCTCAAGTAACCAAGGATCCAGGAAACAAAATATAATACAATAACAAAATTGGTGACTTATATTTACCCAGCAAGTGAACTGATCGCCACACTAACTAACATGATTTGCAGGTGAGTAGTATTGCAAAATGTCTCCCTTGAAAATAAATGACATGTCGAGTGTTTAATAAAAAATCAATTTGCGTTACCCGAAAACCCATCTGCTTCATTTTCAGTGGTCCACCCTGTATTTTTTATATCTTTATTGGAACTTGGAACACACTGTATTTGGTTTAACTTCGTCAATAATTGGTCTTTCATGTTTCAACGATTATATGATTTATCTCCTATTTTCTCTAAATACTAACAAATATAGGTTGGGGGTTTTGCTATCATTTTACGAGATATATTTTACTGAAAAAACAAAATAAATGTAGCTAAAAAATTATCTAAAAATAACATAAAACTGGACAATGAAAAATAAATCATAATATTGTATTACTATGATCGTTATTTGATCTAAATGTAGTGATGCAGTGTAAAATTTGGATGTGTCAACGGGAGGTCTGTAGAAGTTGTCCAGCTTTGAAATGACAGTGACGTTCAACATCTGGAGATACCCGAGAAGTTTTGCCAGCGGGATATCCGGACATTACTATACTATACAAACACTAAACACCAACTGAAATTAAATAGTCAAATATTAATCTGTTTGATTTTGAGTTTAAGCCTTTTAACTTACTTACACGAAAGGAAGAGAAACGTAAAATTTATAAAATCTATAAAAGTTTGTGCATTGATAATAAATTGTAGTATATTTGTTTTAAGGATATCCTGGAATTTCCGTTTCATAATTATTAATAGTCATTAAACGTTTTGAAAAGACAACTTTTCGATTGTCATTTGAGTTTCGCAGTGATATTCTTTAAAAATACATAAGTATCTCTTATTTCTGCTTCCATTATTAACAAACATTATTTTGGGTGTTTAGTTAAGTTTTTGCCCATATTTTGAAAGCGCAAAGATGACGTTTGCCGAGGAGCTGTGAATAATGTCACTTTGCCGCTAGTCTCCCATGACAACGACTGGCAAAGTACTTTTACGCTCGCTAAAGTGCACCTCTGCTTACACAAAAACAAAACAATTGAATTCGCCCACGATCGTGGCTCGACGAACGTCAAATTATGAATTTGTGTTTTGACGTTTAAATTATGAATTGCTCTTTAAGTACACCGATGTAATTCTGTAGAAGTATGCTTTAAGTCTTATTTGTTTTAATATATTTCATAAAACTTGTAGGTTATTTTAAAACCAATTCTAAACCATTTAAGCAATTAACGCAACCGCTTTAAAACCTATAGGGTTTATTGCGCCTGTAAGACCCAACTTAAAAATTTATTTTGATTTTAAGATTTTACCACATTTGTAGAAACCGCTTCCCATGTCGCAATGTCGGTCGGTAATGGATATTGTCTGCCCTTTGTAAAATGTGTAACCCCCTTCTAACAGCCTTGTCATTAGATTTGAAATATGAACGAGGGCAATAGTATTTGGCATGTAGTTGACACATATGTCAAGGAAAAAACTTTTATTGAAAAATGTACAGAGTGGTCATTAAAAAAATAATGAACTAAGAAAGGACTGAGGAAAATATTATTTTAAATATTTTTATAACTATTGCCGAAAAGAGAATTTGGTATATCTTATCCAGCAGAAACAATAATTAATAAATAAAAGTGGCCAAATAAGGAAGATAGTTTTGTGTAAATACCTTTTTTTTTTTCGGCCGAACAGAAAATACACCCTTTCAGGAGAAATTATCCGCCAGAAAGTAACGTTTCCCGGGCTAGACCGGAAAGTGGGCATTAGAGATCCCTGTTATTCTCTTTTTCAATCCCTGAAGGTAAAAAATACTGCCAACTTATGGTGGCTTTGCTTTGTCGTTGCTATGGAAACGAACTTGTGTTAATTGTTGAGATAAGTGTCAAATAGATAAATGCACTTTTACGAGTTTTCAAAGATCAATTCACAAGTTATAGAAAATATGAATTTAGATTTTGAAGCGTTACAGGCAGAAATTGAAGTTGTATAATAGCGTCTGTGGTAAAAATATTTTATTTAATTAGTTATTATTGTTTGTCATTGTATTGGTTATAAAATGTATTTAAAAAATAATACAAAATTGATTTTGTATGACAGTGTCAGCCGAAAAATTGTACATTACATGACCGAAAAACAGTATTTTTCAGGTCTCCCCAAGCTTCCAGGACTCGCCTGCAGCTCGTCCTGGAACCTGCAAAACACCTCTTTCCGGTGTTGTAACGTAAATTACTATTTTCTTCAATCGTTCCAAAAGTAGATACTTTCGGTACGATTTTTTGTACCGAAAGTAGCGTATTCTAGTACTAGCCCCCGAAAGTAGCTACTAGTAGCTGTAAAGTGACAGATCATCTAAACGTCAATATCAATTTGCAGGTTTGCAGGTTATATTTTACTATGAATCACATTAATCACATTCGTACTCGACACTAAACAGTCGTAATGCTATGGTAATAAAATAATGACGCTTAAAACTGTCAGATAATAGTTATTTCAAAATGGACAGGGATGACAGTGATTTTGAAAATATCCACTAAGCATAAGCCATAATAATAATTGTACAATTAATATTAATATTTATAAATAGACAAGGTATATCAATTTTTGGTTTCATTAAAGGGACGATTGAAGAAAAAATATTGTACGTACGACGCCCCGAAAGTGCTTTTACTGGACTCACAGGCTTCAAGGCCTCGCCTACGGCTCGTCCTGAAATTTGCTTACATGTCCAGTAAAAGACTTTCGGAACTTGTTACGTAAATAACTATTACAGGTTTCTTAGCTATTGTGGAATAGTTATTTGCGTAATAAGTTCCGAAAGTGGTCTTTTACTGGACGAGTGAGCAAATTTCAGGACGAGCCGTAGGCGAGACCTGGAAGCTTGTGAGTCCAGTAAAAGCACTTTCTGGGCGTGTTACGTACAATATTTTTTCTTCAATCGCCTCTTTAATGAAACCAAAAATTGATATACTTTGACTATTTATAAACATTAAATATATTTTGAAATAATTATTATCTGACAGTTTTAAGAGTCATTATTTTGTTACCATAACAACACGACTGTTTAGGGTCGAGTACAAATGTGATTAAAGTGATTCATAGTAAAATATAACCTGCAAATTGATATTGACGTTTAGATGATCTGTCACTTTACAGTACTAGTACCCGTAATAGCTACTTTCGTATGCTAGTACTAGAATACGCTACTTTCGGAACAAAAAATCGTACCGAAAGTACCTACTTTTGGAATGATTGAAGAAAAAAAATATTATACACAACACGTATATAAATCTTTTCCGAAAAGAAGATTACGATATAATTTATAATGAAGGAAACATAAATAAAAGTGATGGTGTTTTAGTTTACATAAAATCAAAATTAAATTACAGTAAGAACATAATTAAATTAGGGGATATAAAAGCTATAAAACTGAATATTAAGATAAAAAATAAAACTATAATAATAACGTCAATATACAGGCCACCATCTACTTGCCCTTACGTATTTAACAAAAATCTGTTTAATTATTATAAAAATGAAACCAAGTGTTTTATGCATATTTTAGTAGGAGATATTAATATAAACATTCTAGAAGATGAAGAATTTGCCCAAGAGTATCTAAATATACTAAACTCGGAGGGATTTACATCATGTATCAACAACTGTACTAGAAAGGGTAATACGAAAAATTCTTGCTTGGACCACTTTTTTATTAAAACTGATTTAACACCTAAAAATGTGATGCCAATCATCTACGAAGCTAATATTACAGATCACTTTCCCATTATACTTTTAATACACTTCGAAAATTATGAAAAACTCCCAAGAAATAAAACTCACTATAAATATTACATAAATTACAATAACTTGAAAAAGGACTTACAAAATGATAATTGACAGGCTATTTACAACAATGAAAATATCGATGAAATAACAGAAATATTTGTTGACAAATTAAAATTTTATATACAAAAAAATACAAAAACTGTTAAACTTAAAACTTAAGAAATCCGAATGGATAACAAATAGTCTTCTCAATTCCATTAATATTAAATACCAAATGTTAAGAAACTTAAAAAAGAATCCTACAGACAAAAACATTGAAAATAATTACAAAAACTATAGAAATAAACTAAATCATTTAATTAAAAAAACTAAAAAGGACTTTTATAAGAAAAAAATAGACCAAAATAATAAATCATCTAAAAACCTTTGGGACACTGTAAATGAGCTATGTAAAAAAAACAGAAACCAAACTACTATACATAAGATAATAAATGAAAACAATGAAGAAATAACAAATGAAGAGGATATTGCTAATTGTTTTAATGAACACTACAGTGACTTAGGAGAAAAGTATGCTGAAAAAATAAATGCACCACAGAATTTTGAACAAAGAGAAACAATTGTAATTGAAAACTCTATGTACTTATTTAACACTACCGAAAATGAAGTTAAAAGTATAATTAATCAATTAAAACCTAGAAAATCTCCCGGATATGACGAAATACGTTCAGAAACTTTAAAAGAAATTTCACCGGAAATTTCAAAACACCTAAGTTTTTTAATTAATAAAACATTTAATAGAGGATATTTTCCTAAAATTTTGAAAATAGGTGTTATAAAGCCTTTATATAAAAATGGAGATGTTAACCAAATATCGAATTATAGACCAGTGTCGCTAATTTCCAACTTAGCTAAAATATATGAAAAAGTGTTAAAAAGTATAATTACAAAATTTATCAATAAACATAATATTATTTCAGAAAAACAATTTGGGTTTAGAGAAAAAAAATCTACTGAGGATGTAATCGCGTATCTTACCCAATTTATTTACAAAGCACTAGATGAAAGAAAGCCAACGTTATGCATTTTTGTAGATCTCGCGAAAGCGTTTGATACTGTGTCCCATGAAAAATTGTTAATAAAATTGCATAACTATGGAATCAGGGGACATGTTCTTCGTCTATTTCAAAGCTACCTTTCGGAAAGACAACAATTTGTAAAAATTGGTGATACATTCAGTTTACCCAGAATAATAAAATACGGAGTGCCACAGGGAACTGTTCTTGGCCCGGTTTTATTCACACTTTATATAAACAGTCTTTTTTCCTTATACACAAAGGGATCAATAGTTAGTTTCGCAGATGATACGGCCATCTTATACAAAGAAGATACGTGGACCAATTTAAAAAATACAGCAGAAAATGATTTTCAGCTAATAAAAAAGTGGTTTGATTCCAACCTTCTTACAGTAAACTTAAATAAAACAAAATATCTACCTTTTGCATCTTACGCAAACAACCTTCCTGACTTTGGTCCATTACAAATTGATGCTGATACAGAAATTCCAGAAGCACAGTCAATTAAATATTTAGGTATAGTTATAGATAGACACCTGCGATGGGATATACAAGTAAATCATATTATAAAAAAGCTTAGAGGATTACTACCACGTTTTAAATATTTAAAAAATTACCTAGATATTAAGCAATTACAAACTATATACTACGCTTTAGTTCAAAGCCAATTGTCATATGGAATAATCAGTTGGGGAGGGGTAAATGACTGTCACCTTAAGAACCTAAACACTATCCAGAAGTGGATACTAAAGATTATATATAACAAACCATATATGTATTCAAGTGATGAACTATATAAAATAAGCAATATTTTGGATATCCGACAACTATTTTGTTTTAACATTTTAATACACAATTTTAAAAATAAAATACATTATAATTTAACTGATCATAAATATCAAACAAGGAACAAAACTAATAGCACGTATCAGAAACCAAGATGCTTAAAAACGATAGGTAAAAGACATTTTTCTTACCTTGCACCATGTATTCACAACATCTTACCAGTGAATCTCAAAAATATTCAGAAAATAAATGTTTACAAACAGGAAATAAAGAAATGGTTGCTCCTTACACCAAGACAAACCATACATACTCTTATTAATCAAAATTAAAAAAAATACAAATAAAAATTTAAACATAAGTTAGTGGTATATATTTTTGTGTGTGTGTGTGTGTGAACGCGCGCTCACATGCTCTTGTGTGTGCGTGCGTGTGTATCACAAACAAGTAGGCATTGTGCCTATTTTTGTGAATTTTCGTTGTTTATTTTTCAAATGTTATTAATTAACACATTAAATTTTTTACTTTTCTAAAAAATATATATGTATATGTGTGTATGTATGTATATATATGTATATATATATATACATATATGTGTGTGTATGCATGTATGTATGTATATATGAATTATTATATGAATTATTGTACAACTTTGTAATTAACTAGATTGTAAATATTTTGAAAATAAACACTATTATTATTATTATTATTACGTAGAAAAAGTGTATTTTTGGCATTTGACATATGGCGTTCATGATTACAATTATTCAATTAATTCCGGATTAGATCTAGGGTTTGTCTTATTTAAATTTTTAATGAAAATTGTCATTTCTTAGTTTCCATACCTTTATATGACATAGAGATGTCTCTGTCTGTTATAAAAATGATAATAGAATATATGGATTCTTATTCACATGGTGGTAGAAAAAATAGTGAGTTCATTCATTTGTAAACACTGACGTGGTTATTGTCA
The DNA here is from genome assembly GCA_936432065.2 of Rutpela maculata. Lineage (NCBI taxonomy): Eukaryota > Metazoa > Arthropoda > Insecta > Coleoptera > Cerambycidae > Rutpela > Rutpela maculata. Next base: position 91,954,449 of record OW386286.2, read on the forward strand.
TCGACTACAGTCACGGTCAACATATTCCAAGGCTCAACCGTTCAATAGATATGCAGTTTTGCACTTGGTTCATAAATATTGCGATATACCGGTCTGAATAATAATCTTTTGTTAAGTGTCCTTTATAAAGCATAGAGACATAATTTTCAATTATATTATTTTCTTCTCTCGTTTGTTGATCATATTACCAAGAAACATTTAAGTGTGGATATGCTAAGAGTGAAAAATTTACAGAAAGTCATTAAAGTTGTTCTGCATTTTTATTTTTTCTTAAATAGTAATTAGTAATTTAAAAGTACTAATGCGTTACAAACATGGGTCAAACAATTTTTTTTCTTGGATTGATAATTTTTTTACCCTTAAAGTTGATATATATTTTCAAAAATAGTGGCACTGTAAAATAATCTGAATCTGTACCTGCAGTCTTTTTTAACTGATTTCATGAAATTTTAAAAAAGCAGGAGGTTCTCAACTCCACCCATGTAAATATTTTCTTCGATTGAAATTTCAATGAATTATTTCTTAAATTGCTCGATGACGGTCCCTTATTAATTTCATCGAGCTACGTCTAGTGTAAATAGTGAGCAATAATTGGAAACATGATTTTTTTTTGTCGAGAATTTAGCGAAGTCTTTAATGATAATTTTATTGTTAAAGAACAATGTTAAAAATGATCAAATTTTTGCACCTAACATTATAACAAATGTATTTATAAATTATATCTAATTAATATTTATTCCATTTCATTTTAGGTAAATAAAAATAGTTGATTTTCGAACATTTTAGAAGTTTTTTATGCAAAACTTTTCTCGATACATCCACCCAATATTTATGAAGGAGAAGTGGGAAAACGAATAGAAGTTTCACTGTAACTAATTTACTAAGGTATAGCAGATAGAATAAAACTCTCTTGCATTAATATCGGGTTGATATATCCAGCAAATTTTTGCAAAAAAATCTTTTAAAATATTCGAAAACCAACTATTTTTATTTACTTAAAATGAAATTGAATTAATATTAAGTATATAAATACATTCGTAATAATGTTATATTTATATGTACAGGGTGATTTACCACGACGTGCGGAAAATAAAATGGCATTCTAGTCTTATATACGGGAAAGTTCATGCAAAATTTTAGAGTAATTTAGTAATTTTTGTTGCATTAAAACTTGCATACGCTACTGTTACTCGTGTGGTCAGTGAAAGGGTAAGGAACTTAGTTGAGAAAGAATGTAGAGGAGATGTTTACATTTCCTTAATTGGCATAAAAAGTTAAGCCGGCTCGTCCTCAAAGTGCCGCATTTTTTGCTTTCCGTTGAACGCCGCGGCAGGTACAAGGTACGGCCGAGTCTGGTGTTTTTTTGTTATCGACGGGTTTAAGTAAATATCCTCCTTGTTATTGTAGAGTTCACTGGCATAGGGTCAATGTGTCGAAATACATTGAGAATATTACAATTACATTTTAATTTGTATTCGTAGATCGATGTTCTATACGCCATTCGGCGCTTAGAACAGTGCATTTAATGTAACATTTTCTTTGACTTTCCATTACTGTTACGTTTTGTGCTGTGCTGTGGTCTACAAAAATTATTTTGGTTTTTGCTATTTTTGTAGTGTGATTAAAACCAAAAAGTTACTTCTACCCTCTCCAGCTCTGCTGTCAGTCCCAAGGGAAGTGATACGGTTGCACCGCGTTACGTCAGATTAGTTAAAGTCATAGGTGGCGCATTCCTACAAAAAATAAGGTAATTTCTGTAATTTTTCATTCATTTTTTTAACTCCTTTCAGTGGGGACAACCTACTGATAAATTTTTCGCATGTCGTGGTAAATCATCCTGTATACAGCGTGATCTACCAAGAAATGCGGAAAATAAAATGGTGAAGTAGTCTTCAATGTGGGAAAGCCCCTGCAAAATTTTAGAGGATTCTGAGGTAATTTAGTATATTAAATTATTAGTTAATTTGCGAAGATACACTACTGATATTGAGTAAGTCCTGACCTACTCCTGAATAGGTCGACGAACTTACTTGTAAAAGAACGTATTCGAATTGTTTACTTACATTTCCTTAATTGGCATAAAAGGTGAAGCCGGCCGGCGAGATCAAAAAAGGTGGTCTACACACGATCGAACGGCCGGGAGTCAACATTGTCGGTACGCTTTGAAGATAATTGGAATTCCAGCGGACGAACAATAGGGACACCGCCGCGCGCCGTGTCATTGACCGGTTTAACTAAATATCTCGTATATCTGCTTGTCGCTTCAACATGGGGTCAATGTCTTCGATTTATTTCGCTATTTTTGTAGTGTCATTTGGTTGAAACCAAAAAGTCACTTCTATCTTATCCAGCTTTGCTGTCAGTAGTGTCAATCCCAAGTCTGATAAAGTGATATGGTTGTACCGCGTTACGTTAGATTAGTTAAAGTCATTGGCGGCGGATTTCTACAAAAAAATAAGGTAATTTTTTTGGTTATTTTTTTTTAATTTTTCATTTTTTTAACTCCTTTTGGTGGGAACAACCTACTATTAAATTTTCCGCATGTCATGGTAGATCACGTTGTATAGTAGAACTTTTCACTCAACGATATAGTGAATTTAAATAATGTTCCCGACTCTTTTCGGATAAATAAGTATTTATTTAAGCTATTTTGGGGCCAAAACAACTATTTTATGCTATCGATTTACTTTTATCAGAGGAGCAAAAATTTTATCGTTTTTAACATTGTTCTTTTATTTTGTGATAAAAAATTCAAATTTCTTCGAAATCGAATTAAAATTGGTAGCTAGTTTAGAATTAGATGATAAAGAATCGATGCCAGAAGTTAAGAATTCAAATTGGCTAATCCAATATGGCTGCTATAATTGCACTATTTTTGCATATTTACATGAAATTTGATACATAGTAATTTCAGGTTTCTCTGATAACGAGACTAATGTTAAAGCTTAAAAAGTCACGACTGTGTAGAAGCTAAATAAAGAGACCACTAAAAAAGGTGAAAAAAATTTTTGAAAAAAAAATGAACCGCTTTCAGAAAAGATCTAAAAGTTATGAAATAAAATTTCGCGGTTACCCAGTTAATTGATCCGCGTTACCTAATATCGATATTGGGGTCGCGGTCGATGTAAAAATGAACAAATAACGAATTCAATGTATTTTTAACCGACTTTCATGTTAATCTGATTTATATGCCAATTCTATTTGCCTAATTTGTTTTATTTGCATGGATGACAGAAAAGAAGGGACGGATTTTATCAACGGTTTGTCGACACCACCCAGAGAAATTATCTACAACTCTGAAATGGGTAATCCATTTTTATATAACTCATTTCCGGAGAATAATTATTTGTATTTCAGTTATAAGAGAGTGAATTGTCCTGTACCGATTACACAGCTCCACAAAATAAAAAAAGTGGTCTGTTCCTGAACTCCATTGGGTGACCCATGTATTTCGACGTGATGAATACGAATCAAGTGTCCGTTTAGTTCCATCATCAACCATTTTTTTGTAAATCGTGAAATAACCCAAAAAAATCATAATTTAGGTTATTTTCGCGATTTACTAAAAATTGGTGGGTGATGAAACTAAACGGACATCTGATTCGCATTCAGCATGTCAACATATATGAAGCTTACCCAGTGGAGTCCCAGAAACAGCCACTTTTTGTTTGTTTGTGTAATATATTTGCATACGCGGTTTTCTATAAAATGGCGGAGGATCCGATGATATTCATATATTATACAGGCGCACACGTAATCGTAATCGATAACTACGCGTTAACAAGATATCTATGGAAAATAAAGAATCGATTTTATCACTGGTTTTGTGACACACCCTGAAAAATCATCAATTACTCCAGAACCGTTCGATATGTTGAAAAAAATGCTAATAAAATGGGATATCCATCTTGTTTTCGAGGAATATTCTGTATTCCAGATATGAGAAATTGAATTATTCTGACATAGTATGGGAGCCCACCGACAAAAATGGAACATATCAGCCAGAGAGTCAAAAATTGGTGGGGATGCTTACCAAGTCATTCTCTGAACGTGTGTAGTCGATCATAGCAATCTGGGTTGCAACTGGCTTAAATAATTTCTAAAATAACCGAATCAGAAATTTGAAAAAAAAAAAAAAGATATATCCTACATAAGACAACAAACAACTTTTCTCTTTCCTCCCGAGCGCATCCTTTCGGCGTAAAAAATTATTGAAATTAGAAAAAATCGACTTCTTGAGGACAATTTCTGGCGAAAATTGCAAAGAGCAAAAGATTGATATTTTTTAGCGTAAAGTAGTATTACTATGAGAAGATGCCAGTAAAAAATATGCGCAAAAACGAGTTTGTGCGCTCCATCATTCTAAGCCAATGAGAAACAATTACGTGACATTCAATGTCAACACCAGTGGCGGCGATGCCCTGCAGTAGAGCGGCGGTGACGGTAATAATAATAATAAAACAACTTTATTAGGCAAAGTTTAGTAGAACTTACTATTATTACACTTCTCCTGAACAAAGGTTACTCGTAACAGTTGTCAAGTTTTAATCTACTCCATTTTCACAGTTCCTTGGCCGCGAAACTTTTATTGCAATTACACATCCCTATACCCCAGATAAAGCTATGCCACTGGTAAAAATATTCGCGCATTTTGGCTCCACCCTGACATCTTCTCATAGTAATACTAGTCTAAAATCGAAATCCACTATAGAAAATAACAAAAAAATGTATTACCACGTAAAAGCGGCTACCCCTGCACCGCCGCAACCCGGATTGCTGTGACCGACTACACACGTCCAGAGAATGATTTGATAAGCATCACCACCAATTTTTGACTCTCCAGCTTATGTGTTCCCTAACATAACTAGCTTAATAGATATAATTGCTGTAGAAATATCATGTAAAGTGATTAATACAGAGGTCATTAGTCTTCCAGAAAATATCACAGATCACAAACTAGTTTTTGCTATTTTAGATATGCCTAAGTTTAGGTCGCCTAAAAAGACTATTACTTACAGAGATTATAAAAATATAAATCTACAGCATTTTTAGCTAGATTGTAGGGCCATAAATTGGAATGTTATATATGAATCAAATGACTGATGAAAAAATTTATCACTTTAACCAATTAATTTTAAGTTTATTAGATGCGCATGCGCCTATCGTAACTAAATCTGTCACCAAGAGACCATACACTCCTTGGATTACAGACACTATAAAGACACTTATTAAGCTTAGAAATAAAGCTCACTTAAAATATGAAAAAAATAAAACAGAAGCAAATTTAAATTATTACAAGCAATTGCGAAATTACACTAAGTGTGCTATACGTAGAGAAAAATGTACGTATTTTAACTGCTTAAAAAAGGACTCAAAAAAATTATGGGTTGCAGCCAAGAAACTTAATGTAACTCAGTTACCGAATTTTCAATTGCCTACTTTGAGGAACCCCAATTTGTTTAATGATTATTTTATTTCCACCTCTAACTTGCCTTCAACATTAAGCGACAATACTCTAAATTATTATGAAAATAATATTCATCCGGATATTGAGAGTGAACTAAAATTTAATTTAGTAGATGAAGTGTCATTATTGAGAATAACTAACTCCATAAAAACTAATGCTAGTGGGGTGGATGGTCTCTCAATAGTTGATATTAAATTGTGCATACCGTACTGTGTTCCGAATATACTGCATATAATAAACCAAGTAATAATTCAAAAAAAAAATTCCTGCATTATGGAAACACGCATTGGTTAAACCTGTTGCCAACAACAATAATCCCACTGATTTTTCTGATTTTAGGTCAATTAGCTTGCTGTCTGTTATATCTAAAATATTAGAGAGACATAATTATAACCAAATCATTGACTTCTTAAATAAAAATAAATTAGTTTCAAACATACAATCGGGATTTCGAAAAAATCATTCCACATCAACAGCGTTAAGACATTTAGTAGATGATTTTCTTAGAAACATTGATGGTGGAAAATGTATATGATTGGTACTGATAGATTTTTCATTCTATACTATTGGCAAAACTTCATTATCTTGGGTTTCCTAAATTTGCGACAGATTTCATGAACAATTACTTAAATGGGAGAAAACAACCTGTGGTTATAGATGATGATGGTACTCGAAATGTGTCACGTTTGCAAAACTTAAATTCAGGTGTTCCTCAAGGTTCAATCTTGGGACCACTGTTGTTTACCTTGTACGTTTCCGATATTTCAGATGTAGTCACCAGTTGTCAACTACATCAGTATGCAGATGACTCGCAAATATACAAATCTTTTAATTTCCAAGAGTGGCGAGATGTTTTAACACTAATAAACCAAGACTTAAAAAAAATTTCTAAGTATTCTTCTAACCACAATTTAAAACTAAACCCTGAAAAATCGCAAGTAATGTTAATAGGTACATCTGTCGCATTAAAAAAATTATCAGAAGTTTCATTTGATGTTAATTTAAATAATAAAGTCCTTCCTGTTGTAAATGAGGCAAAAAATGTAGGTACATCTGTCGCATTAAAAAAATTATCAGAAGTTTCATTTGATGTTAATTTAAATAATAAAGTCCTTCCTGTTGTAAATGAGGCAAAAAATGTAGGGCTTTGGTTAGGCTCAACGCTAGGCTTTGAAAAACATATTTTATCCAAATTGAAATTCGTTTACAGTCGATTCAAAAAATTATACAGTTTTGCGAAAGACATATCTAGAGAGTGTAAATCAAAATTTTGTGATTCACTCGTATTATCTTTAGTTGATTATGGTGATGTTGTATATGGAAAGTTATTATCGGCGACAGCAAAATAGAAAATTCAAAAACTTCAAAATTCATGTATGCGTTATATTTACAGTATCCCATATAGACAACATATATCACCACATCTAAATAAACATAGCATATTAAATATGGAAAATCGCAGACGTTTACACATGCTCACACTTGTATGGTGAATAATTCATAATGATGAACCTCAGTAATTAAGAAATAAGTTAATTTCACGAGATCACTTGCATAATACAAGATACATACAAAATTTTTTGGTGCCTCAGCATAAAACTGCGATTTTTCAAAGGACATCATTTACGTATTTTGCATTTCATCTTTGGAATGAACTTCCAAATGAATATAAACAATATAAATCAAAAAAAAAATTATTAAAGTTGTCAAAAATTACATTTTGGCTGATCACAGGCAGGAGACTTGATGCTGCGTTGTGGCTGCGCGTATATTTCTTTCTTTTCCGATATAATTTCATTTACTTTTAACGTTTTTGCTTCGCTTCGCGGGGTCTGCTCGTTCCCCTTGTCTGCTCGCATGTCTGAGTGCTGCTGCTGCTATTATTAAGGTTGGGGGTAGCTCGTCTCCTGGCGTCGGTGATAGACCCTGGTAGCGGAAGTAGGCCGACGTTAAACAGTTAAAAAAAAAAAAAAAAAAAAAAAAAAAAAAAAAAAAAAAAAAAAAAAAAAACATTTGTTAGATTACAATTCATTACTGAATATTAAAAAATAAAACAATAATTTTTTTTTCCTGAAATTTTAGATTTATATGTATTAATATTTTTTTATAATCTTAGATTTAGGTTATTTGTATTTGGGCAAATGGAAGAAGAGCTCTACAGTTCAATTTGTACCATTTTTACTTTGAGTAAAATAAATGTATTATTATTATTATTATTATTATTATTAACATGCTTCCGTTGCGATGCCTGTAACTACCATATGAAGCGCACTGTAGTTAAGAGAGTCATATATGTAAAAAATCGAACGAGAAATTGAATGGCTTAACCATATCTCGATATCTCTACAAATTACCGAGACATCCACTCAAAAGCACGAAATTACAGACAGATAAGGAATTTTCGGCCGCAAATATTTTTTTTTCGTAATACATAAAAATCACAATATTTCAGGTGGAATGTTGTCGCCGAATAAAATCAATTCAACTGCACTACTAGTCTCGGGTCTACCTGCATGGAACGATTGCCTTTATTTCAATTTTTGTACAGTTTTCTGGGAAATAGCGGCAATTTTTGAATTGTAGGGGTTTAGTATTTAAATTAATATTAGGAACTTCTAAAAAACATTCAAATGCGTGACTGTTTGTATATTGGAGGATTGTTTTTCTTCTTTGGTATATTGATTTGGAATTTTTTATTAATGTTATATTTTGGGACTAAAGCATCCCGTGGGCATTAATTTATTAAAATTAAATTAATGAATTAAATTAAATTTAAAAAAATTTTGCGTCAATTTGTAAATTCAATTCCAAAAAATGATTTTAAACAATTTGCCCAATTTTGTTCGTTTCGCTTCGTGAAACAGAGCATGGGTAGGGTACTCCGATCAAAGAACGTATTTCTAGATACAGCTATCTCTTCAGTAGATACCTTGTTTGCTCCTAACATAGTCACATTATATGTCTATTAAAAAGCATAGATAAACATAACATCCCATAAGCAACAGGGCGGGTATGTGTAGAAGGGTAAATATTTTCATCAAAATGAATTATTGTAATTCCTGCATTACCTGCTCTTTATACAACAATGTGATGCAGGCATGAACTGTTACAGTACGACGATATATTTCAAATTTAATTAACCTAAACTTTGATGGTGAGAAGTTGTTGTAGAACTCTCCAAAATCGTCCTAAGTTGAAGACATAATCAAAATTCGACTTAGGCAAAAATTTCATTTAAAGACATTTTTGGGAGTCTGCAGAGGCGCAGATCAGTCCACAAGGGCCGTTTTGGGTTCTATAAGGCGTTGGAAATGACCAGGTGAAAATTCGAAGAAACACCGAATTTTCACTTAGGAAAAATGTTTTTGGTTCAGAATATGAGAGTAGAAGTATATAATGACAAAGATTTATGAATAATATACTTTTTCAAAGGTACCATAAATTGGACTTTGAAAAATAATATTTTTGGAAGGGCGTCAAAATTTGGCCCAGGAATCGATTTATCGAAAGTACGCCAAAGTTTCACTTGCAGACTAAATTTTCAAAACTGCGTTGAAATTTGGCTTGAAGATCGATTTTTCAAAAGTACGCCAAAATTTCACCCGCAGATTAACTTTTCAAAAGTACCTTGAAATTTGGCTTGAAAATCGATTTTTCAAAAGTACGCCAAAATTTCACCCGCGGATTAACTTTTCAAAAGTACCTTGAAATTTGGCTTGAAAATCGATTTTTCAAAAGTACGCCAAAATTTCACCCGCAGATTAGTTTTTCAAAAGTACCTTGAAATTTGGCTCGAAAATGGATTTTTCAAAAGTACCACAAAGTCAGTTTAAAAAGTACCACGAAAATATAATTTAAATTATTTTTTATTTTTATTCCTCAACCAAAGACATTGACCTTTGAGGTACGGTCATTGAAAGCCCAATTCTAAAGTATGAGCATAAAATTTTAATGATGCACTGCATCCAAAAGGCAAAATAGAAGATTTTGTCAAAGCCGGCGTAGTGCCGATAAGCAATGCACATGTGCAAGGCCGGTTTCTCGCATAGAAAGAGTTTGGATTGACCCAGCGGCTCGCAATTTGGTCGAGCGCGTTGAGTGGTCCAGACAAAGCGATGGTAGAAAAGCCAATAACAGGGCTTTTCAAATGACAAAGTTATAGAGGAAAACGCCTTGTGCATAAAAATCCGAAAATTCAATTTTGCCTAAAAGTCGCTCGAAGGTGAGACGCTGCCAAATCGATAATATTGAACGACTGTGATAAGGGCTAGTAAGTCGTGGACTGATCGAACGCCACTCAACTTATGCAGTAATAAGTCCTCTGAATGTGTTTGAGTACGTGAATCTCCACGATACAAGAACTTTATAGCTAAGTAGTCTCTAGCGAAACTAAATTCATTTAGTAAAACTTTTTTAAGTTAATTTCAGTCAGCCTTAATTATTCATTTACCCAGAGTCTGAAATGATTCTAAAAGCTCGCATTTTGATTCTGAGAAGGTATGTATGAATCTTTTCTACCTAATCGATCGTTAGCGTGAGCGCTCTCGCTTGTATGGTCTGAAAGTCACTACCTTGATTGGGGAAGGCACGATTCTTATCTTGAGAATTTTGTATAACCAATTCTGTTAAATAAACGGATTCTTTGAACTATTGTTTCTTAATTGATCTTGAGGCCTGTTGACGGTCTATAATCCCTGGAACTTTCGTATAGAAAACCGGATGTGTCGAGTTAATTCGCATTAACGTGCGACCTTCTGGTTGCTTTACGGAGGTTTGATAGGGATTTTTTTATGCGTTTTTTGAGAAATATATTCCGTTATTAATGGACCAAAACGTGATTTCCGCGTACCAAAACTAATCCCTCCGCAGAGAAATTCTTCGGTTGGGATTTTTTTATGCAAAAATTCAGGAAATTAAGAGGTGCCTAAACCCCTAACGAGGGAATTCAGATCCAGAGAGAGCGTAGTTTCCGATCTGTGGTAGTGCAGCCTTGGTCCATTACTCGGCTACCGAAGTGCATCTTATCTCGAACCCGCCTGGGAGGTAGAAGAACGGGGTAATACGCGACTGGCGCCCCCTGAGAAATAAATTGGTGTCGCGTCATTTTGACGCCCGGTAGTGCGTTCTTCTACAAGAAGTCAGGGAGGTATAACACCAGTCCTAGACTAGATCACCGAAGTGCAGCAACGTCGCGCGCGGTGAGGACTTGGATAGGTGATGGTGGTCAGACCATCTAAGGGGCACTGCGCAGCGATAAGTTGCTAGCAATGTTAGTAAGAACACCTTACGGGCAATACAGTGTGAGCACAATACAGGAGGCTGCAGTGACCTCGGAGTAGTATACAGACGAGCCCGGGGAGGGAGGGGGCTTTAGTCAGTAAGAGTCTGACACTTCCAATATACCATTGATTGATTGGAGCCCATGAGCCCTCTTAGTAAAAAAAAACCTAAACTTTGAAATTTATCTATTGTTGCAAATCTATAAAATGTCTCTTCATTCATTAAAATTACATTTCTCTATTCTTCCTGAAAGTTTACATGTAATAAGAGGGTAAATATTATACATATTTACATTGCTAAATTGTTAATATTTTTTATTTGAATGTTGGTCTTTATAATGTATCATGTTTCTGCACTATTGAATGGCATATTTAATAAATACACTACAAATTAGACAAACCTCAAATTCAATATCATCATTCAATTCAAGTAAAAAAAACATTTGGAGGCCTTTGGTGCTTGTACACACACTAAATCACAATTTTATTTTTTTCACCCACTTTAATAATGGGGTGGGGATGGTGATGGGGGTGGCCATAGCCAAAAAACTTTTAAGACCTTAGTTTCTCTTATATATACTAAATACCAATTTTATGGACTCTTACTTGATTGATTTACCCATTTACCCTCATTTACCTCAATTTACCCCCCCAATCCTTCACCGGAATAAGATCAGAATTTAATCTAGTATAATTTCGACATTTCATGATATTTTAAGTCCATTTGAACAATAAAAATGTTTAAACAATATTATTACGTTACTATAATTCCACTGGATGTGGAAATAATAGCAATGAAATTAACATAGCCCACATATATAATGTTTTGTGTGATAAACACATTTTTGTTCTTGTGTAATTTCCATGGATTGAAGTTTATCCAAGAAAATAAATATGTATTTTTTAAAATAAAAATATTGTACCTAATTTATATAATAATTTTCGGTAGAATTTTCATAACCTCTAGGTACATAACCGCAGATTTAACAAATATAATAGGTAGAGAGTACACATGTTTTATTCTAAGGGAATTATGTATTGAAAGAATATTAAAATTTAATTGCTATTCGCCTTATTACAACTGAATACAGAACCACATCATGTTACGACTATGAAGTTTATTCTGACTTATGATATGAATAGATCGATTTACTTTTTTCTACTATTTTAGTGGCGGAGACGTCAAACGGAGATCACTATAATACAACTGAACCGATCATATCCGAAACGTTACGAATCAGGAACTTATGGGAAGTGCCTTAGACTGACTATCTCAGCAACAAACAAACCAATACATATTATGTATCTAGATAAGTTCTTTGATCGGAGGTAGGGTATCTTTATCAGTCAATTAGATACTGTGGTGGATCCATAAGGGGGGGGGGCACAGGGGCACGTGTGTCCCCCTTCCTGTTGTTTATTTTGGTATTCGCTTTTTATTAAATAAAAGTGATTTATGAACAATAATGTTAATTGTTACAGTACTGTATATACTATATACATATGTACGGCACGTCCCTCCCCCCCGTCGTTTATTTTGGCAAAAAAGCTGGTGCACGAAAAATTTGTTGTGATTTTTCATCTCTGAGTGGAAAATTTGTTCGTGATTTTGTCCCTCCACTCACGCATTGTAAAAAGCCAATTATAGCTTGTGGTTCATTTTTGATGGTTGTGCTCTCGCCGTTCATTTATTCTTAATCCGCCGCTTATTAGATATTAGCTTTAGAAACCATCTTTGTGATATTATTTAATTTGAATTACTGAGGAAGTTATCATTTATTCCTCCCCATCTAACAATTCCGTAACCAAGGTGGATTGAACACGTGAATAATATGATGTGTTTAAATAAAGTGTATATAAAACCGCCGCCCAAGGAATCACTACTTCCACATCCAAATTTTCCATCGAAGTCTCTCACAACGAAAAAATTTTGCATGCGGAAATAGGGAGTGGATGAAGCAAAAAAGTTTTTTGAGGTTTTTGGTTCTTGTACACACAGTAAATCATATTTTTTTTTTTCAACTTCTTTAATATTGAGGTGAGGGTGATAACGGGGGTGACTAACGTTAAAAATTTTTTTTGAGACCTTATAGCTTCTCTTGTACCTATATACTAAATACCAATTTTGTGGACTCTTACCTATTTAATTTGTTTATTTACCCCCATTGATTCCAATTTAACCTCCAACCCTTCAACGGAATGAGATGAAAATATAATCTAGTTCCAGATCACGTTAAAATACATACGTGTACCAAATTTCAAGTTAATATCTTAGACGGTTCCAGAGTAATCGTGCGCACAAAAAAGTTACAGACAGACCGACAGATAGAATTTTTCTTCGCTCAAACTCAAAATCTCGAAGTTTCATGACATTCGAAGCCTATTTGAAAAATAAAAATTTTCAAGATTTTTTTTCCTTACTGGATGTGGAAATAAAATTGATAATAACTGCCTAAGTTTGTTACTTTAATAAACACATAAAACATCTATCAGTTTATCGGTTATGCTTCATATATTTACTGTCAAATCCTTTAATTCTTCAAAAAATAGGATTCTTTTCAAAAAATGACCCAAAATTACGTTTTAATTATTTTTTCAAGTGCAGTAATGAAGACAGACAATTTAATAAACCGCTTAAGTGGAACATCCCATATAATACCGGGCTTGTTTTATTAACATAAGAAATTCAATACACATATTATGAGTTCAGGATAATGAACGCAAACATCAATTTCGAGAACATTTCACACCTAATCGAGTGACCAGCACAGGTGGTCCATTCTGCATACCGAACTAGCACTTCAACATGGGATAAGTTATCTTAGGCTAGTTTGTCACGATTAGAGAGTTTACCTAATCCACGTGAAACAAGCCGAATTTCCAAATATTGGCCCAGTCGATGCTACCGCCGGACCGGTGACCGACTGCCTTTATTATCGCTGGTATTTCAAAATGTTTACTTTCAGTTTCAAGAGCTTAATTGTCTGCCCACCTTCACTATTCACTACCAAATCGGGATGAATCGGGGAACCAACCGTTTCGAAGGATGAATGAAATGAGTGGCAGATTTAATTATGGCAAGGAAATCGCCTGAAATAATATTTAGTCAGTCGTTCAAGGAAGCGTGAAAGGATTCTTGTAATAATAACTAAGTAGATGTGGTTTAAAGGTCTGAATAAAGTCATTGGAACATTGAAAAACTGTCACAAACGTAACCTTTTTTTAAATTTGTTACATGGTAATGGAAAGTAGCTAATATAAAAATATCGAATAGATTCTTCGAATTGAATGCAAAATTTAAATCTGATTGTATCAGTGATTTTTACGAAAGCACAGACAGGCCGTGCTATTCATATATTCTTTCTAACTCGGAATTCTCAATTGTAAGGTGGAATTCACTGTTAAGTCGGAAGCTTTCTAAAGCACCCTACTGTCTTATTTATTATATTCCTAATTAACCTTCGGTTAATTAGAATAGGGAACTGAGATCATAAAACTGAATCAAACGAAACGTCCGGGATTTACGAAATCAGTCATAACGATTGCAAGTATGTTGGACTACAGAAACGTACTAGTACATCTCAAAAATGGAAAAACTGAAAAATTTAGTATTGGTGAGCCCAGCACAACAACCATGGAATAGATATCAACAGCTTAAAGTTAATAATAATAGGCAACTGGATGCATTTGAAAGTGTAGAAATTGCTAAATGTAAAAGCAGTATGAATAGTAATAAAGTAAAGAAAAAAAAATGAGGCCTTTGGTTATTGTACACAATTTTATTTTGTTTCACCCCCGTCAATCATGGGTGGGGGTAGCTAATGCCAAACAAATTTTTGAGACCTTAGCTTCTTTTATATATACTAAATACTAATTTCATGGATAATCTTTACTTGCTCGATTTACCTATTTACCCCCATTTAGCCGAATTTCCCTCCCAACCCTTCAACCGAATAAGATGAAAATATAATCCAGTTCCAGATCTCGTTAAAACACATACCTGTACGAAATTTTAGGTCAATATCTTAAACGGTTCCAGAGTAATCGTGGGCACAAAAAAAGTTACAGACAGACCAACACACAGACAGAAATTTATTTTTGCTCAAACTTAAAATGTCAACATTCTAAGCCTATTTGAACAATAAAAATTCCTTCAAAACATTTTGCTGTTAAAGTAATTACACTGGCACACAAAATTTTAAAAAATGTTTTTTCCAGAAATCAAAATACCATATTAGTACAGTAACTAGTAGACTGGCGGTACATGACCAGTCAGGTGCAACGTTTTTAAAATGCATGCCAATCATATATATGAATGAAATTACCGTGAATATGCCAGAAACGCAAATTTTAGGCAGTCGTTGCGTGCAGAAAGGTGGGCAAAACGATTTTTTTTGTTTATTTTTTTTGTGTTTTTTTTTTATTATTTAAAGTGGATGCCAAGAGTGCCAAACGAAAAGCCTTTAAAAAAATCCAAAATCAGAATCATCCAAAATCAAGAACACCAACAAATGTTACGATTTAATGTGCACATCAACGTGTGTTTTGCGCGCGTAAACTGCATGCCAATGAATTTTCGCTGGATTCTTTTTCACGGCTTTTCATTTGGCACTATTGGCATCCACTTTAAATTAAAAAAAAAACACAAACAAAATAAACAAAAAAAATTGATTTGCACAGCCTTCTGCACGCGACGACTGCCTAAAATTTGCGTTTCTGGCATATTCACGGTAATTTCATTGGCATGCATTTTAAAAACGTTGCACCTGACTGGTCATGTACCGCCAATCTATAGAGGTTTTAACTTCGGAATAATGTCATATTGAACGGATTTCGTTCATTTTTGGCAGTATTATAGTAAATGCTTCACAGAAAAGTTTATATATTGTACGGGGTCTTGCTAATTTATTGCCCACCCCTTCTCAGGGGGTGTCACTTAAAATATATATATATATATATATATATATATATATATATATATATATATATATATATATATATATTGGACCTGAAAAAAAATTTTAAGAAGAAAAGGTTTTTTTTTCACATAAATTGACAGTTTTTAAGTTATAACGACTTCAAAATTGCGACTTTAGCTTAAAAAAAAAAAGTATTTCCAAACGGCTTTCGTCAAGTATCTCAAAAAGTATTACTTTATCGAAAAAATGTTACAGACCAATTAAGAAAGTACAAGGAGAATTAATTGCATTTTTTGTATATTGATGTATTGATTTCGGAGATATTTAAGTTTATACTTTGCATCCAAGTGTTTCGAAATTAATTTTAAAGTTTAAAATGCATTTTTTTTAAATCAAGGGCTTTAAATGAGCAAAAAATTCGAGCATCTAGATAATGCTACATTTTAACGAAAAACTGAATTTGAGATTATTTTTTTTAAATTACTAGCTAATTAGAGTAACAAAATTGCGACCTTTTTGTATAAAAAAATATAAATACGCATATTTTTCCGTCATAATTTCTTTATCTCTTATGCTACAGAAACGAGTACAAAATAATTTGAAAGCGCAATTAATTGTCTTTAATTTCATTTCTTATCATGCGTGACGTAGGTGTCACAATTTCTGAAATATTTAACATTTAAACTGCGTTTTTCGCCTCATAAACGTTCGGACGCCATTTGTAAACTCTCATATCTCCGAAACTATTAAATCTATGTAAATAAATGAAAAACCGAAATTCATTATCAGTTTATGAGCTTTATCTCTACCCATTTTTCAATAAAACTAATATTTATTGAGATATTTGTAAAAAAATTACGTGTTATCGAAAATACCTTTATAGTTTAAACTGTAATTTTCTCTAAAGCAAGTGCTGTATACAAACGAAAAAATTTGAGCATCTACGTCATGTTATATATTAATGAGAAACAGGGTTTGAAATTCCTTTTCTTATTATTTACTAGCTAATTACAGTAACAAAATGGCGACTTTGTGAAGACGCACATTGCTTCGGTCATAACTTCTATGTATTTTATGCTACAGAAACAAATTAAAAAACAGTTGAAAGATTAATTATTATTCTACCTATTAGCATTCTTGACGTGGGTGTCACAGTTTCTGAGATATTTAACTCTCACTCTAAATAATTATCTTATGAACAAATATATGCCAAATATAAACTTAAATATCTCCGAAATTATTAATCCTACATCAATAAACAAAAAATATAATTAATTGCCAGTTTGTACTTTCTGTAGTTGGTCTGTAACAACTTTTCGATAAAGCAATACTTTGTGAGATACTTGACGAAAGCCTTTTGGAAATGCCTTTTTTTTTTAAGCTAAAATCGCAATTTCGAATTCGAAACTTAAAAACTATCAATTTATATGAAAAATTGCATAGAACCTTTTGTTCTTAAAATTTGATTCTTTTTCAGCTCCAATAAATACATATATTTTTTAAGTGCCAGCCCCTGAGAAGGGGTGGCATCCACCCCCTATGAATTAGCAAGCTCCCGTACAATATAGAAACTTTTCTGTGAAGCATTTATATACCGCCAAAAATGATCGAAATACGTTCAATATGACATTTGCATATTTTTTACCTGTATGTACTGTATTATATACCCATATATTTGAACCACTGAACACGAATTCGAGGTCTAAATTGCGAAATTCCTCACCATTTTTGTTACCGCTAAAAACATCGTATTTAGGCACTTCTTTGCAATTTGTCCGAAATAAGAAATATCTGAAGACCTAAACTTCTCAACAAATGAGTACTTCTTTTTAACCGACTTCATATGGCTCCAGTGGTGGTCCCTTATTAATTTGAGATTTTATTAGTCGAGAATTTGGCGAAGGCGCCAGTTATATACATCAAAAACGAAATTAACTGCCAGGGCCTCTTAACCGCTTATCATTCACTTGTGTACTTAGTCTTAAACTACAATATTTTAATTTGGGGCCACTCAACCGATATAAGTAGAATTTTTATAATGCAAAAACGAATTGTCAGAATAATTTTTAATCTACAATTTAGAGGAACTTGTCGGGAAACCTTCAAGAAAAACGCAATTTTGACAGTTCCCTGTATTTACATATTTAAACCAGCTTATTTTGTTTATAAAAATTCAAAGTTTTCTCTTAATAATGACATACATAACCATAATACAAGAAATGCTCGGGAAATTCACATTAACAATTACAATTTAAGCAAGTTCAGAAAATCGCCTTACTGTGTCGGTTGCTTACTTTTTAACAAATTTCCGGTTCAAATGAAATCATTAGACAAATTTCAGTTATTTAGGAAAGCACTGAAGATGTTTTTAACTTAACACTGTTTCCATAGTCTACAAGAGTTTAACGACTTCAACTGATTCTTATGTTATTGACTTTTTATTTTTTATAATATATGTTGTGTGTGTAATTAGATGTGTTACAATTGTGCAAGCGACTTTTATATTTTATGTGTTTTTATCCGTATATAATATGTGTGTGTATGTATATATTAACTGAATTGCGTTTACTTAACACTTTTTTTTTGTACTGACAAAACATACTTTGTACTCTGTACTTTTAATGGCGAATAAATTATCTTATCTTGTTTTATATATTCTGTGATAAATAATTCAAATTCCGTCGGTATTACATTAAAATTGGTTAAATATTTTAAGAGTATCAGTTAGCGAATCGTCTGTCAAAATATAAGAATTCAAAATGGCGAATCCAATATGGTTGCAATATAGTCAAAAGTCGACGCACTTTCGAATTTTCACTTTTGGTTCCCACGTCTCTACAAACGTGTAAAAGTCTTTTTGTGCTAATTTTCGTCGCTGATGCCTGAAATGTGGTTAGTTGTGCTCTAAAATGTCCTTTTTAATTAACACAAAAAAGAAAAGAAAGGTCTGATCTCTGAACGCGCCCATAATATTACCATGTATTCTTCGACAATGAATCTGAATATGATAATAAAAAAGCCATCTACCCCACATTTTTACTCTGTAGTCCAAAATAGAGTAAAACCACCATATACATCAGGATAGAGTGAATGGATATAAATATATTGTGGAAAACGTGAATAACTCACAATTTCTGCGGTCAGGAGGTCAATTTTTGAGCGTTCGTTTTTTGAAAGCGAATCGTAAGTTAGCGAAAAATACTAAAATGCAATTTTCGACCGTTCGCTTTTAAGCGAACACGCTTATTGACGCTTATTTTGAAACGTTTTTCAACGAGCGGACTTCAAGCACTCGAAGACAATGGTATGTAGATTAAAATTGCACTTCAGAACGATAGTCTTTGGCAAAATATTGTTAACAAACACATACAAACCAAAATAAGGCACTTAAAACGTGGTTTTAACTATCTACCAGAAATTACAGTATCCAAACTTAAATTGGAGGAAATTATTAATAGAATCATTACATTATGGAATTAATTAGTAAATTTTACTTTATCTCGTTTGAGCTAAATATTTCCTTCTAAAATTTCTAGTTTTCTTTTGTAGTAGCTCTCTTTGATTAATAATTTCTGAGTTAAATTATCTTGAAAAGTTGTGGCAGCTGTTGCTGTCCTAATTAAGTTGAGAGCTTTTTTAGGTCAATTTTTTATTGGCACTTTTCCCCCCGAGGACTCCGCGTTTTCCGTTGATTTTAAAACGGTTTGGTTTCTGCGATGGCTTTCAAGACATCACTGTCACTTAATAAAATTTCGTTTTCTGTGGGGGAATTTTCATCAGTTATTTCTTCATATGATGCGATAGCAATCTCATTCTCTTGTTCACCATATTCATTAACTTGCAGATCTACAGCACCAACTGGTATATGAAATATGTGTATCATTTATGCCTCCAAGATTTTCATTGAATTCAGTCACAGATTCATCAACTGCATGGCCTTCAACTCCAACTTTTGTCAATAGACTGAGCAGCTCGTCTTCAGTTGTAGTCATTGATTCTTCAGAGAAAGATCCTCCTCTAGTCCCCGTATAGCTTTTTCTTATTTTTACTCTCCTTTCCTTTAGTTCTATTCTTTAGATCTTGCCAGGCCTAAAAAAATTACAATAATAATTGTATTCCGAATTTAATTATTTATAAAAATCTCACTTTCCTCCAGCTCTTCCAATCTTTAATTGCTCCCGGAATGCTATTTAAAAGTTTGGTAATTTGCTTCCACAGATTTTGGGCGTCAATTTTGGTAAAATTATTTCGTTACTTCCCACTTACTAAATTATGATGTTTTTTCACGAACTCCATTAAATTTTGTTTTGTTTTTCGGACATTTTTGTCCCTTTTTCCTCAGAATTTTTTTTGGGGCCATTGTTCTAAAAACCACCAAAACGCAAAAGCAAACACGTGAAAAAGTAGGGTTATAACCAGTTATTATAGAAAAGCCGTCAAACGTCACTATCAATTGCGAGTATGCAACGTTGCCATATGCCCCGTTCGTTTTAAAACGAAGCACTCGGGAAACAAAAACGAACACCTTCAAAAATTCGTATTTACAAGTGCGATCGTTTTCAACTGAACGTTTTTAGACAAACACGCTTGAAAACGAATGGTCTCAAAAATTCGCGCCCAGCTTCCTAAATACTAAACGAAAATAAGCCCATAAAGGGGTACAAACTGCTCCTATATAAAAAAATCGGCAGCTACTGGAATCGGCTGGAATCTCCCCACACGGTGGATCTTTATAAGCGGTGTTTGGATATTACATCGGAAATCAGAGCACTGAGCAAACAGATAAATTACACGTGACTTTAGAGCCATTTATTTCATGAACACATATCGACAGAACTGAAGTGGACTACAAGCAATCTGTTAAAACATAACCTCTCATGTTTGTTTATGTTGCATGTTAATCAATTGCCGGATATTATAAGGGTATTAACAGATAACGTTTCGAAGATTTTGTAGAACATTGGATAGCGAAAAAAAATAACAACATAGAATTTAGCCAAAATGACACACTAACCTCAACAAGTAAATAATATTATGGACAATTCAAGCGGACTACGCATGCGTCAAATTAAAATCTTGCTGCTCGATCAAAAAGGTCCGGTT
Source organism: Rutpela maculata (assembly GCA_936432065.2). Taxonomy (NCBI): domain Eukaryota; kingdom Metazoa; phylum Arthropoda; class Insecta; order Coleoptera; family Cerambycidae; genus Rutpela; species Rutpela maculata. The sequence goes on from OW386286.2 coordinate 91,975,217, forward strand.
GAGCTTCGTTCGAGGCCTTTATTTCTTAATATTCGAACGTTTCAGATTTAGCTCGGTTAGCTCGATTTGCATTAAACGAACGATTGTGACGCGTCCCATCAATCAGACGTAATATCCGAACACGGCTATAAACAATTATTACCTTTAAAAGAAACCAACTAAAATAAGTTTTGACATCTGCCAAAAACATTTGAGTTGGTAACCTTTACGAATGTTGATTTTTAGGTTATGAAATATATTTAGGAACATAACCTATACAGTAGGGCATCTCCTTCATGTTTAAGTTTTTCAAATTTATTCTCATTTTTAATGTTTGTATACGCATTTTTAGCTTGGAGCCACAGTGGCTCCAAGCAAATATTTAAAAATTCACGTAAATATTTTTTCTATATTGTTAATTATTAAAAATAGACTGCTAATTACATGTTAGATTTCCAACCTACAAAAAGAGTCCTATTTTATTAGGACAAAGTATTTAGAACTTAAACATTACACTGTATTAGATTTTAGTTGAAAGTACGGGAACCAGGCAGAAATTTTAATAACAGCTACGTAATATTCTTAAATCTTAAGAAATACATATTTTTGAAGTTAGCTGTGACGTCAGGTGCACCATAACCTATAAATCAATATTCACAAAGGTTACCAACCCAAATATTTTTGACAGATGACAAAGTACATTTTCCCCTAAGAATAATACCAATAATATTTTTTGGATGCTGTCATGTGTGCACATATAACGAATTCTTTTTAATTGTTTTCACTGAAACCAAATCGGAAGTGATACAAGTGTGATACATCGTTGAAATCGGAATTTTTACTGCTTTTCAGTGGTTCGATTACAAATTGTAAGTAATCATAAAATAAGCAACTTTTTGTACCAAAATGGCACTAAACGTAATCCGATCTCAACCAAAACCTTTTCAGATCTTCTGGAGCACTAAAGAAACCCTCATGCAAAGTTTCATCCAAATCGGTTTAGCAGTTTCACCTCTATCGTGTTCACACACAGACATTTTTTAAAAACCAATTTTTTGGGTTCCTGGTACCTCAAAACGTAAAGATTTGATGTTATCTCAATTTTCGATTTTGGACTAATTGTAGTAACCTCCCACAATTTTATTGTGGGAGGTTAATAAAGTACATAAATGCCAGTAAATTGTGTGTAAATGTTGAATTTTTCGTAGTGTATAGTGCGATACATGAGTCTAAATCTCCAAGCGCTACTCTCAGTCATGACCCGAAATCACCCCCCATAATGAGGTGAAAACTATCTATATCAAAATTAAGTCCACAAATACGCATAAATCGTGGAGAATGTTGAAGTTTTCATAGTTTGGAATAAAGTGTACGAATTCGTAATGACTCTTACCTATTCGTCCCACTCCTATACCTTAGGATGCAGTGGAAAACACCGATACGTACATAAATGTACAGCACAAAATACAGAAATGGCAATAAATTGAAAAAGGTTTTTTTTTTGTATTTTTAGGCACAGAATATATTTCTCTTTTCAAATAGTCTTCTTACCGTCTGTGTGGTGTTCTTCGGTTGTATCCCATTTTTTTTAGAACAAACAGTAGTCTGTCATCACGTGCACGTCCCATCTTCCTTGATAGCGTTTTTCCATCTCCGATATATCCTGGTGGAAGCGTTCCCCTTACTCTTCACTGTGGTCACCTAAATTCTCTGGAAAAAAATCAAGATGGGAGTGTACAAAATATAGTTTTAAACTCATATTACACCCCAAATTATTGTAATCTTTCAACATCTCTTCAACGATTTATTCATAGTTTTAAGCATATTTTTTCCCCAAAAACTTTTTGATTACACTCCCATGTTGATTTTTTCCCAGAAAATTTAGGTAACCACAGTAAAGAGCAAGGGAGGCGCTTCCACCAGGATATATCTGAGATGAAAAAGCGCTATCAAGGAAGGTGGGGCGTGCAAATGATGGCACTGTTAGTCCATAAAGAGAGACACAACCGAATAACACCACAGACAGTCAATGAGAAGATCATTTAAAAACATGACAAAGAGTGTCCAATAATATACAAAAAAAACAATGTTTTTCAATTTATTGCCATTTCTGTACTCTGTGCTGTGCATTTATGTACGTATCGGTGTTCTACTTAGGATGGCTAAGGTATTTGTTGGTAACGAGGTGGACGAACAGGAAGGAATCATTACGGATTCATACGCTTTACTCCAAACTAAAAAAACTTCAGAATTTTTCACGATTCATGGGCATTTGTGGATTTTATTTTGATATTGGGGTAATTTTCACTCCATTAAGGGTGGTGATTTCGGGCCATGACTGATAGTGGCGCTTGAACATTCAGATTCATCTACCGTAATCTCTACACTATGAAAACTTCAACATTCCCCATGATTTATTGGCATTTATGTACTTTATTTTTTATAGGACTAGTTTCTACTTTTATGTGAGTGATTTTCGTTTAATATTTTGGAGGTTGACCCGTGAATACAGAAATTGTAGATTATTCACATTTTCCACAATCTATTTGTATCCTTTCCCTCTATCCTGATGCATATGGTGGTTTTTCCCCATTTTGTTTTTTTTTTTGTCTGTAGTGCAAAAATTTGAGGGTGTACGGTTTTTTTATTATCAGATTTGGATTCAGCGTAAAAAAATACTGGGAATATTATGGGAGCCTTCAGCAATCAGAACTTCTTTTTTGTGGGGCTGTGTAATTTTTGCTAAGTCGATTTTTTTTACTAATTTTTGACTTAGATCGATTCTCCGAGGTTCTACAACAACATCGGTATGTATCAAATTTTACGTAACTCCAAAAATATTGCATTTATCGCAGCCCCATTGGTTTCGTCATTTTGAATTCTCAACTTTTGACATCAGATTCGTTATCAGCAAGTTATAAAATACCTAACTACTAATTTTAATGCAATTCCGATGGAATTTGAATTTTTTATCACAAAATTATAAAATTAAATTATCATTAGCCACTTCGCCAAATTTTCAACTAAGAACATCTTGTTTCCAATTTTGACTCACCTTGTACTTAGATGTAGCTTGATTAAATCAATATGGAACCACCGCCGAGCCATATACTTTTCAATTTGAGAAAGATATCACAGAAATCGCTTAAGCTAATCCTGAATACTATTTGTACAATTATAAGGGAAATAAAACGTAACATTGTTTACAAAGAAGTTATTGGAAGTTGCAAATTTTCTGAATTCTTATGATTTAAGCTCGGATTTGACACTCTGACGGAGTATTAGAGGTCAAAGGAGCCATTTGCGAAAGTTTTTCGATCAGGAAGACACAAACTTACACAAAAAGTTTTAACCAATTTGACCAAATATTCTTTTCACTTGGTAATTTTTAGGTGGAATTTCCGGCGCCTTCAACATCTTTCAAAGTCCGTTTTTTCTTCTACGCTATTTTTATTAAAACAACAAATCTTTTTAGTGCACAATATTAAAAAGGGCTATTAGAAAGTATCACAATATAAAATGTATGAAAAAAAATCATGAAATCGAAAATTTTTTAAATTGCTTTCTTGCAAAGTTTCACAATATAAAATGTATGAAAAAAATCATGAAATCGGAAATTTTTTAAATTGCTTTCTTGCACATTTCGTGAGCTGTATCTCGAAAACTAGATGTAGGATCGAGTTGAATCCGCGAGAGAGAATCCAGAAAGTCGAGATCTACAACATATTAAAAATTCAGCCAATTTGACCAAAATTCAATTTCCATAAAAAAACAGCGCCAGCGAGGTCCTTTACTTAGGACCGGAACCGGAACTCCTTTTTTGGTTCCATGCAACAACTTTTAATTTTCTTAATTTTTATATTTTTTATGTTGCGACACATAAATGTAGGAAAGTAAATAGATACCGGTTCGGTGGCCCAGTACCTAAGTGTTAGGCTTGAGATCCCGAAGTTCTGGGTTCGAATCCTGGCAATGGTATGAAGGTTTAATGGTCTTTTTAATGTTTCATCGAGATGAGTGAGCCACACCTTAGTTGTATAAGACGACACAGCTAGTCAGTGTTATATCTCCTGAGTTCGAATTTCAGCTACGGCAGATGGTAATGTCGCAGAGAATGATTGTTGTGTAGTTGTTTGTTAATAGAATGGCTAAGGCTAAACCTCGCCAAGACGTTAATATAAATTTGGCTTTAAAATAAAAATAAAATAAATAATATTACATAAATTCAGGGATGCTAGAAGTTTTGAGCAAACGATTGCTTACAGTTTACATTTATACCACAATTCTTAAACCGTCGTGTTAATTTTTCTTATTCTTATACTCGAGGAAAAAGTTATATTCTCACGTTATGAAAGGACAGTGGCAAACTGGCAAAGAAAGAAAGTAGATCAGAAACATTTGTTTCGGCGCACCATCATCTTGTAGTTTTGCAGTACTTGCAGTACTGAAAAAAAAAACTACATAAGGTCACATAAATCGATATCAAACACGGAAATTAGAATTTAGAAAATTGTTTAATGAATTTAAAAATTCCGAAAATATGTCTTTGTCCAAGTTGGGGGTAATAAAATTAAATGTAAAACAACTTTTTAAAAACAAACATTTATTATTAATTAGGTGTACTAAAAGTACTAAAACGAAAAAAATAAAAAAAATTAATTGTCTTAAAAGCTTGTTGCGTGCGAGAAGTTCAAATAGACATTAATTTTATTTGACAGAGTACCTAGGTAAGTATTTTTTTTTTCTATTTACGCGACAAGCTTTTATGACACTATTTTTTTGTTATTGTTACTTTTCAAAATCTTGTTTTCAAAAAGTTTTTTTTATATTTAATTTTATTTTTAAATTTTTAGTTACGTCTGAACTTATGCATTTCTGATAATGCATCGACCATCTTTCGGCTCCATCATTAGACCCTTAATACCACCTAGGACCAGAATACTCATCGGGACAAATTCAGTCAGCACCAACTCGAAGGAGTTCAATTATATTATTGTTGGGTTCCATAATATTATACCATAATTATTATAATACCATAATATTGTATTGTTACCAGAACTACACGTGTAAGCAAAATTTCAGCTTAATTGGACATCGTATCTCGAAGGAGTCCAATTTTATTTTTATTATGCCATTTGTACCAAAATATTATATTATCATCAGAACTATACGTATATGCAAAATTTCAGCTCAAATGGACGTCTTATCTTGAAGAGGTTCCATTATATTATTATTGGGTTCCATAATATTGTACCATTGGTATCGCAATATTGTATTGTCATCAAAACTACATTTGTATGCAAAATGTCAGCTCAATTGGTCATCATATATTATTATTGGTTTTCATAATATTGTACCATTGGTACCATAGTATTTTGTATTATCATCAGAACAACACGTGAATGCAACATTTTAGCTCAACTGAACGTCGCATCTCGAAGGGGTTTCATTATCTTCCATAATATTGTATCATTGGTACCATAATATCGTATTGTCACCAGAACTCACGTGTGTGCAAAATTTCAGTAGTGGACATCATATCTCGAAGGGGTTTCATTATATTATTGTTGGTTTCCATAATATTGTACCATTGGTACCATAGTATTGTATTGTCACCAGAACTCACGTGTATGCAAAATTTCAGTAGTGGACATCGTATCTCGAAGGGGTTCCATTATATTATTGTTGGTTTCCATAATATTGTACCATTGGTACCATAGTATGGTATTGTCATTAGAACTACACCTGTATACAAAATTTCAGCTCAACTGGACGTCGTATCTCGAAGGGGTTCCATTGTATTATTGTTATGTTCCATAATATCGTACCATTGGTAATAATATAATATTGTATTGTCACCAGTACTCACGTGCATGCAAAATTTCAGTAGTGGACATCTTATTTCGAAGGGGTTCCATTATATTATTGTTGGTTTCCATAATATTGGACCATTGGTACCATAGTATTGTATTGTATTGTCATTAAAACTATACGTGCATGCAAAATTTCAGCTCATTGGACGTCGTTAAGTTGTTCAAAATTGACTTGCAAAAGTCCGCTTAAACATACGAACACACAAACAAACAAACCAATATACTAACTAACTAACTAACTAAATAACTAACTGACATACATTGCAAGTTAAATAAAAGATTGTAAAAAGCATTAGGAGTATTCCACCCTGCATAATCAAGAAAAGAAGAGCCCCATATTTTTCAGTCACAGATGTTTACTACAAATATTGTCCATATTTTAATAAAAAGGACATTTGTAGTAGTTTGAGTGTTACGATCAAGAAATGTCTTCAATATTCAACATTTAAGAGACAATAGCTCGAAAGTGTTTTTACTGTTATTTTGGCTAAACTGTACACTTCCATAATGTTGCTCTATATTCTGGGGATGCCCTGTATATCTTAATTATGTATGGAGAAAAATATTTAACAGCTCAGTTCAAAATAAATAGATCTACATTTCAGGATATAAACATTAAAAAAAACTGTTTTAAAAAAAGCGCAAGGAAACTTTCCAATGAAAGTTTCCAGGAAATTTTCGGGAGTTTGCGGAACGAAGTTTTGATAAAAATCAGAGACGGGTAAAGGAAACGTTCGATATGAAAGTTTCCGGAACGAAAATTTGATAAAAATGAAAGTTTCCAATAAAATATTTGAAGATTTCAAAAGTTTCCAATAAAATATTTGAAGATTTCAAAAGTTTCCAAAGGAAACTTTCCCGGAATTTTAGAAACTTTCAAATATTCAAATATTTTATTGGCAACTTTCATTTTTATCAAAGTTTCGTTCCGGAAACTTTCAAAAGAAAAATTTTCTTTACCCATCTCTGAAAAAAAAAGGTCACTAAAAATTATGAATTGAAAGTTCACCGTCACCCGGTTAATTGAATTTTATTTTCGAATATGTAAATCAACTAAAATATTGCAATTAAAGCATCCATGATGGATTCGCCATTTTAAATTTTTAACTTTTGATATCAAATTAGGTATCAGCTACTCCGAAAATACCTGGCGAGTTACTTAACAACAATTTTAATACAACTTCTACGAAATTTTAGTTTTGCCTAGTTTTTGAGAGTTCCACCCACTGCACTGGTCGTAGCTTGATGAAAAAACTACAATGGTGCCACCGCCGAGTAATAATACCCCATGGTTTGTAAAAAAATATTATTATTATTATTATTATAAATTATTTTTCTTATTTTCAATAGCGCATTCGCCAAATTTGTCATTAAAATCATATGTTTCCAATGTTTGTTCATCTTACACTAAGCATAGCAAGACGAAACAATAATGAGATAACCGCCAAGATTATTCTGTGGCAAAGATTTTTTTCTGATGTAATCCTCCCCCCCCCCCGCAAGAAAAAAATAGCCGCCAAGTCTTAACCTACAGTTTGCAAAACACTTCGTAGATATAGGTTAAGCCAATCCAGAGTAATAATTAAACATTGATATTTAAAAAAAAACACCTACGTGTCGAACCTCGTTTTTAAAATGTTTTAAAAGTCGATTAATAAAAATTAAAAAAACTACTAGCTATCGTTTCATTGCAACAGTAAATGAATAACAGAGCAAAACGAGAAATTTATTATTATTAAATTTAATATTACATATGATCTATATTAAAATATTTTTAGATGGAATTAAAGCTTGGCGATATTCTAGGGGAGAACATATAATCTCTTGAAGGTTATAGATGTGGTTTATTATCATATGTTACAGTATGCGAACAGCACATATACGTTTTTGTCGGCAGCCGCCTTAGGAAGGTTTGGATTAACTTTTCCCTTCTTATGTTCCTCCCGTAGGCATCAATATTCCTATAGTTGTTATTACAGTTTGCGGAAGCCACACATCTTCTCTCATATTTATCCCTGTATCAATCACAGTATATATAACGTGATCTACTTTCTCATGAAATATTCCTCAGTCATACGTATACACAGTTTTTTTTATGTTGGATGTATAAAAACCGGATGGTTTATAATATATTGCAAAAAGATTTGAAAATGTGTAGGATGAAAATATTAGCGTGTAAAAAATGTATGTAGGCGAATAAAATTATGAACAAATCGTTTAATTTAGAAATGGTTTATACAAAAAATCCTTTTTAAATAAAAAGATTACCTAAAAATAATATATCTTTTTTAATTAGATATTATAATAATACGGGAGCTAGGTGGCTTTTTTTGAAAACTCATTATTGCAAGTATTTTTCTGAATATAAATCACGAGAAAATAACTTCTGGCATATCAGTTTGACCATAGTTCAAGATATAAAAAATATAGAAAATTGTTCATAGTTATAGTTCACTTTTATGAGCGTGCAATTTTTACTCTGAAAATAAATTAGATGCGGTCACCAGGATGTGTGCGACGTCGAGAAGAACATCCAAAGTTGTAAAAAATGAAGTTATAGCACGTGATTTTTACAAGCTTTTGAAGGTTGAAAATATTTATTTAAACATTTTGAATACACAAAGCTATTCCCAGAATGAAACTTCCGTCAATTTAATTAACCAGAAAGAAAAATGTTTCCAAATTTTTAAGAAATTTAGATTTTTATCGTATATTTTGTCAGACCTCCAAAATTGTCATTACAAGTTCTTTCTCTTTTTAAAAACATAAATATAAGCTCCCTTAATAACAAAATAATCCTCTCAGATGTTATGATTGTTAACAGAAGTATACCACATGCCCTTCAATGTAAAGGAATTGAACATTTTTCACTAGGATGAGTTTATACCACTTCTCAGATGTGTATTGTATTTTGTATTAAGTAAAGGGTTATTCTTATTTTTAATAATTTGTTATAAATTGACTGAACAAGATATTATACATCCCAACACCAAGACCCGTTAGAATAATTTCTGTACGCACATAAATATGAAAAAAATTACGAATTTACGTGAAAAGTTACTGCCGTATCTCGGAGGATAAAAATTTTTGTTAACAGTTTTGGTTTTTGTTACCTTAATATAAGTCTCTTTAAATCAATAAAATATACTTCCTAGAAAGGTCCGTTAAAAAATGTGAGCCCAGATGGCCATGTCGGCAAAATTGAGGCAATATCGAACTTCGGTAGTGTCTGAGAGTTCAGATACTCTGAAAAATTTGTAAAAAAGAGTCTCAAAAGAAAGTATTAAAAACATTTTGGATATATTTTAGAACAAAATTTTAGACACCTGAAATTTCAGTGTGATTTAAATATACTTCACGAAATAGCTCAACAATGTATCTGAGCGTAAAAATTTTTTTTGCAGCCATTTAGTTCTGGCGTGAATATTTTTTTATTAAGGCTATTATCGATACCTATAACAAAAAAGATACAGAATGTTTAACAATGATATCTGAGTTACTACGGAAGTTCGAAATCGCATTAATTTTACCTAAATGGGCAGAATACGTTACCTTTTCCTGCGCTTAATTTTTTTAACGGGCATTTCATTCTAGGAATCATATGTTGTTATTACAGGGACTTATGTTAAGGTAAAAAAAAAATAAAAAGAACGATGACTTATAACATTCGAGATACGATATTATTTCTATTTCTTTTCCTTATAGGTTGCGGTGCCAGAAACCCTGCCGTACTGAAGCTTAAGCTTATTGCACCCCATAGTCTCGTTATGCCATTAATTCCGTACAGTGTCCTGTTAGAATTCCCAATGTACATCTCAGCTGTTTTCTGCTCAGTATTGAGTGATATCCCGCAGGATGGCTCGAGTTCCATCAAGGCTGTTTTTGCGCCTTCTTTGGCCAGCTTATCTGCTTTTTCGTTGCCTTCATTGCCCTGGTGCCCTCGCGTCCACTCCAGTTGTATACTGTTGTGTTCCGCCAGTATCGCCAGGGATTCAAGGCAGTTCTTTACCATTTTGGAACATATCTCTACTGCATTCAGAGTTTTGAGAGCTACTTGACTGTCAGTGATGATGCGGGTTCTTTTGTCAGTATATGACCTCCGTATAATTTCTTGATTTTTATAGCTGTGACTTCTGCTCGGAACACCGTTGCGGTGCTGTCCAGGTTCAGACTACTATTTGTCCCTGGTTGGTCCCCCGTAACACGTGCTTCTTGTCGTTTTTGATCCGTCAATATACCATATGGTATCATTTGAATGTCTTCGCTCTTGCCTCGTTCCTTCCTCTCCCCTACTGGGTATGTATACCCTGAAGTTATAGCTTGTGCTGATTCTATCTAACTGCATATCCAGTAGTCGATTTTTTCCTATTTGTTGGAATATTTCGGTATGGTATTCTATTCTTGGAATGGTCTCGTGTCCGTCAATTTTCAACCTATATGCCACTAACAATGTCTCACTCTCCACAACTAAATGTAGTGGAGGCAGGCAAAGTAGTGCTTTCATGACTGCGGTAGGCGTTGTTGATATTGCCCCCATTATGTCTAGACATGCCAGTCTTTGTACTTTCCGTAGTTTTCTCATTGCCTCCCCTTTTCCGGCTTTATGCCACCAGGTCAGGGAGGAATAAATTATTATTGGTACTACAACCCTTTGGAACAGCCAGTGCACCATTCTTGGTTGTAATCCCCAGTTTTTACCTACCATTCTTCTGCTGGCCCATAAGGCCCGCGTAACTTTGGTAGTCACTCTATCTAGATGTGCATTGAAGTTTAATGATTCTAATTCTTCACATTCTGATACCATTGACATATGAATAGTATATTTGTCGAGATATTTGTTAAAATATTTTTTACGTTCAATCGAATCAATTGAGATTAATCGTAGAATAGATTTATATAGTTTATTTTTAGCATTTTTAACATTTTTTTTTCTTGCTTTTATTTTATTTTCAAGTGTTATATTTTATTTTCGGTCAGCGCCCATGGATATGAGAAAATTAATATGTTGGGCATCTTTACGTAGTTTAAACTGAGATTAGAAGCACTAACTAAAAATCAGCACAGTACAACATAGGGGAATATGTACAATAAAGATATAAAGCAACACCACAGAGTCGGCGTGATGTTCGGCTTCAAATCTATTTGTTTTTAAAACTGCGGAATAAAATAACAACTTAGATATGTCTCCCTTAGTCTATATTATAGTACGCTATTTAATACTATTTTAAAAATAAATATAAATGTAGAAAGATATATTTACACAACATATTTTGGTATTTAGATAAGTAAGGGGGCACACCGTTTGGGCCATCTCTGAGTTTTTGACGTACCCGCACTTATCCTTCGAACAAGTTTGTTTCCATTTCTTTCTACAAATACACAGACTGTCAGACCCTAGACGTAATCTTACCTAATTACGCTTTCAATAACTTTTCAGCTTAAAACATTGTTTTTAACAGTATATACAGCTTTGTGGTGCTTATTGTTCAATTACAGTTATTTTGGATTTATTAAAAATTAATTATGTTGTCCATGAACGTCTACTATAACCTAGAGACAAAGCAGGAAAATTTGACGAATGGTTAGCCTTAATTTCCAAATTTTAGTGAAGTAAAACCAATTTTTTTGAAATCTATGCAAATTTCAAATCGAAAAAATATTTCGTTTTTTATACACATTATTCATACACATGTTACTGTTTTAATGCATCTTACTTTAATTTGCTGTTACTAAATTTGTCCCGCGGTAAAAATCGTTATAGATTTTCAATTATTATTTTACAAATAGATACAACTTATTCGGATGTTAAGTAAATTACTTTAATTAAAAAAAATGTTTCGACAGATACTCAACAAAACTTAAAACCCTTTTGTACTTTTAACATATCGAGTGGATAAATAAACGGCACTTTTTATTTCTCCGATATCTTTTTTGTTTTTATTTGGTTTTTATCTTGATGACATTTAATAAAAGCCAATAAGATAGGAAATCTTTTCTTGGTAGAACAACGAAAGATCCTCCTAGAAACATGATGTAAAGCTTTTAGTGGAAGTAAGGAGTCGGGATTTTCTCGAAAAAAAGCAAAATCGTGTTAAAGTTATGAAACCTATTCCTCCCCCTGTTTTCGAGGGTGCTGAATACGAATAACAGAGTGAAAAAAGTTTTTAGTCATGCGCACCCCCTGAAACGGCCAAAAACTACCCCTTCTTGCTTATTTCTCATATGACAGCTTGGTATCGTCTGTTTTTGCAGGGATTCTTTGTTTTTTCATGGGGATATAACAGATGGTAAAAGGTGATGTCAGATAGTAAACCGCAACCGCCATTAAGGGTGGAATTTACCTGTCGGGGGGTGCAAAATTATTCCTTTTTGTTTTCTTGTTAAAGACGTTTAGCCCCGTTTTCGAGGATGCTGATCAAGAAAAAAATGATTTTACGCTGGTCCGACCCTTCCTTCACATTTAAATTGTTGGAAACCACCCCTTTCATAATAATAATAGTTATCGACTTGGTTGATATTAGGGACTCGTACTATCATTTTATTTGTTTTTGCCACCTTTACTGTTTTCTGGGTAATCTTGTGTCTTCGAGATATCCGTAGTCCATCAATCTCAAATTTTCAGAAGATCAATTGGTTCCTTACTTTTTTTGAAAAGACTATAATTGTAATTGAAAGGGCGGATGTGCCGAACGATGTGGATACATAAAATTAGGTTTACGATGTAGCGTTTTTGTAAGACTCGTCAAGGTAAATTTTGTGAGAATTGTGCGCCAGAGAATGAAGATGATGAACTAAACATAGAAACAAACGAATCCAATGATAATGCTGTAAACTTCCTAAATTTTATACCCGAAGTGTATATTTCCGATCATGAATCGGAAACGGACGGTGCGTGCGGTGAATAAAGTGGCAATAGCATTGAATGTGATGTTCATTTCCAGGAATATGAATCATGTAATTATCTTTGTAAGCGCTTAATGTCTTGTAAAAAAATATTATATTGTACTCAAAATCATGTCCTGTATATATATAATTTATTAAAAACTTAAATTTTTACCAATAGTATTCTCTTCCTTATATCCCGTTTTAAGGAATATGAATATCAAATCCTTGCGAGGATAGGTTCATTTTTGATGAGGATGTAAAATGGACAATGAGGTTGTCACAATTCACTATTCCCATTGTTCTTGATTAGTATCCTCGACGGGGGTAAACGTCTTTAACAAGAAAAAAAAAGAAACAATTTTACACCCCCTGATAGGGTAGATTCCACCCCTAATGGCGGTTGCGGTCTACTACCTGATATCATCTTTTACCATCTGTTATATCCTCATGAAAAAACAAAGAATCCCTGCAAAAATAGTCGAGTGTTGTCTTACTCAGTCGTGCTCTAACCCACTACTACCGTCTCGGGTTTGCATTAAAATGTCTCTGAACAACCTTAGTCAGAAAATCGAACTACAGACTTCTTAGTCTCAAACCTAACATGCCACTTAGCCACTGAGTCAGTATTTTTGGGAAGCATTTTTGTTTAGTTAAGATAACTGTTAAAAATGTGCTTTTAAAACAATTAGCGTTAACCCCTTTTCAGTTTAACACTTTTGAAGTGAGCCATATGTTCCTTAAATTTTGTTAAAGTTGGATGCTGTGCTTGCCCAACATACTTCAAATTTCAACTAATTTTGTATGTCCCGGACCCTTTGCTTGATGCGATGTTATTCTTTGGGTTGCCTGAAAGTTGCGACAACTTATTTCTCGATGAATGAACAAGTTTTAATCATCTTCAGTTAATGCCAACATGGTTGGCGAAACATGTATCAAGTAATAGCTTAATAGCGTTTTGGTGGTGGTGGAGACTACTTCAGAGGCAGCGTCACACCGAAAGTTCCAGCCATTTCAAGAATTCTTATTATATATTAGAAGTATAATAATAAAATACAATAAATTTTAATGATGAATCGATTACGATGAGGATTGATCTTAACCTACGATTATCAAGATTTTACGATAAATCATAATCGCCGATTACCTATACAATTATATGTTGCTTTTATCATATTAATGATAATCGTCTGTTTATTCGTAAAGACTCTCATCAACAACAGGGCTCATTCGAAGCCCTTAACGAACCGGTTGAGCCCCAGAAATTTACCGAGATTGTTTTTTAAATAAAAATTGGCCACTTATTAATTTTGTCTACTAGAGTTTATTTAATAAATATTCTCTATTTATTAAGTTTCAATTAAATTTTAATTGAATATTTGACATTATGGAATACGAAATGAAATTCATTTTTATAAGAATTCGTTTTTTAAACGCAATCGTCATCGTATTTATATGATTATTGTTTTCACAGTCGTAATCATATCCTTAAGAAATATGTAATTCCATGAAGCCCAGTATTTAGTGGACTCTGATATGTAAATCTGCTCAGAAGATGTGGTAAAATAAAAATGATTGTGTCTTGTAATAATTTAGTATTGGGGGTTAAGAAGCAACTTACCGCCATTTTTGAACACGGTCACTCATACGCGAAAGTCATGATGGCATCCATTGCAGCCTATGGTACAATAGAAGCATAAAGGTTCGTCCTAGAACATGTAACATCAGTCAAAAAATGCTGTTATATAAAAAATAAACTTTTAATGCGTTATTGAAAAATATATTTGCACAAGATCATTAATAAAGAAAATTAACAAAATAAATAAATAAGTAAGTAAAATATCAATCATTACTAGCTAATCCTCGGTAACACTCCCAAAATCTGGACGAGATATTGGTATGTTGCTGCACTCGATATGGGAACATACACACAATTTTGAAAACCCCACATTTTTTCGTGTGCAGCTATAAGTTGCAGTTTTACAACCTCTGTTACAGTTACGCTATTATAAGTAAAAAAATTTTATGTTACATAAGACAATATTAACGAAAAACAGTATTTGCGAATCGTACCTTTTTAATTACTGGCTAATTACAGTAACAAAATGGCGACGTTCTTACGAAAATAACAAATAATGCGAAGAGGCACGTTTGTCTATCATACTAAAATAAAAACAAAATTCATCATCAGTTTAGAGGTTTTCTTATTTGTCTTTAGTTTTTTCGCTGAATGTGATACTCTTTGACGAGGTACCTATTTTCTTGAGCTAAAATCGCAATTTTTAAGTAGTTATAACTTAAAGACTATCAATTTATGTTAAAAATTGCATGTAATCTTTTTCTCGAAATTTCAGTTACAACAGTTATTATTTTTTTGAAAAGGCATCCTCCCCCTAGAAATTAGCAAGCTCGCACATAAAGTGGAAACGTCTCTTGGAAGCATTTACTATTAAACTATAAAAAAAATGGAATTTAATCTATCTTTCTAAATCAAAGTCTCTAGTTATTGTAATATTATCACTTTAGGCGTCATACTGGAACCATCATATTAATTTTTTTGAAATCCAATACGGAATTGAAAAAGTATTATTCAAAAACAAATTTTGTAACTAGTTTCAAATTTTTAGTGAATAAATTCATTTTGTAATTAATTTTCATCTGTTGTATTAATTTCTTTTGCGATTTTCCTGATTGTAGCCGTCATATTGAGGTCGCCCTATTGAATTTTAGAAGTTGCCGCATTGTTTTAAAAACGATTATTCTTAATGAAAATTTCAAACCGCGAAAATTTTTTTTGATGCTCTTATTTTTGGGTGTAAAAATAAAATTATATATAAAAAAATATTTTTAAGAAAAAGCTTTTATTTGAAAAAAACTACTAAAAAGTAAAAATATATTTTTTTTAATTCATACTTTAGGGACGGTCATATAGCGCTATTGCATAGTTACTATGCTCAATTAACCGCCCCCAAAGCTTTTGATTTCCAGATGTATGAATTTTAAAAAAATTACTTTTACTTTTTAGTAATTTTTTCAAATCAAAGCTTTTTCTTAAAAATATTTTTTTATATAATTTAATTTTTTCTTTTTAGTCTACTTATTTTACAGACAGGCAAACAAAACTCTTCATTTGCCAGCGCCATCCACCCCTTCCCTCTCCCGTCTTCTCACTCCTCTAACACTACTTCTCACTTCTTCCCACCCCTTTTCCACCTCTTCCCACCTCTCCCACGTCCACCATATTAAATTTAGAGTGACGTCACATAGTTTATCGTATTTTACTAGTCAAAATCTTTCATTTTATATCCATATCAAGGGGCTTCCCAAGTAGCACAGAATTCTTTAAGATATCTTTAAGAAGTTCTATTTACTGCCCGCGAGGATATCTTGTATTTATGTACTCTAGAAGTCCTTCCGAAATCAAAATGAGAAATCTTTATATGTGCTCAACTTTTATGCACTGGGGAAATGTAAACTGGGCATTATAGGAATTACACAGACATCTACTAGAAGTTCTAAAAGGGAATTATAATACAGCTCAATTTTCTAAGAATTATAGAAATCAAATAAAGTATTAAAAGGGAAATAGTATTATTATCCTTAACAGAATACTTGTAGACATCTTTTAGAAGTTCTA
Source organism: Rutpela maculata (assembly GCA_936432065.2). NCBI lineage: Eukaryota > Metazoa > Arthropoda > Insecta > Coleoptera > Cerambycidae > Rutpela > Rutpela maculata. Next base: position 91,991,588 of record OW386286.2, read on the forward strand.
AAAGGGAATTACCATACAGCTCAATTTTCTATGTATTACAGAGATCAAATAAAGTATTAAAATGGAAATATTATTATTATCGGTAATAGAACACCTATAGAAATCGCAAGAAGAAATTCTTTTAATGCATAAAATTTGTTTGCTTACCCCGTAGTTTGTTACAGCAATTATTCCTAGATGACGCCACGTACAAACCTCTGACGATAATCAGTCATGCATTATCTTATACTCATGAATTTATAGAACATTAATAACATTACTGCAACGTTCAAATTCTCTCAGAGATCATCGCATCGATTTATTTGGATGAATCTTATAACGATATCTAATCTTTGGGCCTGATGTCTCATACTGAGATTTTGATTAATCATCATTTCACCAGCTGCCGCTGGCAATTCTATAAGAAGTGTGTGTTGGTACATCTAATAGAAATCCTGTAAAGATGTTTTCAGTACCGTTTATATTGGTAAGCGATAAAATACCCGAAAGATTACTACAGGAATTAAATATGTTTGCAAGTGATAAGATATCCTAAAGATTACTATGGGAATTATATAGGTATGCAAAAGGCTGCTCACAGGATTCTATACTAATAAATAGCTTTTTTAGATTACCATGGGAAGTACTATTTAATACTGATATGCTGACATTTGCCCATCTTAGGGAACTCTTACAGACCTCTAGAAGATATTTACTAATTCCTAAAATTTTTATCCTCCGGATATCTTGAGGAATTAATTGCGCTACTTGGGTTGTGAAGTAAAAGATACTCCGCCATCTTAGGCCGTCCGCCATATTGAATTTGGAATGACGTCAGATAGTTTGTGGTATTTAACTCGTCAAACCCTTTCATTTGATACCATATCAAGGGAGTTGTGACTAAAAAGCGGATCCGCCATATTGGGACGTCCGCCATATTGGATTTAGATCGATAATGGCTATACTATGTTGCATTGTCGCCGGACTTATACACGTGTGCCAAATTTCAAAGCTCTAGCTTAATTAGAACTAGTCGAAATTCAGCGTGCAAGATTCGACCTAAACAAACAAACAAACTAACATACAAACATTGCAAGTTAAATAAAAGCTTTTAAAAATCTTCTTGTTGACATGGAATGTTTTATAACTAATTTTCAATATATCATTGCTATTATGATAAAAATGTTATGTAGACAGGACCTCAGTCATTAGCCTATTGAATTATTTATGGTTCAATAAAGTGCTTTATTATTATTAAAAGCTTTATTTTTGCCAGGCTATAATATCATCATGTGGACCAAAAACAACCTAGGCAAACAATTAAACTCACGAAATGCAAGTTGTATTATAAACTTTTGTTGCATAGCACTAAATTGTTCACATACCACTTACTTGTACGGAGGGAATAAAATTGTTGTTTGACGCCATCTTGAATGAAATACCACATAAATTTTAAAATTAGCGATAAGTTGTTTTTCACTCTCTGAACAATATTCTATCTTCCAAAACAAACAGATCTCCTTTACACGCCACGCCGTCTGTGTCTGTACGAGAGTACAATTTTTTAACATAGCCTATATTAATTATCTCCATCAGTTAGAATGTATTTCTTCTCGAAAAAGAAATTAGTATTTTAATTGCAACCAATGTCGATATTTGTTAACAAAACCAAAAATAGTTCGACTTAAAGTTGCCATATTTCTGAAAAATCTTCGAAGGTGGCCAATTCACAACAATGACTTCAAAATAGAAGTAATTGATTCACAACAACAAGCATACTCTTATCTTTAAGAGATAACTGTATTTTATAAAAATTTAGCATCTGTCAAACTTTGGTTGCTTAACGATTAATAGATCTTGTGATTGTCTCACGAATATCTTGATAAGTTATTTTATTCCCTACTTTAACTTCAAAATACCAAATTACGCTCTGAATATTAGAAAATCCAAAAAAAATACCATTGGAAAATTGTCTATTCGTTTAGCTTTAACTTGAGATAAAAATGACAAAAATTGGTAAAGGACCGAAAAAGTATCTTTTTTAATATTAATATAACGATACAATTACAATTTAATAGCAATACCTAATCGTTTTACAAACAACCTTTTATGACGATTAGGTACTCATAATTATTTTCTATTCATAATGTAATGAGGCAAGTATGGGTGTCAATTTTTTATGTTTATAAATAATTTGATTAATTTTAATAGATCCTAGGTATATCAATTTCGTTCGTATTGCCATGTCATGATTAATACTTACTTGATAAAAGTTTAATTCTTTTTTTAAAGTTCTCACGCATGATTATTTCATCGTAGTCACATCACAACGTGACGTTCCAAGTGTTATTGAGAGGATGTTTTTTATCAATATAACTGATTACACACATTTACCAAGAAACTCTCAAATAATAATAGGAGTTTCTCTGAATTTATTGTGAAATTGTTCGTAAATTATGTCCAGAGCTATTCACTGCAGAAAGATTGATGTAAAACATGCACTCGTTTGGCCTTTGCCACTACCAGTAATTGATGTATTTTTAACTAACCTGTGCCAAAATAAAGCAGGAAGATAAAGTAAAATAAATCAGAATTAATCTATGTGACGTACACTGACAAATTAAGTATTCTTACACATAAATACGCGACAATAAATCTTTGATGCGAACTAGTAGCCAAACATCACATTTAAACATTTTTTTATTAACGTTCTCTTGACTGAATTTTTGTAAGGTCTACATTAAAATGATTGTAGTCCCAAAAAGTAATGGTAGCATTAAGTGGCTTGTAATGTAAACTTACGATAATGTTGAAGATATTGGCATAAGTATTTAGAACATACAAGTTTTGACTTTTGACCCTTGTAAGTATGTATGTATATTTATAATAACAATAAGGCAAGACTTAATAGAAATAAAAACATTCACCTGAAACTACGAGACAATAGTACATTGTGTATCTAGTAGTAAAAGCAATACATTCCCGGACGACGATGTAAATTGTTGGCCGAGGCGTTAGCCGAAAGCCTGAAATCGCAATCAATATTATCCAGTATATATAAAAAGCAGTCTTGGAAAGTTAACTTTCCCGGACTGTTTTTTGATAGTTGCTTAGCAACGGACTAAAATACTAAAATAGCGTATTTTGGGATCTGAAGTTGCGCTGAAAAAGTAGATATTCTTGATCGATTTCAGAAAAAATTACATTACTTCCACATCCAGTGGAAGTATAGTAACGACAAAAAAATTTTTAAAAATTTTTATTGTTCAAATAGGCTTAGAATGTGATGTAACGTCGAGATTTTAAGTTTGAGCGAAAAAAAAATTTCTGCCTGTCGGTCTGTCGGTCTGTCGGTCTGTCTGTAACTTTTTTTGTGCGCACGTTTACTCTGGAACCGTTTGAGATATTGACTTGGTACACATATGTACTTTAACGAGATCTAGAACTAGATTATATTTTCATCTTGTTCCGTCGAAGGGTGGGGGGTAAATTGGGGTAAATTTGGGGAAAATAGGTAAATTAAGCAGGTGAGAGTCCATAAAATTGGTATTTAGTACAAGAGAAGCTAAGGTCTCAAAAAAATTTGGCATTACCACCCCCACCCCATTAATAAAGGGGATGAAAAAAAAAGGTGATTTAATGTGTGTACAAGAACCAGACACCTCAAACGTTTTCTTACTTCATCCACCCTCACTACCACCCCCACCCCGCTACCGATGTGGGGTATCGTTTTATGGGTTTTTGGGGTAGAGGATTTCAAATATTATATTATTTCCATAAACAATTATTTCCACATACAAAATTTTTTCGTTGTGAGTGACTTGGATAAAAAATGTGGATGTGGAAGTAGTGATTCCTTGGGTACCGGTTTTATCATTTAACAAGAAAAAAAAATATGAAAAAAAATTGAAGCGCCTTCAATAAAGATCGCCAAAAATTGTGAAATAAAATTTCACCGTCGTTCAGTAACCTAATATCGATATTGAGATCGGTTAAAAACACGTTAGAATTCGTTTTTTTTTTTAAATTTTTACACCGACCTTAATATCGATATTAAGTAATAAAATTCAATTGACTAGGCGACGCCGACGGTGAAATTTTATTTAATAATTGTTAGCTACTTTCTTTGATGGTGGTTCAATTTTTATACTCATTTTAGTGACTTCTGAATTTAGCTTCTACACAATAAACTAATATATAGTACAATACAATACAATACAATAAAATCCCCCAGGTCGGATATCTTCTAATCGAATAGAGATATGTTAATTCTGTAAAAGCCAGTTTGTGGTACATAGGGGGGCTTCAGTTTTGAATGTAATAATTGTTTTTAGAAAGTATCAATATGTAGATGGTGCCGGGCTCTAAAGAAATATTTCGATGGGAAATACTTTGAAATGCGGTTTACGTGAAAGAAAATGTATTTCCGAGTAAATTATGTTCTATAAAAAAAATTCGTAAATCTAACCGTTGCGTTCTCAAAATATTTGAGTCCAAATGTTGCTATTTGCCCATATTGAATAATTGTAATCTCTTGAACATTTCATAGTACAGTACCTAGAAGTAAAAAAATATGCAAAACTTCGGAATAATGTCATATTGAACGGATTTCGTTCATTTTTAGCAGTATAATAGTAAATGTTTCACAGAAAAGTTTCTATATTGTGCGGGGGCTTGCTAATTTATAGGGGATGGATGCCACTCCCTCTCAGGGGGTGTCACTTAAAAAATGTATATGTATATATTTATTGGAGCTGAAGAAGAATCAAATTTTAAGAAGAAAACGTTCTATGCAATTTTTCACAAAAACTGATTATTTTTAAATTATAACGACTTCGAAATTGCGATTTTAGCTTAAAAAAAAGGTATTTCCAAACGGCTTTCGTCAAATATCTCGAAAAGTATTACTTTATCGAAAAAATGTTACAGACTAATTACAGAAACTACAAACTGGGAATTAATTATATTTTTTGTTTATTGATATAGGACTAATAATTTCGGAGAAATTTAAGTTTACATTTGGCATCCAAGTGTTCATAAGATAATTTTTTAGAGTGAGAGTTAAATATCTCAGAAACTCTGACACCTACGTCAAGGATGCTAATAAGTAGAATAATAGGTTATTAATTAAGCTTTCAACTGTTTTTTTATTTGTTTCTGTAACATAAAAAACAAAGAAGTTATGACCGAAGCAATGTGTGTCTACACATTTTTTTAATAACAACGTCGCCATTTTGTTACTGTAATTAGTCAGTAATTAAAAAAAGGAATTTCAAACACTGTTTCTCATTAATATATAGATACTCAATTTTTTTGGTTTGTATACAACTCTTGCTTTAGAAAAAAAATATAGTTTAAACTATAAAGTTATTTTCGGTAAATCCTATTTTTTTTCCTTTTCCAAATATCTCAATAAATATTAGTTTTATTGAAAAAGGGTAGGGACCAAAAATAAACTGATAATGAATTTCGCTTGTTTATTTATTTAAATAGATTTAATAGTTTCGGAGATATGAAAGTTTACAAATGGCGTCCGAACGTTTATAAGACGAAAAATGTAGTTTAAATAATAAATATCTCAGAAATTGTGACACCTACGTCACGCATGCTAAGAAATTAAATTAAAGACAATTCATTGCGCTTTCAAATCATTTCTTACTCGTTCCTGTAGCATAAGAAATAAAGAAGTTATGACGGAAAAATGTGCGTATTTATATTTTTTTATATAAAAAGGTCGCCATTTTGTTACTCTAATTAGCCAATAATTTAAAAAAATGGTCTCAAATACAATTTTTCGTTAAGATCATTACCTAGATGCTCAAATTTTTTTGCTCATTTAAAGCACTTGCTTTAGAATAAAATGCATTTTAAACTTTAAAGGTAATTTCGAAACACTTGGATACCAAATATAAACTTAAATATATCCGAAATTATTAATCCTACATCAATAAATAAAAAATATAATTAATTCCCAGTTTGTACTTTCTGTAATTGGTCTGTAACATTTTTTCGATAAAGTAATACTTTTCGAGATACTTGACGCAAGCCCCCGCACAATATAGGAACATTTCTGTGAAGCATTTACTATTATACTGCCAAAAATGAACGAAATCCGTTCAATATGACATTATTCCGAAGTTAAAACCTCTAGTTACTGTACTATCAGTTCTTTAAGTGGATTTAATTTACAAATTTTAAAAGAAAATCATATTTAAAGAATTTTTCATATCTTATGAATTAAACACATTTAAAGTTACCTTTGGAAAAGAACAAAAAATATAATTTATCGTATAACTCGAACATCTAAACAATTACGAACATAAAACAATAACAATTTTTAATGAAATTAAAATAACTACCGTAAAAGGTAAAAAATTATTGCCGTTTTCATTAACACATATTTTAAATCTATATAGTAGTACAGAACTACAAAGTTTTAATAATGTATGCCTATTAATGGCTGCTACACTAGCATACATTTTATTATAAAAATCTGCTTTGTCTTCTATTGGTTCTTTGTAAACTTCACATTTTAAAAATCCCCGTAGATAAAATTCTAATGGAGTAATAGCAGGAGATCGAGCGGGCCACCTAAGTACTCCATTAGTACTAATCCATCTTCCTGGGTACGTTTGATTTTAATAATGAATGGCGTTGTGATGATTATGTGGGCCTGCTCCAGGAAACCACATCCAATTGAACGGGCAAATTCCTTAGTAGTATTTGCAAAACATTTCGCAAGAAATATCTTTCACCGGTTAAATTCTCATGTAAAAGTATAGGCCAATTATGTAACAATAAAAAATACCACACCAAACTTTTACTCCAAAACGATTTTGGGATCTGGTTTGTCTTATCCACCTAGGATTCTCTTGAGATCATTAACGACAATTATGCCTTGTGATTACGTCGACTTTCTTCACTCTAGATAATTTTATCCATAAAATTTGGATTTTGTTCTAAGAGAATGGAAAATTTGCTCCAAAGAATCTAGTCCACCCTCATTGTCCCCTGGAATCAAATGATGAATTAAATGAACTTTATATAGAAAATATTTTGAGGCTTTTGGTTCTTGTACACACACTAAATCACAATTTTTTTCATCCTCTTTAATAATGGGGTAGATGGGGGTGGCTAATGCCAAAAAAATTTTGAGACCTTAGCTTCTCTTGTGTACACTTAATATCAATTGTATGGACTCTTACCTGCTTTACCCCCATTTATCCCATTTTATCCCCCAACCCTTCGACGGAATAAGATGAATATATAATCTAGTTCCAGAACCCATTAAAGTACATACATGTACTAAATTTCAAGTAATATCTTAAACGGTTCCAGAGTAATCGTGCGCATAAAAAAGTTAGAGACCGACAGACAGACAGAATTTTTTTTCACTCAAACTTAAAATCTCGGAGTTTCATGATATTCTAAGCCTATTTGAACAATAAAAATTTTCATTTTTTTTTTATCGTTACTATACTTCCACTGGATGTGGAAGTAAAATTTGTCTATTTTAAGAATTCTGTGGCAGGTGGAACGTGCAATATTTGTTTGTTCCGTCAACTTGCGCACTGACATGTTGGGGTTATTTTCTACTTGTTGTAATACTAAAGCAATATTTTCATCAGTTACAGTTCTTTTCCCTCTTGTTGTTTTTGGTTTCTTAAAACTTCCATAACACAGGTCTACAAAAAAAAAATGAAGTCTGCTCCAAGGACTAAACCTATCATGCCTTAAGTATTTTTGTGTGCTGAATCCGAATTTTCAATTTAAAAAATTTTCTACTTCGTAGATTTCGAGTAATCGTCAAAATACGGTTTTTTTGACATTTACTCGAAATCTACGCGCTAGAAAATTTTTTTAATTGAAAATTCGAATTCAGCACACAAAAATACTTAAGGCATGTTAGGTTTAGTCCGTGGAGCAAAACAATTTTTTTTTTGTCGACCTGTGTAATTTTTCGAATTAGAACACAAACTTACAAAAGTTTTACGATCTGGTAAAGGTCTGCCAGGAAAACGTATTTCATATAAACTTGCAGCTCTTGAAGCATTTTTACTACATTCTTCATGAATTAAAGTCATGTTTAATCTATATTGGTTTGTATGAGAAACCGTATTTAATAACACACATTCGCAAAGAAAACAATAATTAGGTGCTACAATACAGTTCTATTGACATACCAATAAACAAAAATATGATTGAAATTGAGAAATATCTAAACTATTAATTATTCCAAAGGTAACTTCAGTTGTGTTTAATTTATAATGTATAAGGCTTATTAAACTTCCTAAATATCAACTATTTTAAACATATTTAACCTAATAACAAAGCAATTATATGAAAAATACTTTAAATATGATTTTCTTTTAATATTTATATATTAAATACAGATTGTCCCACTTAAGAACTGAAATGTTCAAGACATTACAATTATTCAATATGGACAAATGGGAATATTTGAACTCAATATCTCAAAAACGTATGTTATAACTCTAATCAACCCTAATTTGGAAAAGATAAATGTCACAAGACACGTATAAACTAGAAGTTATGTATTTCAGATCATCAGAATCACATCAGTAACACTGATAAATGTTACTTACAAGTTTCACGACTTTAAACGCATAGTGAAGGTTCCCAGAACTCTACGGCAACTATCAAAGCTACTTAAAAGTGATTGCAACTTCGAAGGTCATCCCACTGGTAACTAAGACGTCCCTATGTACCGGAAAAGCTACGTAGAAGTCAAATAAGTATACACTAGCGGTAAAAACTACGAGGCAGCGACTATGGATATATCAAATGAAGTTATTTATACATCAAAGTCGAAAATTTATTGGCAGATTCGTAATGGTTACTCATTCGAAGTCCCTATCTCAGTTACTGTTACTTTGGTGCTAGTTGAGATATTAGGGAATATTCGATTGCCGGATAGTCAGTTAAAACTGCCAATTTCACCATGTTCCCATTATTTTTGATAAATGTTAATGCCATATATTGTTCAGCGACCAAAAATTAGTCTAAAAACATTGTTTCTGCACTTTTGTCAGAATGAGCAAAAAATGTATTTCTTTTTAAAAGATTTTATTTAACTTCCAATGTTTGTCTGTATGTTTGTTTGTTTGTTTGTTAGTTTAGGTCAAATCTTGTAAGCTGAGTTTCGACTAGTTCTAATTAAGCTAGAGCTTTGAAATTTGGCACACTTGTATAAGTCCGGTGACAATGTATAGCCATTATCGGTCTAAATCCAATATGGCCGACGTCCCAAGATGGCGGATCGACTTTTTAGTCACAACCCCCTTGATATGGGTATCAAATGAAAGGGTTTGACGAGTAAAATACGATAAACAATGTGGCGTCATTCTAAATCGAATATGGCAGACGTTCCAAGATGGCGGATCGGCTTTATAGTCACAACCCCCTTGATATGGGTATCAAATAAAAGGGTTTGATGAGTAAAATACGATAAAGTGTGTAAATTCAATATAGCGGACGTGGGAGAGGTGGGGAAGAAGTGGGGAAGAGGTGGAAAGAAGTGGGGAAGGGGTGCCAAGAGGTGGGAAAGGGGTGGGAAGAGGTGGGAAGAGGTGGGGAGCGGGTGGGAAGAGGTGAGGAAGGGGTGGGAAGAGGTGGGGAAGGGGTGGGACGAGGTGGGGAAAGGGGATAGGACGGGGTGGTGGAGGGGGTGATGGGGGAGAATGGGTGGGAAGAGGTGGGGAGAGATGTGAAAGGGCAGGTGAAGGGGCGGGAAGAAGTGGGAAGTAGTGTTAGAGAGGTGAGAAGACGGGAGAGGGAAGGGGTGGATGGCGGTGGCAAATGGAAGGGATTTGTCTGTCTGTTTGTAAAATAAGTAGACTAAAAAGAAAAAATAAAATTATATAAAAAAAATATTTTTAAGAAAAAGCTTTTATTTGAAAAAGAGTGAAAACAATTTTTTTTAAATTCATACACCTGGAAACCAAAATCTTTGAGGGCGGTCAATTGAGCAAAGTAACTATGCAATAGCGCTATATGACCGCCCCCAAAGCTTTAGGTTTCCAGGTGTATGAATTTTAAAAAAATTATTTTTACTTTTAGTAGTTTTTTCAAATAAAAGCTTTTTTCTGAAATCGATCGGCAATGTCTACATTTTCGGCGCGATTTCAGATCGAAAAATGCACAATTCCACTATTTTAGTCCGTTACTAAGAAACTATCAGAAAACAGACCGGAAAGATTCGTTGCCAAGTAACGATCAACAAAACCGTACGGGAATGTTACTTTCCCGGCCTAGGTCGGGAAAGTAACAGTCCCGTACGGTTTCTTATGTATATTTTAGACAGTAAATAAATACACGCGGACAAATCAACTCACATTAAGATTGCATTTATTAGTAAGCAGTTAGATTGTAATGAAGAAATGTTATGCACTCATACAAATTCCTTAATTTATAATAATATTCATTGTGATTTCAGAAAAAATAGTATGTGTACTTCGGTGTGAAAGCACATTCCCGGACTTCGATGCTTGTTGGCCTCGGCTAGCGCCTCGGCCAACAATTTGCATCGTCGTCCGGGAATGTATTGCTTTCACACCTAAATATACAATATACTATTTCTTAAAAATATTTTTGTTATATAAATTTACTAACATTGTTCTTTAAAACTTTTCATTTATTTTTAAAGTCTATATTTTTGTCTATTATTTTCAAAGTCCTATATATTTTTCGCACAAAAGTATATTAGGTTGTTGATAGTATAACTATATTATAAAATATTTTTCTACACACCAACCAATTTTCGTCGCATTATCCTAAACGTGAGAATCCAAGGAAATCTCTAAGACGATGTTTCACAATTACATTTCTTTATCCATTCTTAAACAAAGAAGTAAAAAAGTCGCAATTTCGGGAAAAAATACAAAAATGTTAAATAAATAAGCGAGGAAGTATTAGACATCCCTCAAATCCTGTATATGCAGTGTTTATACATTTAAAATCTTTTATTTTACGAATATATTATTACCCTACGGTATTCACTATGAAAAAAAGATCTTCATTATGCCTTTTTCTAATGCAAATGAATATTTTTTTTCTGTACTTTAAAATTGGTCTTGCTCAAAAAAATATTTTATAAATCGCAGACAAATTGACTTAAACAACCAACAATTTTATCGTATAACCATTTTATATCTCGGGCTTTCAACGATCCTAAAATATTTGTCTCGTCACAGTCAGAATGCAGCTAGACACAGTGGCTGCAGAATACGCGGCTGAACAAACAATGTTAGATGGCTTCGTTGCCGAAGGATGAAACCATCTATTTTATTTTCTATCTTTACTTCACTGTTCTTAATCCTGCTCTCTTTTTCTATTTTTTGTTGAACTGAAACAGTAATTCTATTAAATTAAAATGCTGTCTGACACGTGACCGTTACATAATAGTGAGATTTGAGAATATTATTTGTATTTACACATTACTCCAACAGATGTTATATTATTTTTTTGGTTGACATAAATTATGATTTTGTGAGTGAGTAAATCAAATGTAATATGCATATTTTATCTCAGTAATTTCGCGGTATTTAATAAAAAGTGCGTCAACTCTTATACAGTGTCAATTCAAAATTACGTAAATGTCAAAAAAAAATTACGGAACTCATACGCAATACTGATGCTTTCATATACTTAGAACTAAATTTGCGTTAATATGCTAAAAATATATTGTTTATACTTTATGTATACGGTATACTAGAGATTTTCATAAATTTTCAATACCATTCAATTTAAGAAAGAAGTTCGTAGAAACATATATCATAACATCAAAATTGGACAAATCACTATGAAATTTAGGACGGCTGTCCGTTTTCAAGAAACGAATATATTTAACACTTTTTCCTCCCCACTGAAGCAAATTTTTGTCAGGATGGAATGGCTATCACAAAGGGTCTAAACAAGTAATAAATGAAGTGAGGAAAACAATTATTTTTCGAATTGTTTACCTGTTAATGTTTTTCAAAAAATAATAAATGTTCTATATAAGTAAGAGTACAAAGTTGCTTCATAATATCAATTAATGTTCTAAAATGACTAGTAAGAGTAAAAGATATGGTTCAGTGCCTCAGTGCAGAACATATTGTTTAGAAGCCGTGTCAATGCACAGTTTTGTGAGGACAAAAAAAAACTTCGCAATAAGTGGATAGATAGCTTTAAAAAATTGGAAAACCACTTATAGTCCGGTGATATTAGGAAAATGTCTCGAAAAGTTTTTGGACAAGTCAAAAATTAGTCTACCCCCTACAGAATTTCCTCAGGAATCCGAAAAAAATAGTGTTGACCACTCAAAATGGCGGCTTTAATGGTTATTTAACTTTTTGTAAACAAAATGAATTTTGCAACTTACTTGTTTGCTTATATCTTCGCTTCTAAAGGTCGTAGAAAAACTTTCGATCCGTCAATTTCTTCGCCATGGGTTCCCCTATAAGATAGGTATATGCAAAGAATGAATTTTTAATTGTTAATAACATGTTGTGACAAGAAACTGAAAAAATTGAATTTCTCGATCGTCGAACTTTGAAGTACTATAGAAACAAATATAAAATCTGCATGTTAACGATATTATGAGAAATAGTATATATTTTTACCCTTAATGAAATGCACTTTGTCGTTGCAAAATATTAATTATTTTTTTTGCAATTAATTCATAAAAAAAAATCAAACTGTTATACTAAAAGATCATATTAATATTTTACAGTTCTGTTTCGGTAAAAACATTGTATTTGACGTACATTTACATAATCAAAAATAATATTGCAAAAAAATTTTAATTTGTGACTTTTTTACGCAAAAAATCAATTTTGCAACTTAATAGTATATTACGTAATGAGTGTTGTAAGAAGCATTTTACGCACGAATGGAAAAGTTACGCACGATGCCGTGTAGCGGCGAGTGCGTATTTCTATGAGTGCGTAATTGCTTTACAACTCGAATTATGTACTATACTTTACCTACGATCATGTTTATTTATTTATTTAGTAAAATCTGGATTTAGTTTACTTGTCAATAATATTATTCAACAAATATTATGTCAGTTTTGACACATTTGAAAATTACGTAGGCGCATTTGTTTTTTTTAAACCCTGCGTCAGCGAACTAAGCCGCCTATATTTGCGTGTCACGTGCGTTTTGTTTACTGTGCGATTTTTTTACAATGCGATTTGTTTACAATATGTAAAGTTCAACTTACATAGATGGCAGGTAGTGTGTTTCTTACTATTTACAGTAGTGATCGTAGGTAAACAAATGTAAATATATCAGTGGATTTTGCTTAAAATTTATTGCAACTAACGTCATTTTAATTGTCATAAAAAAACACGAATTAAAAAAAAAGAAAAATTTTGCTCCGATGCTTTGGAGCCGAGATATGAAGAATTCACGTTTTTTGCGATTACGGCGAAATTTGAAAATATTTTTATTTGCTAATTTAACTGAGTATACCTCAGAGTGTGTGTTATCACTTGCAAAAAGTGACATGTCTATATATCTAGATGGTCCATGGAAAAAAAATCGAGAAAATTGCATCCTCTCCCTCCCTCTTTACTGCTATTGGCGTACTTGGGCAGAAAACTGTCCAAGTACACGGTAAAAACCGCGGCGGCAGCTTTATTTCTCTTTTTCTCGGCTCTGTTAATGTATGAATAGGAATTATTGATACTTTTAATAATTTTATAGGCCTTTTTTTTCTGCCAAGACGCTTTAATGGACAATTTTACCTGCATTTTCTCCAAGTAGAACTACCTGTGTTGCTTGAGGATTGCGTTAAGGAATTGAATGTGGTACATGCACGATGGAGCTCCTGTTCATTTCAGTGTAATTCTTCGCGACCATTTACATGTGGTTCATCCTAATCGTTGGACAGGTCGCGGAGGATCCTAGCAATGGCCAGCAAGATCCCCCGATCTCAGTAGTTTGGATTTCTATTTATGAGATCATCTTAAAACCCTGATGTATAAAACTCCCAATTTTTATTTCTGCGCCCATTGATATACAGTCTAATTCTTCTCCTGTTCGTTGGTTTTCTATTTCTCCACCGTATTTCTTCTGAAAGTCTTCATGCTGTAGTAGAGAAATATTCCAAGTACTGTGTGGTGTCTTGTTGTTTCCTTGACTTCTTTTTCCTTCTTTTGTTTCCAATTTTCCGTATAGGATTTTGTGGTCTGTATTGATTTCTGCTGCCCTTTTTGCTTTAACGTTCTTGATCCTTTCTCTTATCTCTCTGCTTACCAGGATATGATATACTTGTGAGATTGAGCTTCCATTACTTCAGGTGTCAATGCAGGCTTGACTTTTGGTCCATGTGTTTCTTATTGTTAGGTCAAACATGTGTACTATATTTTTCAGCGCGTTTCCATTTTCATTTGACCATGTGTGGAGTAGAGTTGCTTCTATGATGCTTTTATCCTCCAGCGTCTGATCGTCTTTTCCTATATGTGCATTGAAGTCTCCTAATATTATGATGGGCATTTTTCTTTTTTCGTTTCTTCTGGTTTCTTGAGTTAGCTGCCTGAATACCCTTCCTGCTCTCTTGTCTGAGGGTTCGTGCACTCCTATCATGCAGATGTTGTCCTTTCCATTTTGTATGATTGCCGTGACTATGTTTTCGTTTATATTTTCCGTCCTTATTTCGATGAGGCTCTCTCGTCTGGTTACCCATGCAACTCCTCTGCTGGTCTTTTCTTGACCACCCCCCACCCCACCGTTTAGTTGTCATTTGTAATTTTGTGTGATTGCTGTTCCGTCTATCATGTGTGTTTCTTGTATACATGCGACGTCGATGTTTTCTGCTTGCAGGGCCTCGTCGATTTTTTCCCTTTTAGCTCTCTGTATGCATCTTCTGACGTTCCATGTTGCCAGAGTTATCCAATCAGCTGGTGCTTCCTGACTGTGTCCCTCTTCCGGTCTTTGCGATATTTGGTACCTGTTGATTTTCGTCGTTTCCTCCCATTCTGGGCGGGGCGTTATTGCTATGCTTGGGGGGTTTGTTTCTTCTAATCGTTTTAGTTTTTTTCTTTTCTGCGTAGTGATTACGTTGTCGTAGTGATTTCTGTTGTTTCCCTGCGTCCTGTACACAATCTCAATTGGCATGTTGTCGTCTTCTTGTTGGTTGTTGGGATGAAAAGTTATGATTTCGCCCTCCTCTTGGTTTACTATTATTGTCCTCCTTTTCAAGTTTGCTGTTGCTGCTATCGTCTCCTGCCCACCCCAGAAACCGTCTTTTCTCAGGTCTCCGATGAACGCCTCTATCCTTTCCTTGTTGGTACTGTGTTGATTTTAATGGGGTTCCAGTTCGTTGATGGATACTAGCATGAACGGGGTGAAATAATCTATGTTGTTTTGTATATAGTCCGTTACTTGTTTCCGTAGGTTTTTCATGGCGTTGGTGTGTGCCGGGGTTGTTATGTTTTCTCCTTCTAACTGATGGCTTATTGCTCCATATAGACAGTTCCCGTCGCCGTCGATTTTTTGTACCAGTAATTGATGTGTCTTCGTTCTTACGTTCTGTAGTGGATACATTATTTTTGTGTTTTCTGGAGAGTTGCTATTTCTTGTTTGCTTTTGCTTATTCTTACGGACCTAAACTTTTTAATAAAATAAAATTCCTTAGCCTTACCAGAGCCGTACCAGACGTGAAGTGTAAACAGTCAGTATGTTTTTAAAGTATGCATGAGAATTTTCTAGTTTTAATGGCTCTGAAACCAAGCCAATGGGCAACAATTTTATCCAAAATTTTTGTTATTTTAAAATTAATTTAATTTGGTGCGATGTATTGGTACTCTAATGGTACGCCCCTGGGGTTTAGTCATATATGTATTTGCTGCAAGAGAAATTTTTTATTGACTTATTTCTAATTTATTGCTAGTAAACGAGACGTTACAACTTGGAGTCTTCGTGGACAATACTGGCAACTGCGAATATGAGATTTGGCTAAGAAAACAGATGGCATGATCGACAACTTAGATGAGCAAAATTTGGTGAGACAGATATATCACTAGACGCACAAAGATCAAAGTTGTTAACGTCCCAGTTTTCTTCATTTTCTTTATGCTTCTGAAACATGGATCGTTAGAGAAGGAGACGGACGGCGTATTGATGCTTTCCAGATGTGAGTCAGAACGTTTGCTACGAATTCCACGGACAATCCATTGCAATAATAGCCCGATTCTCCAAGAAATACGTCGCCAAAAGCGACTCTCCATCATGACGTCCTTTGGCATCCTCTAATTTTTATTTTGCTACATCAAACAGATAATGAATAATACAGAACGGTTGCGGTTGATAGTTCAGGATAAACCTGATGGCAAGAGGCAAAGAGGGCGTCCTCCAAAACATTGGGCTGATGTCACCAAGGAGCTAATAGAAAAGAGCTGTGACGGTTCATTTTTAACCAACCCTGTGCTCGCGAAGTAGAAGCAAATGATATATTGAGTTTTAATATTCCGGCATTGGCATTGTTTATAAATCTTCGGCTGCTATCGTGCCTCCATCCTATTTATCGACGGGGAGTTATAAAAAGATTGTAGAGACAATTTGATGGAATTCCAGTGCAAGGTCTCGACCAGTACATCCGCGAGGCGTGCTGGTTGAATTTACTAAAATGTAGTATCGATCTGATTTCCTGAAATCGCAACCCCATCTACAACTCCCCGTCGATAAATAGGATGGAGGCACGATAGCAGCCGAAGATTTATAAACAATGCCAATGCCGGAATATTAAAACTCAATATATCATTTGCTTTATGTAGTTATAAAGTAGTGAGTGTATTTTGATTCCAGCACGGGTACTCAATGATTAGAAACGTTGTTATGGTCACCGTGTTTAGTTTGCCAAATAATGGTGTAAATTTGACTCCCTGGTTTCAAAAACCTGATATCTACCTACCGAATTGGTATTATATAGTTATCATCATTGAATACGTCGATTTCCTGTTAATTACTGTAAGTAAACAACTTTTATCTTACTCCAATTGAGGCCAGCTACAAATGGCAGTGTATAAGGGTTAGTTTCTGATTTTTCACATACATCGTTGCTGTTTACGGCGTCCCGGTGACGTACATCTTAAGTGCAATGTGGTATCCTCGATCCACGTTCGTTAGCATTGCTAATGATTAAATGCACTTTAATGCCCGATTTCCGTTCGAACAGGTAGAAAGAATTTCTTTCGTGAGTGCGTCGTACGCTTTGCTAAAGATTTATTTAGATATTTTCTTATATGACACATGTACAGTGTTGGTATGTGCACAACCACATTATTTTTGTAATTTTGAGTTAAACATGCTACTATGCATTTAATTTCATCTGTAATGTACCTTTGCTTAGTCATAAAATTTGTCTTGATTTAATAGTCTTAAAACATACGAACCGTTTGTTTGTTATTAATATTTTATTTAATGTCTTTGACTACTATTTAGAGTTGGCCAACTACCATTTCATTTTTATATAATTTACCATATATAATTACAATTTTCATATATGATTAGCTATCGCATTCTACTATCAATTGTTTTGTTGATGTATCATATCGAAAGTATAATTTTATTACCCCACCCTTAGATGTCTCATTTGCTCTATATCTTTATAATACATTTTGTATCCTTTAGGTAGCGACTTCTTACTTGCTTGCTTTACCTATCCCCCCCCCCCCTCCCTATTTATCCTCCAACTCTTCAATGGAATAATATCAAATATAATGAGATCCCGCTGTAATACATAGGAGTACCAAATTTCAAATCAATGTCGTACCTAAACGGTTCCACAGTAAACGTGCGCACAAAATTTACGTACAGACAGACCAACAGGCATGACATGACATTCTAGGCTAATTTGAACACAAAAAGATCCATTTTTTTTTTTTTCGTTATTATACTTCCACTTCGCTGCGTGGTTGTAGAAGTAATAATCAAATCCTTAATAACTATTACTATAATAAACTTGATGTTCCAGTATACTCAGTACTCTCTGTATTTGATTCCTTTTATACAAGAAGATCTTAATAACATATTAAAAACTACATTAAAATGTAAGCAGTCCCCTGGACCAATAAAATTCATATTTTCTTAATAGGAAACTAATTTGGGCAAAGATTCCTTACTTACATTTTTAGCAAGTTATATTCTCAAAAAGGAATATTTCCAAATTGCTTTGAAGCATAAAGCAGTACCTGTCTACAAGAGAAATAACAGAAAAACTTTAGATACTTGCAGCACTGTCTCCATTATGATATTGGAAAGGCATTGACTTGATTATTTTCATTTTTAATGGAAGCGGAGTCAAAATAATGATATATAAGCCAAGTTAATCTGGGACGTGTTGAAGTGAACATAGAGTTTCTCAGGGCTCAGTTTTGGGCCTTGTATTAACTGCTGCACTAATGACTTGAATACCATGACAACATATGCTTATTTTATTTTGTAAACTGATAATAACTCTTTGGTGTTACCTTACATCACAAACAGAATTACAGTCTAAATATACAAGTCTTTGGATGTTATAGATAAATGGTCCACTTAATTTGATGCCAAAAAAAGCATTTCTTTAGATTCCAGCAAAAAAAAAATTTTCTCTCAAAAGGAGAGAAAACTGTACATATTTGATTTTTTATTTTTCTTGGCGTCCTATAAGGCAAAAGAAATAGTAATTTACGTTACAAGACCGGAAAGAGGTATTTTGCAGGTCGACCCAAGCACCCTCAGGTGAGTCCTGGAAGCTTGGGGAGACCTGCAACCTCTAACACTGTTTTTCTGTTGTGTAACGTACAATTTTTTTTTTTTTTTCGGCAGACTGTCATACAAAATGAATTTTGTATTATTTTTTTAATAAATTTTCTAACAAATACAAGGACAAACAAAACTAATTAAATAAAATATGTTTACGACCATCATTATTATACAACTTCAATTTCTGCTTGTAACGCTTCAAAATCTGAATCCATATTTTCCGTAACTTGTGAATTGACTTTTGAAGATTCGTTAAAGGCAAGTGTATTTATCCGGGAAAACGTTACTTTCTGGCGGATAATTTCTCCAGGGGTGTACTTTCTGGTCGGCCGAAAAAAAAATTATTTCCTAATCTGTAAAAACCATTTTTTGTTTTAGAATATTTCTGCCACATCTTTTAGCTTTCTGAATGCTAATTTTTTCACAAGTGACGTTTTACCTTTTCTGAATACAGCAAGGGTGGGTCAGAGTCCGTAAATGCATGAATAAACAAAATTGTCTCTCTGTTATGTGTTAAATTTTTTTTAAACCATGAGATGAGGAAAAGATTGTTTGTTGCTCGCGGGAATAAAAGGAGAACAATCTTTTTTGTATGAAATTAAATTCTCTACATTTTGGTACTGAGGTATTATGCTCGTAAACTGGTTCTCGAGGTATTAAAAAAAAATTTTTTTGACTGCAATTTTTTCAATTTGGCGTCCGAGGCTCACCGTGAATCATTCACGCCTTTTAGTGTATTAAACTATTCGCCCACCTATAGATCCCCATCAAAAATCATCTTTACTCGAGGTATTCTCGCTTCACAATTTTTTCTCGTAAGTACTAGTTGTTGGTCTTCTACATCAGACTCATTATCAGAGAATCATGAAATCTGAAGTACCAAATTTCAGGTAAATCTGCTAAAATGTTAGCAGCCATATTGGATTCCCCATTTTGAATTTTTAATTTTTGACATCAGATTAGGTATCAACTGCTCCGAAAATACCTAACGATATATACTTAACTATTAATTTGAATACAATCCCGACGAATATTTAGTTTATGAAAGTCTCTCTCACTGTGCACTGATCGTAGCTTAATGAAGAAACTACAGTTGGATCACCGCCGAGCAATAATATAGTTTGTAAAAATTATTATTATTGTAAATCGTTTTTTATTATCACTAGCGCATTCGCTTTTGTGACTAAACAAAACTTGTTTCCAATTTTTGCTCACCTCACACCAGATGTAGAGCTTGATGAAACTATTATGGGACGACCGCCGAGTCATAACTTATATTTCTTTATGTTTGTTAATTGCATATTCTTTTTCGTGGTTTATTAATTTGTTTCTTCTTCTGTGTATTTTCTAACTACCTGTTTCTGTATTTGTAACAGTTTTTGTGGTAAATAATTTGTATCTATTTCTATTTCTATAGTTTTCAAAATATTTCATGAGCCAATAAAAATTGAACATGTTTAGGAATAAAACAATTACATACGGGTCGAATTGAAGATTAATCCTTTTCCTAAATATTTTTAAATCGAGTTAAAAGCAAAGGAAATTTTTCTTTGACTTTTCACATTAAACTACTGTGACGCCAATATTGTGTAAAAGAACAACAAATTGTAACAATTAATTATCTTCCATGATTCATTTTTGAAATTTCAGAACTTCCCCGGCGAATTTAATAATCATTTACCTCATGGTAATATAATAACAGACACAATTACAATTTCCGTGTAGCAATTATAAACTGGAAATGTGTTCTAGTATTACCCTTAAGGTAATAATGCTCCACTCACTCGTTTCAAAATTAACAAGGAAATAAAAAGTATCTCTATTTGATGCGGTTAAAGCGGCGGCAGAGGGCTGAAGTAAAATAGAATTAAGAGGTTTTATCTGCGAGTCGAATGAGAGATCGCGCGGTTGGATGGTTAATTCCAGGGGCTCTAAATAAACACCGCTCATAGAAAGGCTGCAGCTCAGGAGCAGGAACTCCCCAGGCCCCTCTTAAACAAACATACGGCGCTAATGCCACTCTCTATTTGCAATGCAATTTGCCCCACAGAAATTACAATTAACAACCGAAAGCCGAGCACGCTTCAGTTCGCATCACTACTCCCAACGTGTATTCTGCTATGATAAATTAGCCATGTAGAGCTAAGATGGAATTTGGGAAGTTCCTTAAAAAAACGTCGCATTCCTGAATATGCATAAACCGGAATACCAAACTATGTACTTTTAACTATTTTAAAAATATATCTATCACCTGTTAGGGGAATATGCGCATAATACATCCAGGAATCAGATATTAGATATCGGATATCTAAGAATGTATAACCCATGTGATTAGGTGTAAACCGATACGCATAACAAAAATATATAAATTGGGGCCAAACGAATTTTTAGATTAAATTTAAAGCCACATTTTTTGAGAAGGAGAATAAATATCGATATGCGGTTTTCAGAACGTAAGAGATAATAATTTACTTATTTGTGAGATGACGCGTTTTGCCCAATTTTTCTATTTTGAGGCATCTTACTGTCTACAATATGTGAAAGAAAAGCATGTTTTTTTTACCAAACTTTATAACTACCGAAATTCCACAATCATATTTTGATATTTTTTTGATGTGCATTCTTTTAATCACTACTAGTTTATGAGAAAAAAAACGTCTTTCCAAAATTTTTATACCTCTCTTATTTTATAAAATATCGTTTTTTTCTAAAATTCTTCAATTTTTTTTTGCTGTAACTAAGATCTTATTGTTGTAGATTAGTTTAACTTGATGTCGGTATATCCTCGGTTATCGGTCTTTATAATTATTCCTCGGTTTATTCAACCATCGTCAAAGAACTATAATTAAGTGAAAACAAATGTTTTTTAAAATGCTATTTTTTATACACATGATATAAATTACCTACATTGGTTATTGAATTGCACACTACAACTATTTACATTTTAGGTGTACTATTATATATGTGTTTAAAAGCAACTAAATACTGAAATTAAGAATTGCCTATCTGCGTTGAATATAGTGGTTTATGTTATGTAGATAAGACTTAATTAATGTGTATTAGATTTGAAGTTTTTTATTAAAGGGTGGTGTGAGGTTTAAAATTACTATATGTAGATTGGTATAATACCTTATGATGGCTCGTTTAAAATAGTATTTTAACGTGTTTCCACCCCTAGGAAACCACCCTCGCAAATTCCGTGGGTTCCAAAAATTATAACAAGAGATTGTCCACTAACACACTTTATTAAATAGTTTACTGGATACTTCACAATACTGATTATTAACTTGAATGAACTTCACTGACCAAAAATAACAATGTTTATCACTCTGTTTTTCACATTGGAGTCTTAACCTCACTTCTCACTTGTCAAATCCAAGACTTCAAAACTTTCTGTACTTTCTGAACTACCCGCCGAGAATGCGGTCGGTCTTTTATACCTAAAAATGACAGATCTCGATTTTTCTGTGATGACGCCACCATTCTCTAGATAATTCCAGATGTCATCACTCTAGAACTACTACTGGTAGGTTCTTTCTCGAGTAGGTGCAAATACATCTGAATTAATTGAAGGGTTGCAACACATCACACTGTCCCCTCCTTAAGCCTGAACGTCTCGGTCAGGCAATTTGGAATCATCGGTGTATTTTGCCAGTCTATCCAAATGTACGATCTTCATCTTGGCCTTTTTGCTTCGTTGAATCCGATAATTCGGGTAATAACAGTATGCGGTCCATCCCAAGGAGGTTGAAGTTTCGGAGGTCTCCATTCTTTCCGCTGTGGATTGTACAGCCAAACCAGATTTCCCACCTTGAATCCCCCTGTACTGGCATTCTGATCATGAGCCTTCAATCGGTTACTAGTTTTGTTCATCTGCTCTCGGTCATTCTTCGGCTGTTCTCGACTTCCATTTCTGTAGTTGTTCATGGAAAATGGTTCCCCACGGGCAGCACAATTCTTACACTTGCGACACCAAGCCTCCACATCCTGTCGACTATTAACCCAATAGAACTGTTCCCGTGCTCTACTCAATGTCTTGTTTATGCCGAAGTTTCTGCTGGACGTTTCATTATGTGCTTCCTGGAGTACTTCTGGTACACGACACCTGGGAATCACTAGACGCATGGCAACCTGCTTCCCATCTGGGCTTTCCCATGCTCTCCTCAAAAGCCATCTACGACCGTAGGTGAATCCCATTGTGACCATAAAGCCTTCAGCCCCACTTCTTTGTTGGAAACATCCTTCCATACTGGACGTGTTCCCTCTTCTTTTGCTCTCAACATGGGTCCGATTTCTACATCGTGCAATTGCTCTTGCCTCAGAGTTTTCTTTGTCCAACTGTCTGGAAGATCGATCTTGACAGTGTTGACTTCAACCATGTTCGGCAATTTTCTCACCTGAAGGTAGCGCTTGCTATCTTCCTTGTCTGGTTTTCTGGATAATGCAGGAATTTTGACTACCTGCGTTGTCAACAGCCTGGTTTTCTCGCATTGGTTGTTCACTTTTCACAGAATAAATTGTTCGTTCCCAATCCTTAAGACTCGCTTTCCTACGTCAACAATAAATCCATACTGTTCCATAATGTCCAGTCCCAAAATGAAGTCATCCGTGATGTCAGCTACGATGACCCTGTGGTCGAACCTTAATTGTCCAATCTGCAAACCCAGGTCTACTTCTCCATGAACCGTAGCCCTGTCTCCCGTAGCTGTCCGGACGATCACCTCATTTTGCCTCTTGGTAATCTTTATACCCGATATAAATCCTGGACGTACTATTGATGACGTAGTACCTGTGTCGATGGTAAACAAACATTTTCTTCCATTCACATAGCCTTGTAACAGCAGACTATTCGAAATTTCTCGAAGCTGGGAAATCTTTATTTCTCTGGGGTCACTGCATTCCCTAGCCAGCACAACCCCCCTGGTATAGTTTTCCTGCTTCTCTTCAACATTCACAGCATTTACTCGACTCTCCGAGTTCTGCTGTCGACAGTTTCGTTTCAGGTGTCATACCTTGCCGCAGTTGTAACATTTAATACCTCCGCTCGGCTTTCCTTTATTTTGTTGTTTTCTCTGCTCCCCGAGATCATCCACTTTGTTGAATAATTTGGTGAACATTTTCTGCATCTCAGTCAACATAGGGTTCTGGTTCGTTTCTGATTGCGATTCTTCAAGAGGCACAGCTCGCACTCTCGACCTTGGAGTATCTCTATATGCGGCTTCTACTTCAAGTGCACGCACCAAGGCTTCACTGCTACTTTGGTGTTTCGTCAGCCTCAGAACTCGCCTGACCTCTTCGTCCCTTATGCCGTCTAAAAAGGCCCCCACGGCTAATTGCTCCTGAAATTCTCTAGGCGCACTCGGATACGCCAGGTGTGCCAGTCTCTCTATGGCAGCCTCGAATTCTTGTAAACTTTCTCCAGCCTTTTGTGTCCGTGATTTTAGCTGGGCCTGGTATACTTGGGCGAGATGTTGGTCGCCATATCTCAAGTCCAATGCAGCTTCCAAGACTTTGAAGTCCCTTTGTTTCTCCACTGGGATAGTCTGAATTAATTCTGAGGCCCCGCCCCTTAACGCCAGAACTAATGTCATGGCCTTTTCCTCATTATCCCAGTTGTTCGCACACGCTGCTGCCTCAAACTGCCTCTTGTATGTCGTCCAGAAACTTTGGCCGTCAAAAGAAGGAGGTTTTAGTCGCTGACCTGCTGATACCACCTGCTGGCTTCCTCTATCTCTCAACTGTCGTTTAAGCCGGTCTATTTCTCCTTTGACTTCTTCTTCGAACTTGTTTACTTTTTTTTTAACTTCATTTACCTCCCCTTTGACTTCTCTTACTTCCTCCTTGATTTCACTCTTTAGTTCTTCATTGGCAGAAATGATTGCGTCCTGTTGTATTTTTATTTGATCGCTCAGGATTTTCCTTAATTCTTCCTGGCGTTTGTCTTGCTCCTCTTTTTCCTCTTGATGTCGTCTTTCTTGTTCTTCTTTCTCCTCTTGCTGTCGTATCTTCAGGTCTTCCATAATTTGTCTCAATTCGTCTTTCTCTTCTTGACGTCTTCTTTCATCATCCTCTTTTTCTTTCTGACGTCTTATTTCCTGATCTTCCATCATTTTCTTTAATTCGTCCCTTTCTTCTTGACGTCTTCTTTCTTCATCCTCTTTTTCTTTCTGACGTCGCTTTTCTTACTCTTGACGTCTTTTCTCCTATTCTACTTTGTCTTCCTGGCGTCTTCTTTCTTGTTCTTCTTTTTCTTCCTGACGTCGCTTTTCTTGTTCGTCTTTTTCTTCCTGACGTCGCTTTTCTTGTTCGTCTTTTTCTTCTTGACGCCGTTTTTCCTCCTCCTGGCGCTGCTGTGCCATCATCCTCGCAAATTCCGCAAGTAGGTCCTTCATTTGTTTCTCCGTAGCCATGCTTCTTGTTGTAATGGGCATACGATTATGTTAAAATAAAATAAATTTAACTGCCACGTCAATATCGGCAATGGAACTTTCCAGAAAAATCTCGAAACAGCACGAAAAAGTCTTATCCAGAGTCTTGTCACTATCCAGTTCAGAGAATTTAATAATCTCCACTAATGTCCAAATAGAAAAGTTCTAGAAATTATTCACGCACTAACACAAATGAGTTTTCTTCAGTGTCTCTATCACTACTCAGTTTAAAGGATTTAATTATTACACTAATGTCCTAATTAAAATGTTCTACAATGTCTCAAAAATGCACTTAACACTATTTTCCTGTTCGAAAATAACCCTCGAACAATGTCCAGTAAATTAGTCCTCTGTGTTAGCACTAACCCTAGAGAATACTTCTCGAACACTCCAACACAACTTCAGAGCTCCTCTTGTCATAAAATTCCGCTTCTGACACCAATTTATAACGTGTTTCCACCCCTAGGAAACCACCCTCGCAAATTCCGTGGGTTCCAAAAATTATAACAAGAGATTGTCCACTAACACACTTTATTAAATAGTTTACTGAATACTTCACAATACTGATTATTAACTTGAATGAACTTCACTGACTAAAAATAACAATGTTTATCACTTTGTTTTTCACATTGGAGTCTTAACCTCACTTCTCACTTGTCAAATCCAAGACTTCAAAACTTTCTGTACTTTCTGAACTACCCGCCGAGAATGCGGTCGGTCTTTTATACCTAAAAATGACAGATCTCGATTTTTCTGTGATGACGCCACCATTCTCTAAATAATTCCAGATGTCATCACTCTAGAACTACTACTGGTAGGTTCTTTCTCGAGTAGGTGCAAATACATCTGAATTAATTGAAGGGTTGCAACACATCACAGTATGATACTTAATTTTTTTGCATTTTTAATTCATAGTGACCAGTGAGTACCCGAAATTGGTACACGTTTACAAATTGGTGAACTTATTTAGAGTCCCTACATCAAAAAAACAGAACCGCAATTATCTCCGGGACGTTTAGATATATCAAATTGTAGAACACATGTAAAAGGCTTTTCCTGTGGTTACAAAAAATAAAAAAATATATGAAATATGTAATTGAATAAAATGGAATCAATAAACAATAAAAAAATATTTATTTATTTATTTTTATAAGCACTATTATTATTTACAAAGTCAACTAATAAAGCAAAAGGAGATCCAAACTTTGAATTATTAACGAAGCAATAATAAATGTTAGCAAAGAAAAAGATATTTATTCACCATGAACTGAAAGTGTTAAAAAATGTACTTATCATTATTGTTATTTTGAAGGAACCATCATAAATTATTATAATAATCTACAATGATCCACTTTTACAAAACACAATAAGGTCTAACAGCGAAAAAATTTAAGAATTACGGGTCTTTAGAAAAAAATCGGTATCTTATAAAATAAGAGTGATATCGAAAATTTAAGAAACTGGTTTTAACCCATAAACCAGTAACTACAAAAAAGTGCACAAAAAAAATTTAAAATATTTTTGTGAAATATCGGTAGTTATAAGGTTTGGTAGAAAAAACATGCTTTTCTTTCACACCCCGGAGACAGTAACCTGTTTCAAAATAAAAAAAAATTGGACCAAATAAATTATCTTTTAAATCTTGAAAACCGTATATTGATACCTATTCTCCTTCTCAAAAAATGTTGCTTTAAATTTAACCTAAAAACTCCCCTGGTCCATTTCAATTATTCAGCAGTTTATATAAAAAAAATGTTTAAAACAAGCTTTTATCAAAAATGCATAAACAAATACAAGATCGCTTATATTGTTACACTTGAATTTGGTTTTACCCCAAACATAAACATTCGAACTAAATCAAAATTCCCCACTTAGGATCGAAGATGTGTTTACCATCTAACATTCATATATTTTTAACTGATTTGTAGAATCATAATATTAGTATTGTTATATTTTTCATTTAACGCATCCTAGGAGCTTTTCTTAGAAAATTGTCGAGGCCTATGAACTCATCTTCACCTGCTACGTCTGATATGATCTGTAAATCTCAAGTTGATTAATTCCACCTTTAGTTACTTCTGCCTGCCAGCCCTCCAGCACACGTCACATCACGTGTTTACTATAGACGGTGAAGAGTATTAGTGACAGCAATTTTGGCATTAGCCACCCCACATTATTAAAGGGGATGAAAAAAAATTGTGACTTTGTGTGTGTACAAGAACCAGAAACCTCAAAATATTTTTTTACTTCAACCACCCCCACTACCCACTACCACCCCCCTATCCCAACCCCCCTATCACTACCGATGTGGGGTATCGTTTTATGGATTTTTGGGGTAGAAGATTTCAAATATTATATTATTAAAATTCCATAAACAATTATTTCCACATTCAAAATTTTTTCGTTGTGAGTGACTTCCATAGAAAATCTGGATGTGGATGTAGTGATTCCTTGGGCAGCGGTTTTTTATTAAAAGTAGAACTACATTACAGCTATACATATATCATTTCCTCACCACTGAGAAAACTAATGAAGTCACAAAAAAACCATTTTTGTAGAAAATTTAGTTTGTTTTAATTTGTGCAATTACAAAAATATTGATACAATTCGCCGTTTTCGAGATAATGTCGAAGTACTGATTTTTCTGACGATTTTGATGTTGTAACGGCCGAACCAATTTGTTTTCTTACTATATCCCATTTTGTTCGTTTCAAAAAACTGTCTATGGTCACAATTTCAGGTTGATATCACAATCTGAACGATTCTTAAGAAAATTCGAATTAAGCAACTCCATTAATGTTCCAAATTGAAAATAAAAATTTTAATTGAAGTTATCGTGTTTACAAGAAACGGTCTACACACGATTTACACACACACATACAGATAAAACAACTTTTTTTTCAATTAATTTAAAAAGGAGGAGGTTCTCAATTCTACCCGTATGTATTTTTTTTGTATACTTGTTCAATCATTACTCTGGATTGGCTTAAGTAATTTTTATGAAACTTTCTTAAATTATGGCTCCGCGGTGACCATATACTAGTTTTATCAAGCTACGTGATTGATTAAATCAAATAGATAAAATACGAACACTACATAATAATACAATTATTAACTTGCTTTTGGATACAAATCGCTGGGCATGTTTATCATTTTTTATTGAAAATAATAAATTTACAGTGACACGATTAATTTAAATAAACAAACAGGCACATGCTATAAAGCAGCACACTGTCTGCTATTGCAGTGTTTGGTATGCAGGATTTATTTAATCCTTTGAATGGTATTCGAACCATATAACAAAAGCGCTCTGGAAATTGAGTGAGTAAATTGCGGGAATTTATACGGGTGTTTCATATTCGATATTGAATAACAATAGAATAAGCCCTTTACTGTTCGCTTTGATAAGAAATATCCATTTCGGAAACCAATTTAACGTTAAGTGAAATTTCTCTTTATGCATACTTTGTGTAACATATCTAGAGACTTATTGGGATAATGTTCAGAAATTGATAAAGCGATAATCGAGTGAGTATACTAGGATGACCATACCTTTAAGTCGAACGATTTTAAATTACTATGCCTAAATTCGTGAGAAGATTCTAAATGCAAAATTAAAAACAGTTCATATTAATATTGCACGCACCTCACCATAAAACATGATGTGGAGTCAATAGAGATTTTCACTTCGGAAAAATTCCGGGAAGCGGTAACTTTTGAGAAGAAAAGTTACCAACAATAGTCCTTGAGCGTAATTTGTTATTAAACAAATTAGTTACAAAATACCAGTCTTTGTCAAATACATCTTAAAATATTTTTTTTCTTACAAAAAGTAATAGTATCATTCGAAAGTAAGGGAAATTTCACATCAAAAATGTATATGAAGTTTTTTTGTACGATCAAGAATGTAGGCTCCAGATTTTTTTGTTTAGCGCACGAAAATGGAACGCGCAGGTACGTAATTATGGCGAGTGAAGCCCGTGCAGCCTCGGGCGCGCTACACTAAATTTGATGTAATTTTTTAACTAATTAATGAAATTGACCTCACAAAAGCCTAAATGAAAGAAGAAACATGTAGCTATTGAATTATTATATTTTTTAAATATGTATTTAAGAATAGTACATATGTGAAGTCGGAACATAAAGAGATTTGCGATGAAATAGGTAAAAGCTCTACCATTTTTAAAAATGTAAACAGAAAAACTTGGGTCTTTCACATTTTACTCTTGAAGTAATGTAAAAGAAGATACGATGAGTGAAAAAATCTCAAAAACTTATTTTTGAAGATGTACACTTCCAAAATTTCAAAATTTTGAGAAAATGATAAAATTTGAAATATATAACTAACTTTAACCACCTATTTCTCTGGTTTAAATCGCGTTATTAGATCTCTGTAGGTGCGATTTTTAAAGTTTGAAATGTGTACTTCAAGATGCTTAAAGGGCATTTACCTTAAAAATTAAATTAACCCCCTTTTTTACGAAAATAAAAAGAAAATTTTTGCTCTAAAATTCGTGAAATTATGGGTAAAAAAAACGT
The DNA here is from genome assembly GCA_936432065.2 of Rutpela maculata. Lineage (NCBI taxonomy): Eukaryota > Metazoa > Arthropoda > Insecta > Coleoptera > Cerambycidae > Rutpela > Rutpela maculata. The sequence goes on from OW386286.2 coordinate 92,021,287, forward strand.
TAATATTTTTATAAAAAATGTATTTAGCCTACCTATGCAACATACGTTTATACTAGGACCTCAAAATAAGTAAATCTGATGATGAAAAAATTTTGGAATAAGTATATACAGTGTGTCCCAGGATAGATGTAACAAGAAGTGTAATGGACCAAAAATTTTGGAATTTTGGAATGGTATTTAGGGATTGAGTCCTGCTTGTTGTAAAATTAAAGTATACCAAAAACGACTTGATTTGGTGTTCTACAGGGTGTTTTATAAGCAAAGTTGTAAAAATCACAAAAAGTACCTTTATTTTTCAAAATATGAAAAAATTCCACTAAGAAAAGTTATTTAGAATGCAGTTTTATACCTCTACACCAAATTTCAGGAATATAAAATTAGTTTTTTGAAACTTCCCATTTTTTCAATATATTAGTATTTTATTTTGAACCGTTCAATTAAAACTGCATAGAAATTATTTTTTGTGAATTAATATTTAAAGTTATGTAGAAGCTAAAAGTAGGCTATGAGAAAAGCAGTGGATACACATTTATCATTTATTATTGACATATCTGTCAAACGTAGTCAATATTATCCTTAATTTCTGTTTCAAATTAACGAACCAAGCATAAAAAATTAAGTGAAAATGGTACTCACAGTGCGTGAAAAAATTTATAGTGCAATGCTACGGAATTGGCGGTGAAAACTCGCTAAAAGAAGTGGTAAGCCAATTTAATTTGAAATTTCCAAACACTGCTTTGTCACGTACTCAGGCCATGAGAATAATTAAAAAGTTTCTGGCTACTGGTAGTGTTCTTAACATGAAAAGAAAAATAAAAGCATATGATGAAGACAATGTTGGGGCTATTATAGCTCATGCCTCTGTTATAGAAAATCCTAGGATGCCACTAAGAGAGAGATCAGCTCTTATTAATATTAGCAAGTCTGAACTCCAAAGAATTTACAAGGCAAAGAAAATTAGGGCATATAAAGCAAATTATAAACATACGCTTGAACAGGGAGATGACGGCCGTAGGTTGGATTTTTGTTTGACCATTAGAGAAAAAATCATGGAAGAGAGATTTTTTCATCATTTCATAATTTTCTCAGATGAATCCACATTCACAACCAATGGTATTGTTTCACCTCAGAATTGTCGGTTTTGGGCTTCCGAAAATCCAAATTTTAGAATTCATTGTAGAAGACAATATTATAAAAAAATGAATGTGTGGTGTGCCGTTTCTTATCACGTTGGAGTTATTGGACCTTATTTCGTTGAGGGAAGGTTAAACCAGCACACTTATTTACAGCTTCTTGAAAGATTTTCTGAAGAACATTTAAATATATTAAGAGATATGCCTTTAGTTCATTTACAACATGATGGTTGCCCTGGCCACTCCACAGAAATGGTTAATCGGTGATTGAATTTAAATTTTGGAGAAAATTGGATTGCCAGAAATGAACCGATCAAGTGGCCGGCGAAATCCCCAGACCTGTCAATATTGGATTTCTTTTTATGGGGTCGCCTCAAGCAGTTGGTTTACGCTAAACCACTTCTAACCACTTCCTAACGATGTAGCAGTATTGAAGCAGAGAATTACAAATGCCGTAAACTCCATACCGTTAGATTATATTCGAAACAGTTTTAAGGACTTCAGGCGAAGGATCGAAATGTGTGTGTGGATGTGGGTGGTAGCTACGTCGAATAATAAAAAAATTGTAAACATTGTTTTGTATTGGTTAATAATTAATTTGTTTGTGAATCTGTTATGTTTTTGACATTTATTACTTGTTATAATCTTTAAACCTCATTAATCTTATGTTAATAATTGTTTTACAATTAGTTCGATTAACATTATACCTTCTTACATCTCGTATATTCAATTTTTTATTTACCAATAACCTACTTTTTGAGATAATTAACATTTGCTCCTACACAACTTTAAATATGAATTCAACTCTTAATTCGCAAAAAAATAATTTTATATTCCTGAAATTTGGTATAGATGAGGTATAAAATTACATTCTAAATAACTTTTCTTAGTGGAATTTTTTCATATTTTGAAAAATAAAGGTACTTTATTAGTGGTGATTTTTACAACTTTGCTTATAGAACACCAAATCAAGTCATTTTTGGTATACTTTAGTTTTACAACAAGCAGGACTTAATCCCCAAATACCATTCCAAAATTCCAAAATTTTTGGTTCATTACATCTCTTGTTACATCTATCCTGGGACACACTGTATAAACCTATACTTTTCACGAACTATTGAAAAATCAAGTCTTTTCTCTACAATTTTTATCCTGTTCAAAATATCGAAAACATATTAAAAATATTCACGTGGTACAGGGCCATGAGTCAAATTATAATGCTTGAATAATAGAAAAATATTGAATACGCATCACCTGCCCCGCACGCTGCGCTGTGTGTGTGTGTGTGTCCGCAGAACATTTAATTGTAAAAGAAGTTTGGGCACTTTTTTACAGATCATCTTGTAATGCTATGTACAATATCACGTATTCCCAGCTTCTAAGCTATTTAAGTTTTTATGTGAATATTTAAATTGTGTTTTTAACTGACTAGTGTTTTGAATTATTTTATTGCTTGATGGAAGTCGGCCATATTGGATCAGCCATTTTGAATTACTTTTTTTTGACATCATAATCTGTTTCAGTGACCTCGAAAACTCCCTTATATTTCAATTTGAACTAAATTGCTTTAAAATTTTTCGATTTATAACAATTTTGTTAAAAAAAGGTTTCGTTTTGTTTAAATAATTAATAAATAATTTCCCCATGATTATATGTTTATAACTTTTTATTTTAAGCTATATAAAAGTGATATCAAAAAGTTTTAAGAAAATCGAAGCTTCCCGTAATTATTCCGAAATAATGCATATTTTCAGCCTCTATTGACTCCACAATGGTACTATTTTTAAATTGATCTGAATTTTTATCAAACTGTAAAATTGCTATTGAAATTTGCTTACGACTCCGTCAGTTGGTCTGTACGTACGTACCTACATACATAAACATACTAGATGCCGCAATTCTTAATGGCCAGACGTGGAAATTGCTGCTGCGATAGCAATGGCTGCTTTAGCATTTTTTTAGACAAAAATCCGTCCACAATGCAATAATTAATGGATTTGAAAATTTTTTTTTTTAAATAATTGTTAGGTATCACCCGATATTTGAGCACTGCCCAAATTTTAAAAACGTTCAACATCCTATAAATATATGAAATTCGTGTATTTTACTTAAGTAAAAATGCGAATTTCTGTTTTTTTTTACTCAGAAAATATCCTTTACTATTGCATTTTAAAACGCGATACGTACGCACGCACTTGTATTTATGCACTGACATTACACCAGCGTGTGGACGGAAGTTCGTATCTGACTCAAGCTCCTCCCAAAATCCCTTTGATTTGTGTACTATTTACCGACACCGAGGCGATCACAGGCAAACTTGGCCCATTCGCGGCCAATCAAGACAAACTTACTATCCACACGTTGGCTGAGGCCGAAGTTTGCCAGACTTGGCCCAACGTGTAGCGCTAGCAAAATGTATGTCAAATTGTCCCCGCGATAAACATATACTACTAGTATACAAAAAACGATTAAATGCAATAAAACACACTATTTATATTCTGTTCCGTATATACTCTTTTCATACCTAAATTATCCAATCAAAAAACGTATATTATTGCTATAAGATAGATGGTGTGTAACATAATCGGATATATACTATTGTGAGTAAACACTGAAAATACGTAAAATTGCTCCCACAAAAAAAACGTATAGTAGTATATGAAAACCAGTTAATATTCGTGTACACAATTGAATATAATATACGCACCGTTGTGAGTTATCAACTACTGCTTATTGTTTTTAGAAGCATGTTTAAATAACGATCAATTATTTTAAAATGCGCAATACTAAACAAGTAAAGTTGGAGCAGATGTGCATTCCCTGCATAACAAAGGTCTACAAAAAAAAATGTTTTTTCTGCTCCACGGACTAAGTATTTTTGTGTGCTGAATCCGAATTTTCAATTTAAAAAATTTTCTACCGCGTAGATTTCGAATAAATGTCAAAAATTGCCAAAAAACCGTATTTTGACGGCAAAAACCGGGATTTACTCGAAATCTACGCGGTAGAAATTTTTTTTAATTGAAAATTCGGATTCAGCACACAAAAATACATAAAGCATGATAGGTTTAGTCTTTGGAGATCTATTTTTTTCTTGTAGACCTTTGCAAAGTCTGTGCAAAGATCTATAAAAAAAAAATTCTGCTCCAAGGTCTAAACCTGTCATCACACATTTGTGTGCTGAATCCGAATTTTCAAATTAAAAGTTTTCTACCGGGTAGATTTCGAGTAAATCCCGGTTTTTATCGTTAAAATACGGTTTTTTGATAATAAAAACCGGGATTTACTTGAAATTTACGCGGTAGACATTTTTTTTAATTGAAAATTTGGATTCAGCACATAAAAATACTTAAAACATGATAGGTTTAGTCCTTGGAACAGATTTTGTTTTGTAGGCCTGTGTAATGGATAGACTACACAACCTGTAGTTTCTGGCTTCTTGGCAGTTGTCACTGCTGGTTAGGTGAGTATCGCAACAGAAGTAACTTACAACTTGCAAGGAGAGCTATCTACCACGACTTATTGAAACTAGCGCTAAGAACGAGCTAGCCAATATATAAATATATAAGTATCCTAATATACTATATAATTTGTAAACTTAATGACATGTTCTATACCACTGAGGGTTGTTAAAAACGGAACAAATAAACTATTCTATTCTATTCTCTACCTGAACTCAGCTCAAACTTTTATCTCAGTTTAAGGCAACTCATTGGAAAATCGTAAATTCAAACTTGTACGTCTCTTTGATTTTTTTCTCGAGGGCAAGACTTTTCCAAAAAATGCCTGCATTATTAAGGAAATTAGACTGATAAGTAATGTTTGGAAAACGATATTAACATGACGAAATTTAGCATACGTATATCCCAAAGTATTGGTCTCTTGTATTTATATTCACAATGAATTACTTTATTTGTAGTCGTCCTTCCTACAGAGGTGCATTTATCGGAAAAAGAGCGACATACATTCCCATCCTATTTACATATTTTTATGTCACATAAAGAGTTATTATACTCTTCGCAAAAACGAATAGTATATTGTATTTGATCGGCACATTTCTAAATCAGTAAATATCGCTCGTAGAGAAAAAATTTTTATATCGTTATGTTAGTGAACGAATTCTGAACAACTTTCAAAATGTCCGTCTGTCCGTCCGTCTGTCCGTCCGTCTGTCCGTCCGTCACGTTTCTTGTAAGCACGATAACTCAAGAAAGAAAAATCCGATTGTATTGAAATTTGAAGAGTAACTTGGTGTTAGCTAGAGGAAGAACCCTATTGTTTTTTAACAAAATAGATTGGTAAATAAAAAAGTAATTATTAATTTAAAATTTAAAAAAATATTTTTTACATTTTTTTATGGTTTGTAATAAATAGAAACCTGGCGAAATGTTATTTCCTATCACTCATTAACAATTTTAGCAATAAGAAATGGTGGTGTAGCGGCAAGAGTTTCGTCTCGTTGTTGTACACGATGGTAATCAGGCCGGCCATCACATACGCGGCGCCGGTGTGGTGCAGCATCCCGGCCACGACAATGCGGAAGTTGAGAGTATTAGAACACAAATTTATGCGCCTCATTTCAGACTCTGATAGGTACACCTCCCTCAGAGATCTCTATGCACGTTGTCACGACATAACCCCACTAGCGGACTACGTCCAAGAAACATCGCAAAAATTCTATCAGTTCAAACTGGACGGTAGTCCGCTAACCCGCAACATTACCCAAATCAGACAGCATAACGCAATGCTTTTCGATATAAGACACACCCTACCATACCAGGCGTTGCCTATCTTCCGGCAACCTCCCTAGCCACACCTTCCCCCTACCCTTTATATTTCGCCAACTTCCACCTTGTTATGTTTGTACAATTTCGTTCCTTTATCTTTTTTGTTCTTTTTGTCCTCTTTTTGTATTTCCAAATTCCCTCTAGGCCGATAACATCCTATAACTTTTTAAATCATATAACTTTTAACCTACTCTACCTTCCTCGACGGCGGTCAGACCACGAGGTCGTCATTTGTTCGAATGGGTTTTTTCGTTAACTCTGTTTTCCCCTATCAACAATCAAAATTTTCCAAAAATGCGTTTGCCTAGTGAGTTATTTATAGTGTATTTTAATTAGTTTTAGGCCCATGTGGGCACATGTTTTTTCATTTTTTATTAGTTCTTAAGTCTGCCTGCGGCAGACAGGAGTTTCTATTTCTATTCCCAATTTAATTACTGTTAAGCCGAACCGGAGCCGCCCCCCCCCGCCCAGCCCCACATTTACCACGACGATGCACGCCGTGATTGTTGGGCTGGCTCCGGGCTGGGATCCGGCGAGGCGCATTTGTGTTCGTTAAACACGTAATAAATTTGTTTTGTTGTTGTTGTCTCGCAATCCAAGGGTCCCGGGTTCGATCCCTCACATCGTGATTTTTTTTCATATATTTTTTTTTCACAACAAAGTTGGTATCACAAAATTTAGAATGTCCAAAAACTAACATTATTTACAAGATAAATGCGAAGAGTATCCTATAGAATGTGTAACAATTATATAAAAAGGTCAGTAAATCGGCGAAGAGTGTAATGCTTCCACTAGTTATTTATGCTGATGATATAAATTTCGTATTTTACTTAGTGTACGCTTCTCTCTTTTTTCTGATACTTTATTACAAACAGATTTAAAATTTTCATAGCACATCTATCTCGAAGATGTGTTATAATTTAAGTTTTAATTTCATTCAATTTCTGTTTATTTTAAAAGTAAAAATATACGTTGAAAAAACTCTTAAATCAAAGTACTTCAAAATTAATACACATTACTATTGTGATGTGTTGCCACCCCTAGAATGAATTCAATTAATTCAGATGTGTTTGCACCTACTCGAGAAAGAACCTACCAGAAGTTAGTTCTAAAGTGACATCTGGAATTATCTAGAGAATGGTGGCGTCATCACAGAAAAATCGAGATCTGTCATTTTTAGGTATAAAAGACCGGTTGTTCAGAAAGTATAGTAGTTTTTGAATTGACATGTGGACAAGTGAGGTTAAGGCTCCACAGTGAAAACAAAGTGATAAACATTGTTATTTTTAGTCAATAAGTACATTTAAGTTATTAACAGTATTGTGAAGTATCCAGTAAGTTATTAAATAAAGGGTGTTAGTGGTCATCTCTTGTTATAATTTTTGGAACCCACGGAATTTGCAAGGGGTGGAAACACGTTACACTATATTTTAAAATTATAGAAATTGATGAAATCAAGAAATGTTGACGAAAAGATGCTTATTTTGCAGAGGGGGGGGGGGGGGGGGGGGGGGTGTAATATGTAGGTAAGTACGCTACAAAGTACTTCTGGATCTTGTGCCCCTTCACTTGGTGATTGCGGTCGAGGCTCGGAAAGCGGCCTACAGGCTGAGGTGCAGTGGTCAATGGAAGATCGGATGAGAACAATTAGGTCACAAAAGGACCCTATCCGGCGTGATAGGGCCTCACTCACTTCAGGGCATAGTCAGACCTGCCGATATCGTCTGGTTCACAGATGGATCGAGGTATGAGAAAATTGCTGGAGCGGGGATATACGGTGAAAACCCCAGGGTTGAACTTTCACATGCCTAAGGTAAATTCGCCACGGTATTCCAGACTGAGATCTTTGATATTTTGATCTGCGCACAGGAGAATACCCGAAGGAAATATTCTAACAAACATTTATATATATATATGTAGCGATAGTCAAGCGGCCCTCAAGGTCCTTGCATCAGTCGGGACCAAGTCAATACTGGTTCAATACTGTAAACAGGCTCTCTATGAACTTGGCTTATTCAACTATATCAAATTACTCTGGGTGTCTGAATACAGCAACATTGAGGGTAACTGGCGTGTAGATGATCTGGCCAGGGGGGGCTTTCAGTGGCCCCTATTGAGTCCGGAGCCGGGTCTCAGCTATCCAAGATCAAACCACAAGAAGTCAATAGAGAACTGGACTCGTTCCCAGTTCTCCGACTTCTAGGCCTCCTACCCAGGACTCCAGCAAACGAAGCTCCTTATCTCAGAATCATGGTAAATCTTTTCACTGGATCCGGCTGTTTCAGGAAACCCCTGCACGCGATAACCCGGACCGCAGGTTCTGCGGGGATGAGGAGGAAACACTTCGGCATTGGCTATCCGGAGCTGGAGGAAATAAGGAATGCCCCATAGGAAGGATTTTGGCCCTTGGGTTAGAATTCTGGCTGAATTGGAGACTCCCTAAATTCGTAGCGGTAGCACAATGGGCCACAAGGCCTGAGTGCGGCGACCTTTCGTCGCCCCGCTAAAACAAGAAGTACGCTAGAATACTTGAAAATTGTATACAATACTTGCAATAAACAAGAATTAAATATCAATACTGTAAGTTTACTAATTTCAAATTAGTTAAAATGTTGTGATTTTCAATTAAGGTGAAGAAATGTGATAATCATTACGTATAGGAATATTGATTATATATACCAAATATACCTTTATACCAAAAATATAACTGTTCTTATACATATGAATATGACGTATATTAAACGTAGAGGAGAAACTATAAGTAAGAATATCTTAAGATTGATTGAAAACCTGATAACAAACAACTGTAAGTTTCCTTATTTTAAATTAGCAAAAATGTTGTGATTTTCAATTAAGGTGAAGAAATGTGGTAATCAGTACGTATACAAATATTGATTATAGATACCAAAGATACCTTTATACCAAGAATATAACTAATATACATATAATACACCATAAATTTATACTGTGATACCGAATACGGTTTTTATACATATGAATATGACATACAGTATCGGCAAGCGTTTGATTAGGTACGGCAATAAGAGCAAGCGGGAGCGAAGCAACTAGGATATTATTTTTTTTATCGTTATAACACATCCTACTCGTGCTACCTGCTTTCCCCACCACATATGCGTGGGCAGCTCTGTCTGCGGAATTTCAATTTGTTTCCGTCTTCATTTCTCGTTTAGCCTAATAAGTTTGATTTGTTCTTATTTAGTAGCTATTCAAAATGTCAGTTGATACGCCTGCTGAAAAGGTTCAGATAATTAAATGGTCAATGATGTATATATGATTTGCTTGATGCGCGTGTCACTATTTGCCCCTCTTCTAGAGCACTGGTAGACGCATTTATTGTGGGCGGTAACCGACCACCCACGGTTGAAACTATGCAATACCTAATCCAGGACTTTCCGATACTGTATATTAAACGTAGAGGGGAAAGTATAAGTAAGAATAACTTAAGATTTATTGAAAACCGTATAATAAACAAGAATTAAATACTGTAAGTTTTTTAATTTTAAATTAGCAAAAATATTGCGATTTTCAATTAAAATGAAGAAATGTGATAATAATTACGTATAAAAAATTGATTATATATACCAAATATACCTTTATACCAAGGATATACCTTATATACGTATATTACACCATAAATATACTATTTTGTGTTGCTTGAGTGGGTATATTGAAAATGAATAAAGATAAAGGATGAAGGCAACTTTTATATTTGAAACTTCTTCCTAGAATTAGCAGGATTTGAAAAAATCGCATGTAAGTATATGATTTCTGCTGTAGTAATGGCCCCCATTACTGCAATTAATTGCTACTAGATTTTCACGTTCTTCGTCAGTAAATAAGTTTTGCATATATTCCTTGCACCGTTCATCCTGTGTCAATCTTCAATTATACCAGTCCATCACAGTTGGTAGATTAAATCTGTAAAATAATCATTCGATTAATGAATTTGTTATACGCATAGCACTTATAGGATAAAGCAACTTGCGAAGTGTGCACTTTTGGTTTTACCAACAGTATTGTGTCAGCGAATGCGTCTTAAAGCCATTCGGAACATGAACCAAAAGAGTTATGTTTATTTAATACTAGTACTAAAATTTAAAATGTCCATTAAAAATAGAAAAGGAAACGGACAATTAGTATAGATATAGATAATATTTATTAGACCGCCATCGATTATTACAAGTGCACTTCTCTAATAGAGGTATATAATCTGCCTGGGTGAAAATCATATCTCGATGATTGAATAATATATTATTATGAATGTATAATATATGTATAATTAGAAGACATGATTGCTTTACCAGCGTTCGGTAGGCATTGCTGCCACTCCCAGAGTTTTTGGTTCTGGACTTCTGTCTCTTCTTGTGAATATGTTGCCGCGTTGTGTCGTAATATGGAGTCTCTTTTTGTCTCTGTAATATGGAGCCTCTTTTTTGTTTCTGCTTCTTCGAATCTTCTTTTTCTGAGTCTTCTGATTCCTCGGTTTCCGATTGTGGTAGAGTATATATCGTTACGTTTTCATTGTGGTGTTCATTTTTTTATCTTCATCCTCTCAGTTGTTGTTCTTCGCTGTAGCATCCTTATCTATTGTAGATGTGTTGGGTCCCTTCCTTAGATATGTCCTCAGTACTTCATTGCGAACATTTCTACCCTTTTTTTAATTGTCTTTCTTCCTAATACTGTTGATATTTTATGTCGCTGTTTTCGTCTTGTTTTTGCGAGTAGTTGAACAATTTCCCTTTCTGCTCTTCTCAAAAAACTTCTTCTGTTGGCTTCTGTTGTTGCCGCGTTTTTTGACTCCATATGTCATTGTTGGCCGTTTGACGGCTATGTACATACTGTTGGTAAGGCCCCATGATAGTTTTTTTTTCTCAGTGAACGGTAGGATTGCCCTTGTGATTATGTATGCCGTTTTGATTCTCTCATTTACCGTTTCTCTCCGTTCTAATTGGTTCGTCAGGTCTGTTCCTAGGTACTTCAGTTTGTTCGTTGTTCTTAGGGAGTATTATTCATCTATTTTGTGTTCCTCTCCGCTGGTTCAACTCTTTATTGTTAACGGATCTCGCTCCATTATTAGGCTTTTCTTGAAGTTTGTTTTCAGTTCAGATGTGTCCTGCGGCGAATAATTGATAATTTTTCTATTTACTGACCGATTTTGTTCACAAACAACTCGTTCTTCCTTTATCTAATACCTTAACTTGATTTATACCCTGGGATTCTCGGTCTTTTTGAATAGAAACACCAACTTACTGTCAAAAATTTAAGACAGACAGAAGGACATTTTGAAAATTGTTCAGAATTCATTCATTCATTCACACAAGGACATTTACGGTTTTAGAAGTGTGCCGTTCAAATGCAATGTACTCATTTTCGATTTTCGTATTTATTTGCGAAGAGTATAAGGTTATTTAAAGAAATTTTACGAAAGCAATTTTTCGTATTAATAAAAGATATAGTTTTGAAATTTTACCTATTAAATATTCATTTTAATGAAGCTGAATCATTTGTTTTCATTTCGCCTTCCATCAGTGATAAATAGTGTATATGAGATACTTATATTCAGGAATTTATAGTTTTGTTGGATGCCTGATGAAGACGTACCGTGTCGTCCCCGTCTTAAATAAGAAACCGACGATGTGACAGTGACCCACCTCAGTCATTAGCCCAAAATAGAAAAACAAATGTTTTTAAATTATTCTCTCGAAATGTTACATCCACTCAGTCTCACAAAGAAGTAAGTAAAATATGTTTAATAAAAACTAGAGACAGATTAAATATGTCAATATTCAGTATTGTATCACAAAATATACATGCAGTTGAATAATACTATTCGTCATAGTTCCAGAAAATTAAGTTGTACCAAAAGTAGTACATTAAATCTTGGGCTTTTTGTCAGTGGATTCTGGAAATTTGTCTGATGTCCCCGGGATGATCATCCATCATGTTGAATGAAGTGAACGGAGGAGCTGCTGGTATTTACGGAGACACGTGTACTCATTTAGCGGCAACAAATCAACCGAGCGCCCGCCGACGTCTTCTAATCTTTGTTTACATTGCTTATTAACCGCAAATTATAACTACTGCTTTACCCTTCATATATCTTTTTCATTACTATCCATAATCTCCGGTCTTAATCACCTATCCTACATGCACTAAAATAATTTATTGGAAAGGCTTTAGAGATTAATGGTTAGTTAGTTAGTAGTACTCGCAATATTGGCTTTGATTTATTAATAAATTATTAGCTCAGCGCCATGTAGATTGATGGTTAGTTTGAAACGAATAATTTTAATAATCGACAAATCGGTCATTAAAAATTTGCAAAATTGTAAATAGAGTATGAATAGACATTTTTGCAGGTATTCGATTTTTAACGTTATTTTTATGTTGAAATTCAAAAATTTGATGACAACATTTTTTCATTGCATTTAAATAATTTTTTACATAACTGATATCTTTTTGGCCCTCATTACTGGACATAAAACAAATCTTTTTGGTCATAGGTGGAAAATGAAATGAAATTCTGAAAGTATAATTTTATTGGATGAGTAGGCAATTCCCGCCTGCGGGTCCAGTGAAATGAAAAACCTACTTCCAGAAATTCCACAACAGCAGCAGAACTATTCCGCTTAGATTATGCGAAAGAAATTGTACATATTGATTATACAGCGTTTCCCGCTTTTAAATGTGTTTTAACGGCCAGCCACCACCACCAGTCACCACCACCACCAACCAATTGCCACCAGCTACTTTTTGCAGATGATCTCAAAATCTATGCAAGCGTTAACAATTTTAACGGCTGTGCTAATTTACAAACTGAAATCAATAACGTTTCTTTCTGTGTGGTGTTTCAACAATTTTCTTAAGCTAAATATCGCTAAATGCAAGATAATGACATTTACTCTCAGGCAAAACTCCATAAAATTTGATTATCATATTAGACTGACGGTACATGTCCAGTCAGGTGCAACGTTTTTAAAATGCATGCCAATCATACATATGAATGAAGTTACCATGAATATGCCAGAAACGCAAATTTTAGGCAGTCGTCGCGTGCAGAAGGGTGTGCAAATCGATTTTTTTTGTGTTTTTTTAATTTTAAAATGGATGCCAATAGTGCCAAACGAAAAGCCTTGAAAAAAATCCAAAATCAAGAACACCAAAAAATTTTACGACTTATGTGCGCATCAAAAGTTGTTTTGCGCGGGGAAACTGCATGCCAATGAATTTCCGCTGAATTATTTTTCACGGCTTTTCGTTTGGCGCTATTGGCTCCATTTAAAAAAAAAACAGAAAAAAACAAAAAAAATCGATCTGCACGCGACGACTGCCTGAAATTTGCGTTTCTGGCATATTCATGGTAATTTCATTCATATATATAATTGGCATGCATTTTAAAAACGTTGCACCTGACTGGTCATCGCCAGTCTAATATTAACAATTTTCCCCTCGAGCGTTGTTCGGAATTTAAGGATCTCTATGTTATATTTGACTGTCAGCTAAGTGTCTCTAACCATATTAAACGAATGACCAAATAAGCATCTAAGTTACTCGGATTCTTTGTTAGAAAATGGAGCTGTTTCTCGTATGTTGAAAGCTTAAAATTATTATATTTTACATATATTCGCTGGAAACTAAAATACGCGGCACTCATATGGTTTCCTAGATGCCAAAACTCCATTTTATTAATTGAATCTATGCAAAGGAAATTTCTTAAGTTTGTGTGTTTTGATTAAATGGTTTTTATCCTCCGCGAGGCACTGACAATGCACTAGATGTGTTTCATATAATCTGACTATGCAAAAGAAGGAAATGCATTGCTCTTTCTTTTGTGTACAATATTGCAAATAATATTATTGACTGTCCGTCCCTTGTTAATAAACTTTGTTTTCTGGTTCTTCCCATGAACTTATGTGAAAACTAGTGTTTTTGTTGTCATTTTGGTCGAAATAACCTCATGCGCAAATCACCAATTTTTAATGCCTGTAATATATTTAATTCTATATCTGGCATCTGTAACATTAATCATGATAGTTTAAATAGAATAATACACTTATAGGCCAATAAATAAGCCGGAAAATGCGGAAAAGTGGTGGAACAGCACCGATTTGAAAAATTTCTTTTTTCACATGTTCCCTAGACCCCCAGGCACATTCGTTAGTATTAACCTATGCATTACTTCCAAAAATGAGAAAGTTATGGGGGTTTGAAGTGCCCCAAAAAGTAGCTGTCATAAAAAAATTTATAAAACTAATATTTCGCTCTAGGAGGTTTTTTGGGTCGCTGATCACGAGTCCGAGGTCCAAATTGAGGAATTTCATATTCCAGTAAGGAATTCGTGCCATTTTTTTTAAAGAAAATTCCGCTTTTTCTGGCGGAAATTTAAATATGAATGTTGTGCTGCGGAAGTGTGCTCTAGGGGTTTTTTTGGGTCGCCGATCATGATTTTGAGGTTCAAATTCCGAAATTCCATATTCTGTACTGTAATTTGTGCCATTTTTCGTGTCGAATTTCACTTTGAAGAAAAAAATTATGTATGAATATTACGAGTATTTCAAAATAATTTTTCAAGTCAATTTTACTTTGAAGAAAAAAGTTATGTATGAATATTACGAGCATTTCAAATTAATATACATGGCAATTTTATAAACACTGCAGGAATGCATGCAAATTTTTTCTTCTTTTAAGTGATTAAAAGTGATTAAAACATAACAATTTTTATAAAAATATAGCAGTTATTGTGTTGGTACTAAAGGTGGTATTTTGTGTGATAAAAAATTTATCATTATTTTTTTATATAATTTACACCATTTACATCAATCACAATCTGAATCATATTCAAGAACCGGTGATTCATGATTTGTTGGTTCTTCTTCAGTGTCACTTTCATCTTCCTGTTCATCCGATATTTCAGCCGGACAAATCTATTCATTTTCGTGGAAAAACGTTAATATCTAATTTTTTCTGAAAAAATGGAATTTTCCATGTCACGTATTCCAGTCTGGAATATGGAATTCTTAAATTTGGACCTCAAAATCATGATCAGCGACCAAAAAAGCCTCCTAGAGCACATTTTCGTGAAAAAATTTAAATTTTTTCTGAAAAAATGGAATTTTCCATGGCACGTATTCCAGTCTGGAATATGGAACTGCTCAATTTGAACCTCAGAATCATGATTAGCACCCAAAAAACCCTCTAAAGCACACTTCCGCAGTACAATATTCATATTTAAATTTCCGTCCTATAAGTGGATTTCCATCAAAAATGGCACTAATTCCATGCTGGAATATGGAATTCCTCAATTTGGACCTCGGATTCGTGATCAGCGACCCAAAAAACAATACATTTCCGAGGCGAAATCTTAATTTTATACATTTTTTTATGACAGCAACTTTTTGGGGCACTTTAAACCCCCCTAACTTTCTCATTTTCAGAGGCAATGCTGATGAATGTTCCTGGGGGTCACTTTTCCACATTTTACACTTTTTCCGGCTTATTCACTGGATTATTCTATCTTACAAGAAATCCGTAAAATCATGTAACAATAATAATATAATAATATATTCCATTATACTATGCTTTTTCTTTCTTTTCTTTACACTTTTGTATTTCTTTTATTTTTATATTTTTATTGTAGTTTTGTAATTCGTATTATTGTTTCTCTTTCAATTCATGTACATTTACATTCCTGTAATTGGGTATTTATACCTATTGGAAATAAATGTGAATTTATTTATTTATTTATTTATTTATTTATTTATTTACTTATTTAACCGCCTTTCATGTCACGTCAATGAGCCTCTTAAGTCTAGGAGATCTAGATTTGTCTAAGTAAAGAAAACGGAGCCCTACAATTTATAGTGGAATCCGAATCATTTTTTGGGAATAATTCACTATGAAAAATTTCGTTAGGTGCGCTAAACGCGCCAACCAATGAGCTGGGATTATACCAAGGCAATGACTCTCATCCACTTTTGTTCTGACTCCGAAAACAGCTTTTGCCAAAGAGTACTCTGACTACAGAAATATTGCCTTTATGACCCATACACTGAAAGCTTGTTTAAAAATCATACACAAATTTTTGAAGTCATTAGCGAGATTCAATTTGATTTCAGAAATGGGCTAGGAACAATGGTTAATTTTCTCCTTCAAAGATGTATGGATATAAATCAAGAGATATATATGCTTGCTTCATTGATTTTGAAATAGTAGATTGTAATACAAGTGTGGCAAGGGCTTCATTGCAAAACGATGCATGCGCTCGTGTTCCTATCATACGAGTTTTGCAATGAAGCTTGCCACATGTGTGTTACATACTATTTTTTCTACGGTTGTGAAGTTATTTTCCTTTTTTAAAGTCTTTCCAAAATTTCAAATTTGCTGCCTGTCAGATTTTATTTAAAGTGACATTTTCCGCAGTCATTCTGAAGTTAGAAAATTTGAATTTGTAATTACAATTCATGTGTAATTAATGTACATTTATACAATTTAATTGTTATTACCAGTAAGTAATATAAAATTCTTTAAGGTAAACACACTATTTTATTCGGGTGTGTGAAGATGTGATCAAGGCGTGTGGCAAATTCTTTGCCGCACGGCGTGCGGCAAAGTGATATTTTCTGCAGTCATTTTGAAGTTAGAAAATTTGACTTTCATCACAATCGTAGAAAATAGTAGATTGTAATACAAGTGTGGCAAGGGCTTCATTGCAAAACGATGTATGAAAGTAGGAACACGAGCGCAGCGAGTGTTTCTATCATACGAGTTTTGCAATGAAGCTTGCCACACGTGTATTACATACTATTTTTTCTACGGTTGTGAAGTTATTTCCCTTTTTAAAGTCTTTCCAAAATTTTAAATTTGCTGCTTGTCAGATTTTATTTAAAGTGACATTTTCCGCTGTCATTCTGAAGTAAGAAAATTTGACTTTGTAATTGCAATTCATGTGTAATTAATGTACATTTATAGAATTTAATTGTTATTACCAGTAAGTAATATAAAATTCTTTAAGGTAAACACACTATTTTATTCCGGTGCGTGAGATGTAATCAAGGCGTGTGGCAAATTCTTTGCCGCACGGCGTGCGGCAAAGTGATATTTTCTGCACTCATTTTGAAGTTGAAAATTTGACTTTCAGCACAATCGTAGAAAAAGGCATTTTACAAGTTATATCACGTAAAACTACGATAGCTCTTACAAGAAAGAAACATGGACACCAAATATATCAGAATAATAGTAAATCTATATTGGAACCAAATGGAATAAATAAAGGTGGATGATTATGAATTAACAGCAGAAATTAAAATACGGTGTGGTGTGAGGCAGGGATGCATGTTATTTTAGAAGGACGTTACTAAATTTATTTTTTACCAAGGGCGCCAAATCTCTAGCCATACAGTCTGCCACAGAAGAAAAATTGCGAACCTACATCTGATCTAAACAATAATTTGCATGATGTACAATCAGAAACAAAACGAAGGATGTAATTAGGTCACAAACTTCTCGCTCGGGGGTGTTTCAAGGTATTTTCCTAACATACAAAATAAGACCACGGTTAGGAGAGTGTATATATAACACAAAGGTGTAGAGCATAGGGACCAAAGCTAACCTATAACTTAATTTTTGTCTCTTCCAAGAAATCCATAAGATAGTCAAAAATATTCTTTTTATTTAAAGACAATAGTATATTGAATGGTTAGGCATGCTTCCATATTTTATTATATTATTATAGACTAGAGGATTTAATGAGAATCCTTTACATTCAATTGTCGACCTAGCACACGAAAATGCCTGAGGGGTTAAACTTAAAGTTAGTCGTTCAATTAAGAAAATTCAAGGCTCAAGATTCAATAATAGCATTTATTGTAAAAAATTCAAAATGTATACAAGTAAACGTGGTAAAGGGCCTATTTAGTTAAAAATCTATTTCGTGAAAATCTACCTACCAAACATAGTAAGGGCGGACGCCTCTCTCAAAGGGCGTTATCTGACTACATGCAATGGAGACTAACTGTATTAATCGACTGGCAAAAAAAGATTCACAATTTTTCAGAAGTTTATGTTTTGACTTTTTGAGTTGGGTCTCACGGCAACAATATATTTACTTAAATTTTGGTTCGCTTGTGGCTAACTTAAAAGTTCCCAATAATGATTTTATCATTTACAAGAACTACAAGAACTAGGTATTTGATAATTGCGTTTAGCAGCTTTATATGAGTTATATAAGGTTTTCCTGCCCTCTTGTGAGAACGTACTAGCGGCATATAACTCAGTTAGAGTAAAATACCAGAGGTTCGCTTTCGAGCAACCCCCAAGAATTTTCATGTGCTAAGGGATTTGTTAAGTGTTCTTTTGCGAATATAAGTTAAGTCGTGAATCGACATAAAATTTAAGTGAAACTTTGGTGTAGTTTCGAATTATTTGCGAAGGACGAAAAATTTTTGTCCTCTAGAGTTGGAGCGCTGTGTTGCTATGCCTTCTTAACCCTCTTGTACGCACAGTGTGGAATACTGGACACTGAAACAAAATCATTTTAAAAGTACAGAAACATTTGAAATGTGTGCTACAGAAGAATGCACAAAATATCTTGGGTGAACGTGGACAGAGTAATACACAACGAAGTCCTATGAATAACGACGAAAAGATGTAAAATCATTCTAACCATTAAAAAGAGGAAACTTGAATATCTGGGGCATATCATGAGATGAAGCAAATTCTCACTACACTCACGGCAATATTAGAAAAAACAGGAGTATAGGCAAGCGTATAATATCTTGCTGAGAAATTTTTAAAAACGGTTTGGCTGCAGTTCTAACGACTTCCAGGCAGCCGTTAACAAAATTTGAATAACTATGATTATTTTCAATTTCCGATATGATGGGCCCGAAGAACAGGAGCAATACCACAGTTCGATTCAAAAATTGTCAAAACCGTCGTGTTCTGTGTATTGACCCATTACTTACCAGCGCGTTAGATTTGTGAAATTTTTGTCCTTCTAGGCCGAAAAATTATTACTTTAAGTTCTAGGCCTATAATAGTTATTTTTCAGCGGACAACCAAAAAATGACCTCAATCTTTATTATTAGTCTAGAACCTCTTTACTGGTAGAGTCAGGTAAAGTGGCACCGGACCAGATCCGATAAAGTAGAAACAACGTAACTTGTAAAGTATCCATACAAATTTCGTTGTAAAATCAAGTCAGTTGTTCAGCACGTTACACAGTGGGCCAGAATCCGAAAAAGCTGGCCAAAAGTCGAAAAATGAAGTAATAGTTTTGAAAATTTTCACTTGGGGGTTTTTGAGGCCGCTGATTACGAATTTGATAATAGTTTCTCCAATAACAAAATGGCGTCTCCAATATGGCGACAAAAGTAAGGCATTTTAATTGGAAATTGGTATTCGTGGGTTTTCGAAGTCGCTGAATACGAATTTGGTAATAGTTTTTTCAGAAGCAAAATGGCGGCTCCAATATGGCGACAAACATTAGAAATGTTAATCATTTCAATTGAAAATTGGTATTCGGGGGTTTTCGAGGTCGCTGATTAAGAATTTCAATTGAAATTTAAAAAAATAAATTAACTAATTAATTTAAATCCAATTTTACATACTTTTAGGCATTTTATAAATTCCAACCAAAAAGAAATAATTTTTCAATAATTATATTTGACATAACAAAATGCTTTAATTTTTTCAAAAATTGTTTATCACATAAATATTATAAATTGTTACGTTTAAATGGAATTTTTATGCACTATAAACCAAAGTTAACGCGTCGTTTTATTTTGCACCGTGTCAGAAAAACGATCACAAAAACAACAGTGGTTCCTAGAGGAAGCCAATTTTTACATATTTTTTACAGGTATGTTCAACGGACAACTTAGAAAAAACCATTGAACGAGTGTGAACGAAACAAACTTTTTTCTTGATAAGGAAAAAAAATGTTTTCTATATTCTATGAAAAAACCACCTCCTATTGAATGTTAATAATCTTTTATAAATTCATAATTACGAAATTTCACCTTCGACATTTAATTATACATACCTTGTGGAGGAGAATCCATTTTAATGTATTTTAATGCCACTATTTTCTAAATTTTCACAGCACTTTCTGTAACTACAACAACATGCGTGAAATAAACATCGGTGCACTTCGTGTGACTGTCACATTCGGAATAAAGTTACAAAGAGCTCGGGGGATATCGGCTCCTAGGGACCAGTTTATATTATACCTGGGGTCATCTACTAAACGTTCTGGGACAAAAAAGTCCTAAATTCGATTTTTCGACTTTTGGCCAGCTTTTTGGATTCTGGTCCACAGTGCGTTATACCTAGCAACAGACAAATCACAGCAAAATTGGAATGGCCTTTTGAACTTGATTAAAAGTCAAAGTTTGAAGTATTCTAAACTTTATAAAAAATGTTCGAATTGCTTTCCATTTCTATCCAATAATACAGCCCACAATTTATGCTTCACCACGTAGTCAAAAGCTTCACGGTAGTCTACCAAACTAAGTTATTGTAAGTTCAGTATTTATTCTCTAGTACGCGACCCTTTTAGCCTGCTTGTTCTGAGGTAGTTGCCAAGATAGACAAAGCTGAATTTTCGAGTGAAGAATATACAGCATTATTTTATTGGGTATAATATTAATGTCAACAATCTGAAATTATCACAGACATCTGTTAGACCTTTCTTATGTAATGGTACAAAGATTCAGATTCTTCAGTCATCGGACCAGATTTCTGTCTCCCATATCCCTTGGAACATTGTGAAGGAATCTCACTCAATTTTTCCCAAGAGTTTTCGCGCCTAGAATTGGTCATTCGGTCATTTCTTAAATTTATCTCCGTCACCGTGAGACCGACAAAATATTGTTAAATATCATTTTTGTAGTTAATGCAATCCTCTACAACTTTTGTAGTACCTTTTCGGCGTAACATAAGTAATAAAAAGGTATGTGCAGAAAAATATGATAAATTAGGGGATGAAAAACAGATATTTTGTGATCTATGCATTAGTCTAGTTGGCTTGTGTTTGCTTATAAGCACGTCTGGCGGCATCACTCCGCCTGCTAAGCTGTCTGTTTGGCACATAACCTCACTAAAATTCTTTCACATCCAGCTCCTTGGTAGCATCAGCTCAACGCAATGGTAAAGAGGACCTGGTTTTCCCTGAACTATCAACTGTTCTATATTGTCCACTCAGGGGCGAGCGAATAGGCGTCTTGAATGTGTATGTATTTCAGTGAAACAGCGTTCAGTGTGGTTAGTACTTGGATGAGTGAAATCCATTTTGGGAAACACAGCGATCTTGACCCACCTTCTAGCGGCTTGTATGTCAGCGTATACGCGGAAGTTATGTAATTTCAAGACGAGGATTACGTAGTGGATATACTATCCAAGCATACTTCGGAGGGGATGTAAAGCAGGCGGTCCCTTGTCTATTAAATAATAATAATAATAATAATAATAATAATAATAATAATAATAATAATAATAATAATAATAATAATCGGGCGCCCGTTGACGACGAACGCCATGAACTAGGACGCTTTGAGTGGACAGATGAGCTAAGGGACGACCTTCTGCATTGCTACGAAAGCAGTGAGCCCGCACGAAGGGGATACATGGGGCGAATGCATGTTCTGTGGTGTGCAAGGCACCCAGAGCACAACGCCTTCACGCCACAAAACCTGCGTGATTATGTATCCCACCTTCGTCGCAGGGGCTACGTGAGAGCTGCTCCTCAGCCGGTGAATGAGGTGGTCGAAGGTCCACCGAATGAACCGGTTGAGGATGTAGTCCCTGACGTTCCACCAATACCAGAGGGCCTCAGTACCAGACGGGGGTTACACTACATAAAAGCCCCCGGGCCACAAGACCTGGCCAGAGTGGATGAAGAACTTCGTGAAGCGCTTCCAGAACGGGCTGACATCTGGCACATAAACTGTGCCGTGTATGCTGCTGCTCAACGCTTTTGTCAGGTGGAGAGGCGTAATACTGCCTCCCCACAGGAGAGAGCGAGGCGGCGCATACAAAAGATGGAAGCCAAGATCCGGTCGGCGAGGCAACACGCATCCCGTATCCAATGTGTGATGGACTATATGGCGGCCAATAGACCGTTCACGCCTAAAGTGCGTCGAATAGCCGCCAACTTAAGACGCGTCCATCACACACTCAATGAGGCAGTGCTGCGAACCACCAAACAGCACTGTCTCGACAGGATACGGATGCTAGTGGTTTGTAAAAAATCACTAGTGAGGCGGGCGAGGGGGCTGGCGGAAAATAAACTCTTCCGCCAAAAGCCCTCGCGCCTATTCGAACCGCCTCCGCGTGTTGCAGAGAATCCGCCGACTGTAGATCAGGTGGAAAATTTCTGGAAAACGCTATACGAGGAGAAGCTTCCACTCAACCGAGACTCCCCGGCCCTTGCACACTTTGAAACCTTTTGTCAAAGGTTTCAACAATCACAGGAAGTGTGCCAACCAATAACCCCAGAAGAGGTTCGAAGAGCTCTCGAGGGCTCTAAGAACTTTGCTGCTCCAGGTCCCGATGGGATAAATAACTTTTGGTGGAAAAAGTTACCGAGCACCCACCACCATTTGGCCAGAATTTTTAATGCCTGGCTAAATGGGGAGCAGCAAATTCCTTCTTGGGTGGTTGAAGGGCGGACAGTGCTGATCCCTAAGAACGGAGATTTGTCCAACCCAAGGAACTACCGACCGATAACCTGTTTAAACGCATGTTACAAGGTGTTTACGCGCATCTTGTACATGCGAGTGCTCCACGCAGTTGAACCGGTTTACGAACGGATATATGAGCAACGAGGGTCGAAGAGAGGTGTCGCTGGCTGCAAGGAGAACCTGTTGATTGACAGATGTGTCACGCAGGACTCCGTGCAGTATAAGCGGAACCTCTCCATGGCCTGGATCGACTACCGCAAGGCATTTGATATGACATCACATGAGCTTATTGTTCACTTGCTCCGATGTCTTGCGGTACCCGGTCCCGTAGTGAGATGCATCGAAGAACTGATGCCGCTCTGGAGGACTCGCTTTACCATTACATCGGGTAACGATAGAGTCCAGACGGAGTCGGTAACATTCAGAAGGGGAGTATTTCAGGGAGACTCCCTCAGCCCCCTTCTGTTTTGCATCTCACTACTGCCATTATCCGTTTCGCTCCGGAAAACCCGTGGATACAACTGCGGTACCCCCGGCGATAGGAGGCATAAGGTCACCCATCTGTTTTACATGGATGACCTTAAACTTTATGCCTCCGGAGAGAGGGACCTACACCAGTCCCTCAGGGTGGTACAGGAGTACACGCAGGCTGTCGGTATGGAGTTCGGGTTGGACAAATGTGCACTGGTCCATCTCAAGAGAGGACGATGCGGGAACTACGGAGAGGACGCGCAACTCGTTGACGGAAGCATCTTACATCATCTAGATGCCGGAGAGTCGTACACTTACTTGGGTGTCGAGCAACGCTCCACCCAAGAAGTGGGTGTAGTGAAAAACGCTCTCCGCGGCAAGTATCAGCACCGACTCCGACAGATCTGGTCCTCAGAACTGTCGGGGAAGAGCAAGGTGTCTGCTACCAACATGCTTGCCGTTCCGATCCTACTCTACTCCTTTGGAGTAGTGAAATGGACTCGAGAGGAGTTGCGTCAACTCGACGTAGGAACCCGCAAGAAGATGCATCTCAATAGAAGTTTGCATCCTAAATCGTCCGTTCCACGGCTATACCTCCCACGACATCGGGGAGGCCGTGGACTCTTGAGTTTGGAGAGTTTCCATAATAGGATGGTTCTGGATGGAGCCTGTAAGGTCATCAGGAGTTCGGATCCCCTCCTCTGCATGGTCCGAGACCATGAAAGTGCAGGAATAGGAGCCTTTTTGTTTAAGGCAGCACAAAGAGCAGCCGATGAACTTGGTCTCTTCTTCGACGTCGAGCGGGTAAATCCCGACTCTGTCACCGAGTTGGAACCTGCTCGACGAAAAGCCCAAATTAAAGCTGCAGAACACAACATCTTTCTGCAGCTTCACACGGATAAGCCAATGCATGGAGTTTTCTATAAAAATATAGAGAACCTTGGCTTATCCGAAAGGCTGACCTTTGCCTTCTTAAGGTCAGCCGGGCTGAAGTCTGAGA
Source organism: Rutpela maculata (assembly GCA_936432065.2). Lineage (NCBI taxonomy): Eukaryota > Metazoa > Arthropoda > Insecta > Coleoptera > Cerambycidae > Rutpela > Rutpela maculata. The sequence continues at coordinate 92,045,378 of OW386286.2, forward strand.
CCGAGGGATTCATAATGGCTTGCCAGGATGGTGTATTTAATACCCTCGTCTATCGTAGTCGTGTCATGGGTATAGAGGTCCCTGATGTCAGCTGCAGGGCCTGCCGCAGGGCGCCAGAGACTTTGATGCACCTGTTGTCGGCTTGTCCGACATATGCAGTCTCGGCCTATATCCAGAGGCACGACGGAGCATTACGAGTGCTTTATTATCACCTAAGGCACTCGTATGGGATAGACGAGACACCAGTGCTGCCTTACGCTCCGGGGGATATTGAGTCCGTTGTGGGAAATGAGATGTGTCTAATTTATTGGAACTACTCTTTTCCCACCGTCAGGCAAATACAAGCCAACAAGCCTGACGTAGTACTCCTCGACCATCAACTCAAGACAATGTTTGTCGTGGAGTTCTCGGCTCCCGCGGAGAACAACATTGTCTTGAAGGAGGAGGAAAAACGGACAAAATATCGAGATCTGCTCTTCGAACTCCGCAGACTGTATCCAGACCATACTGTTAAGATAGTGGTACTGATTATAGGAGCCCTCGGTGGAATGAGACACACACTGCTTTCAGAACTTAAGATCATACCGGCATGCCGAAATTCGGCGGAGGTCTTAGCCGGCAGAATGCAGAAGGCCGTCATCCTCGGTTCATTACGTCTGCTCAGGGCACACGATTCCCGGACCCAGTAGTCACTTACCCCACGGGTGTGGGGAGTGGCTGCCGGTACTACCAGCTCCCCTCTGTGAGGGTCGGAGCCACAGAGAAGGGTGACTGGTTTTTAACAAAAAAAAAATAATAATAATAATAATAATAATAATAATAATAATAATAAAGCATTTATTATTTACCAAAATTCACAAAATTAACAAAAATAAATTATTACATTTACACTAGATGTAAATAAAATGCGAGTAGTTCAGTTTACTGTCGAAGCCAGTAAACTGTTCTTCCACTACCGCCTATAAATAACGTCAGAAGTAGAAAAATATAAGTACATGTAATGTGGCTTTATATTCATACTAGACAAAACATAATACATAAGAAAATAATTACAAAAGAAATACATCAAAGCAGGGCGCAAAAGAGGCAGACTAGAGCAGAAGGAGAGAGGAGACTAGGAAACGAGAGGAGAAAGAAAAAATAAAAATAAACAGTAAGTAACAAAAAATAAAAAAAGATAGAGAAGTTACAGGAAACGGTTAGGCAAATAAAAAAAAAGGTTCGGCAAAATTTCCAGGTTGGGGCTGGCGTCGGTCATAGTCCTTGGTAGCAGAAATAGACCGACGTTGAAAAAATAGATTAAAAAAGCATTGAGCTGTTTATTAGTGCGATGGGCCGTCCAGTAATCGTAGCAAACGCTTCCAGACCTACATCTCGAAAGCACTATCTGCTTCCCTAACGGGTCATGTCTCAGGCCTGTTCATAGTAAAAAGAGATGAAGAAAACTAAGGTCTTAGCAAGTGAGATCCTTTTGCATTTCGTGATATTTCTGTCACGCCAAATTTTGCTCGACTGAGAAGTTGCCGATCTGGCCATCTTGCTAGTATTGTTCACCAAATCTCATATTCCCAGTTGGCAGTATTATCTATAAAGGCGCCAAGGTAAATCATCTTGTTTACTACCTCACAGTCACCTACCCTTAATGTACCTTGGCGGTTATCATTTGTTCGGTCTACAATAATAACTTTGTAATTTACATTTAAACTCTAATCAGAGCTTATTGTCTGTCCAGCAGGGGTTTGAGCTCATCCTCACTTGCTGCAACCAAGGTGGTATCATCTGCAAATCATTCACGAAATAAATGCTGTGCTACCAGGGTGTATAAAATAGCTGATGCGACAAGAACCCGCACAGTGGCTTTATAAGTGCTTTCTTTGTACATAATGTAATAGATGGCAGAAGCAATAGGATCTGTCGTTACTTACGCATAGGAAGACAATTTTACAGATTCTATGTATAGGTGCATACAGTGTTGCATACATTACTGGCCTTTTGTTCATGTTTAGTTAAACAAAAAGTGCAATGACATCTAACATTAAGTAGCTAGAAGAAATACGTTCAATACGCAGGCACTAAATTTTAAAAAATCAGCTATGTTTATGCAACACTACAGTCAGCATGGCAAATTTGTCTATCTATACACAGGTAATTTTAGCTCGCGCCATCTACTAGGGTAAATAGAAACCATGCACTTATAAAGGCCATTGTTATCATAGGAAAATGCCGTATGTCGGATCATCTATTTAATACACGATGTGTGCTACGCAGTTTTTTTTTTTTTTTAGTTTTTGTAGAATGTTATAAAGTGCTGAATAACTTCTATATTTATTGAGTGATTGTGTATTCCAAGCCTGTAGCTAGAAAGTGCTTTCAGGGCGGGCAAACAATTTTTCAAGACGGGCCCGTAAAAAAATCCGAAAAATTTTTCAATGAGCGGGGGGGGGGAGAAATACAAAAAAATTTTAATCCAAAAAAAAACTTTTTAATTCGAAAAATTTAGACAATTTCTACCCAATCTCTTTCAAAATATTTAAAAGACAGTTAAAATTGCCCCCATTACAATCACCGTAGGTCGGGCGAAACTTATTCCGGGACGGGCAATGCCCGTCCTGGCCGGGGGGGGCCCGCGCTTCTTGTAAGTATAATAACGTAAGAGGGAAAGTGTGTACTGAAACCTGAATAATAAGTTAGTGTTGGCTGCTAGAAGAATACACCAGGCCTGTAGCTAGGGGGGGGACCTAGCTACAGGCCTGGTGTATTCTTCTAGCAGCCAACACTAACTTACTATTCAGGTTTCAGTACACACTTTCCCTCTTACGTTATTATACTTACAAGAAGCGCGGGTGTTAAATGAAGTGTTGGTGTACTTCCCACGTAGTTGATAAGGCTCCTACTGGAGCCATTGTTGTCTAAATGACGTTTCGGTAGAATTCCATCTGCCATCTTCAGGTTCTCGCTGAAAGCTGCATATGGACCATATTTTGACTGGCATATTTTTGGAACGAGATGATTAATCTTGATACTGTTTTTTGTGACCGTTAGAAAATGTCATTGACTATCGACCATCGTAAACAGATTTCTAAATTAAGATGTTTCTTTTATCTACAGGGGGATTGGCCTTACATTGTTGCTAAAAGTCATCGTTCTTCCAAATTCCTAAAAAAAATTTTAGATTTCTTTTAAGATGCTAATTACAATCTTTGAACAATACTTCCGAAATGGTTTTGAAATTTTTTAAATATCTCTCTTATTAAATCAGGTATAATTTTTTTAAAATAAAATCGTATAATTTGCATTTGAAAGGTACTTGAATCACATTAAAAATCTAAGGCAGTGTGATGCGATATATCGATATTATTATATAATACTAGTCACTCTTTTTTAAATCATTGGCGTACTGCAAATATTTTCTAGAAGGTTTTTTTTTCGGCGACACCACTGGAACTTGTGGAGGTTGCTTTTAATTTTTACATATACTAAAACATTTTTAGCTCCCTTCGGCTTGTAAGCGTGGTGAGAAAAGGCATAAAAAACACATTTTTCAACATGTAATGATTTAACGAATTAACAACAAACGAAAAGGATAAAAGTAAAACATGGTACAAACAATAAATCTAAACATCTTTGCCAGTCTGCAATATTTCAATATATATGCTGTTGAGTCTATTGCAGGTGACCGATTTTATGACAAGAAAGATGAATGGGACATGGCACATGTCATCTTATCCTAAAAATATTAATTGATATTTTCAACGTAGATCGAGTTTTAATAAATGAAGTACTGGTTATTTAGTAGAATTCAATTGGACAGTTCTGACATTTGAGTATTTCGTGATAAAAGCAGTTCAAGAATGGCTCCTCTCACTTTAAAACAATTGAATAATTGCATTCGATTATTAGATACTAGAATGTCCCAAAACGACGTGTTAGATATTTACGGTGTTTCCTAAAGCATCATTTCTAGGGCACGCAAACGATATTCTGATATTGGCATCGGTATGGTGGCGGTCCTGCTAAAAAATAGGTGTGAGGGCAGTCCGATTGTTAATTAGAAATGTTCGTCGATGTAAGACACAAAATGCTCGGAAACTTAATGAAGAATCACTGGTATCGTCGCGTCGTCTCGAATATGACAGTTAAAAGAACGCTTTGTGAACAAAATCTAAGGCATACCTTTAATTTTCTTTATTGGTCATTGCTTTCTGTAGCGTAAACACCAATTAATATTTTTAGGGCAAAACGGCGTGCGCCATGTCCCAGGCATCTTCTTAGTCATAAAATTGATCGCCTGCAATGGGCTCAACAGCATGAATATTGAAATAACGCAGACTGGCGAAAATGTTTATTTACGGATGAGACATCTGTTTAAGTCTGATGAGCGAACTCAGGTGTGGCGAAGAAAGAACGAAAGGTATTTGGAGGAATATATGGCTCCTCAAGAGGCATTTGGTGGTGGCGGGGTCACAGTGTGGGGTGGAGTAAATACTAATCAAAAACATATTTGTTTGTTTCTTACCAGTCTATGAATGGTCTAACTTATAGACAGGTGTATCCGACCATTAGTCACACCCTTGGCTCAAAACATTGGTGATAACTTTATTCTCGTAGATGACAATGCCAGGCCTCATAAGGCAAGGGTAGTAAACGAGAATGGGGTGGTCATCAGATTGAACCTCATTGAGCATGTATGGTCTCATTTAAAATTAGAAATTCGCTCTCGAGAGAATGCACCGCAGACATTGGAGTAACTTGCCGTAACTATTCGGGCAAAGTGGTGGAAGGTACCACAAAATTTTATAAATAAACTCATTGAAAGTATGCCTCCCAGAAGTCGCGAATGCCAGAGGGGGACCTACAATCACATATGGTTATTAATATATGTATATTTTTTTCTTTAGGGTACTAAGTACATATTTATGTAATTATTGGTAAAAGATATCAAAATGGTAGGAACATGTATTTCTTGTGTTTCATTTAGATGTGCCCAGATTTATACGCTTATAAGCCAAAGGAAGCTAAACATGTTTTAGAATATGTAAAAATTAAAGGTAACTTCCACAAGTTCCAGTGGTGTCGCCGAAAAAAAAACAACTCTAGAAAATATTTAGAGTACGCCAGTGATTTAAAAAAGAGTGATCAGTGTTGTATAATAATAGCGATATATCACATCACACTGCCTTAGATTTTTAATGTGATTCAAGTACCTTTCAAATGCAAATTATACGATTTTATATAAAAAAAAAATGTATCTCATTTAATAAGAAAGATAATTAAAATTCTAAAACCATTTCGGAAGTATTGTTCATAGATTATAATTAACATGTTGAAAAAAAAATGTAAACATTTTTTTAGGAATTTAGGAGAACGATGACTTTTAGCAACAATGTGAGGATCTGGCTAAACACCCTGTAGGTAAAAGAAACAATCGTAATTTTAGAAATCTGTTTACCACGGTCGATAGTCAACGAATTTTGCTAACGGTCACGAAAAACCGCATCAAGATTAACCATCTCGTTCCAAAAATATAGCAGTCCAAATATAACCCATATTTTGACAATATCCACTTCAATTGTGCAGCAGTTTATTATAGAAATTTGAATCTGGGAATATTTTGAAAAAAACATTTTTTCGTTATTATAAAACGGTCGTCAGTAAGGAATTTTAAAATTTTGCATGGAATGTTAGCATAAAACAATCAATTATTTGATTTAACTCAACTAAATTTGAGCAGTCTAGAACATTCGGAATACCTTATGACTCTATATACAAATATAAATTTGGCATTTTATTTGACGTGAAAATCGTTAAGCAATTTCAGCTTTTCATACGTTCATAATTTTCTAACAATGTGTAGTTAAAAAAGAGTATATCTATTTCGGCAATGTAAAGGTTAAATATATCCCGCCCTCTGTCATGTCATCCATCTCTCGCTCGACTGACATACACCAATTTAATTTTAGACGAGAAGGCATTTGCGTTGACGCATTGCAACTGTTGTTTTAAGGATTTCCCGCACACACAATGAACAAAACCAAATGAATGTCGAAATTAAGTCCAATATTGCCAAGTTTTGTTTTTCTTTCTACCTATTCTATTTTCGGAAGAGCATTATATGGCATGTGCGAAAAATTTCACAGTAAATTAATTTGATAAAAGTGCATACTTGCCATGTATTTTACAAAGTTAAATGGTTATATTTTGATGAGCAAAAATTTTTATTAACCTCCACGAAAATGAAATTAAATAACTACTGAAATCTAGTTTATAACATAACAACATAAAAATAGGACTCTATACACGGAATTTTGCCCGGTATCTTGCCCATTTTTTTTTATTTCATTAAAGTGTGTATTTATGTATAAAAACACGCCACACCGAATATCAGCTCTTAAATCGCAGTACTTACTTTGCAATAAATAATTAAAGCTGAAATCCTCACCACTCTTCACGAAAAGCACTGTGACGTCACCGGGTGAAAACTAGTCTCGCGTGGTGTCCACAGATGGCGTACTTTAGCCATTCACTCTAATTAATAGACTGGGCGGCGCTTGGCTTTGAGATGTCCGCATATTCCGTCATAAGTCTTTTGTTTTTTATGTTAGCGAAAAAATAAAAAGTGTTGAAAAGCCCAATTAATTCTTTTTACATAAGCAAATTTTTCAAAAAAAAAACGATAATTATCGAGATATTCGAGGAAATGTAGGAAATTACACGTTTTCCTATGAGTATATGTAAATCTTAAAAAATAATGTTCCTCAGAAACCTTTATTTCGAAGGGCCGACATTAACGGAGCGTCAAAATAGTACATAATATTAAGTGAACATCGTAAATGAGATCGATTTCAGTTAATTACCGATTAATTACGGTGACAGAATGGAAAAATTTTACCAAAAAAAAAAGTCCCAAATCCCGCCCCCTCTAATTCCTTAATTTTTGTCGGAATTCAAAAAATAAAAGAAAAAAGAGTTTTAGCAAATTTATTTAGCTAGAGTAGTGTTTTGGCGTAGGAGCGAAGATTAAAAAGTTGCCAACAGTAGAAGCTCAAAATTTGCTATTTTTTGCCGTACGTGGCCGACATTTCTGTAGTTATCTCTGAAACGAAAAAAAAATCAAAAGTCTGGTGGAAGGAAAGGAAAGGAAGCCATAAATCAATAAGATATGTCCACTTTAGCCTTAAACCATTTATGCCTCAGGCACTTGTAGACAGCTTAAAGAATTTCATAAACAGACCCAATAAGCAATAAATTAGATTATTTCTAATTTATTGCCTTAGTTAATAATTAATAAACAATTCTCTTCCAGCAAATAGGACTACCAGGGTCGTACCATTAGAGTAACAGCACACCGAGCCAAATTAAATCAACTTAAAAATAATAAAAAATTGGATAAAATTGTTGCCCATTGACTTGGCTTCAGGGGCATTAAAAGTTAAAAAAATTTTATGCATGCTATAAAAACATACTGACTATTTACACTTCACGTCTGGTACGGCTCTGGTAAGGCTAAGGAATTTTACTTTATTAAAAAGTTTAGGTCAGTAAGAATAAGCGAAAAGTAAGCAAGAAATAACAACTCTCCAGAAAACGTAAAAACAATGTACCCACTACAGAACGTAAGAAACGAAGATACATCAACTACTGGTACAAAAAATCGACGGCGACGGGAACTGTCTATATGGAGCACTAAGCCGTCAGTTAGAAGGAGAAAACATACAAATTATATTTTAAAAACATAACAACCCCGGTACACACCAACCCTATGAAAAATCTACGGAAACAAGTAGCGGACTATTTACAAAATAACATAGATTATTTCACCCCGTTCATGTTAGCATCCATCAACGAACTGGAACCCTGTTAAAATCAACACAGTACCAACAAGGAAAAGACAGAGAGGCGTTTATCGGAGACCTGAGAAAAGACGGTTTCTGAGGTGGGCAGGAGACGATAGCAGCACCAGCAAACTTGAAGAGGAGGACAATAATAATACACCAAGAGGAGGGCGAAATCATAACTTCTCGCCAACAACCAACAAGAAGACAACATGCCAGTTGAGGCTGTGTACAGGAAGCAGGGAAACAACAGATGTAGCAGATATAATTTTGAGTTGTCAAGTGAGTGATGGGTGTTTGAAGGATAATACATACCTCGGGACGTGCGATTGACGATTTTGCGAGTAGTGATTGGTTTCGTACTTAATCCAGAACTAGGTACAGTGTTTTTGGTGCAATGCAATAGAACAAGTCAAACAGAGAAGGCAATGGAAGGGAAGAGAAGTATAACAGACAAAGTTTGTTGATCCTTGACTTTTACTGGTGTCTGGTTTAATAGGAGTGTGTATTGTGGTATTGTATGTTTTTGCGTTATGGGTGTTATAATATAGTGTTGAAAATCTGATTTCATAATACTTTCATAGATAAATTATCAAGTGAGGTTTTTTAGGTTAAAAAATTGTGCTCGTTGCTAAGTGAAAAATTCTACATTAAATTCTACACCAAAAACAGGGAGACCAGGTTACATGTGGAAAACAACAATCGAGAGGATAATGAACAAACTACCAAACATACTGGGAAAGAAAAGCAAGGTGAAAAAATGAGTTCCACAAATAAATCGCAGTGATATATACTCTACCAGAACCAGAAACTGAGGAATCAGAAGACTTAGAAGAAGATTTGCAGAAGCAGAAATACAAAAAGAGGAGCACAAACACCCCACATCATCACACAATGCGGCCACGCATTTCACAAATACCTACAGACATATACTCCATCAGAACCAGAAACGAAAGAATCAGAAGACTCAGAAGAAGAAGAGGAAAGTCTGTAGAAGCAGAAACACCAAAAAGAGGAGCACAAACAATAAATATCACAAACACAATGCGGCAACGCATTTCAAAAACAACTACACTGCTTGACGCCGTCATCCGACTTTCACCCTCTGACGTCACGTTTCAGGAATGGGTAAAATCCGGCAGATTTTAATCGCTTATATTTCTGGAGGATTTTTTTAAAAATTTTTTGTTGTCTATGGGGTTTTTAATTATGTTAGTTTACGATTTTGAGTATTTTAATTCAATTTTATTTTTTGGGCAAGTTCCCTATTCCACAAATTATTCAAATTCCCAATGCCAATATTGACGAGGTTTGTTTCCAACAAGGCGGGGCTGGACCACATAATGCTATTATCGTTAGGGATAACCTAAATTAATTGTTTCCAGATCGTTGCATTGGAACCCATGGTCCAGTCAGATGGCCTGCGAGGTCTCCTGACTTAACCCCAGTTGAATTTTTTATTTGGGCGCAAAAACTGCGCTTTTTTTCATCATTTTTGATGCGTAAAACATATGTTTATGGAAAAAGTAAAAAGCTTTAAAAAAAGTACAATGCGTTAAAAAATAGTACATTGTTTATCTAATAGTAAAAGCAATACATCCCCGAATGACGATGTAATTGTTGGCCGAGGCGTTAGCGGAGGCCAACAAGCATTGAAGTCCGGGAATGTGCTTTTACTAGGAGATACACAATACACATACTATTTTTTCTGAAATCGCAATCAATATTATTATAAACGTATAAAAATAAAAATAGTATATTGTGTATTTAGGTGTGAAAGCAAACATTCCCGGACGACGCACAGTGTGCCATTTGCAACTTCTAGGTTATAAGTATTAAGGATTAAGAGGGTGGTTTTTTAGAGGTTGAAAAATAAATTTGCTTTTAAAGTCCCGAAAGTTTGTGAGTATGATAATATGATATCTATGAATCAAAAATAGTTAAAAAATAGTAGAGGGGGGTTGTTTTTGAGGGGGCTGAAAGATAAATATTATTTTAAAATTCTGAAACTTTGTGGACATGATAATATTAGATCCGTGAATTCGCTAAAAATAGTAAAAAAAATCTAAGCAATACGGGGTTGGATTTGAGAGGATTTAAAAATAAATATAAGTAAACTTTAAAAAGTATGTAAAAAAAGTTTCAAAAAATTTTTTGCCAATGTGCGTTGGCATCTTGGATCTTTCGCTACACTCCTCAAACTTTTTGATTGATCTCCCAGCTGGTATCCCAGCAGAGGTTGATGGCTGTATATTTGAACCATTCTACAAAACAGTAAAAGTGCTCTGAAAAAAAAAGTTGTGCTCGAATGTGCTGGCTAAACTACATATTATTACAAATAGAAATGGTCCAGCTATGGTATATAAAAAAATTAGCCTGGATACATGTGTGTACATGTTATTTACAGACATTGAAAGTTATTAAGCAAAGAAAAAATAACATGTATTTTTCATTGTTTTCAAAACGTTCTTTTATATTGTTTGACTAACAGACAGATTTATATTAATTAAAAAAATGTTGTACTTGCCCTCAGAAATAAGATCCATCATTAAAAATTTCCACTCAAGAACTGCCAGAGTTATATGTTGTCGAAAGTGTCGTTAAAATGTATTCTTTAACTTTTAATCCTTATTACTCTTCACTGTAACCCAACCCCTTATTGCTTAGATTTTTTTTACTATTTTTAGCGAATTCATGGATCTAATATTATCATGTCCACAAAGTCTCAGAATTTTAAAATAATATTTATCTTTCAGCCCCCTCAAAAACAACCCCCTACTATTTTTTAACTATTTTTGATATATTCACAGATATCCTATTATCATACTCACAGAGTTTCGGGACTTTAGAAGCAAATTTATTTTTCAACCCCTCACAAACCACCCCCTTAATCACCCCTTGATGCCTAGATTTTTTCACTATTTTTCCTGTCTTCTAACAACTATTTTAAGCTCATTTAGAAATTTGTAGAATTTTGTCCACCTAGAAGTTGCAAATGGCACATTGTGCGACGATGCAAATTGTTGGTCGAGGCGCTAGCCGAGGCCAGCAAGTCCGAGAATGTGCTTTCACACCAAAGTACACATACTATTTTTTCTGAAATCACAATCAATATTATTATAAATTAAGGAATTTGTATCAATGCATAACATTTCTTCATTACAATCTAACTGATTACTAATAAATGCAATTTTAATGTGAGTTGGTTTGTCTGCATGTATTTATTGACTGTTTCAAATATACATAAAAAACCGTATAGTTTTGTTGATCGTTGCTTGGCAACGGATCTTTTCCGGTCCGTTTTGGGATAGTTTCTTAGCAACGGACTAAAATATTGGAATTGTGCATTTTTTCGATCTAAAATCGCGCCGAAAATGTAGACATTGCCGATCGATTTCAGAAAAATATATGTATATTAAAATATGTATATAAAAACAGTCCGCAAAAGTTACTTTCCTGGACTGTTCTATGTAGAAAACCCCGGCTTAGGCCGGGAAAGTAACTTTCCATATTAGTCATACAGGGCGATCGTTAAAAGCGTGTAAACTCTCATCTTCTGTATACACTTTGCTTTCTTATAAGTTTAGAGTAAAATGTTACTGAGGTTTTCAATTACGAGCAGAAAAATATGAGGGCGTACAAGATACCGTGTGTGTAGTCGCGGGCTAGGCATGGGGAGTAAGAATTACAACATCGCGTGTGCCAGCTGGCTGAAATGAAATAACAGAGCTGCTGGGATGCTCCACCAGTCCACCGACGGACGAATTTACGACTGCCGGTGTTGTCATATTTCTCGCGCTACGTGAATGTACATGCCTAGGGAAATTACACGCACGGTATCTAAACCGCAATATAAAGGTTGTCTCTCACGTTCGAACCGACTTTATGTAATTATATGTAATTATATTACAATGTTAGGTACCATAAAATATCATTAAAGTACATGAAATAAATAATAACTGCCGTCGGGCGTTACCGATTGCGAGTATATATTAAATTCGATAATTTCTTTTTAATTTTCATTTCACAAATCTTATGGGAAATTGGCTTACTGTGAAATTGGCCCAAATTTTGATATGTTGTTCTACTAATCCAGTAGATTAAAAGTCTCAATTGGCACGAGTCTCAAAAACACACCCTTCTACCCTTTTTGACCTCTATTGGGGTGAAAAGCGCTCGTATATATTTAACAACTACAGTTCTCTAAAAAAATATTTGTATCTTTCAGTCGTAGGATCTGACTTACATTTAGACCCTTCCACCCTTTTCCACCCCTTCCGGGGAGTGAAAATCGCTTTCACGGCTGCACAGCGGTATCTTTGTTCCAAAAAAATATGAAACTGCTCAGTTGAACACAGAACCTTAAAAGACGGTGGTGCAAAAATCACTTTGAAGTACCCCCTAACGCGTTTCCACCCCTTCCGAGTGGTGAAAATCACTTTCACGGCTGCACACCGGTGTCTTTGCAATTTATAGGTATAAAATAGCATGGTAGAATAATTCCTACTGAAATTGGATCACGCCCGTCATATAGGATGATCGTCAGAATTATGTGTGTCATGTTTATATAAACTATATTTTATTATAACTTTAGAGTCCAAAGGTTTTTGATTAAGAACATGAAAAAAAAACAAAAGTATGCAAGGTATCTAAACTGCAATACAGTACGTCTTTCAGCTTCAAGCGAACTGTACGCAGGTTAGACGATATATCAGTTTTGTATTAAATGTTATTGAGGTGTTTTTAATAGGACTATCATGAAAAGAATAAAATTTGCAGTCGGTCGTTGCCGACTGCAAGTGAAACTGGGTCATCTCCGTCATACAGGGTGATCATCAGATCCTTTTATATAAACTATGAGTTATTAGAAAGATTTTATATTAAGAATATAAAATTGTAAAAATGTACAAGATATTTAAACCAGGCTCTTTCAGGTTCGAGTGAATTTTATGTAGGTTAGATGACACAACAATTTTACCTTGAAATATTGTTACGGTATTTTTAATAATAGTATTACCAACAGAAACAGAAATTACAGTCGGGCGTTACCGAATGCCTAATAAACACTGACAGAAAAAATTTATGTGTAGAGTAAACAGCATCAATATAACGAAACGAACGATAGTTGCAGTCAGGCGTTACCGACATCGAAGGTCCATTTCAAAAATGAAAATAAAATGTATATATAGACTGTGTACTTAATCTTAGTGGCACCTTTCAAAGGTGAATCGTGTTCATGCAAAATATGAATCAAATAGGTATTCGCAGTCGACTACGTCCACTCGTTTCATGTTTCATTTCTGTCTTGTCTTTTACAATTCCGTTTCTACACTGTTTCATGTTTCATTTCTGTCTTGTCTTTTACAATTCCGTTTCTACACTGTTAGCACAAAAAGGGTTAGACTTATGAGTCTTGTGTCTTGTGACAAATGTATTAATTTTTAATTTTATAATCCACATATTTATCACATTCTTTAAATCAGTTTATTTATATAATAATAATTCAAACAAATAAAAATACAGGATATAACCTCCCAATCGTTCCTTATTTTTGAATACAGCACACTAAACGTATAGTGGTTATCACTTATTTGTTAAAAGCCTGGAAAAGTCACATAAATCATATACACTTATTTGGTATAAAAATGAAGCTTATATCATCACGAATCAGATTTCGCCATAAAATAAGCTAGGTATCAATGTTTCCAATAGAAAGTTTCCAGGAAAATTTCGGAGTTTATCCATCCCCGCATGAAATTGACACTTAATTAACTCTTTGCTAAAAACGTAATATTTTCATACATCCGTCAAAATTACAATTCTTCTCTATGGGATCTAGCCTAATCATGAATTTTTTCCTCAGTAATAAACGTGTTTGATATTCTACGACAAATAATAAGGATTTTTTTCATCAGGTAAGTTTTCCTATGCCCCTCGTTTGAAAGAGTTCCCCGGTTTAACTAATCAACAACCGTTTTGTGATCCATTCAATATTCTAGTTGTCCTCGCTTTGTTGTATGGCACTTCCGACAGCATAACACCATCTGTTACGGCTATCTGATAGGAGCACAACCTCACCAAGACTTTTCCCATCAGCTCCTTGGTGTCGTTAGGCGAACATTTTGGAGGGCATCCTCTTCGTTTCTTGTCATTTGGCTTTTCTTGAACTAGAGATATGCTCTAGAAAGAGGGAGAGAGGAGTGAGAGAGAGAGATAAATAAATAAATCAAATCAATAAATTTTTTGTATCTGTATCATCTTGTATCTTGTATCATCTAATCTAATTTTTTTTTATAAATTTTACATTTCGCGCAGCGTTTCGGAAAGCTGTAACGCATTTTTAATAGTTTCAATTTTTCGTCCATATTTGCCCGAGAGTAATTTCAATAATAACACAGCCACACAAAAAGAAAAAGTGATTTGGCCTGCTGCTGATCAGACAAGTGCATCCTTATGTATTTGGACCCGCTGAAATCCGAGGTCAGAATTCTCAGATTGGCTCGTTTTTCACCCTTAACCCCCAAAAACCCCCTCCTCCAAAAAGTGGTCTGGCCTGCGGACCATACCAGTGTATCCTTATGTATTTGGACGCGCTGAAACAGAATCCGAAGTCAGAATTGTTAGATTTGTAATTCTTCATCCCTGACCCCCAAAAAACACCCCCTTCCCCCAAAAATGGTCTCTCCGGCGGACCATATCAGTGTATTATATATTTGGTAAGGATACACTGGTCTAGTCCGCCGGACAGACCACGTCTTTTTTGTTTTGGAGGTGTTTTTTTGATGTTAGGGATGAAAAATGAGCCAATCTGACAATATCGACTTCGAATTCAGTTTCAGTGGGTCCAGGTACATAAGACACACTGGTCTGGCCCGTATGCCAGACCACTTTTTTTTGTTTTAGTGGTGTTTGTTGGGGTGAAAAACGAGCGAATCTGACAATTCTAACTACTATACGGATTAAGTTTCAGATGGTGTAAATACATAAGGATACACTGGTATGGTCCGCAGACCAGACCACTTTTTCGGGGGGGGGGGGGGGTGTTTCTTTGGGATTGGGGGTGAAAAACGATCCAATCTAACAATTCTGGTCCGCAGGCCAGACCATTTTTTTTTGTGTGGCTCTGTAATTTTTTTTATCCTGTTCTGTTATATTTATTATTGTGTTATTTGAAAATCTTGTTAGAGTGTCAGAGAGGGCCTTCACCTTTATATGTATAGATATGATTTTTTCAATAAATAACAACATTAACAATAATCCACAAATTCAAAAACCTTATATTTATTATGCCTACTAAAATATTATTTATTGTTTCTTCCAAAATACCAATTAAAGATATATGTGAACGAAATAATCTAATGATAACGTTCGTTATAGAGAATTATCGACCAAGTAATCTTTTATTATCAATTTGACAAATAAAAATTAATTTGATATTTTGTTGGAACGCCGATATAATATATATTTTTTTCAGTAGTACAATAAAATGTATCTATCTCTGAAATCATGCCAAGACACATAAAATAATTTTGTTTATTTAAAACAGATATGTAATTATTATGTAGGTTATATAGAAATGTTATTAGCCGCTGATGTCATTTATTGAAGTTAAAGTAATATTTTTGAAAATATTTCTACAGACATTAAAATTCTTATTTTTATAATGGTAATTGCTGCATTTATTTTATCACATTTTAACGCTAGGAAAAAAACGAAAATATCACCTACTGATGATCTTAAATATCAAAAATCGAAAACATCGAAGTATTGAGAATGAGATCTTGAAATTTAAATGTTTATTAGACAGTAAATAATGTCAAACAAATTTTATTTTAAATTTTAAAGATCAGTGACGACGAAATAGGCACCTCACCCGATAGCGTAGTGCTGTCAGGCGTGCCACACAGTAGAGGTAGAGCAATTAGAGTAATACGTGGGTCACCAAGCACGTGTCAAATGGTGTGAGAATATTTTTTTAATATTGAACTTGTATTTGGATATTGAAAATTTAAAAAGTGCGGAGTTCATAGAAAGAGAAAACAATAAAAATTTGCAAATAGTGTAGAATATGATATTAAGAATAGGATTTTGCAGCGTGAGAGGGAAATATGCGTTTATTTCGATTTATTACAAATATCTAAATAACCAAGTATAGTAAAATTTTTAAAACTGTTTTAGATACTTCCTATTGTTTTAATGAAAACAAATACCGGGTGACCACAAAATAACGCTCGCCCCTATATCTTCTTGATTCTACAAAATATGAATTTTAAATTTGGGCGCGTCAAATAACGGCTAAATGAATTTGTATTAATTTGACTTATTTATCATCTGTCGCTTCCGGTTTCACCGGAAATGATGCTAATTTTGGATTTTTAAATGGAACACCCTGTATATTTTCACATTTTTTTATTCAGGAGGTCATTTTGCATGCAACTATGGCATTTGAGTTAAAAATATTAATGTTTAACAATTTTATAAGCAAATTTAATTTTTCGTATATAGGCGACCGTGACCCCAAAAAATGTTTTGTTTTGCTTCAATAGATAATAATCAAAAGAATACAATTATGACATTATGTCATTTGACATTTGTGTTATAGGCTCCTAAACATTTCGAAAATCGCTTTTTCAGAATAACTCATTTTTTTCAAATGGCACCGGATTGGCTCACTACCTTATCCCAAGTAACACATAAAGTCGCGGGAACGTATCGGCGACTATAGAAGCCACGATAAAGTGGACCGCTACCATAGGCTGCCACGTCCCTGCTACGTGGCAGCTACGTAACCGTCACTAAAATGGGGAAACATTTTTAGTCGCCGAGTAGTGTTTTGGGTAGTCTCGGCCTCTATAGATGTGACTATGTTTAGTTACTATAAAGGATCGGAGTAGTAGCGGGTACAACTCCGCGACTCGGCGGCCTAGTAACCGCTACGTGGCTGCCTAGTAACTGCCATTATTTAAAATGGTGTTTATTTTTTAACGACCTCTTTGTTTTTTTCTTTTATAATAATGGCACAGTGAAATAATATTATACCAAAAAGATGTGTACTTTAGGCGTGTTTTTAAAGTACTTCTTTAGCCATTTTTTCAAACGCAAGTTATTTTTTGATATATGTTGACATATTAAATGATAAAATTTCAACGCGCCCTCAAAGTAACCTTTTTTTGTAATTTTTTGACAAAATAATTTAAAAAGGCAAGATTAAAAAATTTTAATATTTATTAGCGAAACATTTGGAATACTTTCAAAATCAATTTTCGTAAAAGTTTATGATAAGATATTAACGTAACCATTGTCTATTTTTGATTAAAACCAATTTTTTTTCTAAAAATTTTAACAACAACTAATAATGGCCGATTTTAACAAAGGTACAATAAAGTTAGGCCCTCCACCAAAAAGTATAAAGGACTACCCCATTTTACCTCTAAAACATCTGTGACTTTGGTGACCCAATAGCAATTATCCTGATGTGACTCTATAGTATCAGATTCTATTTTAGAACTATAAAGTACCAACAGGAACTATTTCGCTACCTATGTTGCCACTAAAATGCCACGATACTTTAAAGTTCCAAGTGATGGTCACTGGAACTATTTTGGAACCTAGATTGCCTCTCTATGTATCCAGTTACTTTATTTACGCATCTTAGTGGCACTGGTGGGTGGCAGTAACTGATTCACTAGTACTATATAGTTTTTGCCACTACAGAGTAACAATAAAATGATACTGCCTAGTTCCAGTAATTACCCAAATGTTACTTTGACTTTGGATGTTTACAGTTCCAATAAATGGTATCGGTGTGGTAACAGTTACTTTAATAGAACCATGTAAAGTAGCCTTACCCTATAAAGTAGCAATATTAGTATCAGGAGTAACCCCAGGAACTAAGTCTTCGTAGCAAAACCGAAACCGAAAGGATTTGGTACCATGTGTGTTACTTGGGATTTCAATAAAACATTTTATTATCGATAACTTGGACATTTGTTTCTTTTGTTACATTTCAAAGACACCTACTTGATAGAGATCCACTGTTAAATATTTTCATTTATTCAGGGTGCACCAATAATAATAGGCTATAGTTCTAAGGTAGATTTTTGGATCAAAATGTGAGGATATGTGTGGAAAAAGATACAGGGTGTCCAAATTGTATTTTTTTTTTTGTTTTTTTGCAATATCTCAACTACCTCTTGATCGATTTTCTCCCAATTTAGTAAGGAAACATTTTTCAAGCAAGAAATAATAACACCGCCACACAAAAAAAAAGTTTTCTGAACTGTACATGCGATATATGGTTTCTGAAGTACTTTTTCCCGCTGAACACTAATCCGGTGTCAGAATTGCTCCATCACCCACTATTTTTTTGTAAGTCGCGAAAATAACCTAAAGAAACTCATAATTTAGGTTATTTTCTAGGAAATGGCGGAGGATCCGGTGATATTCAATCTTACACAGGCATACATAAAAAAATTGTCTGTTTTTGGGACTCCATTGTGTATTTCGACGTGCTGAATACGAATCAGGTGTCCGTTTAACTCTATCACCCACCAATTTTTAGTAAATCGCGGAAATCACCTAAATTATGATTTTCTTTAGGTTATTTTCGCGACTTACAAAAAAAGGTGGGCGATGGAGCAATTCTGACAACGGATTCGTGTTCAGCGGGAAAAAACACTTCAGAAACCATATATCGCATGTACATTTCAGACAACTTTTTTTTTGTGTGGCGGTGTAATTTATGTATCACATCACGCTAGCCCATGAAGGGCGCCTCATGAGCTATACCTGATGATGAATATTTTTCCTCTTTTTTTTTAACGAAACGTTGTGGCACTTTTGACTAGAAAATCGCATGCAGGAGTCATTTCTACGTAAAAAAAGTACACTTGATAGAACTTGATAATTCGAATTCAAGAATTCTTTGAAAACAAACTCAATTTGAAAAGGACAAATTGTATTTATGAAAAGTGTGCTTTGGTGACGTCTTAGTTCTGTCAAAATGTCAAACTTATGAAATTGTACGTAAATGACACAACTAAAACGTCACCAAAGCACACTTTTCAATAAATACAATTTGTCCTTTTCAAATTGAGTTTGTTTTCAAAGAATTCTTGAGATATAGGCGGGTTTTCTCGAAGAGGGTTGGAATTATCAAGTTCTATCAAGTGTACCTTTTTTACGTAGAAATGATTCCTGCATTATATTTTCTAGTCAAAAGTGCCACTACGTTTCGAGACAATATTTATCATCAGGTATAGCTCATGAGGCACTTTCCATGGGCTAGCATGATGTGATAATAAATTATTGTTTCTTAGCTTAAAAAATGTTTCATTGCCAAATTGGGAGAAGATCGGTCAAGAAGTAGTTGACATATTGCAAAAAAATTTTGACACCCTGTATCTTTGTCCACAGCAACAATTTACTAAAGCATGTTTGGTTATATCCTCATATTTTGGTCAAAGAATTATGGCCTATTATTAATGGTTCACCCTGTATACAGGTATTACCATGCCCTTGAATTTTGTTTAATAATGAATTATCTTGCATCTATCTCTTTAGCTATTTTTATTAAAATTTGCACTTGTCTATTAAAAGCGTTAACCAGAATGAATTTTCTATTTGCTTTTGTCTTTATATAGATAGTGTAAATAAACATTCTTGTTTTTATTCATAAGGATAGGATTTTACAGAGTGAGGGGGAAACATGCGTTCAATTTCGGTTTATTATAAATATTTAAAAAATCATAAATGGTATAATCTTAAAACAGTTTCAGGTACTTCTCATTGCTATAAGGAATTCAACCATATATAGTTTTTATCATAAATTTTGTATATATTTAAATGCCATGCTCTAATAATGAAATTAGGAATATTTTCATTGACAATATTAAAGTACAACAGAAATTTAATAAAAAAAAAATATATATAGTTGTATTACTTCCACATCCAGTGGAAGTATAGTAACGACAAAAAAATTTTTAAAAATTTTTATTGTCCAAATAGGCTTAGAATGTCATGAAACGTCGAGATTTTAAGTTTGAGCGAAAAAAAAATTTCTGTCTGTCGGTCTGTCGGTCTGTAACTTTTTTTTGTGCGCACGTTTACTCTGGAACCGTTTAAGATATTGACTTGAAATTTGGTACACGTATGTATTTTAACGTGATCTGGAACTAGATTATATTTTCATCTTGTTCCATCGAAGGGTTGGGGGTAAATTGGGGTAAATTTGGGTAAATAGGTAAATTAAGCAGGTAAGAGTCCAGAAAATTGGTATTTAGTATATTAAAGAGAAGCTAAGGTCTCAAAAAAATTTTTGGCATTAGCCACCCCCATTACCAAACCCACCCCATTATTAAAGGGGATGAAAAAAAAATGTGATTTAGTGTGTGTACAAGAACCAGAAACTTCAAAATATTTTTTTACTTCATCCACCCCCACTACCACCCCCTATCACCACCCCCACCTCACTACCGATGTGGGGTATCGTTTTATAGGTTTTTGGGGTAGAGGATTTTAAATATTATATTACTAAAGTTCCATAAGCAATTATTTCCACGTACAAAATTTGGATGTGGAAGTAGTGATTCCTTGGGCAGCGGTTTTTTTTTAGAACAATAGCAAGTATCTAAAACAGTTTTAAAGATTATACTGTTTGGTTTTACTTCCACATTCAGTGGACAAAAAAAAATTTTTAAACTTTTATTGTTCATATAGGCTTAGAATGTCATGAAACGTCGAGATTTTAAGTTTGAGCGAAAAAAAATTTCTGTCTGTCGGTCTGTCTGTCTGTCGGTGTCTGTAACTTTTTTTTGTGCACACGTTTACTCTGGAACCGTTTGAGATATTGACTTGAAATTTGGTACACATATGTACTTTAACGAGATCTAGAACTAGATTATCTTTTCATCTTGTTCCGTCGAAGAGTTGGGAGGTAAATTGGGGTAAATTTGGGGTAAATAGGTAAATAAAGCAGGTAAGAGTCCATAAAATTGGTATTTAGTATATACAAGAGAAGCTAAGATCTCAAAAAAAATTTTGGCATTAGCCACCCCCACCCTATTATTAAAAGGGATTTTAAAAAATGTGATTTAGTGTGTGTACAAGAACCAGAAGCTTCAAAATATTTTTTTACTTCATCCACCCCCACTACCACCCCCTATCACCACTCCACCCCACTACCGATGTGGGGTATCGTTTTATGGATTTTTGGGGTAGAGGATTTCAAATATTATATTATTAAAGTACCATAAACAATTATTTCCACTTACGAAATTTTTTCGTTGTGAGTGACTTGGATAGAAAATCTGGATGTGGAAGTAGTGATTCCTTGGGCAGCGGTTTTTTAAATATCTATAATAAATCGAAAATAAACGCATATTTCCCTCTCATTCTGCAGAATCCTATCCTTAAAGAAAGTAATTCAGTAATTTAGTCTTTTTTTGGAAAACACTCGCCCTGCTTCGGTACTAAAAAATAAGTTTTTATTTTGAAATTCTGTGCCAAATGTTAATGAAAAAAAATCCGTTATTATATTACAATTAATGAATGAAAGCCTCCCTCGTTATATTTTGTAATATCACGGCACTGTCTTTTTGACATAATGCATTGTCTGTAATCTACTTTTGTCTCTACAAATATTTTTTTCTCTAGTCAAATAATAGGTATCTTCTTCTTCTTCTTCTTTTAGCGGGGCGACTGAGAGTCGCCGCACTCAGGCCTTGTGGCCCATTGTTCTACCGCTACGAATTTATTGAATTCCTCCATCCAGGCCGCATTCTAACCCAAAAGCCAAAACCCTTCCTATAGGGGCATTCCTTATTTCCTCCGGCACCGGAAAACCAATGCCGAAGTGTTTGTGCCTCAAGTAAATAAGACTAGGGCAGGAAGTAAGGACGTGGATGGAAGTCTCGTCTCCGCAGAACCTGCAGTCGGGGTTGTCAACCACCCCCATAGTGTGCAGGTGTTTTCTGAAAGAGCCGTGTCCAGTCAAAAGACCTACCACGTTTCTGACCTGTTTCCTGTTTAGTCGCAGGTTTTGTTCTGCTCGCTTCGGCAAGGGCCCCGAGATCAGGAGCCTCGCTTGCCGGAGTCCTAGGTAGGAGGCCCAGAAGTCAAAGAACTGGGACCGTGTCCAGTCTTCTACTGACTTCTTGGCATTTGATCTAGGGTAACCGAGAGCCGGCTCCGGACCCAGTAGGGGCCGCTGAGAGCCCCCTCTGGTCAGAGCGTCTGCCCGCTCCTTACCCTCGATATTGCTGTGTCCTGACACCCAGAGAAGCTTGACCCAGTTGGATGAGCCAAGTTCACAGAGAGCCTGTCTACAGTTTTGAACCAGGATTGACTTGGACCGGACTGATGCAAGGGCCTTGAGGGCCGCTTGACTGTCGCTACATATCTATATGTACCTGTTGGAATATTTCCTTCGGATATTCTCCTGTGCGCAGACCAAATTAGCAAAAATTTCGGTCTGGAATACCGTGGCGAATTTGCCCAAGACATAAGAAGCTTCAGCCCTGGGCCTTTCACCGTATATCCCCGCTCCAGCACTTTCCTCAAGCCTCGATTCTTCTGTGAACCAGACGATATCGGCGGGCCTGAGTATTAGTGATGGGTCGAACCAGCTATTTTTGTGTAGCAGCTACTTCTGCTACTGCTATTTTCCTTTAGCAGTTAAAAATAGCTGCTATTTTAATAGCAGCTATTTCTTAGCATTAGTTGTTTTGGCTAAATGGCGCGTATTAACAGATAACAAAAAATTAAAATTTTTTATATATACAAAAACGCAATCGTTGTATGGATTATTTTTTATATTCCTCTAAAATATTTGAGCAGACGAACATAATCATGTGTTAAATATTGTTAAAATAAAATAGTTTTACATGAATTACATATTCCCTTCCTAAGTGCTACACTGTGGACCCGCTTGGCGGCTGCTCGCTGTAGCGGAACGAATGTGCATGCGCTGCTTGTGCTATCACTGCTATTGGGCCGACGCAGCCTGCTTGTCTTGCTGCAAAGGCGCGTTGGCACTCAGCTGATGATTTCAACCTGCTAAAAAATAGCAGCTATTTATCAGAGCTCGTAACAGTTGCTACTGCTATGAAGCAAATAGCAGTTAAAAAATAGCAGACTGCTATTTAGCAGCCCATCACTACTGAGTATGTCCTCGAGTGGGTTCCAGTCTTTCCTTTTGGGGATGACAACCTCAATGGGAAAAAAATAATAGGTATACAATAGCATTAATTATTTAAAAAACTTAAAATCCATGATTTAAATGACTCAAGATATTTACTATAAAACACCGTATAAGGTTCACTTTACAGAATAAGTAAATAAAAGCAGGAGTAAAATATAAGTCGACTACCTCAACTACGTTAATCAACACCTACGTCACTACTAGTCTTACAGCGTACGCTCTGTTGTCAGCTCTAGTGTGGAAAAAGTAGCAATTACATAAAAAAAAATTTCAGTAAAAACATTTCTTTGAACTTTAAACGCCACATTACTTCCATCTACCACCCTTCTAACTTTAATAATAAAAAAATTTACGATACACTTTACAATTTTTGTTCGACTTTTTCTGGTTTTTGTATTTTCTGTAATAAATATATCTTGCGAAAAGATCTTTATATTTGACTGTAGCTAAGGAGATTGAAAGAATATCGTGTTAAAATTTAAGTTCAATATCTTTAATAGCAAGCGGGATATAGTAAGAAACAATAAATATACATATTTTCATGTTTTTTATAATTCATGCAAGTAAATGCCTTTTTCTCCAATTTCACAATTCCGAGTGAATTGGTGAACTCGAAATTCGAACCGTCAGGAAATTTTACAAAAGAATCTGGTTTTCGTTTTTTTAGTTGATTCCCCCTGTCGATGTTGAGGTCGTATATCCCCATAAAAACTGTTAGTACAATAAAGAAAGAATATAATTTTAGTTGTCTAATTGTAATTTATGTTAAGTGTAAAAGAGGATGGTGAATATTATTTAGGTATTATGCAACTTACACACTTTAATACCTAAATAATATTCTCTAATCATGATAAAAGCAAATAAATAAAAAATAATTAATTGTAGGATGGTGAAGTTGTAAGCTCATCAAAATGAACTTCGTAGATTCTTCGAATACAAATATTTATATAGAGGTATTTTATTTGTATAAATAAAGGCATATTATCATTGTTATCTTATATTTCATATTATTTTCGGTATAAAAGAGTGCATATTGAAATTTCGTGTGAAAAAGGAGGATGTTAAAAAGTGACTAATTTTGGTCTAAGCGAAACAAAGAAAATGAACACGGTTTTTGATGGCATTTTTCCTGTAGAATGCGATGACGTATTCGGTTTTGCGAAAAAATGGTGGGAAAATGTGGAAAAGTTAAGAAAATGCTTGAGAATGTACAAAGTCCTGTCTAAGATATTCACAAGGTAAACTTTTAAGATGCATTATATTTTACTTTAGATTATGGTGGTTTCTTTTGGTATTTTTCTCGTAGAATATGATTCTCTACTTCTCCTTGCCGAAAAATGTCAGGAAAATGCGGAAAAATTTACAAAATCTCTAGCCTAAGATAATTTTAACCTTTTAAGGTGCAGAGTATATAACTAAAGATTGAGGTGGTTTTCCATGGTATTTTTCCTTTGGAATACGATGGTTTACTCTGTCTTGCGTTAAAATGCCGGAAAAATGAAGAAAACCAAAAAATGTCCAATGACTGAACATATCTAGACTACGTCATTCCTAAATGAAATATATTAGGAATCGACGTTAATAATTTGACATTATAGTGGTTTCTCGTACCCATTCAGTGAAAAGAGAAGGTTAACACTGCTATGCGGGAGAACCCCAGGAAAATTCGGAAAAATTAAAAAAGTGCGTAAAAACTTACAATATTTAGCTTATAACAACCACAAGTTAAACCCATTAAGATCCAGATTATCTAACATCATTTCAGGCTAGATAAAACCACTATAATCTCAAGCTAATAATGTTAGTTCTTAATATATTTCACTGACGCAGACCAGATTTTGTGAGTTTTCAAACGTTTTCTTAATTTTTTCGCATTTTCCTAACATTTTCCTGCAAGAGAGGGTAGACCCTCGTATCCCATGGGAAAAATACTACAAGAAACCACCTGTGTTTCGAATAATAGATCTTAAAAACTTTACATTTTGAATATTACAGGTTTGAATTTGTGAATTTTTAAGCATGTTCTTAATATTTCCGCATATTTTCGACATTTTTCGGCAAAGCAAGGTAGAGCATCATATTCTGTGAGAAAAATACTAAAAGAAACCACCATAGTCTAGAATAAAATATTATATATAGATCTTAAAAGTTTAACTTGTGCATATCTCAGAGAGGACCTGGTAAATTCTCAAATATTTTCTTAACTTTTCCACATTTTTCCGCCGTTTTTCCGTAAAACCGAATACATCATCGCATTCTACGGGAAAAATGCTATGAAAAACCGTGTTCATTTTCTGTTGTTCAGCTTAGGCCAAAATTCATCATTAATTACTTAATCAGAGTCTTTTAAATAATCATTTTCTAATTTGTATTATGTAGGTGACTCAAATAAGGCTTAAGAAATTCTCAGTAACTAAATCGTCAATATTAGATGATCAGAAAAATTAAAATTATTAAGCATAATAGCTTTTAATGCAAATATAATTTCAACTAACTCTCTTAAATGGGTAACAAATTAAATGGTATTCATATCATATCTAGATGAACTACATTTTTGTTCGAATAAGTAGTGCACATGTTTTCATCATTCGATTGAAATGAATTCAATACATTATTATTAAATTGAATCTATTGTTGCAGTGAAGGTCTGAGAAAGATTTCAACAAAGAATCCATCAACATGGCGGACGCAACCAATAGGAATATAGTTTCAACAATAGCTGGGGCCGAACCCAACAAGACCCCGTTCCATCCACTTCACACACCGCGTCAATATTATTACAGTGCCCCTCGCCTGCTCTGACGTGGACACCATTGTCCAGTTATCACCGCTTAAAATAACAATTGGGGAGGCCGCTCTAGTATTTCCATCTCTTATTCACAAGTGGGACACGAGGAGGATCAAAGAAACAACCACACGGAACAAATCCATAGATAACCTCTTTTCATAAGTCGTACAAGCTCCCGAAGCTGTCAATTTGGTAAACGAGTGTTTTCATTACTGATGAATCGGTGAACTACTGGATTTTATGATTTCAGATAATGACATTCATGAGGTGTTAGGCATTCGTATTTACCTTGAAAGGGTGACGCTCTTAACAGAAATATGTTGTCGAACCTTTAATGTGTTTACTTAAGACGTTTAATGTTAATGAAGGCAAATAATTTATAACGTACCTACTTCAATGTACTCGTCATTCCTGTTGAGATGTAAAGTTAATAAATCATGTGGCTTATTTTAAAATTTCCTTTTCCCAGTCCTATTTTGCTTATACTCCAAGATAATTAGAAACATTCCAACAATGAAACTGAAGTTATTTTACATTAGAATCATTAGATGATAAATTCACCATCACAAGTACCTACTTGTGATGGTCATACCTATGAGTGACTTTTATTTTCTTTATTTTCTTTTATCGAGCCAAGTGCTTCAAACTCTTCTAAAATTGTAAAATAATAATATTTATGGAATTCTCGATGCAGACGTTAGAATGAGAGCCCATAACATAAAAAAATGTATAATCGTACTCATCTGGAAAACCACATGAGTTAAGTTCGGAAGTCAGGAAAATCCAAATGCCGTATCTGTACAGTGTTGATAGGGATCTCAGGACCAATGAAAACGTTAACAAATGCTGGTGCATTTTATTCAGTATTCAGTTAGGAGTTTGTTTAGGAGCTGGAGAAAAATGCAAACATTACCGGAAACTAGGTGCCATATTATTACAGTGGATGGAAGTGGCTGTTTCACAAAAACAAATGTGTAATTTTAAGAGCGTCAAGATACCTCATGACATCCAGGCTGCTTTTTGTAATTTTTACCGTAAAACTATACAGGGTGCTCCATAATGACATGCTAATATTTCAGGTCATTTTATGAAGAAAAGTTCGTATGAACATATGTTCGCAAGGGCTTAAATTGTTTGCTACAATTTTGGTATGTGTTAATAGGATATAGAACCACATATTTTAGTAAGAATAGTTATTTTATCGCTCCACCAGTGGCGTCCTTGCAAACATGTCCTCTGATACTTATTACCAAAAAAATGGTACGCCGCTGATATTTTTTCATGTGGAGATTTTTTCTGGTTAGCCTGGTCAATTCGACGAAAACGGTCTTCTTGCATTTTTCTCATCAGACGCACAGTTCTTGATTAAAACAATTAAATTCAAATTGCTTCATTTAGCAGAACTGACTAATGATTTTTAAACACATAAATCTAGTTATCCTGGAATAAATGACGTTTTTAGAAACATCATTTTCAAAATAATATTTGTTGACATAAAGTAAGTTGGTGTTCAAAACAAACTCATATATTATTTCTTAAATTTTTAGTGTTTCATTGAATTTATTTTTTCGCTGTTTTTATAACATCTCAGTAAATATAGTGAATTATATGAATGCCGAAATGGCAACAATGCATTACGTATATGCTATCGCAGATGGTAATACAACAAAAGCCAGTATGTATCAGGAAAGATATCCTAACCGTGCCTTGACAGATACCCATATAGCCGATTCTTTTCGACTATTCATCGCCGTCTTTGGGAAACTGGTAGTTTCTAAAAAGGTACTTTGGAATTGAGGGAACGGTGCTGCAGGGAATCTACGAACATCCTGAGACGAGTACGAGGAAGATTGGTTGATTTCTTATTGTATCCGTACCATATTCTAAGAGTACAAGCACTACTTCCCAGGGATTTTCCACAGCATGTGAACTTCTGTCAGTGGTACCTTTAGGATGTTACACTAAATCCGCAGTTTGAGTCACAAATTATGTTCACAGACGAAGCAAATTTTTCTGGGAATGCTATTCAAAATTTCCATAGTAATCATGTGTGGATGAACGAATACCATGCCATAACCAAAACCCATTTCCAAAAGCTATTTTCATTTATAGGCTAGGCATATTAGGATTCTCAGAGGAAAGTTTTGCTATAGTTTTATTTTCTTACCCTCTATGTTTTTTAGCTGAATACGAATTTGTGGCACTTTTCTCAGTTTTTGGCCTATATCTCAGAAAGGAAGCGTTTTTTCGACAAGCCCATTTCATACAAAATTAAAGCAGACAAAATTTCCTGTATTTTTCATATATCACTTTTTTTTGTAAGATTAACCATTCCACCGTTAGAGCGCGCCAAAAAAAACATATTCCCGGACCCGGACCTTACATGAAAAATGAATATAGGAAAAGTAATTGAAAAAATGGAGACAAATGAATGAAATGCAGTTATTACTAAAGTAGTTATGTACAGTGTATTATAGTCAGTAGCATAATATATACTCATATTATAATGATAAATGTTGCGAATGATAAATTAGCTCAGGAGTTTTAGTCAATATATCGCTTCTACCCGGAATTAATTATTGTAAAGCTGAAAATTTCCAGGATTGTAGTTTTGGTCTAGGACAACACGTAGTAAAAAGTCCCCTACTCTCCCCCGTCGGCTTCCCTGTTTTTTCAGAGCAACAAGGGCCTAAGTCGCAAAAATTGCAGAGCTGGCTATAAAGTGCAACAGGAAGATTGTTACTTGTCCGATTTGGGTCCAAATGATCATAAAATATTAGAAGAAGCATATCCGTTCACATTTCAGATGTTCCATGCATATTTTTTTAAAAATTAGAAAAATTCCGGGATGGCGCCATTGCGGATAAATGAAGACACGGAGGGGAAAACATTTCTCTTCATACTTTGGGCTTTCCAATGGTATGTCTACCTTCTCTGTAACGTCACCCGTTACGGAGTTACGCCACTCTGAATGTCGCGGCGGCGACACTCGGACATTTAAGTGCGTTCATTATTCAGTCTTATCACGTCTAGTCTAAACAATCAAGAAGGCGCAAGACGAACTTTAACTTTAACTTTGACAGTTCTCTAAGTGTATGCATTGATTCATTGGTGCGGTAAAATTGAGTGATCTTAGTTAAGCCATGTAGCACAGGAATTTTAGTTTTTGATCAGGAATTAATTATTGTAAAGCTGAAAATTTGCAGAATTGTGTAGGACAACACGTACCAAAAAGTCCTCTACTCTCCCCCGTCGGATTCTTTGTTCTTGGGGAGTAACAAGGGCCTAAGTCGCAGAAATTGTAGAGCTGGCTATAAAGTGCAGTGAAAAGTTTCTTACTGGCCCGAAATGATCATAAAGGCTTCGGAGAAGCATATACGTTCGTATTTCACATATTACATGCATATTTCGTTCATAGTTTTCCGTTCTAGTGGTGTCACAACTTCAAGAATTGAAAAAATTTCATTGCGGATAAATGAAGACTCGGAGGGGAAAACGTACCCGGTTAAGGATAACTGTTTTAAAATTCAGTTGCAAGATTTTCCCTAAACAAACTAACATACATACATACATAGCAAGTTAAATAAAAGCTTGTAAAAAACCATTCGAGTGTTCCTTCCAACATTTTTACGACTTGATCCGCTGACCAAGAGTCTCACGCAAATTTTGGAAATTTAGAACTGCAATTCAGCAATCATGACAACCCACACAAAACACGAGTTCGTTATAATAATCATTTACGATCAACAGCTAAGTACCATAGCAAGGGCGGTTTCCGCGAAAACGGTGAACTTCACTAGATATGGGAATATGGCCCTTTTTTGGCGCGCTCTAGCGGTGGAACGGTTAGTCTTCCAAAAAAACGTTATATATAAAAAATGTAGGAAATTTTGTCTACTTTAATTTTATATGGAATGGGCTTGTCGAAAAAACGCTTCCTTTCTGAGATATGGGCCAAAAAAAATGCCAAGATTTGGGCAAAAAATGCCAAAAAAACAAAGTTCCGGGCCAAATTTTTGCCTGCAAACTTCAAATTCATATTCAGTGACCCAAAAAACATAGAGGGTGAGAAAATCAAAACTATAGCGAAACTTTCCTCTGAACCCCCATTTATTTCCTAATATGCTTAGCTTATTAATGTATAAGTAGGAATTATTGGTAATAATCTTATAGGCCATTTTTTTCTACCAAGACGCCTTAATGGACAATCTTTCCTGCATTTTCTCCAAGAAGAATTACCTGTATTGCTTAAAGATGTATCAATTGCGTTAAGGAATCAAATGTGGTACATGCACGATGGAGCTCCTGTTCGTCTCAGTGTAATTGTTCGTGACCATTTACATGTGGTTTATCCCAGCATTGTATAGGTCGCGTCGCGGAGGACCTCAGCAATGGCTAGCAAGATCCCCCGATCTCAATAGTTTGGATTTCTTTTTGTGGGGACATCTTAAAACCCTGATGTATAAAACTCAAATTTTATAATATTTAAAACAGCGAATAGTTGCTTCGTGTGAAACAATACGGAATACGCCGGGAATATTTGAATAAGTGCTCAATTCGATGCGAAGATGGGCGGAAGCATGCCTATTAAGTGACGGTGGCCTTTTCCAACAATTTTTATAAACAAAATTTATCAGTATCAATATTTCAAGAGACTGTTTTCATGTAGAATTGACCAGGCTAATCAGAAGAAATATCCACATGGAAAAATATCAGTGACGTACCACTTTTTTGGTAAAAAATATCAGAGGACATGTTTGCAGCGACGCCACTGGTGGAGCGATAAAATAATTTTTACATATTAACACATACCAAAATTGAAAATAATATATAAAGTACTTTCTAAGATATTAAAAAATGACGATTTAAGAAAAATTCAACACCGTGTTGCAAAAAAATGTAATCCGTTGCGGACATATGTTGATATTAACTTTTCTTCATAAAATGACCTAAGAAATCACCCCCTAAAATATTGGCACGTCATTAAGGAACACCCTCTGCATAACTGACATTCAGGGACCTGGACCGGACCGCTATTTTTCGCGAACCGGACCGCTATTTTTCGCGAACCGGACCGAAACCCTTATTTCTTTCTGGACCAGGACTGTAACTGAACTCTTATTTCATTTTACGCTAGTACCGAAATCGGAACCTCTAAAAATAATTTCGGTTTTTTAGGGTTCTTACCGGTTCCATTTCAAAGCACCGCGGTCATGCATACTTTGTTTGTACTTTGTTCAGTAACTGTACTATGCTTAACCTACTACCACTTCCGATCGAGTATCGAGATACTTACACCGATTTTTAATCTAATTCTAACTTAGGTTCTAGCTAGGTTCTAATTTCTAAAACTTTCCACTTTCCAGTTTCCACCGTGACCACCGTATCTGTTATTATATATTTTCTGATCAGTAACTGTTCCAAAACTAGAACCGTACCGGAACCTCTACTTTATTTCGTTCCAGGTCCCTGCTGCCATTCCACTCAGGTGAATAGAGGAGTTAAGCATACCAACACAATTTGTCGGTGTATACCATCAAACAGTGTAGCAAATATTAAACTATAAATTATACCGTGGGGGTGAGCGTAGATGCGTCTTCACTGTGTAAGTATCTCGATACTCCAAGTGAAGCAACGTGCAGCGCGGTTAGTACTTAGATGGGTGACCCGCCTAGGGAAACACAGCGATCTCGTCCCACCTTCTAGCGGCTTGTATATCAGTGTATACGCGGAAGCTATGTAATTTCAGACGAGAATGGACTCGATTAGTTGTGACGTTACGAATTAGGCAACCTCTATATACTACTGTCATGACACACGGGTTGCCTGCCAAGCACACTGGAACTTTGACCCTCAATGCATATGTTTATAAGGCGACATTTTCGAGAATAGAAACAGAGCCCAGAATTTTATTTTTATAATTATGTGACGTCACACTAATGCGGTCCATTACGTAGTGGATATTCCATCCTTCGGAAGGGATGTAAAGCAGGCGGTCCCTTGTCTATTAAATGTTAGGCAAGTAAAAGATCCCTACTCTTCTTAAAGGAAGAGGTTCGGCAAAATTTCCAGGTTGGGAGTAGCTCGTCTCCTGGCGTCGGTGATAGGCCCTGGTAGCGGAAATAGGCAGACGTTAAATAAGTAGTTAAAAAAAAAAAATTATACCGTATTCAACTATTATTGAATAGAGATACTTTATCGAAAACGTGGATGAAAAACCATACTGTATGGAAGGCTGCACAGGGCCGGTTTTCTGACTAGGCCTAACAGGCCCGGGCCTAGGGGCGCCTTTGCCTCTCATCTTAGTGGTTAGTGCTAAACTGATAGCAATCATAGAGATTATAATACATTTAACTTCTTCCTACTCCGGGGGGGGGGAGGTGGGATTGACATGGGCCTAGGGACACTTTATATCTAAAACCGACACTGAGGCTGCACAGAAATACCGACGACTGACACAATCGCGACCTAACGCATAGTTTTCAATGTAATTTCATAGCATATTACGCGTGAGTGGAAGAAGTTACATAAAATCCGCGATTCGGCGAGTAGGTAACTCCCCGAGTACGTAGTTTCATTAAAACTCGTGTTGTATACTATATTTTTTCAATGACCACACGCATTTCCATTAAATAAAATAGAACTACTCATTCATGGTAGTTCTGGAAATAGGTCTACTGAATATTCTTTGGCTCGCTGAATCCAAATTTTAACTTTCCACCTAAAATTTTCCCCGCAACCTCCTCAAATTTAGAGAAAAAAACCCAAAAATTGTTTTTTTATAGTTTTTTTTTATCGTTTTAGAGAAAAAAATACCCAAATATTCAAAAAGTAAACAAAATTTACAAGAAAAGAAGTCATGACATTTTTGACATTTTGACGTACGACGAACAGGAAGGGAGCGAGTGGGCCTCGAAACATGCGCCTTGGCGCCGTGCGTGCATTTGTGTATCATACGGCAACTCCACAGTTGCTCTCTCGTCTTTCGATCTTCTTGAGGTGCCCTTCTTCATGCTGTTGTCAAGAGGCCCTTCCCTTTTCCCTCCGACCCATGACACCTGTATGCTGCTCGAGAATTGCCTCTAACAATGTTTTTTCAGGATATCTTTTTCTTCTCGTAGTTGAATTATAAAGGGTTGAATTAGAGTAAGGAGGTTTTGGGGATTGTGAATATCTTTTGGTGAGGTCTTTGAGGTGATTTAGTATAGGTTGGATACCAGTTTTTTCATATAGTAAATTATTGGATATGTTATGGAGCGGGTTATTTGGATGACAAAATTTGGTTATTTTACGTTGACTGTTTCTCTCTGCCACTTCTATATTGTTCAAGGTCGGTCTCCTGCAGATGTTAAACAGGATGAATTCATATTCCATGATAGGTCGACATATCATTTTGTAAATTTTACTTGCAGTGAAGGTGTTGATCCCTTGATTCTTATCTTTTTCTTAAGTTAGACATCTGAAGTGTTTTGCTCTAGTTATCACCTTTTTTTTTCATTTCCTTGGTATGGCTGTTGAAGTTTAATTTTTGGTCCATCTTAATTCCAAGGTACTTAACTGTTGCTGTTGGTGTTAATCTATGCTTACATATTTGTATAGTTGGAGAATAGTTCAGGAATATTACGTTTTTATTCCGACAAAATTCATAAAGATTTGAAAATTGGTGGGTATGTTGGGAATAGCATAAGGATACTAAACCAAAAAGTTCCCATCCCTGCTAAATAGTGTGCTTCATCCCCCAGGACGTCCTTTCTACCCCCATTTTGAGTTTTTCTAGATTATCTCGGCAACGGTGTAATTTTCGACAAAAATACCTATATACAAAATTGTTCCTTGGAAAATTCTCTATCAAAAATGTTTTTACCACTTTTTTCCTAAAATTAATAATAACGTGGGAAATATGGCGCAAACATGAGGGTTGGTTCCGACTAGCACTCTCTACAGTACGATCTACCTTAAAGTTTAACGTTTAACGCTTAAAATAGCAGTAGGCACTAAAATTTATTTACAATTTTAATAAATATACAACTTCCACCCCCTCACCTCTATAAAAAGACCGTGTTGTACTTATTTCCACACCACCCTAGAGGTAAAGTACTTGGCGCGTTTTTTTTAAAGTGGTATCCCCTGTAGGCCTAATCCACTAATTATCAAATGTTAATTATAAATCTTGGTCGTCTTCCACAGATTCAACATTCAAGCATGATTGTCCATGGCAATGATAACACATTGTAGAGCAACGCAAGCCTGCTCTTCTGCAACTACACCTGTATTCGCACCCTAATTTACATGAACATGAAATAAGCGTTAAAACAGATTCGGGAGCTGGTTCTTTTATAGTCATTATTGGAATTAATATACCGCCAACTTTTTTCCACCCCCAATCGGTAACTTTGAGCGTCACGTTTTTCCATGTTTGAATTTGGTGAAAAACTCGATAACAGTGTTGCCGAGCGGCAGCAGAAGTTGGTGGACGTTTTGACAACATAACAGTGTTGCTGGCTTTACCAACTAGTCTGTTAAAAGACATAAATCTGTATTCATCTAGACTTTTTTCTGCCGAGGTACAGTTGTATAAAGCTAAAATAAATTGCTCTCCCACCGAACATTTCGGTGATGGTAAATAGATAACGAGTTATATGACTTGCGCTAATTACGGCCCTGATTTACCAACGTACTATTCGTTTGAGGAGAAATGGTCTAAAAACCTTTTTTGTAGAGAATTTCCTGTAGAACACTTTTGTACATAGGTATTTTTGTCGTAAAATGCACCATTTCATGGATAATTTTAAAAAAGCGAAAATTGGGGTGAATACTATGTCGTAGGGGATGAAGCACACAATTTAGGGGTGGGAACTTTTCGGTTTATTATTACATATGCTGTCCTGATTATTTCCACCAATTTTCAAAACTTTATGAATTTTGTCGGATATATCGCAATTTGAACCGTAATATTACTGAATTAGAAGTATTTGAGATGTTGTGATTAAATATCATTAGTTGCGATTTGTTAGGATTTATTTTTAATCTCAAATTGATCATTTTAATGATCAAAAGACAATTTATCAATGCGACAAGCTGACGAAGACGCAGACTCTCTCATCATCAATACAGCAATTGAAATGGCCCCAATCTTTAATCCACCAATCCGTGATTATTGTCGGCGAAGATATAGATTTATTAGTCTTATTCTCAATCCGCCAATGTTTACTTTATGAAGCCGGGCAAAAGCAAAGTTTCACAAAAAATCTACTCATCTTCTGGTCTTGAAGAAAAGCCAGCCGCTGAAAATATATTATTTTTACATGCTTTCAGCGGCTGTGACACTACATCTACGGTTTTCGTTTTCACGGAAAAACCAGATTGATCAAAGTCTTCGTCCGAAATCCATATTTGCATCCCCTCACTCAGATGTTTCGGACTCTAAATACAGATCCACAAGCTATCGCAAAAGCTGGCAATCCATTTTTTTCTTCGTTTGTATAGTTGCAAGGATGAAAACATGACTGAACAATATTGCATGTATGTATTTTGTTTGTTTTTACCGTAGATTTCAAAATTGCAATCTTTAACTTTGAAAGAACGTAAACGGCGTGTAACTTAGCCCCGCGGCGCCGAGGCTCATGTTTCGAGGCGTGTTAGCGCTTCCACGTTCGTTCAACGATAAAATGTCAAAGGGCCTTTTTTTTGTAAATTTTGTCTACTTTCCGAATTTCTAGGTATCTTTTTCCTAAAACGAAGAAAAGAAAGAGATTAAAAAATAGTATATTATTCAACGAGCCTATAATGATGGCTCGGGCGATTTACGAAACTCGCCTACGGCTCGTGTCGTAAACATCACCCTCGTGAATAATAGCCATTTTATATGCGAGTAGAATACTATACTTTGTCCACGACTATGTCAATTTTTATCTGTTTTACAAAACAAAATTTTAGGTTTTATAGCTTTATTTAACAAAATTTATTTAACACTAACATAACAATTTGTTTTTTTTTTTAAGATACTACCACTAAGTACTTAATTATATTAATAGTTACATTAACATTAGAGCAGTGCGCCAATGGAATGGATGGTAAAGAATTAACATCTAAATTAATGTGTTGATTATTATTATTTGTGGATGTAAATTCACTATATTTGCATTGGGAACTAGTGGAAGGATTATTAATTAGATCTACGGAGTTCGATATTTTATGGGCTGTGTCCATTTTATTTTTGATGGACTCATCAATGTAGCCTTCGGCTACAGACGTAGCCCATGTCCTCCATGTCGCTTTAGTGCGGTTATATCACCTCCTGCATCAATAAGGAGGGTTGCCGATGAGCGGCGAAAACTATGTCCCGAGTAGTTTTCTGGATTGGGTAGCTTCAAAAATGTAGCTATTTGTTTACCCATTACCGTAAATTTATTAATACCGATTCTTTGTGCTGTACATTTCCCGTTTTGATAATTCAAAAAAAATATGTTGGATGTAAAAGTAGGTGGACGGAGATCGATGTATTTCTTACAAATTTTGTAAAATTTATCGGTAATTGTAAATTTGCGTGTAATTTTTGTTTTTGTATTAGGAACAGTTATTAAAAGAGTTGATCCAAGATCTTGCAAGTGTTCAAGTTTCATGGAATACATTTCATTTGCCCGACAAGCACCCATTATGCCCATTATTAATGCAACCTTTAACAAAATTACGGAATTATTATACTTCAACTGATTTAATTTAACTTCTTACCTTTGTTGCAAGATACTTTTCGTCAGATGCATCAGTTAGAAATTTATTTATATTTTCTGGTGTAAAAGTGTTGGCTTTTTTGAGTACAAAACCTTCTGACTTTCGTTTCAAAAGTGCACGCAGTTTACCATAATTTTCTATTTTGATCCCTTCATTTATATAAAGCGTACTTCTCAGCATAGAATAATGGCTCCACAATGTAGACGATTTATATTTTGTGGATAGTTCGGAAAAGTACACCAACAGAACTGATTCTGAGAACGAATTTGCAATTTTGGCAATTCTCCAATCCATAAAAGATTTGTATATTGAAATATACAGTTTTCTCGATTTTTCTGGCAATAAATTCATAGAGGCGATTTCAGCAGCTTTGGTAATGTCTGGCGGTGTACAAGACATCTCATTTTCATTATCGGTATCCATGGTTTCACTTTTTTTAAATAAATAACAAAATTACGCTTTGACACCATTGTCATTCATGGCTTACTAATAAAATAATACAGTTTGTAGGCACGCAGGTAAATGGTTTCACAAACAGTGTTGGAGATTGCCGCGTGTTGCTAATAGATGATGCTTTGCAAAAAACTTACTAATGTAGTTTTTGAGTGTTCATTAAAGTACCTCTTCGGCATGTACTATTTGAGTGCTTCCTAGAAAACTTAGAGAGACAATACTTGTCTTTTGGTTGCTGTAATTTTGAATTTTGACATTTTAAATTTTTAGTAAGAAGTCACTAATGTGATTTCTTATAAACAACTGACTGTCCTCATTATTCACTAGTGAATAATGAAATCATTATTCACTAGTGAATAATGAAATCATTATTCACTGCAGGGAATAATGGATAGCATTATCCTTGAGGATACACATACGTAATGAGTACATTATTTAATAGTCGTGGACAAACGATTTTTTTGTTTTATTTTCAAATTTTTGAGGAGGTTGCGGGGGGAATTTTTGGTGGGAAGTTAAAAATTCGGATTCAGCACTCCAAAAAACGTAAGCCTATTTCCAGAACAACCATGAATTTCTTCAGGTAAGGGCCCTATACGGTCTCTAATGCCTGGAGTATAAGGATTTTATTAAAAGTAGCAAAAGTGTAGTGCGTAGTAGTCGAAATTTTGAAACGATAACATCTTCATTAATATATTAGCGGGAAGGCCGTATGATGTTGCTATCAAAACAGCAAAAATGACATTTTAAATGCGTCGTGAATTGCGTGCACCAAATCGAAAATTCAAGCCGGCGCAACCGGACCGGCCGCAGCAGATGAATAATGGCACCTTTTAACATTTGGCGAAAAAGATTTTTACCTTTTACATTAAAATTTTTATGCAATATATCAAAAAATGAGTAGGTATTACATGTTTAGCGAACACTGCCATCCACTGAAATAATATGGCACCTAGTTTCCGATAACACAGTCCCACAAAAAAAAAAGGTCGTGATCTGGATGACTGACCACGGTGTTCCTATGTATTTTTTGACGCTGAATCCGAATCCGAGGCCAAAAAAAATTGTATATCCTTTAAATTTATGTGCAAAGCCAAAAATATCCCTTAAATAGGGGGTAAAGTTATGAATATCAGTATCATTACGGAAAGGAGTATGAATGGGCACTTTTCAACCCTCGTGCTCTCACTTATTATTGCCAAAGACGTAACAATCTACCCCCCCCCCCCAAGGGGTTGGTACGCCTTCTATACCCTTCCGGACATAGATCTGCGCCATGAAAGCTTCTAGCTTACAAGCTCTTGAGAATGCAACGAAGACATGGTGGAAGGTGAACACAGCTAAGGAACCAACCCCGTAGAGGGGTGAAAACTACTCTCTGCTGAACGAGGGTGGAGGAAGATGTGGGAGAGCAAATTTTTCTTGTTTTCCTGCGCAATGGTCGCAGTGCACTGTGCAGAACAGCCCTCAACTGCTTTGCCCCTACCCGTCTAAGGGGTGGAAGCCTCCCACAAATTCACAAGAAGTATTCGAAAAACTTTTAAGACCGGAAAGATGCATTCTGGAGATTTTCAATCTGAGACAAGAGAAATTTGCCAACGATATTAAGTTTTCACAGCAAGACCAACCCTTAAAGCAGGTAAAGAACATCCCTCGATGAGTGGAAAACAAGAAGGCGCAGAAGAATGTCTGAAGATTAATTTTTTTCAGTGCGGAATTTATCGAGCTCTCATACACCTTCTGTTATCCCTTCTCCAACCATCGAACATTTGCTCCGCCTTGTTTGGCTTAACGTTTTACTCGACCTCCGCGTTCTATACTTTAATTGAACACACACTTTTTCTAACACACTCCTTCGAAATTTTCCTCACTTATTTTCTCTGCTTTCTTGTCTTCGCCGCATAC
Organism: Rutpela maculata; assembly: GCA_936432065.2. Classification (NCBI taxonomy): domain Eukaryota; kingdom Metazoa; phylum Arthropoda; class Insecta; order Coleoptera; family Cerambycidae; genus Rutpela; species Rutpela maculata. The sequence goes on from OW386286.2 coordinate 92,084,286, forward strand.
TCTTGCATTCGTCGACACCTTGTCTCTCAGTCTCCATTGTCCGGCCTCATACTCCCTGTACCCTTTGTTCTATTTCATGAATTCTCTCATGATGTTACCAGTATATCATGTCTTTTTCGTCCATACTTCCCATTTTATCTTCAATCATACTTGGTTCTCTAAAATTCTTGTCTCTCTTCAGGGCTTCCTCTTACACTCTATGTATATACTCTGTCAGTTTCTTACAAACCTACCTCCCCTTCTGTCACTCTGTCTCGATCTCTGATGAATCTTCTGCCACTCTTTTTCATGCTCTTCACTCTTTGACTTTGACTTCTTCACTCTCTGACACTATCTCGCATACTTTCTGTTGATAAAATGAAAGAAGTCCTTAGACGAGTACGGGCAAAGCAGTTGAGGGCTGTTCTGCACGATGCACTGCAACCATTGCGCAATAAAAACAAGAAAAAATTGCCCTCCCACATCTTCCTCCATCCCCGTCCAGCAGAGGGTAGTTTTCACCCCTAGGGGGTTGGTTCTTGATGTGTTAACCCTCCACCATGTCTCTCTTGCATTCTCAAGAGCTTGTAAGCTAGAAGCTTTCATGATCCGGGTTGTTACACCCTTGGCAATAATAAATAAGAGCACGAGGATTGCAAAGTGTCCATTCATACTCCTTTCCGTAATAATACGGATATTCCTTATTTAAGGGATATTTTTGGCTCTGCACATAAATTTGAGGGGTATACGAATTTTTTTAACCTCGGATTCAGATTTAGCGTCGAAAAATACATAGGAATACCATGGTCAGTCATCCAGATCACGACTTTATTTTTGTGGAGCTGTGTAATTTTCCTCCTTAAACCAACTCCTAGACTAAATACTGTAATAAATTACACCACCCTTCATTACCACTTTTAGTGGTCGGCCGTAAGATCCATATCTACTGTACAAGTATGGTAGTTGAATTTTTTTGACCTCCGACATTTAAATAGCAAGTCTGTGTGGCTTTTCAGATGAATACGATTATACATTTCTTGTCATGGGCTACCATCGTCTTGAATGGTTCGAGTACGCAAACAGTACAAATCTGGTATGTCTCAGTTTTTTTCTGAAAGCAATGGAATGTGTATTTTTAGTAACATTCTCCGGTTTGGTGGAAAGGAGTGGCTTTTGGCGAAAGACTGACAACGAGTTCAGATCACGATCTATGAGGTTTTGGCGGATGCGCTGGGAGTGTAAAAATACGAGGTTTTTTTTCATTTTCTCTTTACGCATGATTGGATCGAAATAGTATAGAAATACTAGTTATGAGTATAAAGGAACCAAATTTTAGGAGGCAAATATAATTTGTAACATGTTCCATGCCACATTCTGACTCGCTTGACAAAATTCCTCTGACGAACAGGCCGACATTTCCGAAAATATTCGCCTTGTTGAAAATTTTCAAGAAACCTTAATTCTTGAACGGTAGGACATACACTGACTTATTTTTTGATTAACATAATTCAGAACGTTTTCCCTACGAGAACTACGAATTGTTAACATGTTGAGTTTTTAAATTAGTGGAGACAAATTAAATATTAAAATAGGTCAATAAGGAATTGTCTCTGGCTGCAGCAATTTTATTGTTTTAATTTGTTGTAGGTATAATAACAAGTGTCATGAGAAGTTTTGGATTAAATCGGTTCATTGCTTTTTGTAAAATTTTAACAATTTATTTCTCAACTCTGAAATTTTCTATTTTCCTTATTATCTCCTAATCCTATCGCAAAAATAAAAATACCAAATTGTTCGCAGTACCACTTTCAGTAAAATTAGGTATATAAAAGAACTTTCTGTTAAGAGGGAGCAACGCGATCAAATCAGAGGGGAGTGGGCGGAAATGAGCACATGAAGTACAGAGAGCTGTTGTGTTAGTTGTCTAGTTTTGGCGCTCGTACTTTCTTTACTATTGCTCTCCTACTTACAGTCATGCCTGAAAGGTCAAGAACACATCGAGACCAAGCTTCAAATACACGAAATGAGTGCGCATCGGTTATAAATATTTTTGCAATCACTTTTAATTACATCGAAGTGACTCTCCATCTACTAAAACATCATTGTACTAAAAAAAAAAAGTTTCCAGCAAAAAGTATTTTTTAGCGAACTGGCTCATGTTATTAAACTGATCAAAAGATATTCTTGTAAGGAAATGAATACTTCTATTGAAGAATATTTTTAGCTAAAACTTGTTTATTAGCCAATGTGAAGAGAGATCTTCCTAATAAACAAGTTTTAGCTAAAAATGTTCTTCAATAGAAGTGTAGTATTCATTTACTTAAAATAATATCTTCTTTTCAGTTTAATAACGCCAACCGTTTGCAAAAAACTGCTTCTTCCCAGTCAAAATTTTTAGTACAGTGCTTTTTAGTGTAACCAACATAACCTTAAATTTTTTTTAAGTTTATTCTCATTTCTAATGTTTGTATACGCATTTTCAGCTTGAAGCCGTACTGGCTCCAAGCAAATATTTAAAAATTCACATAAATAATTTTTCAATATTGTTGATTAATTAAAATAGACTGCTAATTACAGGTTAGATTTCCAACCTACAATAGGCAATCCAACGACCTGTCAAAATTATTTTTCAATATGGTGCTGAGGGCAAACATGGGGTTTATTTTAATTAACTCGCGGAAACGTAGCCAAGGCAACCGAAAAAAAACTCATTTAACGAATGAAAATAAAGGATTGCCGGATGTTTGCCCTCAGCGCCATGTTGGAAGTCACGTGGTTTGGATCGCCTAATTAGGACAAAGTATTTAGAACTTCATAAACATTACACTGAACTAGATTTTAGTTGAAAATATGGCAACCAGGTAGTAATTTTAATAACAGCTGCGTAATACTCTTAAATTTTAAGAAATACATAGCGACCCTGTCTACCCTTTGCCCCACTTCAGCTTTGCGATTGACGTTGTCTCCTCTTAATTTGTTAATTTAAAAAAAAAAACACAAGAAATTGCCTTTTTTGACAACTTAAGAATATAACATAATAATGCATCAATTTTAACGAAAGTTGGTGAAACTATATCCATCACAGAACTAAACCTTTGTGCATGTCGATGTACTTTATGTTTAATTGCATCGACTCCTAGGAGGACATTTTTTTTCAAAGTATAGGTTTTACATGTATTTTGCAATGGTATTAAGAAAAAAAATATTTGTCCTCATTCAAACGGTTTTTTGAAATTTTTGTATAATTTCCAAAATTATAGTTATAGACAAATAATTCAAATAACTTTAATATAATAAAAAGGACATTTTTTTTTCAAAATTCGGGCTCCGAGGATTTGTTGGAATTTCGGTAAGCTTTAATTTAAAAAAAAATTGTTCATTTTTGACAAAATTTGCGCTTCTAGCCATTTTTTTTCTTGGCCTTTAACTTAATATAATAAAAAAGGAATTTTTTTTTATTCGTTCATTTCCGACAATATTTGCGCTCTCTAGCCATTTTTGAATCAAAAAACTCAATTTGGGACCACTGTGCGGTGTTCCGTCTTGCTGGAAATACAACGATCGGTATTGTGCTAGAGGAACTTGTTCGATTTCTTGCCAAATTTGATTTTGTAAGAATTCGAGATACCTTTGTCCTGTCAGCGTACTTTGGAAGAATATTGGGCCAATGATTTGTGTTCCATAAATACCTGCCCATACATTTATCCCAAATCTTTCTTGAAACCTCCCTTGTCTAACTAATCTTTGATTTTGTTGAGACCAGTATCTTATCTTCTGCCGGTTGAACATCGTATTATTTGTGTAACGTGCTTCTTCGGGAAAAAGGATGTTGGAGGTAAAATTATTGTCTCTTTGAAACTTATTAATTAACTACACGCAAAACACAATTCGTCTTACAGAATCTCTCTTTTGTTTTGTAATATTGTATCAAATCGCAGTGCAAAGGCAACTACTATGTTAAAGTACAATAAAAATTATTTTTAAAGTGATTTTTTATTTTTGAATAAATTAAATAAAATAGAAAAACAAATAGCATAGATTTTAAATGGATATCAATGAATTCAAAAAATAATCTATACGTTATTTAACACTATACTATGAGCTACCACCACCAAAAAGTTACACGAGTCTTCAAAATTTACTTAGACAAAAAACATTAAGAAAAAAAAAAGTAGCTCCAAAACAACTGATTTTTGCAAGTTTCTACATAATCAAAGTTATTTATCATTTATTTCACGATCATATGAACAGGGCCGGATTAAAGATAGGCGTACCCATAGGCTAATAATGTATTGCGCCCTCTTATTCATAATGGAAAAAAACATTTTTTTTCCAAATTAAAAATTGACAAACGGAAGGGAAGAAATATAAAAAAACATTTTTTTTCGTCTGGGTTTCAATATTGATGAACAGGGAAAAGGAAATGGAAGAAAATTTTCTTCTCGAAAACGAAAATTGATTAGCGGGAGGGAGACAAAATGAATTTGTTTTAATAAGCAGAGATTGTAAAGAGCTCGCGATGCCCCTCATGCACTAGCGCGCCCCTTCACGCATTGTCACAGTGTATTAAATAGATGGTTCAACATACGGCACTTTCCCATTATAATAATGGCTTTATAAGTGCATGGTTTCTATTATTTACTTCAGTAGATGGCGCGAGCTTTAAGGTCCTAACTAACTTAACCTCAAATTTTAAGTTTTTTTTTTTCGATTATTTTCATTTTTAATATTCGTATAAGCATTTTTACCTTGAAGACATAGTGGCTCCATGCAAATATTTAAAAATTCACGCAAATAATTTTTCAATATTGTTGATTAATAAAAATAGACTGTTAATTATAGGTTAGATTCATAACCTGCAAAAGTGTCTTAGTTTATTATGACAAACTATTTAAAATATCATAAACATTACGTTGAATTTGATTTTGGTTGAAAGTACAGGAACCAGTCAGAAATTTTAATAATGGCGCTACGTAATGCTTGTAAATCTTAAGAAATATATATTTTTGAGGTTAGCTGTGACGTCACGTTCAGATGCCTCATAGACTTTTTTGCCATGCTGCATGCAGTGTTGCATATATTCTTTCAATGTTTTTAATTTAGCTACTTAATGTCAGATGTCACTGGACTCTCGTTTCACTAAACACAAACAAAAGGCCGGGAATGTATGCAACACTGTATGCACGTATGCACAGAACCTGTAAAATTATCTTTTTATGCGTAAGTAATGGGAGATCCTATTCCTCCTGCCATCTATTACATTATGTACAAAGCAAGCACTTATAAAGCCAATGTAAGGGTTATTGTCGCATCACCTATTTAATACACCCTGGCTATAACCTAGTTAGCCTTATGGATAATGCGGCCCTGCATGAATGAATCATGTTTCAAGGTTTCAGCCTTCCAAAAATAATTTAGCACCGCAGCAAATCTCTGTGCACTGCGAAGGAACAATTCTAACCATAGTTATTTACTATCTTATTTGATATCAATCATACGCCATTTACAAATTTCAAATATTTTTATTATTTTTCGAGATAATGCCCCGGGGACTTTCAACTGAAACACCCTGAATACTAATTATTATACGAGTGAGTAATATTTATATGTTTGTTGAGTAGTCGTGTGTTTCTGTTTCTTAATGTATTTTCATAGAAAAGTTACAACCATTCTGATTTACATTAAATTAAAATTATTTGTTCACAGTTTGTTTTTTTATTTTATTTTAACTATTTTGTTTATTATTAGAGAATATTATTTAGGTATTATGCAAATCACAACTTACAAACATTTTATTTATTATGAAGAGTAGTTGTTTTGATTGGTTCTCCAATAATGAGTGTTTTAAAGTATTTACCTAACTAGTATATTAGCGTGCCCAGATTAGGACAACAATATACAGAAAGTAGGTATTTTCATAATAAATAAAATGTGTGTAAGTTGTGATTTGCATAATACCTAAATAATATTCTCTGATCATAATGAAAGCAAATAAATAAAAAATAATTATTTGTAAACATTTTGTTTATTTATCTGTCGAACTCCAATTTATAAAATAGATGTCTTTTTTAGAGCATAAAATATTGGATACAATAGGCCTAGTGGCGAATTTGTGACGCCCAGTGCCACTAACAGCCAGTTTCACAACCGTTGGTTAACTAATGGTTAGGATTTGACCAATGATTTAGTACTATTAGGCCTGGTACTTTCATCTCCAGTTAAGTCTATTCTATACAAACAATTATTGGAAACAATTATTGACACAATCGTATCCAAGGAAATTATCTGGAGAATAGACTTAACTGGAGATGAATAAAGTACCGGGCCTAAAGGTAAGAATGTCTGGTAAAGTTATGTTTACTATAATAATTATAACTTTCAGGTTTTGGTTAGTCAACCAAAAAGATAACCGACGATTGTGAAACTGGCTGTAAGTTGTGCCGGCGCGACAGGACAAGGGCTAAATGTTAAAATTTTTCCACATTTACGTTGTTTATGTACCGTTACAGAAAAACACAGGGACCTTAAATGTTGAATTACTTTGTTAGTTTTTTCCTTTTCGTCTAAAGCAGAATTTTTCTTTACTTTACGTTTTATTATTTGCAAATTATTTACCATATGCGATAAATTCGACCAAAATATTGTATGCCTATACAAGGGCGGATCTAGAAATTTCAATAATTTTTTTCTCGTCTGTGGAGCATGGGACCCATACGAAATATGGGAAATAACATCTCGAGAAGCACTCACCTAAGAAATTTTGAAAAAGCAGTTTTCCAAAAATTTTTCAAAATTCGGTCCCCCCCCAGGTCTAGGGACTCCTGTTTAAAAAAAAATTTTGTCATATGCATTTTACTTCTCATATAAATACAACAACATGTTTTGAAGTTTATGAAAATATTTTCATTACTAACTGAAATACAACGAATTGAAATTTTGTGATTTACAATTTAACAAATTACAAAATTTCAATTCGTTGTATCTCAGTTAGTAAAGAAAATATTTTCATAAACTTCAAAACGTATTGTTGTATTTTTATGAAAAGTAAAATACATATGACAAAAAAAATTTTTTAAACAGGAGTCCCTAGACCTGGGGGGGTTACCGAATTTTGAAAAAAATTTTCGCAAACTGCTTTTTCAAAATTGTTTAGGGGTCGTTAGAGAAGTGCTTCTCGAGATGTTATTTCCCATATTTCATATGGGTCCCACCCGCCACAGACGAGAAAAAAATTATTGAAATTTCTAGATCCGCCCTTGTGCCTATACAGGGTGTCCCACTTAAAACTCCCGACGTCATTTTCTCGATAACCAAAAGAGATATTTGAATTCTGTAGAAGGTATCCAATAGAATGACTTCAGTTTTGAGTAAAAATGGTTATTTTACACATTGAGGTATAGATGGCGTTGCGATGCAAAGAAATTGTTCGATCCAAGGAACCAGAGTATATTTTAAGTAATTTTCATTGAGCAGCACTAGAACTCGAAAATTATGTGTAGTCGGGAATCGGAAAAGAAAAAATTACCTCTAAAATGAAAATTGAAAAGCGGAGCGGAGAAAATCTGAAATTTTTTTTTCTACAAATTGAAAATCTGAAGAGCGTGAGGAGCACAACCGAGCGTTACTTTATACGATGAAATGAGAAGATATGGAGAATTATATTCTAAGCAACTTTTTTAATATGAATAATTTTCGAAAATTCACTGGTTTTCTAGATATTTGAACTTGAATGTAATTTTTCAAGTAACAAAAATCGCATTTTTTTTTTTCATATGTCTACAATTTAGAGTGTAAAACATACAACATAAACATTACGCAAAAATTAGACAATACACAATAAACGAAAATGTCAAAATCTCTAATTTCCAAGTAGCAGTTGCAAACCCACCTTTGTTTTACTTGAAAAAAAAAAGTTATTTTGTGTTTTGAAATAAATGTTTCATTACCATCTATATCAACCTGATTCACTATGAAAAATGTCCCAAAGGACTTATCGTCTAAAATGTATTTTAAAAAAGTTATGACGACTTTTATATTTAAAAAAATTATATTGAAGTTCAAATATCTCGAGAACCAGTGATTTTTCGAAAATTGTCCGTATCCCGTCACAATCCAAGAATTATTTACTTAGGATCTCGCACTGCCATCTAGTAACAGTATTACGAACATCATACTGAATCCACTTCATGAATTAAATTCCAGTTATTTATCCAACCACCAGAACCATTCAAAATAACATTCAGTTACAGATGTCGCTCTGTATAAAACATTTCGCATAGATTAGATATCTATTCTCATCTAGATTTAGCTCCGACAGGTTTCTATTTTTCATACCCATTATATCAAAAATCAAAGACAAGTTTCCCTTATAAAAGCATAGATAGGTACGGTTTGATATTTATTCATTTCATATGCATTACGGTGGTAAATAACATTTTTAAGATACATACATTTAAGTCAATGCCCTCCCATCTGTAACTGGGTGAATGAACTTCGACACTCTACCTCACTGTTTGTTTGTTATGGCAAACTCTTCGACCATATATATGGTTAAGTGCAAACTGCATAAATCCCTGTTCTTGACAAATCTGGTTATTGTATTTATTTTTTTAAACAATAAATGGTAATAGTCAGAAACATAAAATCGTTGAGTCATTATCAAAAAACCGCTGCCCAAGGAATCACTACTTCCACATCCAAAAATCAGCTGAACATTTAAACAGTGCAAAATAGTTTATAACACGTACCATAATGTTAGGAAAGATTGACACATTGAAAGAATTACATCAACAATATTTAACAGAAAAGCTTTATTGGCAAGAACCCTGTCAAAAAAATCTCATCAATCCGTATTGAAAATTATCAAAAATTAATAAGTATCTATGAGAACCTATATGGTCAATAAGTTTCTATAAGAGTTAGGTAAAGTTGCTGTTGAAATTGTTATCAGTTTATATCCGCATTGACCAGCAAAATGAGTCAAGCCATATCCATTTGTTAATCCAAACATTTACTTATACCATATCAATGAGAATTTATGAGCACAGTATCTAATGTAATTCGTGCGGCTTTCCGTAACTAAAAGACATGTGTTTCTTTAAGAAACGAGCTGCATTAGATTAGAACAGTTTGGATTTGCAATTGAAGATTACAAATTATAATGTTTGAATAGGGATTTATGAGATCAGTTTCTATGAGTATTAATGTTTTTTTTCAGTAATATATTAAATGTGTTTTCATTTGTTTGAATGGGTAAAAAGAAAGGTCAGTTTTCAACTGCAATTACAAATACAAGTTTAATCGCTTCGAATGGGATTATATGCGATCAATTTCTAAAAGTATTTATGCTGTTTTCCGAATATAGTTATGATGAGGTTTAATCAGTAACAAATTGTTAACTACTTGTTATGATATGGTCGGAAATTCCAAGTACACATTTAGTATTCCTTCAAGAGGATTGATGAGAGCGGTTTCTACGAGTATCTATTTGTTGTTCCTATAGTAAATTATATAAGTCTTTATCAGTACAGATTCGGATTTAATTTAAATATGAAAATTATATCAGAATAAAGCAACCAAATATTTTAAACAGTATCTATTTGTAAATTCAAACATTTACTTATACTATCTCAATGAGAATTTATGAGAACAGTATCTAATGTAAAACGTGCGGCTTTTCGTGGTTAAATGGCAAAGCCGCACGCGTTACATTAGATACTGTTCTGATTGGTTCTCATTAAAATATATCTTTAAATGTTTGGATTTACAAGTGGATACTGTTTAAAATATTTGGTTGTGTCATTCTGATATAATTTTTGTATTTAAAGTAGATCCGAATGCATACTGATAAAGACAAATTTTCTATTGGAACAACAAATACATACTCATAGAAACTGCTATCATCAATCCTTTCGAAGGAATATTAAATATGTACCTGGAATTTTCGACCATATCGTAACATGTGGTGAACAATTTGTTACTGATCAAACCTCATCACAATTATATTCGGAAAACAGCATAAATACTGTTAGAAACTGATAGCATATAACCCCATTCGAAGTGATTAAACTTGTATTTGTAATTGCAGTTGAAAACTGACCTTTCTTTTTACCCATTCAAACAAATGAAAACCCATTTAATATATTACTGAAAAAAAAACATTAATACTCATAGAAACTGATCTCATAAATCCCTATTCAAACATTATAATTTGTAATCTTCAATTGCAAATCAAAACTGTTCTAACCAAATGCAGCTCGTTTCATATAGAAACTCTTGCCATTTAACCACGGAAAGCCGCACGTTTTACATTAGATACTGTCCTCATAAATTCTCATTGAGATAGTATAAGTAAATGTCTGGATTTACAAATAGATACTGTTTAAAATATTTGGTTGCTTTATTCTGATATAATTTTCATATTTAAATTAGATCCGAATGCATACTGATAAAGACTTATATAATTTACTATTGGTACAACAAATACATACTCGTAGAAGCTGCTATCATCAATCCTTTCGAAGTAATACTAAATATGTACCTGGAATTTCCGACCATATCGTAACATGTAGTGAACAATTTGTTACTGATCAAACCTCATCATCACAATTATATTCGGAAAACAGTATAAATACTGTTAGAAATTGATCGCATATAACCCCATTCGAAGTGATTAAATTTGTATTTGTAATTTCAGTTGAAAACTGACCTTTCTTTTTACCCATTCAAACATATGAAAACACATTTAATATATTACTGAAAAAAAAAAACATTAATACTCATAGAAACTGATTTCATAAATCCCTATTCAAACATTATAATTTGTAATCTTCAATTGCAAATCAAAACTGTTCTAACCTAATGCAGCTCGTTTCTTATAGAAACACTTGCCATTTAACCACGGAAAGCCGTACGTTTTACATTAGATACTGTTCTCATAAATTCTCATTGAGATAGTATAAGTAAATGTAAAGACTTATATAATTTACTAGAGGAACAACAAATAGATACTCGTAGAAACTGCTCTCATCAATCCTTTTGAATCAATACTAAATGTGTACTTGGAATTCCCGACCATATCATAACAAGTAGTGAACAATTTGTTACTGATTAAACCTCATCACAGTTATATTCGGAAAACAGCATAAATACTTTTAGAAATCAATCGCATATAACCCCATTCAAAGTGATTAAACTTGTATTTGTAATTGCAGTTGAAAACTGACCTTTCTTTTTACCCATTCAAACAAATGAAAACACATTTAATATATTACTGAAAAAAAACATTAATACTCATAGAAACTGATCTCATAAATCCCTATTCAAACATTATAATTAGTAATCTTCAATTGCAAGTCAACCTAATGCAGCTCGTTTCTTATAGAAACACTTGCCATTTAACCACGGAAAGCCGCACGTTTTACCTTAGATACTGTTCTCATAAATTCTCAATGATGTGGTATAAGTAAATGTTTGCTGCTCCATTCTGGTAGAAACTGATAGAAATTTCAGCAGCAACTTTACTCCAGGCTCCAGTAGAGGGAGCTGTATACGTGTAGCTAATTCATATCTAATCTAATGTGACCTAAGGAACTGAAGTGTGTTTGTTAAATTAAAAACAAAGCAGTCTCTTTCACTGCTAACTCATTCATTGCTTCTAGGCTAGAACAAGAACACCCGAGGAAATAAGGACTTTGCAGAATTTTGTGTTTACCACAATATTAGTATTTCTATTTGAAATATGCAATTTAAACTGTACATTTGTCGGCATGCATATCCAAATTAATATTAATAAAAAAGCAAAATGGAAGTTTACAATAAAAATACATCTGTAAAATATACAATTGAAACTGTACATTTGTTGACATGTATATCCACATTAATACTAATAAAAAACAATGTTGAAATTTACAATAAAAACATGTTGATAAATGGTGTGTTACATACGATAGATACTGGAGAAAGGACGGACTGGAACTCTTATGATATTACTTATAGAAAAGTTTAGAATCTCTTTAAAGTTGTATCTGTAATTCCATATGTTTACAGATATAAGGGCAAGGGTGCATTTGCAGACACTAAACTGTAGATTTGTTGATGTATATTTCATATAAGTACTCATGAAAGGGCAACATGATAATTCCAAATAGCTCATTCGGAATTACTGTTTCATAACCGATTTAAAACTTAATAAAACAGATAAAATCCTGTCTGTATAATACTAATATAACTTATAGGAACGATAAAACCGCATCACTTTTTTTTTATAAGTTTCTATGTGGAATTTTTGGCAGGGAAGTATTGAAAAGGGAAATTTTTATCTACGCGAGAACTTGCTTTTCACGGTTCTGAGGAAAATTCCTTCTACAAAAGCAGATGCAAGCGGATTATTAGATAAATTTAATTTATTAGAAACTGGAATATTAACTGCATTTTGGTCGGACATATTGCACAGATATAACAAAGCCAATAAATCTCTTTAAAAAGTGGATACCGATTTATCAACTGCTGTTGAAATATATAATCCCTTAATAGGTTACTGCCAATCAGTATATACGACTTTACAAAGAGCAAGGTAAGGAATTATCGCATAGTAGTGAATACAAAAAAAGATATGAAGTGAACACGTTTTCGGAAAAAACACTTTGATGAGAATAAAGCTGAGGAGGTCATGCTTGATGGGAAAGCTGAAATGGGAATAAATATTTATATCACAGTCCTAGAAAGATTGGAACAAGAGTCTGATTGATTGATTTACCAGCGTGCGGTAGGCATTGCTGCCACTCCCAGGGTTATACAGCTGGGTCTGCTACGTCCACGCTGGGTTGGACTAAGGTCATGCTTGTTGCCAGCAGCGAGAGCCACATGGCGCTTGGTAAAGGAACATGGGATGGGAGGTGTAGGTATTTATGAGATGCGTTACCGCATTGTGTCGTGAGGGAGCGTTTAAGATCCCTTTTTTGTGTTTTTGGTTCTGGGCATCTGCCTCTTCTGAATCTTCGTGTGAAATATGTGCTGTGTCTTGATATGGAGTGTTTATGCTCCTCTTTTTGTGTTTCTGCTTCTTCAAATCTTCTTTTACTGAGTCTTCTGATTCCTCGGTTTCCGATGCTGGGTTGGATTTGGGTCATGCTTGTTGTCAGCAGCGAGAGCCACATGACGCATGTTTTTTCCTCGCTTTTCTTTCCTAGTTTTTTTTATCCTCTCGATTGTTATTTTCCACGTGTAACATGGTCTCCCTATTTTTAGTTTGCTGCTGCTCAGTGTTAGCGCTTTCTTCTGCTGTCCTTTTTGCTTTAACCTTCTTGATCCTTGCCCTTATCTCTCTGCTTACCAGGGTATGGTCTATTTGTGTGATTGAGCTTCCATTATTCTAGGTGTCAATGCAGGTTTGACTTTTGCTCCACGTATTTCTTATTGTTAAGTCAAACATGTGTGCTAGGTTTTTCAGCGCGTTTCCATTTTCGTTGGGCCATGTGCATTGAAGTCTCCTAATAATATAATGGACATTTTTCTTGATTTTCCATAGCGTAAGTGTGTGCCGGTTTTCTTTTTCTAATTGATGGCTTAGTGCTCCATATAGACAGTCCTCTCTTCGGTTATTACTGATTTCTGTCTGCTCTTTGCCGCCTGGCACGATTTCACTGCACTATATATAACATTATTTACTGCGTTAGAGGGGAAGCACTGTGTAAAGTTTTGGTTTGTATACTTAATTAAACACTATCTAATATTTCTTATCAATTACTAAAAATGTTCCGAGATATGTATTATTTTACAAACACATCCACTTATACTTCTTTTAACTATATTTTTTACACGTTGTCACTATTTAACTTTTATAAACTTTATGGGTATCCATTGGTGACAGAGCATTATAAAGCAGGTCTGGTCGCCTCGACAGCAAGATGACAAATCCAATGTGTTGTCGCATTGTGTTCGTTATTTAATGTTTATGCTCCTCTTTTTGTGTTTCTGTTTCTACAAATTTTCTTCTTCTCCTTCTGAGATTTCTGATGCCTCGGTTTCTGGTTCTGGTAGGGTATATCGCTGCGATTTCTTTGTGGAGTTCATTTTTCCCACTCGCTTTCTTTTCCAGTATGTTTAGTCGCTTCTCAGTTTGTTCATGATCCTCTTAGTTGTTGTTTTCCACATGTAACCCGTTTTCCCCATTTTTAGTGTAAAATGTAATGTATAATTTTTCACTTAACAACGAGCGCAGTTTTGACCTGAAAAACTTCACTTGATAATTTACCTAAGAAAATATAAGACAATATAATGATCATACTTTAAGAGTAATGCATTTGATTATAACGTGCGTTATGCTAATATGTACCACCCTGTAGAATTTTTCACTCGGTAACGGTTTTTGTCAACCTTTTTTCATTGTAATTAAAAATTATTTATTTGAAACCAAATACCTTAAAAAGAATTTTCGTCTGCACGATTATTTTACTTCCACGTCCAGTGGAAGTATAGTAACGACAAAAAAATTTTTTAAAATTTTTATTGTCCAAATAGGCTTAAAATGTCATGAAACGTCGAGATTTTAAGTTTGAGCGAAAAAAAAAAATTCTGTCTGTCTGTCGGTCTGTCTGTCGGTCTGTCTGTCTGTCTGTCTGTAACTTTTTTTTTGTGCGCACGTTTACTCTGGAACCGTTTAAGATATTGACTTGAAATTTGGTACACATATGTACTTTAACGAGATCTAGAACTAGATTATATTTTCATCTTGTTCCGTCGAAGGGTTGGGGGGTAAATTGGGGTAAATTTGGGGCAAATAGGTCAATCAAGCAGGTAATAGTCCATAAAATTGGTATTTAGTATATACAAGAGAAGCTAAGGTCTCAAAAAATTTTTGGCATTAGCCACCCCCATTACCACCCCCACCCCCTTATTAAAGGGGATGAAAAAAAATTGTGATTTAGTGTACCTATGTACAGGAACCAGAAACCTCAAAATATTTTTTACTTCATCCACCCCCACTACCACCCCCCTATCACCACCCCCACCCCACTATCGATGTGGGGTATCGTTTTATGGGTTTTTGGGGGTAGAGGATTTCAAATATTATATTATTAAAGTTCCATAAACAGTTATATTCACATACAAAGTTTTTTTCGTTGTGAGTGACTTGGATAGAGAATCTGGATGTGGAAGTAGTGATTCCTTGGGCAGCGGTTTTTTATTTATTCTTTCAAATACAAATATTTACATCTTATTATTATTTTTATCTGAAATGAATATGACACTCTGCCTTTTTCTGCTCCAAATAGTGCTATTAGTTATTTCACTCAAGTGAATGAGAGACCGGTGTTGACGGATTTCTTTGGTTTAACCGTAATTTATGCCCTCGCCCGCTTAGGACCGTCCTATATCTAAGAAATTTGGTACTTCTTACTCTCAAGATTGCAACACAGGTGATAATATACTAGCCTAGTGGGCTTGTTAATTAAAAATCATGCATTTGCTATTATTAAAAATTAATTAAAGACACTTATCGTTTGTTGATTCTGAAAAAAAAAAGTGAATGTTTGTGATGAAATTGCTAATAATTTTGATTTTTTTAAATAATTTAGACTATGTACTGCGAAGATTTGGACAAATCGTTTCCTAAGGAATGCTTACAATTGAAATACTTCATTGAGAATACCGAGGAAGTCAGCAATATCAGACAACTTTTAGTATTTATTAGAGAAAAACATCATCACAATATTTCCCAACATAGAAATTGCATTAACTATATTTTTAACCTTGGCGATAACAAATGAAAGTTGGAAGAAGTCATTTTCTACTTTAAAGCGGACGAAAACGTACTTATGGAATTCAATTAAACAAGGAATTACGAATTTGGCAGTATTGCCTATAAATGGTGAAACGAAAAACGCTCTTGATTTTAACAATATTATAGAAGAGTTCGCAGGCAAGAAATCAAGAAAAAGGATATAATGTCTATATTTCATTCTCTTATTATTATACTTAATGTTTACGTTTAGTTTGGAAGAAAATATACTGCATTTCCTTTTTATAATAAAACATTTATTATTGGTCTTTTATATTTTTATGTCTTGCACTCACGAAACCTACTTTTCGAAGACAATGCAATTTTAAACCAAATTTCTAACTTTTAGTTTGAGGGCGTTTCACCTTGAAAAATTCAAAATTTTCGCATATTGAAACTCCACCTATGAATAAGGGGGCGCAAATATTTGAGTAGCCTAGGGGCGCCCCAATCCGTAATCCGGCCCTGCATAAAACAATGCCCCACATCGGTAGTGGGGTGGGGGGTGGTGATAGGGGGGTGCTAGTGGGGGTGGATGAAGTAAAAAAATATTTTGAGGTTTTTGGTTCCTGTACATAGGTACACTAAATCACAATTTTTTTCATCCCCTTTAATAAGGGGGTGGAGGTGGTAATGGGGGTGGCTAATGCCAAAAATTTTTTGAGACCTTAGCTTCTCTTGTATATACTAAATACCAATTTTATGGACTATTACCTGCTTGATTGACCTATTTACCCCAAATTTACCACAATTAACCCCCCAACCCTTCGACGGAACAAGATGAAAATATAATCTAGTTCTAGATCTCGTTAAAGCACATATGTGTACCAAATTTCAAGTCAATATCTTAAACGGTTCCAGAGTAAACGTGCGCACAAAAAAAAGTTACAGACCGACAGACAGAAATTTTTTTTCGCTCAAACTTAAAATCTCGACGTTTCATGACATTTTAAGCCCATTTGGACAACAAAAATTTTAAAAAAATTTTTTTTCGTTACTATACTTCCACTGGACGTGGAAGTAATTACCTTCACCACGAAGATTTTTCTCGACTGATTTGTTTTTAAATAAGCATCATCGAATTTGTTTACACGTACCATCTATCTATAAATCAACCAACTATATAGTTCAACTCCAAACAAGCACTACATTTTTAATTCAATATTCTTTCAATTAATCTTCTTCATACCAGATGGCGCTCTATCCAAATTTTTACTATTCATTCTAGAGATGGGCGGTCCGGTTCCTTTAGTGGAATCGGTCTGTTTGGAACCGTTCCGCTTGTGGACACGTTCAGCTGGATTCGTTCTATCAGATCCACTTCAAAATGTTTACGCAGTTAGGTAGGAAACTAAAAATTGTCCTACAACTTTTTCCGCTATTATTTTTATATATCCAACATGTCAAATTATGACGTTGTGGGCAAACGAGGGGTTTATTTTAATTAACTCGCGGAAACGTAGCCAAGGCAACCGAAAAACAAACTCTTTGACAAACGTTTAACGAATGAAAACAAACGTTTGCAGGATGTTTGCCCACAACGCGTCACGTAGTTTGGATTGCCTAATATGGCGTTTAGTTTCATTTGCGTATTGTTTACTATCGTATTCTATTGCGTTTGTGGGTGTTTACTACATTGTTTACTACGCCTCTCGCGTCCCTTGCCCATATGTATTGAGATCAAACATTCGCATTGTTGTAAAATAGAAAAGGCACCTCTATTTTCCCTTATATTCTCGAAGGTTCGATCGACATCATGGATTCGGTCGGACCCGTTCCACCTCCAGATTCGTTCACTTGGAATGGGTCCGCCCGGACCGCCCATCTCTAATTCATTCTTCTGTCATAGAATGACATAACCTAATAATAGTATCAGTCAAAATGAAAAACATTAAAAATAAATACAAAAATGTATAGACAGTTAAAACTTTTACATGCCCCTTTACGTTCTGCTTTGGGTAATGCCTTAACATGCCATAAAATTTGCTTGAGTAGAGTACAGTTCCAGAGTAAGTTATTTTCTTCATGTAGCCCACACCTTCACTTTGCAAAATTTGATGTCAAAGTAAGTTAAGTTCATTAAATAATAGCTTATTACGAGTTTTAACAATTACGATGAATTTTTATTTAGATCTTCAAGTCAATAAATAAGGAATATGCGTCAGTCTGTGCCTTATTGCATCGTTCAGGTTTAAATGATATTAGCCAGCTTCCAAACTATTTAAATAAGAGGAACTTTAGCTCCACGCCTCAAAACCTCAAGGATGCTCCTAAGCAGGGTGGGCCTGATGGAGAAAGACCGGATAAAGAAGATGAGGATAAAGATAAAATATCCGCCCTTTTAGCCAAGGCCTTTCTTTGGATGTTAACTGCCTATATGGTCATTGCAATAATATCACTAATGTTTCCAAGTAGTAGTCAACCTGAGGTAATTATTTTACATGAAAACTAAGCATTTATGTTTTCAATTCACTGTTCCAATATTTAAAAATGTCTTAAATAAATAATTAGAAACTGCTAGAAAGTAACGAATTTGGACTTTGACAAATTTTACAACTATATAGATTATAATGTTTTATAAAGTAGCATTAGTTTATAACTAGAGAGTTATCGCAATTCAAAACAAGCGATACAGTATATTTCAATGCCACATGTAATTTAACATTGGACAGAATGAGAGTTATCGCATCGCATCAACTGAAATTAACCTAATCTGTCAATTTGAACAGTTTAGTAATCGTTTCTAAAATATCAGTTAAATTGTCTTTTTGTTCTGTTGGATATAATGTTTGTCAGCAAATATAACAAATTCTATTTTATAACTAAGCATCCACATCATGTTTTTATTAAATAATAGTGTTGTCATTGAACAACAGAAACTCTTTCAATAATAGCCCCATAGATGAGATTTTGGAAGCTATTGTCGAGGGAGATGCCTAATCATTAACAAGATGCAATTTTTCATTACATTGTTGATTACGGAGAGAATGTGGCAGGAAACAAAGCAGAACTCTATAATCAGTTAAACTTATACCACAAAGAGATGTTATACTGAATTTTAGTTTTCATTTAAATAATCCATTGCTTATTATGAGGTTTATTTTAATTATAAAAGGCTTTTTAATGTGTTGTTTACATAAATAATATGTCTTTATAGAAAACGAACTTTAGAAAATAGACAGTAAACATAAGTGAAATGGCAATCTCCTGCTGTGAATTTTAGAGCTGCAAAAAAATCTGTTTGTTAGATAAGAATGGATGTAAGAAAAAGAAAAAGGGATTTTATAACATTTCTATTTTAGGATTTCCACTTTCTATAATATACTCTAATAATACTAAAATTCTGATCTAAATGACACATTAGGTACATTTTTTTAAAGTTATTTTATAATAGGTTTAGAAAATATACTATTTACAATAAAACAATCAAAATAATAAAGGACTTAACATATTAAAATACAAATTAATCTTTTTTTTTTCCAATTGTCTTAATCAATGATTCAGTTATATTTTGTTGCCTTTCTATAATGTGCTTTATTTGCTGTCTTTCATTTAACTCCATTTTTAGTTTCCCTTCTTCCAGTTTTATTTTTTTTTCCTTTCATATAGGTACCTCTAAAGTAAATTTCTCATGTAATGGCCACAAGTCATCTTCCCCTGAAATTCATAATCTATGTTATAGCACAAATACGTTTTACGCAGGGTTGAGCTGATTTAAAATTTTAATCAAATGATTTTTATTTTAAAAAATCTTGATTTTTTTTTCAAGTTTAAATGTTAAGTATAAAGAAAAAATGCAAACTTTATTAGTAAAAATTTTTATTTACAAAAATAAAACTTTAAAAAGCCTTTAATTTAAAGGCTTAAAATATTAACTTAACAAATACATGAGAACATATAAAAATAAAAATATGTATTTTTCAAAACCGTACAAAACAATACATATTTAGTATTACAATGTTTAAAGAGAAATACTAATTTAGATACTTTTTCATTGCCCCATCTATTCCTAATATCTGAATGAACAAGTTCATATGAAGAAAACATTCATTTTACGTCTGCAGAAGAAGCAACGGGAAGGAAAGGGAATTATCAGATCCAGTACGTTGTTAATTTGTGGGATATCTTTTTGAGATTTCCACACTGCACTATGTTAACATGTTTTTTCTGAATACATTGATTCTTGGAACGGATCAGATTTCGCTTCTAACTTAATTATTAACGGTAATGATGTTGGGAAACTATATCTAAAGCAGCCTTTTTTTCTTCTTTCGACAGTGGGTATTTATTTTTATTTCTGATAAGATCCAGCAAATATGCCAAAAAGTGAAATGATGTTAAAGCTTGATCATATATCCCTTTCAAATATCAGACATTGCTTTAAATTTCTGTCTTCATCTTCAAAACTATAAAAAAACAGCACTCAATTTTTTCCATTTCTCAACTGCAAGAGACAAACTGGTACCTTTTTGTTGGATTCTGTCAAGTGTCACAGAAATTGGTTTTAGCAATTTTAAAAAGTCTTCGGCCATTCTTTTAATTTGAATATTCAAACTTTTTGAAAAATCAAAGGATCAATGTCATCTTTGTGTTCTTCACAGATTTGCAACAACTTGGGCCATTCAGTGACAAACCTCAAGGTAGTTGGAAACTGTATTCCATCTAACATCCTCTGTGGTAATGTTAGTTTCTTGACCCTTTTTCTTTGTACCAAACATTTGACAAGTATGTATTGCGAAAATATTTTACAATTTAAACTACATGTGATTTTACTGCTGTAACTTCCAAATCTTTGGAAAACAAATTTACTATATGGGCAGAACACACCAATGAGGTAATCCAGGAATTCGGCAATTTTTCCCCTCATACTATTTATGTTTGCCGCATCATCAGAGACCAAACTAGTAACTTTGCAGTTATACTCATTTTTGCACTTATTTATTAAATGATGAATGGCCAAGTTTGCAAGATAATCATCAGTGTGTGGATGTCCTGTATCTATATTTTCCAGAAGAAAACTGTTTTCATTTTGCGTATATTATTTGACCAACCATCAAGAGACATACAACTGATTGACCTGATAAATTTTCGAAGCACCTGGATTTCTCCTCTTCAAATATTTCATTTAAAAGGGTTGATGGTAACTAAAACCTAGAAGGTGGGTCATACCTTTGTCTTAACATGTCAATTTGCCCTGGATACCTGTTTGTCTAATTCTTTCTTTTCATCTTGGCTGTTCTTACAACAGAGGGGCTTAAACTAGTGCTACTGCAATTACTACCACTCAAATTCCCGCTTGCTGTTCTTTGGGAATTTTTACTTTGGCTTGTACTGACTTGTGACTCATTAATTTTTTGCACTTGACTGATTTTTTACAGGTTTCCCCAGTGGTTTTTAAGCCTGTTGATAAGCCCTCGAATTTCCTTATTACATTTTTTACATACTCCATGGCATCCAAGTTTGCCCAAAATTTTTTTTTGGCAAAATGTTGCCAGACACTTTCTTCTTTCCTGCATTAACTAGACATTTATATTTAATATACATCACGCGCGTCAACGTTTAGTCAGTAATAATTATTAAATGAAGTTGAAAACCCTATCCTTTTCTTATATAGTCGACCGGGATTTGCAAGTTTCAACGAGTTCCAATAAGCTCGCAAGCAGCTTCTTGACTTGACAGTTTTTAAGCTAATTTTCAGTTTTTACATAATTATGCATAGAGATTTTTTCATTATTTATTAAGAAAATACAATTCGGAAAGTTAAAAAGTCAAATAAACGTTTTTATTTAAAAAATTTAAAAACCAAAAATCGCTGATTTATTTTAAAAAAATGATTTTTATTAACTCTGGTTATATATAGGACGGTAAATCTGACCCTCTATTCGTTCTCAAATAACGGGAGTCGTTAAGCTAAATAGCATTTAATGTAGTCTAGCATGTCAAAACAACATCACAAAATAATACAGAATGTACTTTTGTGATAACTCTCTACTGTGAAAAATGACATTCCGCTATTTTACACATCTTGACGTACAGCATCATTTAATTTAAATGCCAAAGAGGAAATTTAGGAGTGTATTGCTGGTTGCGGTGTTTTAATAACTCTTGAGTTTACTTGTTTAAATTATTACTTTGATCTCACACTGCAGACTTAAATTAGGTAGTATGGTATACAGAATCAAAAATATTTTGAGAGCTAGCTAGAATCTTACTTTAGATGCAGACGTCAAATACAAGGCACAAAGTATCGATAATTCATTGATAGCGTACATTTGCTTTACATGAAATGAAACGTGAGTGTAAATAAAATGAAGTTCCATTTCATATGTCAACATTTTATAAATTTCTGCAATTGAAAATATATTTTAAAAATAATTGTGTGTGGAATTAATTACTAATGTTACATTTCACAACAGTTTCACCAAACTCGTGCCTAATAGCAATTCATTATTTCCAAAAACACATTGTTTTTCGAAGTAGGAATAATAATTTTTCTCATAATATAACAATATTTTTTTGCCAGGTGGTTCGATATGTAGCGTGGAATGAATTTTTATATCAAATGTTAGCTAAAGGTGAAGTAGAAGAAATCATCGTTCGACCGGACATAGAAATTGTTACAATTGTTCTCTGCGACGGAGCAATAATTAAAGGAAAAAGGGTAAGAATTTTATTTAATCAGCAAACTTCAGCTGCCTGTTAAAAATATTCTGCATTCTATATGATATTATATTTGTAGGTAGATAATAGAACTTTTCATATGAATGTAGTTGATGTTAATAAATTCGAAGATAAACTGAGAGAAGCTGAAAGAAGAATGGGTATACGGGATGGCGTACCAATCATATATGAACGTAGTACCGACACGGCTGGGAAGTTACTTATATCCTTGTTGGTGGTTGCAATACTTATTTCTTTATTAGCCAGAAGTAAGAGTATCAGACCTCCCATTAGTATGGATACTTTTGTAAGTTTACACCATAATACTAATTTTTAATTCCATATTTTCTAATCTTATTTACTTCTTGCCAGACTATTTGTGATTCATGAATTCTAGTTGGTGTCTCTTTGTTGTATGGCACGTCTGGCAGCATCACACCATCTGTCCCGGTTGTCTGTTAGGCGCATGGCCTCGCTAAAGTTTTTTCCCATCAGCTTATTGGTGATATCGGCCCCACCTATTATTTTTTAATGTCGCAAAAATAAATAATAGTTTTTTGTTGATCTTTATATTCGTTTTCAGTACTATAGATAGATAGAGAGGTAGATAGAGATTTATTCAATGTAAATTCACATTTGTTACAATGTGGCTTCATCGAAGTCGAAAAAAGAGTCTGGCTCTATCTATACAGAGTTCCAAGACAAGTCACTGAAAATAATGTGAGAGAGTTTATCAAAAATAAACCCTCATTCAAAGACCTAGAAATCGCAGTGCAAGAATTGCCTACCAGTAACACCCAAAACAAATGCTTTATGGTTAATGCACCTTTCTTAAAAAAAAGAAGATATGTACAAAATGAATTTTTGGCCAAAGGGAGTAGGGGTGAAGCGCTATGACTTCAAAAAACATAAAATGAACGAAGCAAGACAAAATCAAAATTTTGTTTAACGAACCACCTAGCTGAGGAAATCAGCCAAGAAAAACTATCTAGTACTATAAGTGTGTTCCATTTAAATGTGCAAAGCCTTAAAAATAAAATCAATGAGTTAGGAGCAATCTTATTAAATGAGCTATCAGGAGTAGAAGTCATTTGCTTAAGCAAGCATTGGTGCACGGAAGATGAAGTAAAAAATGTCTAAATAGATGGCTATTCTGTGTCAGCATTTCACTGCAGGTCTGAATCGAGACATGGAGGTACTTTAATTTTAACTAAAAATCCACTTGAATTTACTACCTTAAATTATATAAATAATCTCTCAATTGAAATGCACTGCGAATTGGGCGCAGTTGAGTTAAAAAATTCTAATATAATAATTATATCAATCTATAGGTCACCAGTAGGAGATTTTAAAATATTCATTAGAACCTTAGAAAAGATACTAAATAAAGTAAATAAAAATAAACAAATTATTCTAGCTGGAGATTTCAATGTGAAGTTCAATAAAGATGACCCTAATAATGCAAATTTATCCGAATTACTACTATCTTTCAACTTCATACAAACCATACACGAAAGTACCAGAGGTGTGAATTGTCTTGACAATATCTTTATAAATTTCTGTCATGATCACTATTTTTCACGCATCTATGATCCTCTCTTATCGGACCACTTAGGTCAACTAATAAATTTACCAATACCGAATACAACTAGTGACAAAATATATAAAATATGTAGACCTATAACTCAGAAAGGAACTCAAACATTTTATAATATAATAGAAAACTCTTCGTGGGAGTTTGTTGACAGTGTCGATATGGACATTGACCAAAAGTTTGAAATGTTTACAAACATTCTTACCGAAGCTTACAACATTGCCTTTCCCGAAAAACAAATATCTTGTAACAAACATAACTCTCAACATATTAATTGGTTTACAGCAGAATTACGAGGAATGAGAGAGCAACTCCATTTCCTAAAAATTGCTAAAATAACTGCAAATGATAACATCATAAAAAATTCAAGTAATACACCAAAAGCCATCTGGGACTTGATAAAACCTAACAAAAAAACTAACTCCCCTACCTCAACCTCAACTCTAATTAGTAATGACTTTAATAACTTCTTTGTCAATGTCTCTACAGACACTGTCAGTAGACTCCCAACAACCAACACCGACCCAATGGAATATCTCAAACATATTAACATTCCTGAAACTAACCAAAGTTTCCACGAAGTAAGCTACAACCAAATTAGAGATATTATATATGTTAAACAAGAATACAAATTTAAGGAAATTCTTAATGAGACAATTCCAATGAATATGTGGATAATTGGAATAAATATTTTAATTAATAAACAAAAGTATACAATATTTAACTGCTATCATCCCTGCCAAAAATTCCACATAGAAACTTATAAAAAAAAAGTGATGCGGTTTTATCGTTCCTATAAGTTATATTAGTATTATACAGACAGGATTTTATCTGTTTTATTAAGTTTTAAATCGGTTATGAAACAGTAATTCCGAATGAGCTATTTGGAATTATCATGTTGCCCTTTCATGAGTACTTATATGAAATATACATCAACAAATCTACAGTTTAGTGTCTGCAAATGCACCCTTGCCCTTATATCTGTAAACATATGGAATTACAGATACAACTTTAAAGAGATTCTAAACTTTTCTATAAGTAATATCATAAGAGTTCCAGTCCGTCCTTTCTCCAGTATCTATCGTATGTAACACACCATTTATCAACATGTTTTTATTGTAAATTTCAACATTGTTTTTTATTAGTATTAATGTGGATATACATGTCAACAAATGTACAGTTTCAATTGTATATTTTACAGATGTATTTTTATTGTAAACTTCCATTTTGCTTTTTTATTAATATTAATTTGGATATGCATGCCGACAAATGTACAGTTTAAATTGCATATTTCAAATAGAAATACTAATATTGTGGTAAACACAAAATTCTGCAAAGTCCTTATTTCCTCGGGTGTTCTTGTTCTAGCCTAGAAGCAATGAATGAGTTAGCAGTGAAAGAGACTGCTTTGTTTTTAATTTAACAAACACACTTCAGTTCCTTAGGTCACATTAGATTAGATATGAATTAGCTACACGTATACAGCTCCCTCTACTGGAGCCTGGAGTAAAGTTGCTGCTGAAATTTCTATCAGTTTCTACCAGAATGGAGCAGCAAACATTTACTTATACCACATCATTGAGAATTTATGAGAACAGTATCTAAGGTAAAACGTGCGGCTTTCCGTGGTTAAATGGCAAGTGTTTCTATAAGAAACGAGCTGCATTAGGTTGACTTGCAATTGAAGATTACTAATTATAATGTTTGAATAGGGATTTATGAGATCAGTTTCTATGAGTA
The DNA here is from genome assembly GCA_936432065.2 of Rutpela maculata. Classification (NCBI taxonomy): domain Eukaryota; kingdom Metazoa; phylum Arthropoda; class Insecta; order Coleoptera; family Cerambycidae; genus Rutpela; species Rutpela maculata. The sequence continues at coordinate 92,110,040 of OW386286.2, forward strand.
TTAATGTTTTTTTTCAGTAATATATTAAATGTGTTTTCATTTGTTTGAATGGGTAAAAAGAAAGGTCAGTTTTCAACTGCAATTACAAATACAAGTTTAATCACTTTGAATGGGGTTATATGCGATTGATTTCTAAAAGTATTTATGCTGTTTTCCGAATATAACTGTGATGAGGTTTAATCAGTAACAAATTGTTCACTACTTGTTATGATATGGTCGGGAATTCCAAGTACACATTTAGTATTGATTCAAAAGGATTGATGAGAGCAGTTTCTACGAGTATCTATTTGTTGTTCCTCTAGTAAATTATATAAGTCTTTACATTTACTTATACTATCTCAATGAGAATTTATGAGAACAGTATCTAATGTAAAACGTACGGCTTTCCGTGGTTAAATGGCAAGTGTTTCTATAAGAAACGAGCTGCATTAGGTTAGAACAGTTTTGATTTGCAATTGAAGATTACAAATTATAATGTTTGAATAGGGATTTATGAAATCAGTTTCTATGAGTATTAATGTTTTTTTTTTTCAGTAATATATTAAATGTGTTTTCATATGTTTGAATGGGTAAAAAGAAAGGTCAGTTTTCAACTGAAATTACAAATACAAATTTAATCACTTCGAATGGGGTTATATGCGATCAATTTCTAACAGTATTTATACTGTTTTCCGAATATAATTGTGATGATGAGGTTTGATCAGTAACAAATTGTTCACTACATGTTACGATATGGTCGGAAATTCCAGGTACATATTTAGTATTACTTCGAAAGGATTGATGATAGCAGCTTCTACGAGTATGTATTTGTTGTACCAATAGTAAATTATATAAGTCTTTATCAGTATGCATTCGGATCTAATTTAAATATGAAAATTATATCAGAATAAAGCAACCAAATATTTTAAACAGTATCTATTTGTAAATCCAGACATTTACTTATACTATCTCAATGAGAATTTATGAGGACAGTATCTAATGTAAAACGTGCGGCTTTCCGTGGTTAAATGGCAAGAGTTTCTATATGAAACGAGCTGCATTTGGTTAGAACAGTTTTGATTTGCAATTGAAGATTACAAATTATAATGTTTGAATAGGGATTTATGAGATCAGTTTCTATGAGTATTAATGTTTTTTTTTCAGTAATATATTAAATGGGTTTTCATTTGTTTGAATGGGTAAAAAGAAAGGTCAGTTTTCAACTGCAATTACAAATACAAGTTTAATCACTTCGAATGGGGTTATATGCTATCAGTTTCTAACAGTATTTATGCTGTTTTCCGAATATAATTGTGATGAGGTTTGATCAGTAACAAATTGTTCACCACATGTTACGATATGGTCGAAAATTCCAGGTACATATTTAATATTCCTTCGAAAGGATTGATGATAGCAGTTTCTATGAGTATGTATTTGTTGTTCCAATAGAAAATTTGTCTTTATCAGTATGCATTCGGATCTACTTTAAATACAAAAATTATATCAGAATGACACAACCAAATATTTTAAACAGTATCCACTTGTAAATCCAAACATTTAAAGATATATTTTAATGAGAACCAATCAGAACAGTATCTAATGTAACGCGTGCGGCTTTGCCATTTAACCACGAAAAGCCGCACGTTTTACATTAGATACTGTTCTCATAAATTCTCATTGAGATAGTATAAGTAAATGTTTGAATTTACAAATAGATACTGTTTAAAATATTTGGTTGCTTTATTCTGATATAATTTTCATATTTAAATTAAATCCGAATCTGTACTGATAAAGACTTATATAATTTACTATAGGAACAACAAATAGATACTCGTAGAAACCGCTCTCATCAATCCTCTTGAAGGAATACTAAATGTGTACTTGGAATTTCCGACCATATCATAACAAGTAGTTAACAATTTGTTACTGATTAAACCTCATCATAACTATATTCGGAAAACAGCATAAATACTTTTAGAAATTGATCGCATATAATCCCATTCGAAGCGATTAAACTTGTATTTGTAATTGCAGTTGAAAACTGACCTTTCTTTTTACCCATTCAAACAAATGAAAACACATTTAATATATTACTGAAAAAAAACATTAATACTCATAGAAACTGATCTCATAAATCCCTATTCAAACATTATAATTTGTAATCTTCAATTGCAAATCCAAACTGTTCTAATCTAATGCAGCTCGTTTCTTAAAGAAACACATGTCTTTTAGTTACGGAAAGCCGCACGAATTACATTAGATACTGTGCTCATAAATTCTCATTGATATGGTATAAGTAAATGTTTGGATTAACAAATGGATATGGCTTGACTCATTTTGCTGGTCAATGCGGATATAAACTGATAACAATTTCAACAGCAACTTTACCTAACTCTTATAGAAACTTATTGACCATATAGGTTCTCATAGATACTTATTAATTTTTGATAATTTTCAATACGGATTGATGAGATTTTTTTGACAGGGATTCCCCTAATTCTAGTCATACAGAATTTTTGTCAAAACTGGAAGATACAATGCTAGATTGGATAACAAAGGACAGTGTATTGATCTTATTAGGAGATTTTAATTTAAATATGGCAAAAATAAGTTATTATTCTGACAAATTTAACAGCGTTATTAATTCACTTGGCTTAAATCAAATAATGGATAGATTTACCAGAGTAACGAAGGATAGTAGTACAATAATAGATTTGATAATTACTAATAAAAAAAATTTAAAATATCAAGTTCATACCACACCTAAAATATCTGATCACTCAATTATCACAATCGAACTGATGGATAATAGTGGGGTAAAACCATATCGCAAAAAAGTCAGAATGTATAAATATCTAAATGTAAGTAACTTCCAGAACGATTTAAAGAAGTTTGAATGGAACATTAATGATAAAGATACTGATTCATTATCCAATATTTTAGTAAATACAGTCCTTACATGTCTCAATAAACATGCTCCAGAAAAGGAAATTTTAATTGATGGTCGATGGGGTCATAACAAATGGTGGACAAATGAAATAAAATTACAAATAGAAAATAGAGACACAAAATACAAAAGAGCAATAATTACAGGTACTGAAGAAGACTGGAATGAATACAAAAGAAGTCGAAATAATGTAGTAACCATAATAAGAAATCAGAAAAAAGCATATTACAATGAAAAAATTGATGAGGTAAAAAATGATTCGGAGGAGATGTGGAAAACATTGAAACAATTAGTTTATGGAAAAAATAAGTACAAAGGTGTGGGCATTAAATTTATAGATGAATTGTATGAAAACAAAGAAGAGATATCGGAATTATTCAACAATTATTTCCTAGATAGCATTGAAGATATTACTTTGTCATTGAATAAAACTAATAATTATGAATATATATTAAATAATATGGAAAAACATAACTACACACTTGAAACATTTAAATCACTCAATATCATACAGTTAAGGGAAATTATGAATGACATGAAAAATAAAAAGAGTAGTGTTGATGGAATAAATACGCAGATACTGAGAATATCCTTTGAAGCAATAAGTGACAGGTTTCTAGATGTTATTAACTCTTCACTTGAATCAGGAAATTTTCCAGAGGCATGGAAGATCTCAACAATCATTCCAGTTGAGAAAAAAGTTAACACTATACTAGGAGAAGAGCACCGCCCCCTAAATATGGTCCCCAGCTATGAAAAATTATTAGAAACAGTCGTTAATGAACAATTAGTGGAATATTGTGAATCAAATAAATTGCTAACCAAACATCAGGCGGGATTTCGTAAAAACAATTCGTGTGAAAGTGCTTTACAAACTATTTTATATGACTGGAAAAGAGCAATAAATGATAAACATATTATTGGTGTAGTGTATCTAGACTTTCAAAGAGCATTTGAAACCATAGACAGAGACTTATTAATTTTAAAGCTTGAAAATTTTGGTATTAAAGGTACAACATTAAACTGGTTTAAAAATTACCTAAATGATAGATCTCAAGTCACTAAATATGAAGGAGTAATATCTAATTCCAGAAATACTAAATATGGAGTCCCGCAAGGGACAGTCCTCGGCCCTAGTTTATTTGTAATATACATAAACGATATAGTTCGACATAAACGTAAATGTGATATCCAACTTTTTGCGGATGATCCCTATTGTATTTTATTGGTGAAAATGTTGACGAAATATTATTGACACTAAATGAGGAGATAAGTGTGCTACAAAAATGGCTAAATGAAAATAATTTAAAAATAAATACTAACAAAACTAAATATATGGTTATAAAAAATAGATATAATGTAACTAATACTGAAAGTGATATAGATGTGTATATATATGGAAATAGAATAGAACGCGTAAAAGAATACAAATATTTAGGTGTGATAATAGATGACCAACTAACATTTTCAAAACATGCTAGCTACATAACTGGTAAAATGGCAAAAAAAAATAAATTTACTAGGAAGATTAAGTAATAACATTAGCCAATGGACAAAAACAATAATTTACAAATCAATCATTAGCCCTCATTTAAATTATTGCTCATCAATATTATTCTTGTTGAATAACTCTGAAATAGAAATATTACAAAAGAAACAAAATCAAGCACTGAGGATTATATTAAATTGTAATAAATATACAAGCAAAAAATGTATGTTAGACAATGTAGGTGTACTTAGTGTCAAACAAATAATATCATTCAATACAATGACATTTATCTATAAAATCCTGCATGGCCAATTACCTGCTCATTTGTTAGAATTATGTACTTACATAAGAGATATTCACCAACATATGACTAGAAGTAGAAATGATCTATATATACACACAGTTAGGACAAATTATGGACAGAATGATTTATATCATAATGGAATGGTTATGTATAATAGATTACCCACTGAAATTAAAACAAGTCAATCTCTGCAAATTTTTAAAAGACAATGTTATACTTATATATATAATAATGTAGATGTGTAATTTATATTAATGTTAAATTTAAAAACTTTTTGTTAAATTATGTATTATTTTTGTAATGTAATTAGCTATTGCTAATAAAACCTATTATTATTATTATTAGCTTCCTAAAAAATAGCAAAAGTAAAGACATATATGGCTTAAATGTTCCATTAATTAAGACCATTAAACATTTAATCGTAATACCTCTGACTAAACTCATCAATATAAGCATTAGACATTGTAAATTTCCTGAGATTTTGAAGATAGCATCTGTAGTGCCTATTTTCAAAAAAGGCGATATTAATGATGCTTCAAACTATATACCTATTTCCTTGCTACCTATACTGTCAAAAGTATTCGAGACAGTCTTAAAATTACAAATTGTAAATTATCTTGAAAAACATAAGCTATTAAATAGTTCTCAGTATGGTTTTAGGAATAAACTAAGCACTACAGATGCTATAATCAAGCTAACAGAAATTACGCTAAATTGCTTCGAAGATGGACTATATTCAGCGGCAATATACTGCGACCTTAGTAAAGCGTGCGACTGTGTATCCCACAGGATCATGCTGTTAAAACTATCCAAGTACAATTTCAGTAAAAACAGCTTAAAACTACTTGAATCCTATCTCAACGGTCATAGACAGCTAGTCCGTGTGGGCCAGGATGTGTCCAGTGAAATGACAATTAAAGATAGAGTGCCACAAGGATCCATCTTGGGTCCTGTGTTGTTCCTAATCTATATCAATGATATAAAATCTGCCCTTAACGGTATCGACTGCCTCTTGTATGCAGACGATACAACTTTACTGAACTCAGGTCCTGATCTAGACGAACTAAGAGATAACTGTAGGAATATGCAGTTGAACGCTGAGATGTGATTCTCGGCCAACAAACTCAAATTAAATGAAAATAAAACTGTTACAATGATCTCATCCACCAAAGATCTAAATAATCTAGACAACAATCCTACTTTTGTGAAATTTCTGGGAATTAACTTGGATCCCAAACTTACGTGGAATACCCATGGCAACCTCCTAGCCGAATCCCTAGCAAAGACAACATATGCATTGCGTCAGTTATCGAACAGAGTGTCTACGAAGATTCTAAGAACTGCTTATTTTGCACTATTCCACTCGAAAGTCTCATACGGTGTCCTAGCTTGGGGGCATTCGGCTAGCAGACATAGACTTTTCGGCCTACAACGAAGAGCAGTCAGGGTTGTGGGAGGAATAGGCTATCGAGCAGATGCCAAACTAACTTTCATAAATCTAGGCATACTAACTTTACCAACTTTATATGCACTAGAGTGTCTTACCTATGTAAAAAAGCACATCGATGAATTTGCTACACATAGTGAAAACCACTATTATAATACTAGAACGAAAGATCACATATACCTCAGTTTTAAAGGTCTAACTAAATCACGCACAGGTATCACCTATCATGGGCCCAAACTATATAATAAATTAGGAAACAACATAAAACAACTACCTCTTGACCGATTCAGATCTGCAATAAAAAAATTTCTACTAGCAAATGCCTTCTACACCCTAGATGAACTAGAAATATCTCTGACAAATATTTCGCTCTAGTATACATATGTATTGTAATATGTTGCAACCCCTTAAAAATTTAAGGTTATGTTGGTTACTAAAAAGTAGGCAGACTTCAACAGATCGAATGTCAGAATGAATGTAGTGTATTTGCATCTACTCGAAAAAGAACCTACCAGAAGATTCCAAAGTGACATCTGGAATTATCGAGAGAATGGTGGCGTCATCACAGAACAATCGAGATCTGTCATTTTTAGGTATAAAAGACCGATCGCATTCTCGGCGAGTAGTTCAGAAAGTTGAGAAAGTATAGAAAGTGAGGTTAAGAGTTCAAAGATAAACAAAGTAATAAACATTGTGATTTTTAGTCAGTAAAGTGTATTTAAATTAATAATAGTATTGTGAAGTATCCAGTAAACATTTAATAAAGTGTGTTAGTGGACATCTCTTGTTATAATTTTTGGAACCCACGGAATTTGCGAGGGTGGTTTCCTAAGGGTGGAAACACGTTACAAATTGGTGTCAGAAGCGGAATTTTATGACAAGAGGAGCTCTGAAGTTGTGCTGGAGTGTTCGAGAAGTATTCTCGAGGTTTAGTGCTAACACAGGACTAATTTACTGGACATTGTTCGAGGGTTATTTTCGGACAGAGAAAAAGTGTTAAGTGCATTTTTGAGACGTTGTAGAACATTTTATTAGGACACTAGTGTAATAATTAAATCCTTTAAACTGAGTAGTGATAGAGACACTGAAAAAGACTCATTTTTTGTGTTAGTGCGTGGAAATTACTAGAACTTTTCTATTTGGACATTAGTGGAGATTATTAAATTCTCTGAACTGGATAGTGACAAAAGCTCTGGATAAGACTTTTTCGTGCTATTTCGAGATTTGTCTGAAAAGTTCCATTACCGATATTGACGTGACAGTTAAATTTATTTTATTTTAATTTCATCGTATGCCCGTAACAACAAGAAGTATGGCATCCGATAAACAAATACAGGACTTATTCGAACAATTCCAAAAAATGATGGCGCAGCAACGGCAGGAAGACAAAGTAGAACAGGAGAAAAAACGTCAAGAGGAAGAAAGAAGACGTCAAGAAGAAAGGGACGAATTAAAGAAAATGATGGAAGATCAGGAAATAAGACGTCAGAAAGAAAAAGAGGATGAAGAAATAAGACGTCAGAAAGAAAAAGAGGATGAAGAAAGAAGACGTCAGAAAGAGAAAGAGGATGAAGAAACAAGACGTCAGAAAGAAAAAAAGGATGAAGAAACAAGACGTCAGAAAGAAAAAGAGGATGAAGAAGGAAGACGTCAAGAGGAAGAAAGACGACGTCAAGAGGAGAAGGAAGAACAAGAAAAGCGACGTCAAGAAGAAAAAGAAGAGCAAGAAAGAAGACGTCAAGAAGAGAGAGACGAATTAAAGAAAATGATGGAAAATCTGGAAATAAGACGCCAAGAAGAAAAAGAAGAACAAGAAAAACGCCAGGAAGAATTAAGGAAAATTCTGAGCGATCAAATAAAAACACAACAGGACGCAATCATTTCTGCCAATGAAGAACTAAAGAGTGAAATCAAGGAGGAAGTAAGCGAAGTCAAAGGGGAGGTAAATGAAGTTAAAGAGAAAGTAAACAAGTTCGAAGAAGTCAAAGGAGAAATAGACCGGCTTAAACGACAGTTGAGAGATAGAGGAAGCCAGCAGGTGGTATCATCAGGTCAGCGACTAAAACCTCCTTCTTTTGACGGCCAAAGTTCCTGGACGACGTACAAGAGGCAGTTTGAGGCAGCAGCATGTGCGAACAACTGGGATAACGAGGAAAAGGCCATGGCATTAGTTCTGGCGTTAAGGGGCCAGGCCTCAGAGTTGCTTCAGACTATCCCAGTGGATAAACAAAGGGACTTCAAAGTCTTGGAAGCTGCATTGGACTTGAGATATGGCGACCAACATCTCGCCCAAGTATACCAAGCCCAGCTAAAATCACGAACACAAAAGGCTGGAGAGAGTTTACAGGAATTCGAAGCTGCGATAGAGAGACTGGCACACCTGGCGTATCCGAGTGCACCTAGAGAATTTCAGGAACAATTAGCCGTAGGGGCCTTTTTAGATGGCATAAGGGACGAAGAGGTCAGGCAAGTTCTGAGGCTGACAAGACACCAAAGTAGTAGCGAAGCTTTGGTGCGTGCACTTGAAGTAGAAGCCGCCTACAGAGATACTCCAAGGTCGAGAGTGCGAGCTGTGACTCTCGAAGAATCGCAACCAGAAATGAACCAGAATCCCTTGCTGACTGAGATGCAGAAAATATTCACCAAATTATGCGATAAATTGGATGGCCTCGGAAAGCAGGAAAAACAACAAAATAAAGGGAAGCCGAGCGGAGGTATTAAATGTTTCAACTGCGGCAAGGTGGGACATATGAAACGAGACTGTCGACAGCAGAACTCGGAGAGTCGAGTAAATGCTGTGAATGTTGAAGAGAAGCAGGAAAACTAAGGATAGCCAGCATTAAGGGGGCTGTGCTGGCTAGGGAATGCGGTGCCCCCAGAGAAATAAAGATTTCCCAACTCCAAAGAATTCCAAGTAGTCTGTTGTTGCAAGGATATGTGAATGGAAGAAAATGCATGTTTACGATTGACACCGGTGCTACGTCATCAATAGTGCGGCCAGGGTTTATATCAGGCTTGCAGATTAACAAGAAGCAAAATGGAGTAATCATTCGGACAGCCACGGGGGACAGGGCTGCGGTCCATGGAGAGGTCAACTTGGAACTGCAGGTTGGACGGTTGAGGTTCAATTACAAGGTCATTGTGGCTGACATTATGGATGATTTCATTTTGGGTCTAGACATCATGGGAGAGCAGGGATTCATTGTTGACGTAGGGGAGCGAGTCTTAAAAATTGGAAATGAGGAATTTATTCTGGCAACCGCAGACGACCAATTCCATAAAGCGAGATTGTTAACAACACAGACGATCAAGATTCCTGCTCATTCAGAACAAATGATCGATGCTGCCTTAGAAGGAAATCCTGGAGGGTACCGTGTTGGCCTAGTTGAAGATGACGAATCGATTAAGTCCCTATCCAATATTATTGTGGCGAGAACTTTAACCCGGACTAAAGACAAAATCCCAATTAGAGTTGTTAATTTAAATTCCCACTCGGTGACAATTAAGGAAGGCAAACCGATTGGCTCCTATGAACCGGTCACATGGGTAGCGAGGTGCGAGGAACAAACAGAGGGGAGTTCGTCTACGAAAATAGACCAGGATGTTTTGACCTTGCTGAGTACCCAGTTGGAGCATTTATCTGAGGATGAACGAAGGGAGGCAATCAAGTTCCTAGAAAAGGAAAGTTCAGTATTTGCCAAGAATACAGAGGCCCTTACAAAAACAGACATAGTCCAGCATCGGATAAATACTGGCAACTCACCCGCTATTCGACAACCACCCAGGAGGCTGCCATTAGCAAAACAAGAAGATGCCTCGGCAATGATAGACAAGATGCTACAAGATGGAGTCATTGAGGAGTCGACGAGTCCCTGGTCATCGCCAGTAGTTTTGGTTGCCAAGAAGAATGGAACATTAAGATTTTGTGTCGATTATCGAAAATTAAACGATGTCACGAAGAAAGACAGTTACCCATTACCACGAATTGACGACACGTTAAGCACGTTGGCAGGCTCACGATGGTTTTCTACGTTAGACCTTAGGAGTGGATACTGGCAAGTGGGGCTTCATCCTGATGATAAAGAAAAGACAGCGTTTTCAGCAGGCAGTGGTCTTTATCAATTTACCGTGATGCCTTTTGGACTTTGCAATGCGCCAGCTACCTTTGAAAGACTGATGGAGTTCGTGCTGCGAGGGCTAACCTGGAGGACGTGCCTGGTTTACCTTGACGACGTGCTTGTTATGGGTCAGGACTTTACAGAACATTTGAAAAATCTTCAAGAAGTATTTGGGCGAGTCAGGAATGCCCATCTGAAGTTGAACCCGAAGAAGTGCCTGCTATTCCAGAAAGAAGTCAAATTTCTTGGTCACGTGGTCTCTTCGGATGGAATACAAACAGACCCCGACAAAATTTCTGCTGTACGAGATTGGCCAAGACCATGTAACGTTCATGAAGTAAGGAGCTTCCTTGGCCTCTGCACTTATTATAGGCGCTTTGTGGAAGGGTTTGCAGAAATTGCGAAGCCATTACACCGGCTGACAGAAGAGAAAGTGCAGTACCAATGGACACCGGAATGTGAAACGGCATGGAGAAAATTGAAGGCAGCTTTATGTACTGGTCCTGTGCTAGCATACCCACAACGGGAAGGACTTTTTATTTTAGACACGGATGCCAGCAATTCTTCGGTCGGATCTGTGCTGTCTCAAATCCAGAATGGGCAGGAAAGAGTGATCGAGTACTTCAGCAAGGTGCTGTCCAAACCAGAAAGAAATTATTGTGTAACCCGGAAAGAGTTACTGGCCATCGTAAAATCAGTGGACCATTTTCATAAATCTTTATGGAAGACATTTCAAGATTCGGACCGACCATGCTGCATTAAAATGGCTGTTGCAGTTGAAAACCCCTGAAGGTCAACTGGCTCATTGGATAGAACGGTTGCAACAGTATGATTTCAAAATAGAACATCGACCTGGAAGATCTCATAAGAACGCAGACGCTTTATCTAGAAGACCATGCAAGGAAGATTGCAAGCACTGCCGCCACGTTGAGAAATTTCAGGGTACGGTGGCCGTCAACACTATTAAAATAGAGGTTCCGGATGATTGGACAACTGAAGCCCTGAGACAAGAACAACTGAATGACACAGAGATTGGGGCTATATTGAGAGCAAAGGAGAAAGGAATTCGACCAGCGTGGAAGGATGTTTCGGACAAGGCAGTTGGATTGAAGGCTTTATGGGCCCAATGGGATTCACTCAAAGTTATGAACGGGCTGCTAAAGAGAGCTTGGGAAAGCCCGGATGGCAAGGAAGTTGTTATGCGTCTAGTGATTCCCAGGTGTCGAGTACCGAAAGTACTTCAGGAAGTGCATAATGGAGCATCCGGTGGGCACTTCGGCGTTAATAAGACCCTGAATAAAGTACGAGAACGATTTTATTGGGTAAATAGTCGTCAAGATGTGGAAGCTTGGTGTCGCAATTGCAAAATTTGTGCAGCCAGTAAGGGACCACAGACTAGAAGTGGGGGTGCAATGAAGCAGTATAACGTCGGAGCTCCTTTCGAGAGGATCGCGATCGATATAGCCGGCCCATTCCCAGTAACCAAGGATGGGAACAAGTACATACTGGTTGCAATGGACTATTTTAGTAAGTGGCCAGAGGCCTATGCAATTCCAAACCAAGAAGCAGTCACTGTCGCCAAAGTCTTGGTAGATAATTTGATATGTCGGTTTGGTGTACCCCTGGAGCTGCACTCAGATCAAGGGAGGAACTTTGAGTCAGGGGTGTTTCAGCAAATCTGCAAGTTATTGGGGATACACAAAACACGGACCACAGCCCTTCACCCGCAATCAGATGGAATGGTGGAACGACATAACAAGACCATGAAAGAACATCTCTCTAAAGTGGTTCATAAGAATCAACGTGATTGGGATCTCCACATACCGTTCTTCCTCATGGCATACAGAGCTGCTATCCACGAGTCTACGAAACAAACACCAGCCCGTGTAGTATTTGGACATGAGATCAGACTGCCGTGTGATTTGATTTTCGGAACACCAGGCGGAGAACAGCTTCCTGTGAACAGCTATGTGAATGAAATGAGTGAACGGCTAAGAAATGTTCATGAGCTGGTTAGAGACCAAATCACCATAGCCAGTGACCGAATGAAGGCTCGATACGACCGTAAGGGTAGTTCAGAAGGGTTCAAGGCAGGAGATCTGGTTTGGCTGTACAACCCACAGCGGAAGAAAGGGAAGTCACCGAAACTTCAACCTCCTTGGGAAGGACCTTATACTGTTATTACCCGAATTAATGATGTCGTCTATCGAATTCAACGAAACAAAAAGTCCAAGATGAAGATCGTACACTTGGATAGACTGGCGAAGTATGTGAAAGAGGCTGAATTGCCTGACCGGGACGTTCAGGCTTAAGGAGGGGGCAGTGTAATATGTTGCAACCCCTTAAAAATTTAAGGTTATGTTGGTTACTAAAAAGTAGGCAGACTTCAACAGATCGAATGTCAGAATGAATGTAGTGTATTTGCACCTACTCGAAAAAGAACCTACCAGAAGATTCCAAAGTGACATCTGGAATTATCGAGAGAATGGTGGCGTCATCACAGAACAATCGAGATCTGTCATTTTTAGGTATAAAAGACCGATCGCATTCTCGGCGAGTAGTTCAGAAAGTTGAGAAAGTATAGAAAGTGAGGTTAAGAGTTCAAAGATAAACAAAGTAATAAACATTGTGATTTTTAGTCAGTAAAGTGTATTTAAATTAATAATAGTATTGTGAAGTATCCAGTAAACATTTAATAAAGTGTGTTAGTGGACATCTCTTGTTATAATTTTTGGAACCCACGGAATTTGCGAGGGTGGTTTCCTAAGGGTGGAAACACGTTACAGTATATATATTATTATATTTTATCTTATATTTCATTTTTTATGTACCGTTTTTTTTTTCGTAAATATTTTTTATGAGTGTAATAGTTTTGTCTATATACTTATATGCAATTGTATTTTATATTTGACGTATGTAAACTGTTCTTTTATTGTATATTAATATGAATAAATCTACTACTACTACTACTACTACTACTACAATGAAATGTCAAGTCAAAACAGTTCATACAATACAGGAACATAAAAAACAAATATAACATTTATATAATTTATGACGTATACTTTCCTGGTGAAGCTTGGAAGCGTCACTTTTGGCACCTTAGCAATGGCTGTATTTACGAATCGGTTGCTGGGGTTCCAGTTCCCTTTATTACGTGGGGGAACGCCACATCTCTAAAACAGCTGCTACAGTAGGGCTGGAGTAACTACAGTGGAGAAAAGGTAAATTCCAGTGGGTCGATTAGACTTGCACATACACAGCAGTAAAACACACAATTCAGAATACAATAGTACCTATTTACAATAAACTATTTACATGGTAAACTATTTACTCTATATTGCAAACTTATTCAGGTTACTTATAACTTCGGTGTTCGTCAGGCTTCGGTGGTTACGGCTGGGGAACTGCTCTTCCTGAGTAGCGGCTTGAATGGCTTCCAAAACAAAAATTACCAAAGCTAGAGTGGGGAACTATATTCCTTCTGCGCACCGGTGATGACATAGACTCAACTTGTGATACTTTCAAAATATTACACAGCTTAAGGAATGTCTTCAATCAAATTTACTTTCTGGTCCTGCTGAAGCACTTCTTCCATGGTCAGGCGGAACTGGCGCACTGTCTTGTCTCCAACCACTAGCTTTCCTAGCTTGAAATGAAGGTCAAGGGGGAAATGACCAAATGCGATGCGTGCCAGTAATGAAATGACGTCAGCAGAACTTAGAATATTTCACCACAGGGAATTTGTGGACTTATTTTCAGTTTCGGCCTCTGAACTTATAAAAATTTTCTGTCACACTTGGCTCTGGATTCTGCATAGGCATGTCTTGTCGATTGTGGAACTTGTGAGGAATTCCCTGCTCATTCTCATCTCAACTGATAACTAGCCCATATCCACCAGTGATTGAAAAGTGGTAGAGATAACCCAAATTCGGTGCGTGCAAGTATCAAGTGACGTAGGCTGGGCTTAGGATAGTTTCACGAAAGCAGATTTAGTTAAAAAATAATTACTTGGTGACTTAGAACAATTTTATGAAAGCAGATTTAAGAACTTGAAATATTTTCACTTTGCGGCTGGTTACTGGTGGGCGCATCTACTCGTATGGACAGAGCTCGACTAAAATATCTTCGTGGTGGGCATTGGCTAGCATAGAGCTTTGCCTACGGGCTTTGGTAGGGTGTTTGGATGGTCTAGCGTCGATATGTATATTATGTGGAAATTGTGTTAAATGTTTATCATAGCCTGCGGGTTTTAATAAATAATACTAAAATAATATATTCATAATAAATTATTTGGGTGCAACTAGGCTTGTCAAAATACGCTTCGTTACAAATTATATATGAGAAAATTGAATGTAAAATGTAAGGTAAAGACTTATCATATCACATACATTAGTCTAAATTAGGAAAAAATGTAGAGTGCAGTATATACAGTATGTCCCCGGATGAAGTTGACAAGAGGAAAAACATCTCTATTTTTGATTTTACGACGAAAAGTCATTCTTTATAAAAAAAATTCTGCTTGTCGAAAAAATTAATTTACCATATAAAAATCTTAGATCAGTTGTACCGGGTGTTAATAAATTAAGAAAACATCAAAATGCCTCAAAAGCGAAGTACCTTCATTTATTATTTTGGACAAAATGTTTATAAAGCAAAGTTGTTTATAATCCTAAATAAAGACTAAATACAAATTATGAAGTCTAAATTTTGACTTTTACATTTATGTCAACTTACATTTTTTTTCAAACATTAACATATTAACATTAACTTCAACGATTGTGGAAAAACAATTTATTCTACATAGTCTCCTCCAACCTCAACACATTTCTCCATCCTTTTAATAAATTCACCATAGACCTTACGAATGGTTGAGGGTACATTCACTTCATTCACCGCGTCTTGTATTTGTGCTTTTAGTGTTTCTCGATCATGTGGCAGGTCATCTGCATAAGTTTTCTGTTTTATAACACCCCACAGAAAAAATCCGTTGGTGTAAGGTCTGGTGATCTTGCAGAAAAAATAATTGGAGCATATCTTCCCATCCATCTGGCTCCGAAGTGTTCTGTCAACCACTGCCGTACCAAAACTAAGGAATGAGCTGGGCAACCGTCTTGCTGCCAAAAAATGTTACGCCTTACTTCCGGTTGCAGAGTGTTTATAAATGGCAATACAAAGTTTTCCAAAAGGTCCAAATAAACATGCTGATTTAAATTTTCTTCTAAGAAATATGGACCAACGATTCGATCATAAAATATCCCACACCATACATTCACTTTTTTATAACGTTGATTTCGTTTATAAATGACATTGTTTGGATTTTCAAAAGCCCAATAACGACCATGGTACAAAATATTGCTTCGTCAGTAAAAAAAATACATTCTGTGAAAACTTCTATCTACGAGGTAATTCTCACCGACCCATAAACAAAAATCCAATCGCTTCTCTTCATCTCCATTTTCAAATGTATGTCTGAACCTTGGCTTAAACGGTCGAACTTTGTTTTCCATATAAATTCTCTGTAAATGACTTACTTATTTCCAGTCTTTGTGAGCGTTTCCGTAAAGATAATTTCGGGTTTTCTATTACTGAATTCATTATTGCCAAAAGTGTTGCCGCATCGTCTTCATTGTACTTTTTCTTGGGTTTTTTGACATCCAATACAAATCCAGTTTCATTGAATTTTTTTAAAAGTTTGTGCAATGATTGGCACGATACCGCTGTGTTAGGGAACTTTTGGTGGAAAAGATTAATTGCATATCGATAAGAGATGTCTCCAATCCCATAGCATTTGATCAAATAAATTCTTTCTTGTTTGGTAAACATTTTTTAAATGATCAGCAGAACACTAATAAATGCAGATGTAAGATAGTAATATTCTTCACAATGTCACAATGACGTTTGTCAGTTCAATATTATCGACAGCACACTCTGTTTCTTAATTTGAATTCTTATTCATATTAATAAATTCAACATAAAAAGATAAACACAATAAAAACATAAAAATCAAAATTTAGACTTCATATTTTGGATTATGAACAACTTTGTTTTATAAACATTTTGTCCAAAATAATAAATAAAGGTACTTCTCTCTTAAGGCATTTTGATGTTTTCTTAATTTATTAACACCCGGTACATCTGATCTAAGATTTTTATATGGTAAATTCATTTTTTCGACAAGCAGAATTGTTTATAAAGAATTACTTTTCATCGTAAAATCAATAATAAAGATGTTTTTCCTCTTGTCAACTCCATCCGGGGACACACTGTATATAGTATCACAGTGTATACCCTTATTGCATATTTTCATTGTGTGATCGGATAAATATCTGATGTGCAGCCCATATCCAGTGTTGTTGAATACAATAATCCCCATTTGTTCACACCTACCGTTAAAATACATACCTACAAATACGTCCTATGTTGCAGAATCAGTTAGGAAGAGCAAAATTTACCTTGGTAGATCCTGTTACGGGATCAGGTAAAGGTGTACATTTCTCAGATGTAGCTGGTTTAAGAGAAGCCAAAATAGAGGTAAAAGAATTTGTTGACTATTTGAAAAGGCCAGAGCATTATAAAAGTTTGGGTGCGAAAGTCCCTAAGGGTGCACTTTTGCTTGGACCGCCCGGATGTGGTAAAACTTTACTTGCCAAAGCCGTTGCCACTGAAGCTAATGTTCCGTTTCTATCTATGAATGGGTCCGAATTTATTGAAATGATTGGAGGATTGGGAGCTGCAAGAGTACGGTTAGTTATTAATTTATTCTACTCCTTATTCCTTGTTGGCAAAAATCTTTTATTCTCTCTACAATGTAATATAATTGTAGGCTAATTAAGTAAAACAAAATATCATTAGTATGATATTTATATAATAATTTCGTATATTCTCTGTAATTACTTTTTTGTATTATCGAGTTGTTCGAAATTTGAGATTTTGTACTAAAAATACTGATCAACACATGTGAAGTAACACTGCATAATAATGAACCAATTAGGTGACATAGGCATCCACAATACTTAGAGCATCTATGAAAAATTACCATATATTATTTGTGAACCTTATATACATTATACATAATGATTAAAATAAATTAGGGTCCCATATTTCCATTAAATTCGCCTCTAAATATTTAAGGATTTTTATTCAGGTATAGTGAATTCTGTACTCCATTTGATAAATACCGAGAGTAATAAATCACTCTGGGCATGAGCATTTCTCTTAATATTCGATGCAGTTATACAGAAATATCAAAATAAATTCATTTTGTATATTTCCAGTTCTTACACCCAGTTTTACAATCGCTGGTTAACTGCCAGTCAGAGTTAACTTTCAGGTTATTATAGAAATTGGATTTTACAGTAGCTGGTCATTTTCAAGATCGTGGTTATCTAGTAGTTAACTTTACTAGCGGATGAGGTGTGAGTAAACTAGAAGTTGGCAGTTTATAACCTATAAAATAAGTGGTACAAAATAATGTTTTGATATTTCGTTTAAAAATGGATACATACGAAGTAAATGCATATAGTAGTGATGAGGAGCCAAGAAGGCCCAAGGTAATCTGGTATAGACCTAACTTTTTTGAAGAATACATTTTTTAAATAGTTTAAATAGTCCAAACATAGCCCTCTAGTCAAAAATTGTGATCTCAGCATTTCCCTCTAGAAACCATTCATTGACTGGACTATATATTTTTCTATTAAATTTACGAGAATATCCTCCTCATCGGCAGAAAAATTTGGGCACCTTTTATTATCCATGATGTAATACTTAAAATAAAACACATTTTTATTGTTGAAATAAACGTTTCTATATTTTGTAGTAGAATATAGAATAAATTGTATAAATATGCTATTTATAAAAAAAAATGTAAACATTAAATACTACATACTTACTTAATAATAAACCACTAACTTATAAATTGCTTCTGATATTTATATTTGACAGTAAGTGACGTGTGACTTTGACAGAAATTCATATTTTTATGTATTTTATGTATTTTTCTACTACCAACATTATAAATTTTATTCACAACCTCTCGTTTACAAATCATGACTTAACTGTATATTGATAAACGCAAGTGTCGGTAAAGTTGTAGTTAACCTGCAAGTAAGAGTCAACTAACATGAGAGTTAACTTGCGATTGTAAAACCGGCTGTAAGTCTTGTTCTTACAAGGCGGTTATGATGTTTGTGATTAATTTTTGGGTAAATATATGAGAGAGATCAAAGATACAGTTCAGAGCAGCAGAGACAAGGACAACTCGTATGGATGTCAAATTTTTACAACCCAAGCAGATTTGTTTTTTTTTTTCAAAACTCTAAAATAAAATACAATTATGTGAGAAATTAAGCTGTTCTAAATTTGGAAGTGCCACCATTTTGAAGTATTAGTGTTTAAATTAAATTAATCTTGACATTATTATAATCAGGAAGTATTGAAATGGGTTTTATTGACAATTCCACTCCTGTAAATTGTTTATTAATGAACTGAACCTTTGAAAAATGCTATTTTAAGCAGAAAATAGATAATACGGGAGCCCGCCCTAAGTACCCCCCCCCCCCCCGATCCTTTAGGACAATGTTTTTCATAAATATAAAAGCCTAAGGAACAATTTAAGACATGTCCTAAAAAAAAAATTGGCTGCACTTTCAAAATGGCGTCCGTTAAAAAAAAAATTGCAAATATGGTTTTTGTCATTTAACACAAAAACTAAAAAAGATGGAGAAAAACTTTCTGCACAAAAAACAAAGTGCATAACATTTTCTACAATTTTGTTCCTATACAATATTTGGATAGGAGTTACCATTTTCTAGATAAATGATTCAGCTCTTAAAATAAAATATTAAATTCAATATAAAACATAATATCACGGGAGCCCACCTTAACAGTCCGTGCACCCCCCAAATCCTTGGGGACAATGTTTTTCATAAAGATTAAAGCCTAAGGAACAATTTAAGACATGTCCTAAAAAAAAAATAGCTGTGCTTTCAAAATGGCGTCCGTTTTAAAAAAAAGTGCAAATTTTGTTTTTGTCGTTTAACACAAAAACTAAAAAAGATGAAGAAAAACTGTCTGCACAAAAAACAAAGTGCATAAAATTTTCTATAATTTTGTTCCTATACAATATTTGGATAGGAGTTACCGTTTTCCAGATATCATTGTTACCGTTTTCGAGATAAATGTCTGCAAATTACAATATTATTATTGTTATTAATTTTTTTCAGTTTATTTTATTTTTTTGTTATGTTAATAATATAAAGTTATATTATACGCCTTACAATAATTGTCACAGTTAGTTCCTCTAATTGATTTACCGATATATGAATTTCCATGTTTTCTTAGTTTTGGACTCATTTATCTGGAAAATGGTAACTTCTGTCAAAATATTGTATAGAAACAAAATTGTAGAAAATTTTATACACGTTGTTTTTTGTGAAAAAAGTTTTTGTCCATCCTTTTTAGTTTTTGTGTTAAATGACAAAAACAACATTGACAACAGATTTTTTTGTTTAACATATGGCCGCCATTTTGAAAGTTCAGCCAGTTTTTTTTTAGAACATGTCTTAAATTGGTCCTTAGACTCTAATCTTTATGAAAAACATTGTCCCCAAGGATCGGGCGGGGGGTGCATGTACAGCTAGGGAGGGCTCCCGCATAATATTTTAATAAATTTCGAATATTACGATCTTTCAAATTCAAAGGAAATTATGCAGCATTACTTTTCAAGCATTGACCAGTGTATTATTAAGATCAATCAACTTATCTAAAGCATTCGAAGTGCGAAATTTTAAAATAATCGTGGATATTTTGTGTATTTTACAGAGACTTGTTCAAGGAGGCAAGAAAACGTGCCCCATGTATTATATACATCGATGAGATTGATGCAGTAGGTCGTAAAAGAAGCGGGCATATTGGTGCAGAAGGAGCGAGCGGTGAAAGTGAACAAACTTTAAATCAACTCTTGGTAGAAATGGATGGAATGGCTAGTAAAGATAATGTGATTATGCTTGCTTCCACAAATCGAGCAGATATTTTAGATAAAGTAGGTATAGATATTTAAAACTTTTAAATATTTGAAATTAGAAAACTTGTTTTTTGATTGTAAACTGATATTAAATGAATCTTTTGATCAAATCTAGGTGAAGAATGCATTTCTTCTTAAGAAATCTTTTGAAGTACATATCTTTATTGATTCAAGACAATATAAATTCTATACAGATTTATCCTCTAAAATGAGAAATTGTTTTAGAACTTTATAACATTACTAGTTACTAACTTATAAGCAATACTTATCACTAGTTTGTCATGTTTTAAACTTTAACATGTTGAGCCCCGATTTTTGTTCTTACAAATACCGTTAAATACATTAAGAGAGATGCATTTGGCGACATTTTTTTTGAAATATCTTGTTTTTTCTATATTTTACTGACATTTGAATTTGAAGTACACGTAAGTACCTCGCGGCTGGATGGTGAGGCATTCACGTGTGCCTCACAAATTCAGACCTACAGTGCTATATCCAATGCTATAAACATATGAAATGTGTTGATTGAACAAAAACCGCCCAAAGAAAATGCCCAAAAACCAGGTATATGTATTCTTCCTGCAGTATACAGTATGTCCACGGATCGAGTTGCAAAGAGGAAAACTTTTTTATTTTTCATTTTACAAGAAAAATGTATTTTTGATAAAAGTTTTTGCATGTCCTAAAACGGCCATTCCAGTTTTAAGCTTTTCAAATTTTTTTTTTAATTTCAGAGAAAAGTCGAAAATGAGTAGATTTAGTTGAAAATTTTCCCAAAAAATAAGTTCTCGTTGTCAATTGCCGTTATTTATTCATTTTCATCGACTGTCAGTTAGGAAAATCTGCCCTAATCGTTGAGAATGTTGAGCGATTACAATCCGAATCCCTCATAATCAACAATATTTGGCAAAAGCTAATGTGTGGTGTGCAGTTTCTTACCATGGTATCATTGGACCATATTTTTTTAATATGACTGTCAATCAGCATACGTACTTGGATATGTTGCAAAATTTTCTTGTTGAAAGGTTGGACGATTTACCGATTAATTACATAGCAAGGTATTATTTTCAACAAGATGGTTGTCTGGCCCATTATGCTCGGAATGTTGTAGAATGGTTTAATCGGCAATTTGGACAGAATTGGATCGGCCGAACTGGTCCCGTGTTATGGCCACCCTGATTTGACTATGGCTGATTTTTTTCTTTGGGGCTGTTTGAAACAAATAGTTTATGCAAATAATCTTCCTCCGAACGTAGAGAATTTAAAGGAGAGGATTAGAGACGCTGTGACGTCTTTAACTCTCGAAGAAATTCGAAGAAGTTATAGGTATGGAATTGTGTCGAAGACTAGAACTGTGCATTGAAAAAGGCCGTGAATGTATTGAGTAGAATAATTATTGGTTATATTATTTTTGTTGTTAAGTTTATGCATGAAATTAAAATTTAGTAAACAAAAGTCATGTTAACAATTATTACTATGATAACGTGAACTTATTTTTTGAGACTTAGAAATATTTTCAACTAAATCTACCTATTTTTGATTTTTCTCTGAAACTAAAAAAAAAATTGAATAGGTTAAAACTGAATTGGCCATTTTGGGACATGCAAAAACTTTTATCAAGAATACATTTTTCTTGTAAAATGAAAAATAGAAAAGTTTTTCCTCTTTGCAACTCGATCTGTGGACATACTGTATATTACAATTGGAATTTTTATGTAATTCTGTAGTGTACAAATTTGAAATAAATAAATAAATTATTATGTAATTTATTTTTTGTGTCCCATAAATCCGCATAGTTAAATAGTTTTATTCATTACTTACAGTAACAAATTCATATACACTGTTTTTGTAATTCAAATGTCAAAATAAATTAATTTCTTAGTCACCAATTTTTGACATAGAAAACGTGAACTTATATGTAAAGATTTCCAAGACCCGCTAATATCTGCCTGTCCTCCAGGACCGACTTATACAGTTCCTCAGCATTTTTCGTGTAAATGGGGGGTTTAACATTTTAATAGAGATCTGAATACTTACGACTTTCACGTGGGTGGCGCATGTACCTCACGGTCCCAGGGGACACCCGGGGCTCAACATGTTAAACAACATAAATATACATACATTTCTCCTGTGAATTCATACAACACACATATACACAATACAAGAATTTAATTACCAAAGTATGTTTTTTTGTTTTGTTTTTATCTCTCAACTTTGATTGTCAAAGGAACTATACTTCTTCATTTTAGTAAAAAGTTAAATTCATTCATTTATTATATTGGAAGATATGAAATATTTGATCAAATATATTAAGATATTAAATCTTCCCTTCATACGAAGGCATAGAAGGGACACGTATATAAATTTTTATGTTTTCATAATAAAAATTATTAATTCCGTGATACGTAACACGGAATTAATTATGAAATACTTATTTCTTCGTTACGTAACAGGATTAATTATAAAATAATTATTTACTCGTTACATAACATGGAATAAATTATGAAATAATTATTTCTTCATTACGTAACACGAAATTAATTATAAAATAATCATTTCTTCATTATGTAACACGGAATTAATTATGAAATAATCATTTCCTCGTTACGTATCACGGAATTAAAAATTTTTGTTGTGAAAACATAAAAATTTATGTGTCCCTTCTACGCCTTCGTACCTTTAATACTTATCTCTGTAAGAAATATTTTTTTCGACAACTACATATAAAGTTACAATTTAATAGAATATTTCCAATATCAAGCATGGCATGTCACTCCTAAAATGTGACGTCATATTTACTCCGGTTACATGGGTTCAAAGCAGCATTAAAGTTCATTCTCTTCAGTAAGAACGGAAATTAATTAAATTATTCACAAATATATTAACTAATACTGAAAAATGCAGTTACTAAACTTCACCTAATTATAAAACATTTGCTGATTAAATTAAGCAAACTAAAAAAAAATGCATCAGAACAATTTTTGCTGTGATATTAATATTTCAAAACCATATAACATGTTGCGTATATTAATGCAAAATGCTAATATGTTACAATTTCCTATAAATCTATGTCCTGTATGTCCCTGATAGAAACAGCTTTTATATTTACGATAATTTTCTTGGTGTTGGTACGATAAATCTAAGCAGTTGTCAAAGGTGAACAACACTAACAGTCAGTCACACAGCTTAGCATCTGTTTGTAAACATCATTTGTGCCTATGAAATTTTCGTGCAAAGTAAAATTAGCCAAGGAACAAAATTTCCATGGAGGAGAACTTGTACAATTCCTAAGCATTTGGCACGTAAATGTGCTGCAGACAGTGAAATTGATGGCACAGAACCATATAAAATGTTAAATATTTACAATCTTTACCGCTTAAAATTACCTACTTTTGCAGCCCTGTAAATCCATAAATAATTACCAATATTAAAAATTTGATATACAAATTTGTTCTAAATAAATAAATATAAAAAAAAAGGGGAAGAGTGATTTTTTTTCATGTGATTAACCTTAAGCGAACTATTGGCTCAAAACTCTTCATCCCTTTATGTTTTAACTTTGAAGACTTTTGTAATATTAATGCCATAGCCAAAAATTTAATAACAAAAATTGTAAAGGATTTTATTCTCTGATGCATTTCTTCCATGGGATCAACCAGAAACGAGAAACTTTAAAAAACCTGTTTGCAATCTTACTCATCCCAGGGATAAAATAGCTTTTACCATTCTTTGCAAAGCTAAACTCCCTATTAACTGTGCTAAAACTACAAAACTCCAATTTTTTTTTTTTTTAGTCAAGATACTTAGTAATTCTATTAAACTGTTTTTCAATGGGCACTAAAAATTGACAATAGATTTTTTTTTGTCAGTTAACCTTGACTATCTTTTTAATTGAGGATTTTTGTGCATGTTGATTTAGGCATTATTACGACCAGGAAGATTTGACAGGCATATTCTCATAGATTATCCGGATTTGATAGAACGAAGAGAGATTTTCGAACAACACCTAAAAGGTATAGCTTTGGAACATTCTCCTTCAACTTATTCAAAGAGATTAGCGTATTTAACACCAGGATTTAGCGGAGCTGATATTGCTAATGTTTGTAATGAGTCAGCCTTGCATGCTGCTCGTCTGAAGAAAGCCCAAGTTACAAAGGAGGATTTAGAATATGCTGTGGAACGACTTGTAGGTAAGATGACAGGCAAAACCCAAAACATTATGTACAGATAGAGTGCGATTACTTAGAGAAGATAGCTTCGTCATAGAATGTGCAGATACCAATATCGTTATCGCATGCTCGTTACCTAGGTAACGATCCTATTTTTACAGCTGCATGGGCATCGCACTGCCTACTTCCATAATATTTTAATAAAAAGTGGATGGCACGGCACTGATATTGTGCCAACTGTTATACACGATGTGCGAAGCCGTGTGATGTAGTTACCCAGCAAACATTTAGGTATTATTTGATGTCAAAACTACCTTAATTATGCATAATAAATTTAGTCGCAACATTAGAATCAACCACGTTTTGGTAAAATTTACGTTGACGTTACGTGGAATTGACATAAGTGGAGAATAAGACGATGTTGAAATTAGGTTATATCTACTAAAATAGGTGAAATTACACATAAATCGTACTTGTAGTCGCTCAATATATTTGGTTACTAATACCTGTTTAGGTGAATTTTACTTAAATTCGACATCAAGTTGACTAGCTTTAGGTAGAAATTATGGAAGTATGTCAAATTGGAAAATGACACCAAGAGGAAAAAAATAAGATTTTTATACTTATTTGGTATTTTTCTTTATAAGTAGTTGAAATATTGTTGTCAGTCATCTACAAATTTGAAGAGATATCTAACTCACAATAACGATACAAGATGAATGTCGGTAACTAAAATAAATCCAATTTATAAGTAAAGTATTTGCACTTCTCGCTTGTTGAAATCAATGTGACGAAAATTTTTTTGTGTATAGTAGCAGTTGTACTTCGTAAAATAACAACGCGCCTCCAAAATATTCATCTATAAGGAAATTCCTATTGCCAAATAAAAAAATTATAGTAATAATTTGAGCCGAAAGTATGCTATATTTGTTATATACGAGTTTACAGGTATAATTATGTATTTTTTTTACCTTTTCGTCAGTTTGTTTCCATACACACTAATTTTAAAAAATCTAATTTGGAATCATACTTCAACTGTGCTAAGAAAATATGGTGTCTTCAGCTAAGTTAACTGCCTTTGAAAATGCAACTACAAGAGATAATTGACTTATTGGTTGAACTCAGGTAGATAAGCTAGGTAGAATTTATCGACTTTGTCGACCTAATGTCGACCTAATGTTACTTCAAAGGCATATAATAAAAGTGAACAAATAGGTTGCTATTTAGGTATACATTACGTAGGATTTACAACAAAATCTACCTAGTAAGATAGGTGACTATTAGGAATATTTTTAGTCACTAAATACTACCTAATTATATTACCTATTTCGACCCTATTGGAAATTTATCCTTCAGGTCATTTTTGGTAGATTTTTTTAGTAGTTTTTCACTCGCTGCTTTCGTTAAATTTACTTTCAAGGAAAATTGTGTATGAGGTAGATTAATTGGTATTATTTACGTAAACTGAGATCTAAAGTAAGATCAATTGGTAAATTTTTATCGAAAGTGTATTTTTCCAGTCAATTTTACATCATAATTACCTTAACAAGTAAATTCCTCTTTTACCAAGTCGAATTGGAGCTAATTTTAACAAAAATGTTTGCTAGGTATCTTCTCTAAGTAATTGGACTTTGTCTTTACAACAGTGTCGGACTGGGCTGGCGGGCAACCGGGCAAATCCCGGTGGGCCAAAGTAAACTCACATTCTGGGGCCAACATTGAGTCAATGAAAAATTTTTATAACCTACAATGCTACATTCAATGTGCCATATTGTGTCGATCGAATCGGATAAATTAATTAGGTACTTGCGAATTTGTATTATTTTTATGTACAAAAATTAGTAGAACGTCACTGTATCCAAATGAACATTGTATTTACGCGACACGTGTGATTCCCCTTCCACAGATTGCCTTGCATATTGACACATGGCATGGAGTAGTTAGTTTAATAATTAGCAAAATCAACAACGACAGATAGGCGTTTAATTACAATTACAATATAGCATGAACCAGGGGCGGATTATCCAATAGGCAAATGCCTAGGGGGCGCTTCAGCTATTCAAAACTAACTTAGTTTATCTCCCAATGCGACGACTGACAGTTTACATTTACCATTCACCATTGATGTGTTGGAAAATAAAACGTAAAAGGGAATTATTTATTTGTTATTTGATTAATAATTTCCCATTAGGCATGTACATTCACGTAGCGCGAGAGATCTGACAACACAGCTGCCGTAAATTCCTCCGTCGGGCGGAGCATCCAGCTCTGTTATTTCATTTCAGCCAGCTGGCACGCGCAATGTTGTAATTTTACTCCCTATGCCTAGCGCTCCGCTACACGCACGGTATTAGGTCTAGTGGAATTTGCAAGCAAGAAGTAACGACAAAGAATATAAGTTTTGTTTTTCCATATGTTATTATTAAATTTAATGTCTATATTGAGTTAAGGGAAAATATAGGTACTGCAGTTTTTTTATAATAAAACATTTTTTTATTGGTATTTTACATTTTTATGTCTCGCGCCCACGAAACCAACTTCCCGAAGACAATATAATTTTAATATAAATTTCTAACTTTTAATTTGAGGTCATTTGACCTTGAAAAATTAAATAACTTCGCCTGCGGTGCGTTTCTCATGTCCATAATCCCACCTACAAATAAGAACGCGGAAATATCTCATTTGCCTAAGAGCATGCCAATCCTTAATTGGGCCCTAGCATGAACTGAAAAATGTTGAATTTTTATATTCAATTGTTTAGCAAGAATTATTTTAGAAACCAAATACAAATTAAAAAGAGGGGCCGCAGGTAGGATTTGCCCGGTGGGCCATTTAGATCCAGTCCGACACTGCTTTACAAGCACTTTTAGTACAGTAACTAGAGGTTTTAACTTCGAAATAATGTCAAATGGATTAGATTCCTTTCATTTTTGGCCACTTAATAGTAAATGCATCAAAAGAAAGTTTATATATATTATGCGGAGGCTTGCTAATTTATAGGGGGTGGCACAAAAAACAGCTGAAACAGAATCAAATTTTAAGAAAAGGTTCTATGCAGCTTTTCATATAAAATGATAGTCTTTAAGTTACGACTTGAATATTGGGATTTTGGCTTGAAAAAGAGGTATTTCAAATTGGTCTTCAATACCTTGAAAGGTATTACATTGAGCGAAAACATACCAAAGATTAATAAGGAGGCTACTAGATTGAAAATAAATTTTATTCTTTTCTAATTTCTGTAGAATTAATGGTTTCAGAGATCTGGAAGTATAAAGGTGATATCCAAATGTCTATAAGGCCAAGTATTTAGTTTAATGTTAAATATCTTAGAAATTATCACAGTTAAGTTAAAAGTGCTAATACTCAAAATGAATGTCTATTAATTAGGCTAAGTTATCCTGCTGTTCCCATACTTTTATGCTAACCTGTATAATGGAATTGTAAGAAATACTTGATGTTATTATTGCTAAAATATCGAAGTTTTGATAATGTTATATGTAACTTTTTAGGAGGAACTGAAAAACGTAACCACGCTATGTCTCAACAAGAAAAACGTGTTGTAGCCTATCACGAATCAGGGCATGCCTTAGTTGGATGGATGCTGGAGCATACAGATGCTCTTCTGAAAGTAACAATAGTGCCCAGAACCAGTCTGGCATTAGGTTTTGCTCAATATATACCTAGGGATCAAAAGTTATATACCAAAGAACAGGTAATTTATTTTCAACTCATATAGGGTGTCTATGCTTCAACCTAATCTTGTAAGATGATTGCTCATAGAAATACCTTTGGCCTTTGCCTTTATGGTTTGGAATGCCCATGATTTAATAACAACGATGTTGGGCATACTCCACTTATAAAGAACTTTAACTTCCTGGAAAAAAAATTTGTGCAAAAGTCACATTAAGGTACAACTCATTTCTTAATAAAGAATCATCTCTAGATATTTAGTCACAGAAATCTAACTTAGAATAATATATCTTTCAATTCCCTTTTACCTGTGAAAAATATAAAACTAAAGGTATATGTTTCTTTTCAATGGAGAAAAATATTATAAAAGACTTTTATAAATTGCTACAAAACATGTCACAAAACCACACGGCATAGTGGTAAGAATTGTCTAAATGGAATCGCGGACATCCTATTTAAAGCTATAATAATGGGCTCATTTAGCATATTTTTTTTTAATTACGTTTTCCAAAAGATTTCTTAATTTTAGATCGAAATGCAAAAACCTGCGTGATGTCTTTCAATCCTAGTTGCATTCAGTGATGCAAAATTTCGTGAAACTTAAAATTTGTGAAATTTCAATGACATTTTTGTGAAAGTTACGAAATTCATCTGAAATTTATGAAATTTCTGAAATATAAAATTAAATATAAATATCATGAAACTTTCGTGAAATTTTAATGAAACTTTAATTTTATGAAATTCTAATGAATAATTTCCTAATATTATGAAAGATGAGTGAAATTTCATTGAAATATTTCATGAAATTATAAAACTTAAGTTCTGTGTAAAACATTCGTAATCAGTGATGCAAAATTTCACGAAACTTCAAATTTGTGAAATTTCAATGACATTCTCGTGAAAGTTTCGAAATTCATCTGAAATTTATGAAATTTTTGAAATATAAAATTAAACATAAGTATCATGAAACTTTCGAGAAATTTCATTGAAACATTTCATGAAATGATGAAACTTAAGTTCTGTTTAACATTCGTAATGTTTTAAACTTCCGAGAGATAAAGTTAAAACAAAAGAAAACAAATTAGACATAATTTTATTATCTACAAAAAAACACCACACTCATATTTGTTGTAAAAATTAATATTTAAAAAATATGTTTATGAAACAGCGCGCAAAAATGCACTTCCAACCCTACTTTATTCACCCTCTACGTCCGGGATAGGTATGTGATTCACTTAAACAATTGTTTTTTCATAAAGTGTATAGGTACGTTAAGTATTTTATTATTAGGTTTGTGCAAAGACCCTACACAACCTGCACCTGTGCAGATCATAGAAGGAGATGGTGTGAGACTATACATAAGTTGAAGAGAGATACATTTGGATTGGTACAGATAGTGCCAAATTTTTTAACAAACCTATTGTCTGTACTGTATTGACCTGTTTCTCGTTAGCCGTTGGGATTTGAATTTGAACAGAAAGCAGTGAGTGACTCGGTGAGCGCTGAACTCTAAACTTAACCTTTAAAATAAATGTCAAAACCAGACTTTAATTCTTATTGGTTAAAAATGAGCTAAAAAGGCGCGCGAAATTCAAATTTTGTTTGACGTAACGGAAAACAGTTTCAAAAACATTATAATTTTCAGATTAATCTGAAACTTTCATAAAATTCAGATATTTCAGAAATTTATGAGGATACCTTGAAACTTTCAGAAATTTCAAATTGAAATTGAAACATTCAAAATGAAATTTGAAATTTTGCATCACTGGTTGCATTTTCATTCCCCTCTTTTCGGCAATTATATATACTGACTTCAGTAAGTTGGACAGACATGTCACCAATTCAGAGCCTACCGAGACTATGCCCCCCCCTCCCCCGTTTTCGAGGATGCTGAACACGATGGCGGTGGTTTAAACTCTTTTCGAGTTAACCCTCAAACGGCCAAAAACCACCTCCCAAAGAGGTTAACCTAACCTAACCTAACCTAACCTCCCAAAGAGGTTAACGCGGACACGCCGTCCCATACCGACTAAACCTGCGTCACCCCCCGTTTTCGAGGATGCTGAACACGATGGCGCTGGTTTAAAGTTTTTTCGAGTTGACGCCACCCCCTAAACGGCCAAAAACAACCCCCGAAAGGGGCGAAACGCGGATATACACCGTCTCATACCAGCTAAACCTGCTCCTTTTCGAGGATCCTGAACACGATGATGATGCTGAATCTTCTCCCCAAAGCAAACTAACCCCTCAAACGGCCAAAAACTACCCCTTTGATACCCGGTTTTATGAAGTGCACCGGATAAGAAAAAATGAATCACATGCTCACAGATCATTGAATACACACCGGATGATGATTCCAGGTTTCGTGATTGACTGTTCAAATAAAAAAATAGGCGCGTACTTCGTGTCTAGTTTTTAGGTGAAAAAATCAGGTATATGGAATCACTGGTACAATTTCATTTATTTTATTATAGTAAATAATGAACCTTTTTATTGACGCATACAATTACTTATTTACTATATATACAAGTGGAATTACAGGGTTCGTATACCTAGTAGTGAACATCACATCCTTCAACTTCACAGCCTGTAACCTGTAGTCATCAACCTGTAACCTGTAATCATCATCCGGCGTGTATTCAATGATCTGTGAACAAATGATTCATTTTCTCTTATCCCGTGCACTTCATAAAACTGGATATTAAAGGCCGTTTGAGGGGTTGCTTTGCTTCGGAGAGAAGATCCAGCATCACCACCGTGTTCAGCATCCTCGAAAATGGGAGATGACGCAGGTTTAGTCGGTATGAGACGGCGTATCCGCGTTTCGCCCCTTTCGGGGGTTGTATTTGGCCGTTTAGGGGGTGGCGTCAACTCGAAAAAAGTTTAAACCACCGCCATCGTGTTCAGCATCCTCGAAAACGGATGGTGACGCAGGTTTTGTCGGTATGAGACGGGCATATCCTTTCGGGGGTGGTTTTTTGGCCGTTTGGGGGGTGGGGTTAACTCGGAAAGAGTTTAAACCACCGCCACCGTGTTCAGCATCCTCGAAAACGGGGGGGAGACATAGTCTCCTTAGGCTCTGAATTGGTGACACTTTTTGAGGTTTTTTCCGACTTACAGAAGCCACTAATACTGCATATTTTGTGTATAAATACTCCAATGTCTCCAAAACACCATAATCAAGTACATCTCTGGCAGATTGGACAAAGTAAACGTACCTTTGAGACAGACTTTCGGATACAATGACGTCAGTACTGTGAGCACGACGGTTCATGTTTAAAGCAGCATATTTCTGAAACTACTTATCGGATCGACCTCATTCGACCAAATTTTCAGTGTTATAATTATTTGTCGATTACTTCGCATAAACGTACTAAAAAGTGAAATGTGAAATTTGACAAGGTTCGGACTCTTTATGGAAAAACCTGAAGAACCTGTAAAATTCAGGGATCATTTTGATAATGAAACCCTAAGAAAATCATGGAAATCTCAGGGAATTTTAAATATTTCGCATAAATCATGGAATTTTGAGTCACGATATGGAAAATAATAAACTACTTATGAGCTCCTACTGTTATTTTAAATTATTTTTAAATTGTAACCTTCGTTTGTCCACTTAATATCGATTTATACAGCAAATTATTATTTTTTATCAAATCGAAAATTAAAGTAAAAATTATTTGATTCTCTAAAATTACCTCGAAAATTACGTTTAACATAATGATAATAATTATTTGCCATCGAAGAATTTTTTTTTGTCATGGAAAACTGGAAAATTCGTGGAATTTTTTCAGCTATGTAAAGTCTGAACCCTGTTTGACTAAATATCAATAATAGAATATTTTAGTAATTCTTTCTTGTGACATAAGTCGAATTTTCGCGAAATATTACTGGGTCACAAAATGTGAATTTAAAATTAGTTTTGTGTGCCTATGTGTGGTTTTTTTTAAACTTTTGGAACTTTCTGCCCTTATATTTTTTTATCAATTTAAACATTAAGCTTCTTGATATTCATCTTCTTTCTTAATTGTACTCACGATAAAAGTAGGTTTTACAGAACAACATAACTTTTATCAGTGCAAGGAGCTAGTTTTACTTCTACATCCAATGGAAGTATAGTAACGACAAAAGATATTTTTAAAATTTTTATTCTTCAGATAGGCCTAGAATGTCATGAAACGTTGAAATTTTAAGTTTTAACAAAAAAAAATTTGTCAGTCTGTCTGTCTAACTTTTTTTGTGCTGGAACAATTTAAGATATTGACTTGACATTTGGTACACGTATGTATTCTAACAAGATCTGGAACTCGATTATATTTTCATCTTATTCCGTCGAAGGGTTGGGGGGTAAATTAAGGTAAATGGGGGTAAATAGTTAAATCAAGCGCGTAAGAGTCCATAAAATTGGTAGTTAGTATATACAAGAGAGCTAATGTCCCAAAAAAAAAATTGGCATTAGCCACCCTCATTACTACCCCACTCCATTATAAAAGGGGGTGAAAAAAAATGTGATTTAGTGTGTGTACAAGAACCAAAGCCTCAAAATATTTTTTTTACTTCATCCATCCCCATTACCACCCCCCTATCACTACCTCAACCCCACTACCGATGTGGGATATCGTTTTATGGGTTTCTTAGATAGACGATTTCAAATATTATCAGAGATGGGTCAAGGAAACTTTCCATATTTGATAAAAGTCTGTAAAAGTCATGTAAATAATATAATTGTATGCACTTATTTGGTATCAAAATGAAGCTTGCATCATCACGAATCAGATTTCACCATAAAATAGCCTATCAATATACCTAATGGAAAGTTAGAAGGAAAACTCCCTGGAAACTTTCGGAGTTTTCAAAACTTGTAAGTTCCCCTAAATGGGTTGACATTTGGAGATCGACTATTAGGCAAGTTTTTATCAGCAAATTGCATAGTGAATTTGATCCGCAGCTGTCTCAATACCCCTATACAAAATTTTTGTTCGATACCTCATATATAGAGCGGGAGCTAGGTGACTTTTCCGGCAGCTCATCGTTTTATGAACTTTGAGATATTTTTATGGTTTAATGGATGATAACGATTCATAAAATTGACTTCTGGCGAGGCACCTCCTGTCAGGAGCATCACGAACACTGTTTAAAAATCAGTGAAATCATGTCATCGTTACAAGGCTCATTTTTTTTGTGAGTACACATTTTATGTTTAGAATTAATAAAATATGATCGCCAGAAAGTGTGGGCCGTCAGGAGGTGCAGCCAGAAAGATAATAATGATACAATACATCTGAGGCACGGTACGGAGTCAAGTTAGCCGAAAGTGTTAAATTCCTGTATATTTAAGAGCCTATGGTACTTTTGTTGACACTAAGAACTTTGAAGGGAAGCTATTCTATTGTTGAAGGAGCTTATATTTACGTTTTAAAAAGGAGCCAGAACTTGTAACGATGAGTTTATTTTATTCATTCTAAACATAAAATGTGTACACACAAAAAAAATTGACTTTGTAACGATGATATAATTTCACTGATTTTTATATCTCGAACCATGGCCAACTCGATGGGCTGACATATGCCAGGAGTCTATTTTGTCGTTATTTAAGTTCGATAGAATTAATCAGCGCATAGAAAATGCTTGTAACGATGAGTGTTCGAAAAAGCCACTTAGCTCCCGCACCATTAGTAGACTTAATGGAAAAATTTTAAAATTTTAATATTAGGCCAAATTTTAAAATTAAGCCATTGAATAACAAGCACCCTATATGAGGTATCCAGCTAAAATTTTGTATAGAGGTATTTGAGACAACTGAATCCAATTCATTATCCAATTTCCCGATAAAAAATTGCCTACTAGTTGATCTCGATATTTAAACCATTTAGGGGAACTTAGTAAGCCTTGAAAATATGACATTGACAAATTTTTCAAAATATTCAAAAAAAACTCAGGCGATGCATTACAAAATAACAGGATGTTGTGGTTTTAAATAGCACACACTGTATATACTAATGAAAATGTTGGGTGCAAATTATGTTTAAAAAAAAATGATTACTAAATATTATAATGAACGCAGTAAAGCAGGAAATATAATATGTTCCTTTTTATGTGGCCTATTTTTCCAAGTTTAAAGCGTTATTTGAATGCAGACCTCATTTCTTAACACTGTTATTGATATGGTGCTTAACCTTGCGTGTATACACTTTACCAGAATATGCACCCACAAAAAATTTGTTGCATCTAATTTATAAAAATTAGTGATAGCTCTGGCGTTTCAGAGGCTTTTTCAAATCTTAATCGACTATTTATTCAATATATGAATATCAAAATTTTCAATATTTTTAGTAGTGATTCAGATGTTGAAGTTTTTAGTGCAAGATTCTTTGAATCTTAAGTTTATCATTAATTTTTGAAAAAAGTAACGAAGACCTTATACAGTTTTCTAGATATTGTGATGTATGTCGTAAGAAATACAGCGATAGACCTAAATATTCTGGACTATTAAGGTTTAGAGGTGTATTTCCTTTTTTTTTTTTTTAGTTATTTGACAGAATGTGCATGATCATGGGTGGACGGGTAGCAGAGTCTTTAATATTCAATAAAGTTACCACAGGTGCTCAGAATGACTTAGAAAAAGTAACGAAGATGGCATACGCCCAAGTTAAAGAGTATGGTATGAATAAAACTGTTGGTTTGGTGAGTTTCCCTGAAGAAGAGACTAAAGAGTTGGGAAAACGTCCTTATAGTAAGATGTTAACGAGCCTTATTGATTTAGAAGTTAGGAGTCTAGTGACCTCAGCTTATAAACACACGGAAGAAGTTTTGTTAAAAAACAAAGCGAAGTTAATACAGGTAATGTACCTGTTTTTATAGTTCATTTCTTATAAATAATTTCTGATAAACAGGTTGGAGAATTTAAAATATGTGAGGCGGAAAGCAAAAAGGGACCTCTTGTCGGCAAATTCCAGTTTTTAGTTATTGATATTAAATGAATTAAGCTTTAATTCCGAACAATTTGGTGCAAAAATCATATCTCTATGTTTTTTTTTGTTTAAGTTACTAGTGCGTTTATGAAAAGAGACCTCTTAGAGACCTTTAGAGAAAAGAGACTGTCGGTCCCATGTTATTTCTCCATAAGCGACAAGAGGTACCTTTTCCAGGGCTGAACATCGACTGCTTTATCGATTATTTTAAGTGTCTCATCCAATTATATCGGTTTTGTAATCGATTACAATTTGTAAAGGTAATAAATCGCAAAAATCCGAAAATCGATTATTTTGACCCAAACCACTAATTCGACTGTACTGAAAAATTGACATCGCCGACAAGAGGTCCCTTTTTGCTTTCCGCCTCACATATGATGTTTTAAATGTTTTAAATTTTCCATTTCATAGATAGGTTTCAAAAGCTGCCGTTTGTAGCATCCCAGGTAAAGCCATATGAAATCGATAGATTAGATGACCCTAGACCCGATTAGATGGGCAGTAATGATCAGAAACTCAGCAGCTTCGTGAGAGGCCATTTCTGCTGTACATGTACATAGAGTTTGTTATTTTATTACTAAAATTTTTGTTTTCAGACATTTTGCGCATAGCATCTGACCTGAGCGCTTTTTCAAAAATATCAACAAATTTGACCTAACTGTATCATAGCATCCCGGTTAATTTTTTTTAAATCATTTTTATGGCTGCCGTGATTACCAAAATACTGTTTTCAGACATTTTCAATACCGCCTATTATTCCCAAAAGGAAAAAATATTCCGTAGTGGGACATAATGCAATTCTAGCTGGAAAAATCAACAAATTGAATAACACAAAAACTCGTACAGCAAACTACTAGTTTGCTGTACGAGCCTCTCCTCTACCGAATTTGAGTGCATTCAAAGTCAATACATTAGATTAGATTAAATTGAAAAAGGAGCTGGCTGATTGGCCTTGGTCACCGCTACCCCTGTGGATCTATTGTGGCTCTCTTTGTCTAATTTTACTTAGAGCTCCTTATCCAGCTTTGTCTTTTATATCAGACTCCACAGCCTTGATTAGGGCTCCTTGGTATAGCTATCTGCCCTTGGTTTCTCTTCGCCAAGTAGTTGGAACCTCAGTCTGGCTAGGCCTTCGCAATGGCACAGCACATGTACTGGGTTTCCTCTTCCTCTTGACAGAATCTGCATGTTGCATCCTCTGCCAGGCCCATTAGACTCATATGTCTATTAAGCCTACAATGTCCAGTTAGAAGACCTACTATTATCCTAATGGCCTTTCTATTTTGGCATATTAGGTGTTCCGTGAATTTGGCCGATCGTTCTTTAATGAACTTTTGGCCTGTCTCTGTTGTGGGAAATTCTTCCACCACTCTAGAGATTTATTTTGTACCCATTCGTTAATGGATCTCACTTTGTTCTGACTTCCTAGGTCTGTAAGGGCATTTATACAATCCCATATAGTCTTGAATCGACCTGCATGGAATCAAGTGCCTTTAGCGCTGCTTGGCTATCGAAAAAAATGGCAATTGACTGGTTTGCAGTTCCTTGCCTCATTATTTCCTTTGCACACCACTGTATAGCGGCCACTTCAACCTGAAATATTGTGGCGTGTATTCCTAGACTTATCGGGATTTTCGTTTTCGACCTTTTCCGGTTAATCCCAGCTCCGACTCCTTGTTCTGTCTTGGAGCGGTCGTATACCAGATCGTTTGCATTACGAGTTGTCCTCAGTGGCCGGCGCCGTACGACTCGGCCGGTAAAACCGGCAGTTCCGGCAATATCAAATGTGTGAAAATCAATGAATGTGTCCTATGTGACCGGTGGTTATGCGGCAGGTCCGATCAAATAATTTGATTTTGAGCCGCAGCTGTCGGACGGCGCCCGATCCGTCTCGCACAACAGTGGTACTGGCTTTGTGTGAGGACACTTGTGTTGACTTCTCGTACCTCAAAAATTGGACAGCAAGATGGCGGATACGTTTTATGAGTATTTAATAAGTCAAGTAGTACAATTTTTAAATAAGCACTTTCCTGTAGAAGAACATTCCTTGACCTCATGTGGAACTGGTAGGTGTTCACATTGCAACTGACGAAGCGACACTAGAGCCGCATCTGCCGGCCGTGCCGGAGTCGCCGGTTCTACCGGCCGTGCCGTACGACGCCGGCCACCGAGGACGACGCGTTACTTGCTCGGTTGTGATTGTTGGATCCGGGTGTTTGTTAAACACTGAGTATTTTGCATTACAGCTTATTATTTTTTTCTGATTATTTATTTATTTATTTATTCTTTATTATCCAACAGTAAAAACCAATCACAGGATAAAACACTTAGAAGTAAGATTGTAAATAACATAACGCATAATTTATACATAAACTAACAAACAAAACAGAGCAGAAGAAAAAAAGATTAAGGATTTGCAGTGAGATATGAATAGGACATCATTATCCATTAATATTATTGCAATGTAAAATGGACCTAAGGCTGGAAAAATTAATGTCACATTTGCTACTTAAATTATTATAGTTTTTACACATGATATTAGTTGGGAATCTTAGCATCATATTTGTTACGTTCAGTTTAAATGCAATTGACTGCCTTGTAGAAAGCCTTGGTACAGTAAAATTAATTTCACCCAACAAATTGGGGCAATCAATATGAGAATGTATTAACTTATATATAAAATCCAGGCGTTTTAGTTGTAAAATTGTGCTAAGTTCGTGCCATACGAAATTTTTTTTTATTGTGTTTATTTGGATGTCTTGAATAACACTTGGTAGTTATGCCACGATACAACTGGAGAATTTTTTGAAAATTGCGTCTGAAGGTCGCGGAAGCCGCGGAATCGCGATTAACTCAGTTTTTATGGCTCAAACGGGAACAACACCTATTATAAAAGTTGTACATCTGTAAATTCTCTACCTTAAAGATCCTATGCATTTTTTTCGTACGCCTAACTGTTTTGGAGATACGATGCGGAATAAGTGACAAATGCATCACTTCCTCCAACATCTTCAGCAGCTCAGCAGTATTTGTGTAGAGTGTATTATCAAGTTCAAATTGGTTAGGAAAAGACATCGATCCTGAGCAGTGGGACTGGATTAGGAAGAATGATATTTTGCAGCCAGTACCAACGCAGTTACCACCAGCACCAGACGTGTTGTTAAATTCAATTTTTTGCACTGTACGAAGGGTTGTACAGGAAAATGTAGCTGTTAGGAAAGTAGGACTGAATTGTTGTGCGAAGAGTTGTGCAGAAAAATGTAGCTGTAGGAAAGTAAGACTGAATTGCTAACAGCTTGTGGCCATTGCCACGGTCACTCCTGCTTGAATACCGCACCTATAATTGCTATGAATGACGAAGTGGACAACATAGAATCTTATCAGAATGAAAGTAATGACAACGATTTGTCATTGGACGATAATGTTTCAGATACCGAAGGAGTCAGAAATATTGAGTAATTTAAGATCCGGCATGGATTAGGCCTTCTGGGGAACCATGTAAAAAAAGCACACAGAGCATTCTACCTCTAGGGTGGTGCGGAAACGAATGCATTTTTTGACTTATTCACTGTAAATAAATGTAAATAAAATCTATAAGACATTCTGGTAGAGAATAAAGATCACCACGCTCTATAACAGCAATATTTAATTTTCATTGTGAGACATAGAAAGCAAGATAATTGCGAAATATGTGGTGCGAAAGAGGTTTGGCGGAACTAAATGCATTTTTCACTTAGTCCGTGGCATATCTCCAAAACGGTTAGGCATACGAAAAAAATGTATAGCACCTTTTTTAGGTAGATAATTTACAGATGTACAAGGTGTTGTAAGTAACTTTCCCAGCGTAGGCAGTAAATTATAAGCACTGAATCTTTGACTTTTTCTTTTTTTTTATGCATTTAAAAAATTCCTTAATTTATAATAATATTGATTGCGATTTCAGAAAAAATAGTATGTATACCTCGCAGTAAAAGCACATTCCCGGACTTCAATGCTTGTTTTACAGCGTTGCACAGTGGCCCCAAAATGGCCTTTTTTTTCAAATTAGTCTGCAGGTCTTAATACTGAAACAATCGGAAAGTTTTTTTTTTAATCTTCATTTTCTAATTGTCTATCAATCTGTCAAGCCAGATTTTCGATTCTTGTCCCTGACTTTTCAAAATTTTTCAATGTTTGAATTTTCATCAAAATCAGAGACAAAAATCGAAAATCTGGCTTGACAGATCGAGAGGCAATTAAAAAATGAAGATTCCAAAAAAAAAACTTTCCGCTTGATTAAGTAATAAGACCTGCAAAGTGACAATGTGACTTTTTTTTTTCAAATCATCTGCAGGTCTTAATACTTAAGTAATCGAAAAGTTTTTTTTTTGTTGAAATCTTCATTTCAGACTGATTTGAAAAAAAAAAGTTACTTTGGGGCACTGTGCGTCGTTCGGAAATGTATTGCTTTTACTACTAGATACACAATGTACTATTCCAGAAAACTGTTTTTTATTACATGTCAATATACATACTACTCAGAAAATATAATGACATATGATGTGGCCGATGGGCGAAAAAAGGCCCTTATCTACCTTTGTCCTTTACTTATAAAAATGAATTTCAGATGGGATGCTATAATATACTTTTTTGTCTCATTTTTTTTTTTTTTTCAAAACGGTCTCCTAGGTACGAGCTGCGCTATCGGCATCTGAAAAAAGTGTTCTCAGTATCTAGCTACATTCCGGAAATCAGATGGAATGCTATGATACAGCATGGTCAAATTTGTCGGCATTTTTTAAAATGAGCTCAGGTCAGACGCTACATGTAAAATGTCTGATATTTGTAATTTTGGGTCCAGGGTCATCCAATCTATCGATTTTATATGGTTTTAGCCGGGATGCTACAAGACAAAAATTTTGGTTGCGGTCTCTAATACTAATAAGCAATATCAAAAAGTTTACTACCTATCGAGCTTGCCGCAGACTAACATTTTGTGTTATGGATTCTTGGCCTAAAAAAATCTATGGAAGATTTTTATATGCTGACATACTCGTTGATATATAAATTGCAGAAACAGTTTATTTTTATATTATATAATTAAAATTCCTTTAATATCAATAACAACTCGTAGTTAATGACCAATTTTTGAGAGAACAGAGACATAAATTACATTTATATTGTTAGCGAAAATCTCATTATTATAAGTTTATTCACATTTTTTTACATTACTGTCAGTGGCGTGTCTTCTTAATTTTTGTTTTTTTTTAATACATGCATTTTTATAAGCTTGAACTTCAAAAATAAAAAGTAGAATGACTATCATACATGGCAACATATACTCTATTCCCTTCTAAATGAGATTTATATTTTAGCTTTCCGAAGCCTTAATAAAAAAGGAAACTTTAAATTACGAAGATGTAGAAACATTACTTGGACCACCGCCGTATGGTAGGAAGAAGTTGATTGATCCGGCTGAATTTGAGGAAGGTGTGAGAAAAGAAGCCGGAGATTATAAAGCCTCAAATTCCGAGGCAAACACATCCTCTCCAAAGCCATGATTAGTTAGTTTTTAATGACAGTCTTTATTTATTAAATATTGTAGACTTTATTTGCCGTTTTTTTAAGACCTAGTGGTTATTTTTGCCTCTAACAAGACAAAATGAGCTGTTAAAAACATGTTCGTTCTGCTGATTAAATTAATCATGGGAAAAATGGACACAGAGAGAACACTCTCCATTGGTCGAAACTGAAGACATAAGAAAAAAAAAACTAAAAGAAATTTAGAAATTTAAGTTTTAATCAAATATAACTTTAGAACTAAAACAGATAAAAATAAAATTGTTGTTTGGTTTTAACAAGTAAACTTTGCTTTTTAATTCGAAGTATATTTTATTGCAATAATTAAAAAGTGAACATAAAAAAAACTGGCAAAATTTAAAAAGATACACAAATCAGCAATATTTTTCTAACTCTTAACTCGCCATGACTTGCCTATATGAGCTAGTCACTTTTTTCTTTCACCAAAAACTGCCAAATTTAATAGGCTTCATTTAGCCTCAGTTAATGCTGGGTCTAATTTTTGAAGTTAGTGGTACAACCCTTTGAACACAACGAAGCGTGCTAAGGCGACGAGTTGTGAGGCTTCCCCTCTCGCCCCCATACTCCCACTGCGCCATCAAGAAACTTATTGGCTGCTAGTCTGGATAAGTATTAATAGGTATATACTATTTTATTTACATTTAGGCTATTGGTGGTTGTTTTTGGGGTGTTAGTATATTTTTTTATTCTATGGTGCAGGCATTTTAGAATCCCGGTTCTTTGGTCAATGTTACTTACTAAAGTACAAGTACATGTACAATAAAAATAAAAAAAAACAAAGCCAAAAATACGCCAAAAAAGGTATCGATCCTATAGCATCATCACGGTTCATTTATAACAACAGAAGTGTGCCGGACTGAGTCTCTGGCACAGAAATGCTGAAAACGTCCACAATAAAAAGCAGGGTTGACTGTATACGATTTAAAGGCTGATAGTAGGAATTGTTAATATCAAAATTGGTGACGTCATCCTAGGTAGTCAGCATCAATTCTCGAAGGGTCAGCAATCATTTTCGTATTATATCCACTGAACTCTACTATATAAATGGAAGGCCAGTATAGGTATATGCGCGTGAACAAAATATGGCAATTACGGCACAGATTAAGTGGTAACGGATTCAAAAACTATAAGCCATGCGTCGATGCAGTAGAGAAATTAATGTCTGTGCTTGAACCAAACGGCTGTCTACGGAAGTTATGCGCCGACGCCAGGCTGACGCAATTGACGATTTGCACGAAAGAAAGTTTGGTAAAAAGTGTCGAGATTGGTATCACTGTAATTCACTGCACATGTTGACCAACTCGTCTAATTTCCAAACTTTGCAACAATTGAATACCTATAATATAATAATCATAACATTGTTTTCATTATCTTTAATGTTAAACCTACTTCCATTGAATATAAATTATCTTTATTAGGTTGTTTCGTAGTCTACAATATTTAAAAAATGTCGAATTATGCAATTTGTCAAACACTGTTTCCAACTCTCAATTTAGAACAGTTGGCAGCAGTGATTGACAAATTGCATAATTCGACATTTTTTAAATATGTATGTATTGAATAAAAATATGTTTATCCACGACCATCGTATAATCATTGCATACTACATTTAACAATTGTCAAATAATGATAGTCATTATTCCAACCAAACGTATAATGAACATAATCTGATTCTAACACATATTTAACCAACCAGGAACTAGTTGTTTTCATTCTAACGCACCTTTGACCAATCAGGAACTAGCAATTTTCACAAGGAAACGGCGAATCCATTTTTCCATGTTTTCGTGCATATTTTCGTGTTTGACGTTTAACACGTCAACGTTTTACTGTAAATGAACTTTATTTTTTCAGTTTTATACGATTAAAACAGTTAAAATATGCGATAGTCGTGGATAAATTATAGTATTCAGTTCGCGTATAATGGCTATTACACACTCGGATGCTTTACGACACGCCTTCGTCTCGTGTCGCAAACATCACCCCCGCGAGTAATAGCCATCATTATACGCTCACTGAATAATCTACTATTCCAACGAACAGTTTTTTTACTCGTCAAGACATATACTGCTCGGAAAATATAATGACACAACATGGCCGATGGGCGGAAAAAGGCCCTTATCTACCCTTGTCTTTTGGACAGTAAGTTAGTGTTGGCTAGAGGAAGAACCCTATTGCTTTTTAACAAAATCGATCAGTAAATAAAAATGTTATTGATTTAAATTTGAAAAAAATTTTTGTTTTTTATGTTTTTTATATTTCATTTTAATATTTAAACATTTTTATATTTTACAAATATACATTTTATAATGTAATATACAACCGCGGAAATATATTTTTAGCTCTTATAATGTAAAAATTTATGTTTTTTTACGTGTTAAATGGTGGAGTAGTTTTTACGCTTTTGACTCGGAATCCAAGGGTCCCGGGTTCGAAACCCAAATGGGGTATGGTACAGATTTTTTATTTTTACTTTATTTTACACTGAGTCTTTTACCAACTAAATTCGTACTATAAAATTAAAAATGTCTAAAACTAACATTATTTACAGACAACTGCGAAGAGTATCCTATAGAATGTGTAACAATTATATAAAAAATTCAGTGAACAGGCGAAGAGTACGTTTTTAGCTTGTTTGGTACTGTATTAGTAGGTACAATATTTGTGTTAGGTTTTACTGGATTTTTTGTTTAAAATAATATGTAGTTATTAATATAGTTGTTTAAATGCCTTAGGTTTAATTTTCTTCTTAACTTTAGAAATACGTAAATTATTGTGTATTCATCTAACCTGTATTAATGAAATTGTCTCTAAATATTATAGATATGAACGTATTTATATCAGCTTAGTAAAATACATTACAATTAATAATTAGAAATTACTATAATAAGAATAAGCTTATATCTTGAAAAATGCGAAGATTCGTAACCATGAGGAAGCCGATATAGTTATATTCTCCATACTAAAATTTTGTGTTTTGGAAGAGCAGCAATAGTGGCACGTAACAGATATTTTTTTGTTGTCATTGTTT
Source organism: Rutpela maculata (assembly GCA_936432065.2). NCBI lineage: Eukaryota > Metazoa > Arthropoda > Insecta > Coleoptera > Cerambycidae > Rutpela > Rutpela maculata. The sequence continues at coordinate 92,153,789 of OW386286.2, forward strand.
TTGTACAGCAAAATGAAAGTAAAGTTGTGGCTTCAAAAGTTCGATTCCTATTTTTTCTGCAATAAAATAATTGAAGACGCAACAACAGGCACTCATACCTCTCCTCCTTATAGCGACCCTTTTTATGTCTACCGATGTACTTAGTGGGTGGGATAACACAAGCTAGACATTTAAAGAGGGGAAAAAAGACAGAATTTAAGACGGCAACTGAAAATTGGGAAACACTTAATGCTTTGACAAAGACAAAATATATAAATGACATGGAGGATTGCAACGGCATGGAATTTATAAACACTGGCTCCATATTCTTCAAATACCTGTATGGTCACTCATATTTCCACGTAAGCCTTAAAGACCTAAGGGCACACTTATTTTTAAACTGCAAGAGCGATATAGAGTTTTACTACCTACTGAAGATATGTGCCTATACACTTCCTATTTGGAAGAAAACAGGTAACATGTCTACAAAACTTCCAGATGTTCTTCAGTATGATTAGACATTGACAAAAGGTGTACTGATACCTACCATGTGCAAGAAAAAATCGAAGCTAGTCACTTCTAAGTAGTCGTTTGCAAGTGTAAGAATAATATTTGCAACAAGAGGTGTTTTTGCAAGAGAACTGGAGAACTGGTGTTGCATTATTATTGTGTTAGCTAAATGTACTGATGAAAACTTATAATTATAATCATTTATAATTATTAATTGTAATGTATTTCGCTTAGCTGATATAAATACAAACCACTGCCTCCAGATTTTCTATCCAAGACTCTTCCAGGTCTCCCATTACCACCCCATCCCCACCGTAGTGGGGTTGGTTGAAGTTAAAAAAAAAATGATGTGTTTTGTGCACAATCTAAATCACATTTTTAACCCCATTTAATAATGTTGTGGTGGTGGTAATGAGGGTGGTGGTGGGATAGCTGATACCAAAAAATTTTTGAGATCTTTGCTTCTTGTTCAAACACTAATCTCAATTTTATAAACTTGTTTGCTTTACTTGTTTTCGCCCATTTACCCACATTTACCCCCCAACCCTTCAACGGAATAATATCAATATATAATAATCTAATTATATAACGTGCAGATCTACTGTAGGTGTACCAAATTTCAAGTCAATATCATGAACTATTCCAGAGTAATCGTGCGCCCAAAGAAAGTCACAGACAAGACGGACTGGGTTTTTAAATTTTGTTCCAACTTAAAATTTCAACGTTTGATGACATCCTAATCCTATTTGAACAAAATAAATCCCATTTTTTTTTATTGTTACTCCCCAGGTAGCAAAGGCACGTGAAAATGACGTGAAAAAATGGTCAGAAGTGACGAGAAATGACGAGTTAGATGACGTAAATGAAACGTGAAAATGACTTCCTAATGTCTCAGACGAATGACGTCTTTGTCAAGTTATATTTGGTAATCCCCCACAGGTTTTTAGTAATAGGAACATATAAAACTACATACTAGTTAGTAATCTACTTGATAAAAATAAAATAATTAATGCATAAATAAGTTTTGTCCTAATGAATTTGTTTGTTAGCCATCCGTAATTTTATTTACATTAACATATCTAATATTGTTTACCATCACTCCAACTTTTTCTCACAAGGGTTGCCTGCAAATTATAATGTTTATTAAGTTATTAAATTTTTACTTACCTTTACCAATTGCGGTCTGTAGGATTCGAACCTACATGTCTCCCGTTGTCCGTATTACAGTACTGAAGCTTCAACCAACTGAGCTAGCTTGGCGACCGCTATTTCGGATGCTAAAAGCAGTATTTATGGTGGTGAATGAAGTCTTTATTATGTGAAATTGAATTTCTTGCCTTATTTAAAATATATGAAAATCTTTCAGGTTCTCGCTTCGAGTTACTAGTATTTTTATTTATTTATAATTATTAAAAAGAACTTATTTAATTTAATTAAACTGTCACCAGTGTCACCTGAGAAGTACGAGTAGTTGTTGAACAATGTAATTATTACATTAATTAATATTAGTGGCGGTTCGTTAAAAAAAATATATTTCCCCCAGATCTCGAAATTGAAGAGCAGAGGGAGAAATCCGAAAAAAAATTTTCCTTATTTCAAATTTGATGAGCGGTGGAGGGGAAGTCAGGAGTCAACTATTTTAAGAATTAAAGTTTTAAGTTGAGGTACTTATACAAACCTGGGAAGCGTGTTGGAGAAAAAACGGTAAAGGTATAATATCGTCATCTACAATATAAATAGAATATTTAATGGTCTAAAACAGACCTAAAATTGAAAAAACCAATAAGCAATTATTACCTTAAAAAAAACAACTAAAATTTAAGAAGTAATTTATGTATCATCTCATTAGTGTACAATAAATAGAACTGAAAAACGTCGAAAAACAGTCGCGGGGACGTGAATCGTCAACAGTTGGGCTGCTGGTAACCCAGAGACATAACACAACTTTTTCTGTTTTATTTTATTTGCATCTTTTCTTAATGTTTAAATGCATTTATTTAAATGTGCTAAAAAGCTTTAATACCTAATTGATAAAAGGTTATAAAGAAGTTAGAAGATATTCACTGTCGTGGGAAGACGACGCCTTAAGCACTCGGCCACCAACCTTTCTGAGGCTACTTACCTAAAGACTTTATAGTTGGGACACGCAACGGATAGATTTTGCTTTTTAATGCATTTTAATCTAATTTTATTATTAAAAGAATAGATAGAAATATAATTTAAACAAATAAACTGCCGAATCTTTGCAAACTCTTTCGAATATAAATTATTTTGGATAATGTTAAAAAACATATCCTCGAATAAAAACGCCAATACTTATCCCTCACGACACGGTTTATTTTTTTTTAAACTACACTCTGCTCACGATAACAAAATGCCATTAGCGAGTTTTAAAGTTTGTAATCCGATAAAATATAAATAAATTTAACACCGAAAAAAGACGACAATATGACGTTATGTGTAGCACGTCATTTTAATGTCATTTATAAGACGTCATTCTGTCGTCAATTTTTAGTGCCCTGACGTCTTTTTGACGTCATTATAACGTACCCTTGATACCTGGGATCTACTTCCATGATGTAGAAGTAATTAAACCCAAGGAATTCTAAACAACTATATTAATAACTATATCTTTTAAACAAAATTAAGCCGATAAAATCAGACACAGGGATATTGTTCCTATTAATACAGTATCAAATAACTAAATCTAATGCAAAAGGGTGCCCGCATACGTCGGTTTCAACTCGTAGCGCGCTCGTTCGCAGGACGACCAAATTTAAAAAAATCATATCTTCCGTTTCACTCAAAATATCATTATGAATCAATCACTAAAAATAATTTTGGTCTTTTCTTGTAATTTCGTACAATCTAGTTTTTGTCAATTTCTCAAAATAACAAAAAATCTCGCAGGCTACATTTTTCAATGCGCCGGCTGCGTAGAAGTTCACTACATGTTTTTTTCTAAAATTTCTATAAGTATTATATGTGTTTTGACTACTGTTGCATTAAATGCACTACCCGTATAACCAAACAGTAAAGACCCTTTACAGCAACTATATGCATATCTTGATTCGATACAGGCAATCCGCATCGTATCGTCAGAGAGTTGATAGAGAAATAATATCTCTACTGTACAGATCCCAGTATAGAATTTCTTTATCCTACAGATACAGCATAAGTACAAAATCTATATCAAATCTGTAATGTAACTGTATAGATTAATATAGGCCAAAATTACTGTATTATTCAATATCTCATTTTTTTTCTATTTTACACGTACCTACGCGTTGACGGATGGGATTATATAAATACACATATAACACACTATTCACAATATTTAATAAACACAACTTACCTCTTGTCCGGCAGCGGGGTTCGAACCGTGGACCTTTAGAGTGGCAGTCGGGTACGTTTCCACTGTGCTATTTCCTCCATACAAAATGTTAAAAACAGTACCTATTTATTTATACAAAATAGTTACAAATACGCGGTTATACTTATATATGATTCAGAATCGAGTACAATAGCGAACTTCTGTAGGTAGGTACTGAATTTATGAGATGTAAATTTCATATATGCGACATAATGCCGAAACAAAACCTTCGATAATTTCGTCGTCATAAAGGTGTAATAAATTAGACAGGTATTACAAATAGGTACTAATAGAAATAAGAGCATAACAGCTAGTCTCTGCACAACTAATATAGGGCTTAGGGCTCAAAGGTATGTAAAAATATTGTAGGTAGATAATGAATATTATGCCTTATATATGTTGTGCAATTTCTTTTATAATTTAACAGAAAACAAGAGAACCCATATTACAGATTCAAAGAAGGTTGTTACTGCCATCAACTGTCAACATGATGTAACTCCGCCAGGATCATCTGTTGGGCATAACGGATTCTTTAAGTTTTGTGGCCATCGTTTTTACTTCCACATCCAGTGGAAGTATAGTAACGACAAAAAAATTTTTAAAAATTTTTATTGTTGAAATAGGCTTAAAATGTCATGAAACGTCGAGATTTTAAGTTTGAGCGAAAAAAAAATTTCTGTCTGTCTGTCGGTCTGTCTGTCTGTCTGTCGGTCTGTCTGTCTGTAACTTTTTTTTGTGCGCACGTTTACTCTGGAACCGTTTGAGATATTGACTTGAAATTTGGTACACATATGTACTTTAATGAGATCTAGAACTAGATTATATTTTCATCTTGTTCCGCCGAAGAGTTGGGGGGTAAATTGGGGTAAGTTTGGGGTAAATGGGTAAATCAAGCAGGTAAGAGTCCATTAAATTGGTATTTAGTATATATACAAGAAAAGCTAAGGTCTCAAAAAATGTTTGGCATTAGCCACCCCCCCATTACCAACCCCCACCCCCTTATTAAAGGGGATAAAAAAAAAAATATGATTTAGTGTATGTACAAGAACCAGAAACCTCAAAAAATTTTTTTACTTCATCCACCCCCACTACCACCCCCCTATCACAACCCCCACCCCACTACCGATGTGGGGTATCGTTTTATGGGTTTTTGGGGTAGAGGATTTCAAATACTATATTATTAAAGTTCCATAAACAATTATTTCCACATACAAAGTTTTTTCGTTGTGAGTGACTTGGATAGAGAATTGGATGTGGAAGTAGTGATTCCTTGGGCAGCGGTTTTTGTTTATAAATCGCCCGGCGTTTTAAAATACATAATAGAAGTGAAGAGCATGAGAAATGAGGTTAGGTTTAAGTGTCGGTTGTTAAGGTATAGTTAGAATAAAGATGTCACGTACAGTTTTGATAGATATGCGGTATAGTTTAAATTTAAATGTAACTAGGTATATCTGCTGCACAGCAGCAATAAATGTTTTATCGGTAAAGTTTAGAATATAGACTCGGCATAGGTGCTATAAATACACGACCGATAACGACAAATATATATAGCATCTTTATCTATCTTTATCGAATAAAAATATCTTTATCGAGTGGTTATACGGGTATGTGATACAATTTGAAAAAAAAAATTTTAGCTTATTTTTTGTAAGAGAAAAAGCAAGTTTTATTTTAAAAATTCAATTTTTCACAATTTCCGAAATAACGGTAAATTCGCGGATTAAGGAAGGCAATCCCCGATTTTTATGCGCCCTCCGAATTTGGATTCAGACAATTTTACATCGAGTACGATACTTTTCAGCCGTATGTCTGATAGGTCTTAGGCATCAAAAAATAAGCCTTAAATTGGAGCTGAGATTCCCGACTATGCTGTTTGAAACGGATTTTCCCTCAAATAGCCAAAGAGTGCTTCATCTTGAGCAAGATTTGAACTTCTCGGTCGGCCTGAACCGTCTTTTCTCTTTATGATACCTTCCTCCTCCCACCTTTTCTTCACACTCATAACGGTACTTTTATTTAAGTGATAATGGTTAGCAACTGCTCTGATAGACCATCCTTCAAATTTAGAGAGAATTAGAATTTTTTCATGCTCAGTTAATTTCGGTATTTCGAAAATATGACTGACAAATAAATAAAGAGTGATTTAATATAGCGAAAAATAGGTGTACGGGATTTTATTGCACAGAAGTATACATCGTACACTGAGTTAGGAGTTGGAACCGGTAAATCTTGAACATTATTCCGGTTCCGTATTCGTATCTGTTTCGAAATACCTGTTACAGGTATTTTATACCATCTCTACAACCACGCCGGTAATAACCAAGATTTATATAATGTATAAGTCTTTAATCTATGCCAAGATTGGTAGACTATAAGGTGGCCTAATAACTCACAATCCCCACCAAAAAATGCCAATGAACAGCTGGTGTGAAATCACACCAGATGCAGGGCCTTATTCAAAATATTGTAAGAATTTGTGTGATCTTAATTAAGCAAAGAACTCGTAACTGGAACGGGCTCGCAATGACCCGCTTTTGAGGTCGGTGGTAATTATCCTCGCATTTTGAGTCACTGTTCTGCATGCTGGTAATGAGAATAAGTTGTAGAATGTGACACTACAGACCATAGTAACGTCAGATCATATTTCGGGCCAGTACGGGCGATTCTTTTAGAGTGAGATAACTGCGCCGCTACTGCACGTTCGAGGAATAAAGATAGTCCGACTTTTCACCCCCGCACTGACTTCGTCGCCTAAAAGCTGTATATTAAGGAACTTCATAGTCTATAAATCTTGGGTAATAACTTAAAACTTAAAACAATAACACAAGCAAATATCAATAACAGAAGGTACAACAATGTCAACAACTACGTCAACCAAAGACCACAACTTTTAACCCGCAAAAAAAATCTCAATTCACACGTCTCAGAACTAATCGATCTGCCTACACTATGACTTCCAGCTAGTAACTGACGTCGTTTCACCAAACTTCTATCAAAGATTAGAGAATTTCCATTCTACCTTGAAGTTTGCAAATGATTAAGCGGTTTCATGAATGGTGTTTGCTACCGGCACGGTAGCTCAGTCGGCTAAGGAGTACTGTGCGGCGAATATGCTGGTCGCTTGTCTATCGTGTACTGAGTTTGAATCCCAGCAATGGCACTGACAATGTTGGTGGGAATGTACGTGTGGGTTTTTTTCAAATGTGTAACCTCTTTCGGACAGCTCTGACTTTGGGATTTGGGGGTTGTCTTTTATATGTAGTGTATTTATGTATATGTTTTAAGTACCCCCTATGTCAGGTAAAATTTCCCGGTTCCCCGTAATGTTAGTTGTTACTTTCTTTTGAAACGTTAATAGTCATATAGTACATTTTTAAAAAATGCAAAACGGTCGTATTTAAAATATCTGCTGTTTGCATTATTTATGTTGGTTTATATTTCTAGTCAGTATATAAAATTAAATTACAAATTTAAAAAAAACACGGCATAAAAATATCGACTAAATAATTAATATAAAAAAAATAAATTAACACAACTTTAAAAATTATGAAATAATTTTGATTCCATATACGAACTCTTATGATTTATTTAAATCCAGCTTACATTTTCTTTATATCCTCGAGATTTGTTTTCTTATACGCATGAATATTAATCCAGGGAAATGAGGTTTTGGCCGAGACTGTGACTCATCCAGGCAGAGACCACGATTTTTAGGTAGTATAGGTGTCAATAAATGAAACCTATATAAAATCTGCGGTCGATTTTCTGCATATGTTTATTTACAGCCATTTTAATGCAAAAAAATGGAAAAAACGTGTTTTTTCACACTTTTTCACCTGCTAGTAAAAAGTAAACTATCTTACAGATAAATCAAATGAATCACCTTGTAGGAAATTAAAAAAGCTTTAAAATGGCGGTTGTTAAATGTCGATATAGTTAATTGTTGCTAAGATAATTGCAAAATGCGGAATTTTATTCAATAAACAATATCTTGTGTAAAAAACAATCTACTGTTTTGTCCTTGCGTAAATAGTTGACACTCATAGTGCTTAATATCTGGTAAAAATTTCAAATCGATTCGTCAAATAGTTTTTGCAAAATTGCATTAATTTATCCCTGAGACCTTTTTTTTGCAACCCCACCGCGTCCAGAGAAATCAAAATACAATGATTCTACGGCCTCCACCTGAAAGGGAAAGACTTGATTTACCAAAATGCTTTGTTAGATATCGAAAAAATTAATTTTCAGATCTGCAAAATGACGTTGCAAAAGAACTCAGATTTTTACCTTATAAACAAATAGAATAATTTTTTAACAATTGATTGTAGAGCATCGGTTTTTCGATATTTGAAAAACTGATATTTTTACACGAATTTTGAAAAAAAAAGAAGGTCCTAGGTCAATTTGGGGCAAAGTTAGCAATTTTTTTTCAAAAATTCATAGCTCCTTTGTTTATAATAATTAAGAAACGTAACAAGCGCCATTTTAAAGGGGAAGAGTTCAACTTTTAGTGCAAAAAATTTGAAAATGACTGCACTTTCTCAAAACTGTTGGCAAAGCTTCTAAAATGAGGCTCGAATCAACTTAGCTCGCGCATTCAAAAATTGAAACAGCATCTTCAAACTGACCACATAAGTCATAACTTTGGTGTTTGTTAACCGATTTTGATGTTTCTTTTTTCAATTTGGGGTACCTTTTTGCGTACGTTAATAATATTCAATCTGTTAAACTATTAACATTAATATTAACAATGTAATTTGTTCATTCAAACATTTAAAAAAAATTTTTTTTTTTGCAAAATATCAAAATTTTTTGTTTTGTTCTTGTTGAAAGTTGTAGAAAAGGCTTATGTACTCGTAAATATATATCTTATTCTTATAAACAATTGAATTTTTCAAATTTATAAAATAAAAGCACTATTCGATATAATTTACATTTTTAAGATATTTTTCAAATGCAAAATTACCATACAATGTATGAAAAGTGCTCTTATTAATTTGCGTATTATTAATTATTAATTATTAATAAATAATAAAACAAACCATTACTTCCTTCGTAGAAGTATACAACACGCGTGTGAATGTACATGTAGTGACAGCGTTTGTCATGTATCATGGTTTGTATGATACAGTAGAAACTTTCTATGGTTCAACACATCTGCTCCAAAATAATAAGAGAGTAATAATTACCTGTAATTTGTTTAAACATTTTACAAAAAAATATTTTTATACATTATCAAAATTTTTGTATTAATCTTATTGAAAATTATAGGAAAGGTTTGTGTACAATTAAATATATAAATTACTGTTATGTTAAGTTATAAACAATAGAATTTGTAAAGTGTGAAAAGAAACACATTGTTCGATATAAATAACGCTGTAATTTATAATAATACAGAATATTTGTCGATTCACATACACACCAAAAGTTGAACTCTTCCCCTTTAAAAATCTGAGTTCTTTTGCAACGTCATTTTGCAGGTCTGAAAATTAATTTTTTCGATATCTAACAAAGCATTTTGGTAAATCAAGTCTTTCCCTTTCAGGTGGAGGCCGTAGAATCATTGTATTTTGATTTCTCTGGACGTGGTGGGGTTGCAAAAAAAAAGGTCTCTGGGATAAATTAATGCAATTTTGCAAAAACTATTTGACGAATCGATTTGAAATTTTTACCAGATATTAAGCACTATGAGAGTCAACTATTTACGCAAGGACAAAACAGTAGATTGTTTTTTACAGAAGATATTGTTTATTGAATAAAATTCCGCATTTTGCAATTATCTTAGCAACAATTAACTATATCGACATTTAACAACCGCCATTTTAAAGCTTTTTTAATTTCCTACAAGGTGATTCATTTGATTTATCTGCAAGATATTTTACTTTTTACTGGCAGGTGAAACAGTGTGAAAAAACACGTTTTTTCCATTTTTTTGCATTAAAATGGCTGTAAATAAACATATGCAGAAAATCGACCGCAGATTTTATATAGGTTTCATTTATTGACACCTATACTACCTAAAAATCGTGGTCTCTGCCTGGATGAGTCACAGTCCCGAACATGGTACTTTTTTTTACTCATTTCCCTGGACTATATATCGGAAGCTGCTGTTTTGAATATAACTATTTAGTAGTTCATTTTTAAAAACCTCCGATCAATGTATTTAATCGTACCAGTTTCATATGACCGAATCAAAATGAGGCCGAAATCATATTCGGCTACCATAACTGTCTGCGCATTTTCAATTTTATTTCAATCGGACAATTTCTAGAGAAGTTCAACATGACGAATTCAAGATGGCGACCAATCATCAAAATCTAATATGGCCTAAAACCTTATCGACAAAATACTCTTTCAAATATAAAAAAGGTCATCAAAATCGGATCACCCGTTGAAGAGATATTCAGCCACAGACAGACAGACAGACAAACAGACAAACATACGCGTCAAACTTTTGGTTATTTTTTGGTGGTGCGTTAATTTCTTGGAGAAGTGTATATTCATTGCGTTGTTCCTATCCGATATAAAACTTATAGTTGGAACCGAATCCTTCACCATTTCTTAGAATGCAATGTATGAGCGAATACACCCCAAGTAGCACAGAATTCTTTAAGATATCTTTCAGAAGTTCTATTTACTGCCCGCGAAGATATCTTGTATTTATGTACTCTAGAAGTCCTTCTGAAATCAAAATAAGAAATCTTTATATGGGCTCAACTTTTATGCACTGGGGAAATGTAAACTGGGCATTATATAGGAATTTCAACATTTGTTAACCCACAGACATCTACTAGAAGTTCTAAAAGGGAATTAACATACAGCCCAATTTTCTAAGTATTATAGAAATCAAATAAAGTATTAAAAGGGAAATAGTATTATTATCCTTAACAGAATACTTGTAGACATCTTCTAGAAGTTCTAAAAGGGAATTACCATACAGCTCAATTTTCTATGTATTACAGAGATCAAATAAAGTATTAAAATGGAAATATTATTATTATCGCTAATAGAACACCTATAGAAATCGCAAGAAATTCTTTTAATGCATAAAATTTGTTTGCTTACCACATAGTTTGTTACAGAAATTATTCCTAGATGACGCCACGTACTGTGACGTTTACTTTATCACGATGGAAGATACCACAAAAATGTTTACCTAGCTAACTTAAAAAAATGTACTAAAAATTCTTGTCCAGATAAATTTTGACCAAACAAAATAAAACGCCAAAAGTAAATAATATTGATATATTAACTCCAATAAGTCGGTAGAGCATATGACAATTTTCAGAGGTAGGAGAAATAAATTATATCTTTTTCAAAGCCAAATAAAACAATACACTTACATACTATCATTCCTTATGATCAGTGTCTCAAACAAAATCAAAAATGATAACTTAGGAAATTTCAAATATCTTACAAAACAATCTTAAATTAGTTATTAGTGCACTAATAGGTCGGCCGACTCGAAATGGTTAATCATTAATATTTTCATGGAACTTTACTACTAAAAATGTTACAAAAAAAAACCGCTGCCCAAGGAATCACTACTTTCACATCCAGATTCTCTACAACCGCCATTTTAAAGCTTTTTTAATTTCCTACAAGGTGATTCATTTGATTTATCTGCAAGATATTTTACTTTTTACTGGCAGGTGAAACAGTGTGAAAAAACACGTTTTTTCCATTTTTTTGCATTAAAATGGCTGTAAATAAACATATGCAGAAAATCGACCGCAGATTTTATATAGGTTTCATTTATTGACACCTATACTACCTAAAAATCGTGGTCTCTGCCTGGATGAGTCACAGTCCCGAACATGGTACTTTTTTTTACTCATTTCCCTGGACTATATATCGGAAGCTGCTGTTTTGAATATAACTATTTAGTAGTTCATTTTTAAAAACCTCCGATCAATGTATTTAATCGTACCAGTTTCATATGACCGAATCAAAATGAGGCCGAAATCATATTCGGCTACCATAACTGTCTGCGCATTTTCAATTTTATTTCAATCGGACAATTTCTAGAGAAGTTCAACATGACGAATTCAAGATGGCGACCAATCATCAAAATCTAATATGGCTTAAAACCTTATCGACAAAATACTCTTTCAAATATAAAAAAGGTCATCAAAATCGGATCACCCGTTGAAGAGATATGAAGCCACAGACAGACAGACAGACAGACAAACAGACAAACATACGCGTCAAACTTTTGGTTATTTTTTGGTGGTGCGTTAATTTCTTGGAGAAGTGTATATTCATTGCGTCGTTCCTATCCGATATAAAACTTATAGTTGGAACCGAATCCTTCACCATTTCTTAGAATGCATGTATGAGCGAATACACCCCAAGTAGCACAGAATTCTTTAAGATATCTTTCAGAAGTTCTATTTACTGCCCGCGAAGATATCTTGTATTTATGTACTCTAGAAGTCCTTCTGAAATCAAAATAAGAAATCTTTATATGTGCTCAACTTTTATGCACTGGGGAAATGTAAACTGGGCATTATATAGGAATTTCAACATTTGTTAACCCACAGACATCTACTAGAAGTTCTAAAAGGGAATTAACATACAGCCCAATTTTCTAAGTATTATAGAAATCAAATAAAGTATTAAAAGGGAAATAGTATTATTATCCTTAACAGAATACTTGTAGACATCTTCTAGAAGTTCTAAAAGGGAATTACCATACAGCTCAATTTTCTATGTATTACAGAGATCAAATAAAGTATTAAAATGGAAATATTATTATTATCGCTAATAGAACACCTATAGAAATCGCAAGAAATTCTTTTAATGCATAAAATTTGTTTGCTTACCACGTAGTTTGTTACAGAAATTATTCCTAGATGACGCCACGTACTGTGACGTTTACTTTATCACGATGGAAGATACCACAAAAATGTTTACCTAGCTAACTTAAAAAAATGTACTAAAAATTCTTGTCCAGATAAATTTTGACCAAACAAAATAAAACGCCAAAAGTAAATAATATTGATATATTAACTCCAATAAGTCGGTAGAGCATATGACAATTTTCAGAGGTAGGAGAAATAAATTATATCGTTTTCAAAGCCAAATAAAACAATACACTTACATACTATCATTCCTTATGATCAGTGTCTCAAACAAAATCAAAAATGATAACTTAGGAAATTTCAAATATCTTACAAAACAATCTTAAATTAGTTATTAGTGCACTAATAGGTCGGCCGACTCGAAATGGTTAATCATTAATATTTTCATGGAACTTTACTACTAAAAATGTTACAAAAAAAAACCGCTGCCCAAGGAATCACTACTTTCACATCCAGATTCTCTATCCAAGTCACTCACAACGAAAAAACTTTGTATGTGAAAATAATTGTTTATGGAACTTTAATAATATAATATTTGAAGTCCGCTTTCTGGTTCCTGTACATACACTAAATCACAATTTTTTTTCATCCCCTTTAATAAGGGGGTGAGGGTGGTAATGGAGGTGGCTAATGCCAAAATTTTTTTTGAGACCTCAGTTTCTCTTGTGTATACTAAATACCAATTTTATGGACTCTTACATGCTTGATTAACCTATTTACCCCAAATTTACCCCAATTTACCCCCCAACCCTTCGACGGAACAAGATGAAAATATAATCTAGTTCTAGATCTCGTTAAAGTACATATGTGTACCAAATTTCAAGTCAATATCTTAAACGGTTCCAGGGTAAACGTGCGCACAAAAAAAAGTTAGACAGACAGAAATTTTTTTTCGCTCGAACTTAAAATCTCGACGTTTCATGACATTTTAAGCCTATTTGGACAATAAAATTTTTTTTAAATTTTTTTGTCGTTACTACACTTCCACTGGACGTGGAAGTAATATATAAAATTACTCTCAAAAGGTTGGTAAAACGTTAACTCAAAAATGATGTGCAAGATATGCACGTACTCAACATAAAATCATTTAACGTTAACATTGTTAATAATTACAGTCTAATTGACCCACTTAATTACTTCCACGTCCAGTGGAAGTATAGTAACGACAAAAAAATTTTTAAAAATTTTTATTGCTCAAATAGGCTTAAAATGTCATGAAACGTAGAGATTTTAAGTTTGAGCGAAAAAAAAATTTCTGTCTGTCGGTCTGTCTGTCTGTAACTTTGTTTTGTGCGCACGTTTACTCTGGAACCGTTTGAGATATTGACTTGAAATTTGGTACACATATGTACTTTAACGAGATCTAGAACTGGATTATATTTTCATCTTGTTCCGTCGAAGGGTTGGGGGGTAAATTGGGGTAAATTTGGGGTAAATGGGTAAGTCAAGCAGGTAAGAGTCCATGAAACTGGTATTTAGTATATACAAGAGAAGCTGAGGTCTCAAAAAAATTTTTGGCATTAGCCACCCCCATTACCACCCCCACCTCCTTATTAAAGGGGATGAAAAAAAAATGTGATTTAGTGCATGTACAGGAACCAGAAACCTCAAAATATTTTTTTACTTCATCCACCCCCCACTACCACCCCCCCCTATCACCACCCCCACCCCACTACCGATGTGGGGTATCGTTTTATGGGTTTTTGGGGTAGAGGATTTCAAATATTATATTATTAAAGTTCCATAAACAATTATTTTCACATACAAAGTTTTTTCGTTGTGAGTGACTTGGATAGAGAATCTGGATGTGGAAGTAGTGATTCCTTGGGCAGCGGTTTTTATTAAGTAACTACAAATGACTTCTTAGAAGTTCGTCAAAAAGGTTTGGCTATACAAAAACATAGTATAGGAACCAAGATGTGAACTAAAATTATTACAATCAAAATTGTCAAGCTGAATTTCAATTCGCGTTCACTGAACGTTAAAAATTCTACAACGCGCGACACACCGCACTTTTCTAAATTCACCGGTGGACGCACCGGGTAGACAAAATACGAAGCTGATTGGCTATGCTTTTCAAAATAGCCAATCAAATAATGTTATTGCTTATCGGTGCGATCCACCGGTGAATTTAGAAATCTGCCCACACTAGCACTTTGTAGATGGCTTCTGGATAAATTGCAGGACAGATTGAAGTAGCCGAAGACAACAGATTTAAGATGTACTTACGGTTGATCATCCACTAAGATTAGTACCACCCCGTACAACTATTTATACTTATCGGCACTCCTAGGCAGCATAAAAGATAACTTTTATTACCTTATTCCCAAAAATAGAACTTTCCATTAATTCTTGATATTTAATTTGCCTTTGCCTAGGCCAGATTTACTCACTATTTTCTCAGAGAACTAGCACTAACTACTTGTGCCATTCCAAATTCACTTATTACTCGAATCTAACCAAACAGTATGGTTCTAAAGTATAATTCAACAATTTAAGTGACCGGCAAACGCCGGTCACCTAACTTCTCTCTCCGCCGTCCGCCTCCGGAATCTAAAATGGTCGCCTTTCTCCTCAATATTTATCCAGTTCCCCCGTAAGGTGACCAAGCAAGAGACGCGCTTTCGCGTGACCAATCAAATTCAAATTCTCATATCAGAACACAAAGAAAGCAGGTTGCCTGCTTACTGGTAGCCGGCTTTGTCTATGTACGGGAACGTTTAAAAGCGTACTTATTTATTGGCGCTTATAGGCGCTGACTACCAGTAAGCAGGCAACCTGCTTTCTTTGTGTTTGCTTATAGGTGCTGACTACCAGTAAGCAGGCAACCTGCTTTCTTTGTGTTTTTACCCTAAGGGTATAAACACAAAGAAAGCAGGTTGCCTGCTTACTGGTAGTCAGCGCCTATAAGCGCCAATAATTAAGTACGCTTTTAAAAGGGTAAGAACACAAAGAAAGCAGGTTGCCCGCTTACTGGTAGTCGGCTTTGTCTATGTACGGGAATGTTTAAAAGCGTACTTAATTATTGGCGCTTATAGGCGCTGACTACTAGTAAGCAGGCAACCTGCTTTCTTTGTGTTTATACCCTAAGGGTAAAAACACAAAGAAAGCAGGCAACCTGCTTACTGGTAGTCAGCGCCTATAAGCGCCAATAATTAAGTACGCTTTTAAACGTTCCCGTACATAGATAAAGCCGGCTACCAGTAAGCAGGCAACCTGCTTTCTTTGTGTTCTTACCGTTTTAAAAGCGTACTTAATTATTGGCGCTTATAGGCGCTGACTACCAGTAAGCAGGTTGCCTGCTTTCTTTGTGTTTTTACCCTAACGTCTTTATCTTACCTAAGGGTAAAAACACAAAGAAAGCAGGCAACCTGCTTACTGGTAGTCAGCGCCTATAAGCGCCAATAATTAAGTACGCTTTTAAAAGGGTAAGAACACAAAGAAAGCAGGTTGCCTGCTTACTGGTAGCCGGCTTTGTCTATGTACGGGAACGTTTAAAAGCGTACTTAATTATTGGCGCTTATAGGCGCTGACTACCAGTAAGCAGGTTGCCTGCTTTCTTTGTGTTTTTACCCTAACGCGGTAACCAAATTCCGGAAGGAGCCAGGGCTGGCTTCAGGCGTAAGACTAAAGTAGCGGTAAGAAGTATCAATAATAAACTGACTATAAAAGACAATTTCTGGTACAATATACTAATTTAATTAATAGTAATAGACCCTGAAAAATGAGCACGTTACAGTACAAACCACTGACGATAATCAGTCATGCATTATCTTATACTCAAGATATTTATAGAACATTAATAACATTACTGCAATGTTCAAATTCTCTCGGGGATCATCGATTTATTTGGATGAATCTTATAACGATCTCTAATCTTTGGTTTGGTTTGGGACTGATGTCTCTCACTGAGACTGAGATTTTGATTAACCAGGCGCGGATTTATGGGGGGGGGGGGGGGGTAACGGGGTAATTACCCCCCCAAGATTCTGTAAATCATCAACTTTTGTTTTAAAATGTTATGATTTTTGTTAATTTTGGGAAGAAAAAAAATTTTAACAGGGTAATTACCTCCCCCCAAGAAACTTTCATTTTAAAATTTTATTTTTTAGGATGAAAATTTTTTTTTGGATTTTTGCCCCCCGCTCTTCAAAAAAATTTTGGGTTCAGTGTTACCCCCCCCCCCCCCCAAGCTCAAGGTCCAGATGCGCCCTTGTGATTAACCAACATTTCACCAGCTGCCGCTGGCAATTCTATAAGAAGTGTGTGTTGGTACATCTAATAGAAATCCTATAAAGATGTTTTCAGTACCGTTTATATTGGTAAGCGATAAAATACCCGAAAGATTACTACAGGAATTAAATCTGTTTGCAGGATCGATGCGGTACATGTAACAGAAATCCTATAAAGATGTCCTCGGGACCATTTATATTGGCAAGCGATAATATATCTTAAATATTACTATGGGAATTCTATAGGTATGCAAAAGGCTGCTCACAGGATTCTATACTAATAGCTTTTTTCGATTACCATGGGAAGTACTATTTAATACTGATATGCTGACATTTGCCCATCTTAGGGAACTCTTACAGGCTCTAGAAGATATTTACTAATTCCTAAATTTTTATCCTCGGGATATCTTGAGGAATTAATTGTGTTACTTGGGACTATACGATCAAATTATAGTGTTATAAAACTAAAAAATTTTCTCCGCCATCTTGGGGCGTCCGCGATATTGAATTTAGTGTGACGTCATTTTATTTTCGTATTCTTCTCATTTGATACCCATATCATGGGGGTGCATAAAAAATAACTGGTCGGCCATATTGGATTTGGAATGACGTCACTTAGCTAACCATGCATTGTCATCCAAACTAAACGTGTATGCAAAATTTCAGCTCAATCAGTTGGGCTTAACTGTTTTAAAATTCAGTTGCAAGATTTGACCCACAAGAACAAGGCAAGTTAAATAAAAGCTTGTAATCAAGATGACGACCAAACATCAAAATTTAATATGGCAAAAACCTTCTCGACAAAATACTCTTTCAAATAAAAAAAAAAAAGTTCATCAAAGTCGGATCACCCGTTGAAGAGATATGAAGCCACAGACAGACAGACAGACAGACAGACCTACAAACATACGCGTCAAACTTAAAAAAGAGGGCAGACAGTGGAAGAACGCGAGTTGGGGACCTAAATTGTGGAGCAGCACGTGCGTATGGCACTGCGCGCGGTCATCGGGCGGACGTGCCGCTACACTCTTGTTAGCCCTATATAATTACTGTCTACTCTTTTTTTTACGAACTATAGTATTTTATTGCTTGATCTGATATTTTTTTATGGTGTTACTACTTATTATTGTATTTTAAAATTTTGATGCGTCGCGTCGATAGAAGTTGGACTCAACAACAATAATTACATATATTATTACTAATGTGTTTTTATTTATCCTAATTATAGTAGAGTCGAATTGATTTAATTTAATTTTTTTCATCGACAACATTCCACCTGAAATTTTATTGATGATTCTTATGTATTATTACCTCTTGATTATGAAAAAAAAATACTTCCGCCCAAAAATTCCCTTGTGCGTCAAAAGTTATATGCACTTTTTTACACGCTTTCACGGATTTTCATCTTATCTGCTTAATATATCTTGTACTAGTAATCGGATGGGAATTTTAAAAATACTGGCTTATTTGAAATAAAATTCTTAAAAAATATAGACCTGTCCGATATGTATTGGTTAATCCGCCATCTTGGAAAAAATACACAAAAAATGGCGAAAAAATCAAAATTGAATATCTTTTCTATAAGGAGTAAATTCACCAAAGCTGACAAAAATAAAACTCATCTATGGTTAAATATAATGCACCAATTCCGGACGCCGTATGTCAAAAAAAACGATCAAAGATGGCGGACGAAATAAAATTTTTAATTTTTCGTCAATAATCAAGGAGGCATTGTACGTCACTTTTTTTCGATTGCACGCATTTTATGTACTTTTAGAGGATAGAGTTCTTTTTTTTTAAATTTCAATAAAGTGCATTTTTTTATTTTCTAAAATTCATTTTCTTTAACTTTCTTTATTTTTCGCCCAATTTTTATAGATATCATGAAAGAACTTTTCAAAATCTATCATTTTAAGAAATATATTTAAAAAATGAAATTGGGGAAAACTTCTTTCATCATAAATTTAATAGACACGTAAATAATTTGATTATTATTATTATTATATTAATAATGTTTACCGAAAAATAATGCAAATCAATTCACTTTCAGTTAAAGCATATGGTATCATCTATCTTTAATATTATAATATGGATGCAAATTAGATAATTATTTTTTCAACTAACTTGAAACAAAGAACGTACAATTTTAGGGAGGCAGACTATACCGGGTGTAAACGAATAGTGGGCCAACCCTGTATATTAATATAAACTATTAACACAAATATACAGGGTTGATCAAAATTTAATTGAAGTTAGATATAAATCATAAATTTCTTAAGAAAAATTGTCATTCCTGCTGGTAACGATTACACATTACGGAACTTTTGGTACCGTTTAACCCCTACTAAATAGAGCTCTCTGAATATCCGGGTGGCCCATATCATAATGTTTAAAACAAATGAGTCATTTTGAAAAATGTGATTTTAATGAGTTTACAGTACCCTGTATGGTGTATTATTGGACATATTGACGTTTTCGTATTTTTTATATGAATTACATTGAAACAAAAATAATTTTAACATATACGCAGCCATCTAGATTATTGACAACTAAAATTCGAATTATTTTTCGTGCAACACTGTATAAATTGTTCAAAATAGTATAAATGTATCCAAAAATGTGATCTTTATTTCAATAATGTAAAAACATACAGGGTGGTCCATTTAGAAAAGACAATTGGGGCCATTTCCGGTGAAACCGGAAGTAATAAATATGGCGAATAGGTCTCAAAAAGTTGAAAATCTTACCTAATTTCATCATACAAAATTTCATCCCGATATCTTTAAAAACAAGGAAGTTACAGGGGTGGCCCACTATTCGTTTACACCCGTTATATTTCTATAATTCTTTGCTTGAGTTAGAATGGCCAATCTTAATAGAAATTAATGGGATTGAATTACCTAGAAGTTACCCAAAAGAGAAATAAGTTATAGCTAGTTATGTGGTAGATTTAATATTATCAACCTAGATCTAATAAAAATTTGTGTTGAAAGTTTTTACATAATATGATTGCTCAAAATTACTTTGTAATATTTTATTTTAATGTATGTACCTAAAATTAACATACTACTATTACTACTCTAGTCATGCCTGCTTGTTGCTGATTATTGATCATTTATTCATATACAGGGTGTCCCGAAACTCCCGCCTTCCCCTTTAAGTGCTAATTCTCCATGCAAAAATAGTAAGAAAAGTTCCTATAAACATGTGTCCGGAATGCTTCCTAAGGGAGTTACGGCCCTCTAAGAATGGCGCATAAATAGGTGTTTTTACTAATTATCTCGGAAATGATTTGGGACAACTTTATGAAACTTGGTTAACTATTTCCGATTATTAAAGGTTATTGTTTTACAGTATTAGCCAAAATTAATTTTATCCAGGGGCGGAAAAACGAGGGGTCGGTGTTCTTTGTTTCTACATATTAATTTTTCCATTTGATATTTTTAGTATTTTAATCCCTGATTATGATTCCCTGGTTAATTCTGCATAAAAAATGGCCTCTTTACAGTTAGCCATATGGCAAGCTGTTTTCGAGTAAAAGCGGTCTAAACGAAATATTGCGTATTCGTTTGCTAAATGCGCATTATTTATTTTTCAAAGTAGGCAGGGAATCATAATCAGGGATTAAAATACTAAAAATGTCAAATGGAAAAATTAATATGTAGAAACAAAGAACACCGACCCCTCGTTTCTCCGCCCATGGATAAAATTAATTTTGGCTAATACTGTAAAACAATAACCTTTAATAATCGAAAATAGTTAACCAAGTTTCATAAAGTTGTCCCAAATCATTTC
This sequence comes from Rutpela maculata, assembly GCA_936432065.2. Taxonomy (NCBI): domain Eukaryota; kingdom Metazoa; phylum Arthropoda; class Insecta; order Coleoptera; family Cerambycidae; genus Rutpela; species Rutpela maculata. The sequence goes on from OW386286.2 coordinate 92,174,542, forward strand.
CGAGATTATTAGTAAAAACACCTATTTTTGCGCCATCCTTAGAGGGTCGTAGCTCTCTTAGGAAACATTTCCGGACACATGTTTATAGGAACTTTTCTTAGTATTTTTGCATGGAGAATTAGCACCTAAAGGGGAAGGCGGGAGTTTCGGGACACCCTGTATATTATTATTACTACCATGCGTATGCTTAATAAATTTTCTTTTCAAATTAATGAAGTATCATTTTGTATTAAATTATCGAAGTTATACGAGACTCTCTATAGTATATTTCATCTTGTTTCGATGAAAATTGGGTGAAAAAAAGGAGGGTCAAAGAAAATGCATTTTTGAAAATTGTAAAAATGCACTTTTTTTGAAAATAAAAAAAAAATGAACTCTATCCTCTAAAAGGACATAAAATAACGTACAATCGACAACAAAGAAAGTGACGTACAATGCCTCCTTGATAATTGACAAATAATTTAAAATATTATTTCGTCCGCCACTTTGACCGTTCTATTTGACATACGGCATCCGGAATCGGTGCATTATATTTGACCATAAATGAGTTTTATTTTTGCCAACTTTGGTGAACTTACTCCTTCTTATAGAAATGACTCAATTTTGATTTTTTCGAATATTTTTGATGTTTTCTTTTTTTTTTCCAAGACGACGGATTGACCAATACATATCGGATAGGTCTATACTTTTTAAGAATTTTATTTCAAATACGCCAGTATTTTTAAAATTCCCACTCGATTACTACAACAAGATAAGACGACAATCCGTGAAAGCACGTCAAGAAGTGGATATAACTTTTAACGCACAGGAAATTTCTGGGCGGAAATATTTTTTTCGTAATCAGGAGGTCATAATAGATAAGAATCAACAATAAAATTTCAGGTGGCATGTTGTCGCCGAGAGAAATCAATTCAACTGCACTATTAACTACAAACTTATTAATACAGTTTTTTAACAATTAATTAAATAAACTAGAAAAAAACACTCGATCCATCACTGGTTGAGTGTGCAGCTACGTTTGTTTAGGCTAAGCTACAACTTGAGCTGCATTTAGTCTAATCTGCCACAGGATCCTTACAAACAAAATATGGCTTAAATAAAACATTTGTAAGATGCAACTGCAACATTTCTGACACATGTACAGATGAAGGCACCATACCACTTTCTATAGCCTCAAAAGATGGAAACAAGAATGGATATTTAGTTTTAGGAACACAACGGCTATTATCCCTCAGCGCACTTCTGGGTGACCATCCATGTTTAGAAATACTCTGAGCGAGTTTTTCTTTGATTAACAAATTCCCAATATCTGTTATTGTGGAAGGCAGTTCCACATCTCCTATGTTAATATAAATTATTTTACGTGAAGTATCTGTACATTCTAGTGTACATAATAAGATTTTTCCTGAAACTAACTCATTGAATCTTTTCACGACATTGTTATCCCAAATAGGTTTGTGATATGGCTGCACATGACTCAAGGAAGCTCTTACAGCCAACTGGGGCACATCGTACATTTTTTCATGGAGGTAGTAAATGTTATTCAAAACTCACTGTAGCCATGCGACCAATATCAAACAGAAACACCCAAGCTTTTTCTCAACACTTGTACTTTGAGGTATGTTGGCAATGAGGCCTCTGCAAAAGGAATTGCCTGTATATACTGCACAATATCTACTTTTACAGACAGTATGCATTTTGTACTGATTTCCATTTTTTGTATAAAAATCCATTAGAAATCTCTGCAAAATATCTAGTTCTTGTTCCTTCATTATTATCCAAAATTTTGAGGGGTCATAGACATGACCTATACGCATTCGGTAAGTTTTGCCAATCGTCCACACTTCTCTGTCATAATAAGAAGGTATTTGATACTTCGTTTGATCAAAGTGGGCAAAAATGTAATTGAAAGTGATTTCTCGGAGTCTTGCATTCATTTGCAGTTATTTTCTGTAAAAATCAACACAAGTGTTATCTGGATAATTTTTGCATTTCACATCATTCATCAATTCAATTTAGCATAAATGAAAATAGTCTAAGCGTTGATTATGTGAAACCCCCGTGATAAGATAGAAACATGAATTTCACTTTAAACCGAAGCTCGTTCGCAGCCATATATGGAACACCCATGGTTGGCTGACATTTTTGCCCGAGTCTGGATGCCATTCAATGGAGGCCGATTTCTGCTACCTAAAAAGGTTGGGACCCCCCCACCCATGCCAACCCTTTGGGAATGCGTTTTCCTAAAACAGTTGACATCCGTTAATGTTTAGAAAGTTCAAACAAGTGCCAAATGAAAGGTTACTATTTTTTTAAATAAGAGTTTTACTTGAAAAATACGCGTTGGTAGCCAACATTATTTTGACAATTTGAAGCTAATAGCCTTCTTATTCGCTCTTGGATCATAATTTGTAGGTAAAAATGTTAATATTATCATTATCTACGAATATATTCAAAAATGCAAACAAAAATTTTTTTGTTTCGCTGCTAAAATAAGTCTCGTAGGATGACTATAGGTCTATATAGAGCGGGAGCTAGATGGCTTTTTTGGCACGTCATCATTTTATGAACTTTGAGATATTTTAATGGTTTAATGGATGATAACGATTCATAAAATTGACTTCTGGCGGGGCACCTCCTGTCAGGTACGCCACAAACACTGTCTAGAAATCAATGAAATTATGCCGTCGTTACAAGGCTCATTTTTTTTGTGTGTACGCATTTTATGTTTAAAATGAATAAAATAAGATCGCCAGAAAGTGTGGGCCGTCGGGAGGCGCAGCCAGAAATGTCAAAGTTGTAGAAAAACGGGGTTATATCAAATGATCGTTACAAACTTTTTTTAGGCTGAGCATGTTTATTTAAATGTTTTGAACACAGAAAAAAATTCCCAGAAAGAAACTCCTGTCAGTAAGGCTAGCCAGAAAGAAAATGTTTTTTCGTAATTTCACCTCAGAATTCTAAACCCATCGTTACAAGTTCTGGCTCCTTTTTAAAACGTAAATATAAGCTCCTTTAACAATAAAATAGCCTCCCCAGAAAGTTCTAAGTGTCAACCAAAGTATCATAGTCTCTTAAATACACAGGAACTTAACACTTTCGGCTAACTTGACTTCCTACCGTGCCTCAGATGTATTGTATCATTATTACAAGGTCATTTCTATATTTAAGAAGTAATTATAAGTCTCTTGAATAAGAAAGTATGCATCTTAAGACCAAATTCCCGTCAGGAAAATTTCTACACTTATTTAAAAACGAAGAAATGAACGATTTTGTGCGAAATTAACGTTACCGTCGCGTTTCGGAGGTTATAAGTCATTGTTAAAACTTTTGTCATTTTCTTGGTACCTTAATACAAGTCTCATTAACAAAAAAATATGCTCTACAGAACAAAATAACCATCAAACAAGTTTTTACGCTAAAATATAAAGACCACATCCTGCTCATTTCAGTCAATTCCCAGCTTCTGTTAGATCTCGGGGTTTAGATATCACTGATAGATGTTCCGTCACTCACTTGTCACGTTGACAAAACTCCCCTTAACAAATGAATATGCTCCCCAGAACAAGGTGATCGTCAAACAATTTTTCACGGGCATATAAAAGGCAGTGTATCCTTCCCATTTCACCCAAATAAATGCGATCTCCAGCTTCCGTAGTATCTCAGACTTCGGATATCATTGTTAAACGTTTTGTCTCTCTTTCGTTATGTTAATAAAAGTCACTTTAACAAAAAAATATACTCCCCAGAACGAGATATCCGTCAAACAAATTTTTATCCCCAGGTAAAAGGTAATGCATCCCATTCAAATCAGCCAAATGTTATTTCGAGTTTCTCTTGTATGTTAGAGTCCAGATATCATTATTAAATGTTCTGGCTCTTCTTTGCTACCTTGATAAAACTCCTTTTAACAAACAGAAATACTCGCCAGAATTATGTGATAGTTAAGCAAATTTTCACGTGCACATAAATGTCACTATATTCTTCCCCTTTCACCCAAATTAATATGATTTCCAGCTTCCGTGGTATCTCAGACTTCGAATATCATTGTTAAACGTTTTGTCTCTCTTTCGTTATGTTGCTAAAAGCCCTTTTAACAAAAAAATATACTCCCCAGAACGAGATGTCCGCCAAACAAATTTTTACCCGCAGGTAAAAGGTAACGCATCCCGTTCAAATCAGCCGAATTAATGTTATTTCGAGCTTCTCTTGTATATCAGAGTTTAGATATTATTATTAAATGTTTTGTATCTTCTTTGTTACCTTGATAAAATCTCTTTTAATAAACAGAAATACTCGCCAGAATGACGTGATCGTTAAGCAAATGTTCACGTACACATAAGAGAGGCACTGTATCCTTCCCATTTCACCCAAATTAATAAAATTTCCAGCTTCAGTGGTATCTCAGACTGCAGATATCATTATTAAACGTTCTGTCTCTCTTTTGTTACGTTGATAAAAGTTCCTTTAACAGACAGACATACTCACCAGAACGAGGTATCCGTCAGGCAAATTTTTACGCACAGTTAAAAGATAACCCACCAGGATACTTAAAAAGAGAACATTTTTTTGATAATGATAACTAAGTGTTTTAATAAAGTGAAATAATATAAATCATATTAAATTAGCCACGAATTGCAAAATTCTGTATTTTTCTACTCTTAAAGATTTGTTTGACTGTATCCCCGTTCTGGTGAGGAAGTCTGTTTGTTAGTTTTTTATCAGCATAAGATAGAAGGGGCAGAACATTTACAAGTGACATTCGAAGTCTGAGATACAACGAAAGCTCGCAATCATATTGATATAGCTGAAATGGGTAAATGGGCAGAATGCGTTATCTTTTAACTATGCGTAAGAAATTTGCCTGACGGATCTTCATTCTGGTGAGTATGTCTGTCTGTTAAATGAACTTTTATCAACGTAACAAAAGAGAAACAGAAAGTTTAATAATGATATCTGCAGTCTGAGATACCACTGAAGCTGGAAATTGTATTAATTTGGGTGAAATAGGAAGGATACAGTGCCTCTCTTATATGTACGTGCAAATTTGCTTAACGATCACGTCATTCTGGCGAGTATTTCTGTTTATTAAAAGAAGTTTTATCAAAGTAACAAAGAAGATGCAGAACATTTAATAATGATATTTGGACTCTGATATACAAGAGAAGCTCGAAATAACATTAATTCGGCTGATTTGAACGGGATGCGTTACCTTTTACCTGCGAGTAAAAATTTGTTTGACGGATATCTTATTCTGGGGAGTATATTTTTTTGTTAAAGGGACTTTTATTAATATAACGAAAGAGAGACAGAACGTTTAACAATGATATCCGAAGTCTGAGATGCTACGGAAGCTGGAGATCGCATTCATTTGGGTGAAATGGGAAGGATACAGTGCCTTTTATATGCCCGTGAAAAATTGTTTGATGGTCACCTTGTTCTGGGGAGTATATTTATTTGTTAAGGGAGTTTTGTCAACGTGACAAGTGAGTGACAGAACATCTATCAGTGACATCTAAACCCTGAGATATAACGGAAACTGGAAATTGACTGAAATGAGCAGGATGCGGTCCTTACATCTTAGCGTAAAAACTTGTCATTTTGTTCTGTAGAGCATATTTTTTTGTTAATGAGACTTGTATTAAGGTACCAAGAAAATGACAAAACTTTTAACAATGACTTATAACCTCCGAAACGCGACGGTAACATTAATTTCACGCAAAATCGTCCATTTCTTCGTTTTTAAATACGTGTAGAAATTTTTCTGACGGGAATTTGGTCTTAAGATGCGTTCTCTCTTATTCAAGAGACTTATAATTACTTCTTAAATATAAAAATGACTTTGTAATAATGATACAATACATCTGAGGCACGGTGGGAAGTCAAAAGTGTTAAATTCCTGTGTATTTAAGAGACTATGGTACTTTTGTTGACACTTAGAACTTTCTGGGGAGGCCATTTTATCGTTAAAAGAGCTTATATTTACGTTTTAAAAAAGAGCCAGAACTTGTAGCGATGGGTTTAGAGTTCTGAGGTGAAATATGCAAAATAAAATCCAATTTTCTTTAAAAATTCTAAACATTTTTTTTCTGGCTAGCCTTACTGACAGGAGTTTCTTTTTGAGATTTTTTTTCTGCGTTCAAAACATTTAAATAAACATGTTCAGCCTAAAAAAAAAGCTTGTAACGATCACTTGATATAACTCCGTTTTTTTACAACTTTGACTTTTCTGGCTACGCCTCCTGACGTCTCACACTTTCTGGCGATCTTATTTTATTCACTTTAAACATAAAATGCGTACACACAAAAAAAATGGGCCTTGTAACAATGGCATAATTTCACTGATTTTTATATCTTGAACCATGGCCAACTCGACGGGCTGCCATATGCCAGAAGTCCATTTTGTCATTATTTAAGTTCGATATAATTAATCAACGCATAGAAAATACTTGTAACGATGAGTTTCCGAAAAAGCCACTTAGCTCCCGCACCAATAGTTCTCAATTGCATTCTTATCACCTTTTTTGAATATAGGGCAAATTTTTAGCCTACACCAAATTTGAGGAAATGTTTGGGTTTTAAGAGCTAGATTAAAGATAGTCAGCGGTAACGCGAAGATAATTGCGCAGTCTCTTAATAGAAAAGATGGAGGAATTTCATCAGGATCAGTAGTTAATTTATTTTTAGATATTAATGAATGAAATCGAAAATGTCTGAGACAATTAGTTTACATGATTATCCTTGTAATAAAAATTTATAATTATTGATATCATTAAAACTTATAATTATTATTTAGCATAAGTTGTTAATAAATTATTTACCATAAAAAATTGATGTATTTGTATTATTTAACGTTCCATTCATTTATTTCGCTTTTTGGAGCTTCTGCCATCTTCAAATTAATTTTAAAAAGTTTCATTTTTTACAAATTCTTTATAAACAACCTAGAAAACTATAACAATCATTATTTTCTTAAAATAAATATTTAAAAATTCCGACAATTTCTTTTTTCGTTGAGATTTCAAAAATTTTTTTTTTTTTTAAATTTACGGATTTTCGAAATTACGGTAATTTTCAATGTGTAAACTTTTTAGTTTATGGCATTAGAAATCCAATAAAAAAATCATTCAAATCTATTCACTATAGCTGGGTTCCGAGGTATAAAACTAATTGCACTGGATTAATAAAGTCAGAAAATTGATTTATTCATGTCAAAACTTAACATATATTACAAAACATAATTATTGTCTATGTATGTATCTTAAAACTAGCACAGAAAAAAAAACAGAACCGATTCTAATATTAAAAACTTAATCATTAATAACATTTTTAACAAAATATATGTTAATGCTAAGCAAAACTTTTTGCCATGTTCCGTAGTGTGTGGAGTTGGCGGGGCCAGTCGTGTCTCAATACGATGTCTGAGTTCAATGATGATGAAGCCGACCTAATTTCGTATTTTTTGCTGAGATAATTGGTGATGAAGATGAAAATATTGAAGGAGAAATAGAACAGAGAGACGGAGACGAAGAAGTCAGCAAAGACGAACAATAATCAACAAAATTATAATATAACTTGTAACCCATTGACATCATGTAGAAAAAAACGCGCCTTGAATTCTCCCTCAAAGGTGGTGAGGAAACGAATCCAGCGCAATGCCCGAGTTTTCTCAGCCCTATATCTCAAAAACTATTGGTTCTACGCAAATTTTGTATATAAATTTTTTATGCAGATTTATCTCACGAACAAATTTTATAACAGCCAAAACTAATGTAAAACCGACAATTTACGAGATATTTGAGAAAAACTGATTTTCGTGACCTTTGTCCTTCTGCAACTTTTGTAGCCGTCCAGTTGGCTTTATGGACTTTTGAGAAATTATTTGTGACGCCAAAATAAAGAGAATCTCGTTGGCAAATATTCAGTTGGATTTTTTTAGAGGTTCATGTATAAAATGACTGAGCTATAGAAAAACTGTACAACTCGAGTGGATTATCCATATCGCACTCGAAAAATTGAGCACTCTACCTACGGCGTCGTGCTCAAACTTCTTTTTCGTGCGACATAGATATCACAGCCACTCTTGTTCCACGAACCTATAGTAGAGTAAAATCTGGAAGTAAAGTCGCTTAGTTTTCGAGAAAAAAAAATCGGCGTAGAACCAAACCAGACTTAGTGGGATTCTTTAGTAAGATAATCGTGTACATGAAATCGTTTTTTACGACATTTTTCGGTGGTCGAGAACTTTTTTATTTCGGAAAAACTCAAAAAAATAGATTTTTAATGAAATATGTTTTTTAACGTCTCCACCGCTATATCTCTGAAAATATTTGTGCTATCAAGCTATTTTTCTTTTTAGATTAAAGTAGACACAATAGCGCTTCGAACAACGTCCCACGTGAACCCGATTTATTTTTTTTTAAGTTAGTAAAATAATAGGAAACTCAAACTTGTTATTTTCAGTAGCGTAATTTTAGGCAATCGAGAAAAAAGTTTATTTATGAAAATTTGTATATACATACTGCGTACAAATTGAAGTCAATAGTTGAAAAAAGTTTTTAGGATAAAAATTTTTCATGTCCCGTTCATAGTATTGAGTCAGCGATTTTTTTTAACGGACCAAAGTCATATTCTTGCGCGCTCGGCTGTAGCAAGCCTGCCGACTGCAACGATCTGATGATCCCGGTCGGGGTGTATATAGTAGTTTAACTTATATCAATAGGTACAAAACCAGTAGTGATCAAAAGCATCTAGGGGATCAATATTATTGTTCAATATTTCATATATTGTAAAGTAGTATTGATCATATGTTGTTAATATTAAGAAATTGTATAATAAATATTAAATAGTCTCCTTTTAATAATAAAAAGACAGGTGGTAGTAGTACAGTACCTAGAGGTAAAAAATATGCAAAACTTCGAAGTAATGTCATATTGAACGGATTTCGTTCATTTTTGGCAGTATAATAGTAAATGTTTCACAGAAAAGTTTCTATATTGAGCGGGGGCTTGTTAATTTATTTATATTTTTTAAGTGCCACCCCCTTTGAGGGGGTGGCAAAAATATATGAAGTACAATCATATTTTAAGAAGAAAAGGTTCTATGCAATTTTTCACATAAATTAATAGTTTTTAAGTTATAACGACTTCAAAATTGCGATTTTAGCTTAAAAAAAGGTATTTCTAAATGGTTTTCTTCAAGTATCTCAAAAAGTATTACTTTATCGAAAAAATGTTATAGACCAATTACAGAAAGTACAAACTGGGAATTAATTATATTTTTAGTTTATTGATGTAGGATTAATAATTTCGTAAGATAACTATTTAGAGTGAGAGTTAAATATCTCAGAAACTGTGACACCTACGCCAAGGATACTAATAGATACAATAATAGGTTATTAATTAAGCTCTTAACTATTTCTTTATTTGTTTATGTAGCATAAAAAACAAAGAAGTTATGACCGAAGCAATGTCCATCTACACATTATTTTAATAACAACGTCGCCATTTTGTTACTGTAATTAGCCAGTAATTAAAAAAAAATTAATTTCAAACACAGTTTCTCATTAATATACAGTATGACGTAGATGCTCAAATTTTTTGGTTCGTATACAGCACTTGCTTTAGAAAAAAATACAGTTTAAACTATAAAGGTATTTTCGATAAAACGTATTTTTTTTCCTATTCCAAATATCTCAATAAATATTAGTTTTGTTCAAAAATGTGTAGAGACCAAAAATAAGCTCATAAACTAATAATGAATTTCGCTTGTTTATTTATTTACATAGATTTAATAGTTTCGGAGATATGAGTTTACAAATGGCATCCGAACGTTCATAAGACGAAAAAATCGGCAGCTACTGGAAGCGGCTGGAACCTCCCCACCCGGTGAATCTTTGAAGCCGAAAAGAGCACTAAACAATATGAACGATCTCATTTAATTATATTTATTAAGTTGAAATATTTTTTTCGTATTAAATCAGAAAAAAAGTCTTGCGTTCGGTGGGATTTGGACCTAAGAACTTGAGTGTTAAATTTATAGTCTGCACAACATTAATATTTTATTCAATGTTTTTAATACAAATATATGCTTCATCGGATCCTAGCCCGGGGCCAGCCAGATAACCACGGTGAACACCGCCGTGGCGAGTGTGAGGCTGGACGGGGTAGGTCCGGTTTGGCTTGGAGAAAAATAGAAAAGTAGCTCCTGTCTTCTGTAGGCAGGCTTAAAGACTAGGTTAAAATTATAATGTGTCCACATGGACCTAAAATTAATATAAAAAACACAATTCTATAAAAACGTTCGTAAGCAAGAGCACTTAATAATTTTGATTATTGATACGGGAAACAACCTCGGAACAACTAAACGAAAAAACCTGTTCGTTGGTAATGGGATGGATGGCAGGGATGGCAGGGATGGCCATCTTTGGAAAAAACCATATAACTCTTGGTGGACAGCTTCCCTGCCAGATGTAGCCAGGGTAGTGTTCATGGTGGCTCGTTTAAGTTTGAGTTGGTATATTTTGTTTTATCTTTTGGCCTCGATCAATTTTTCACTAAATCGGCCGGGGAAGTGATAGCTGTCAAATTTTTGGTTCCAATGTTTCTCTGGGGAATTTGGTTTTTGAAAAATGTTTAGGTTGGTATCAATGTCTTAAATCGTTTTTAGGTTATGTAGTACTATTTTTAGGTTATATTGCCGGAAGAATTTTCGGCGGGATGCCGGAAGTAGCGGAAATAGTTTTTAAAATATAATGTCACTGTCACTTTTAAAGTTTTATTGGAAAAAACTCACCGAAAGCGTTCCGGTGGGGTTGCTTACACTTGTAGGGCTTGTAAGCGGTTCAGGATGGCCTCTCACACCATCCGTGGGCTTTATAAACGTCGAAAAAACTTGTAATTTCTCGATGCACTTGACACGTCAAAAATACTCAGCATACAGTCTGCACGCTTTAACACATTAGCAGAGAACTTATACCACAAATGGACCCGTAGTATTTTTTGGGAATTTTCCTTTGAGTCCATTTTTTCGAAAATTTGACATTTTTCTGAAGTGATATTACTCCGAAAATTTGACAATTTTCAAACATTTGACATTTTTCTGAAAGGTGACATTTCTTCGAAAATTTGACGTTTTTTCGAAAATTTGACATTTTTCTGAAAAGTGACATTTTCCGAAAATTTGACATTTTCCTGAATTTTTGACATTTTTCTGAAAAGTGACATTTCTCGGAAAATTTGACATTTTTTCGAAAATTTGACATTTTTCTGAAGTGACGTTACTCCGAAAATTTGACAATTTTCAAACATTTGGCATTTTTCTGAAAGGTGACATTTCTTCGAAAATTTGACGTTTTTTCGAAAATTTGACATTTTTCTGAAAAGTGACATTTTTCTGAAAATTTGACATTTCTGAAAAGTGACATTTCCCTGAAAATTTAACATTTTTTCGAAAATTTGACATTTTTCTGAAAGGTGACATTTCTTCGAAAATTTGACGTTTTTTCGAAAATTTGATATTTTCCTGAATTTTTGACATTTTTCTGAAAAGTGACATTTCTCTGAAAATTTGACATTTTTTCGAAAATTTGACATTTTTCTGAAGTGACATTACTCCGAAAATTTGACAATTTTCAAACATTTGGCATTTTTCTGAAAGGTGACATTTATTCGAAAATTTGACGTTTTTTCGAAAATTTGACATTTTTCTGAAAAGTGACATTTTTCTGAAAATTTGACATATTTCTGAAAATTTGACATTTTCTTAAAAATCTGACATTTTTCTGAAAAGTGACATTTCTCCGAAAATTTTACATTTCTTGGAAATTAAAAAAAAAAAATTTCGTGACTCGTCTTGTAGAAATATTTTTTTGATATCATCATCAGTTCGCCTGTTATAAGAATTTTATGCTTTTACGACGTCATCAGAACGTAGGTGTATTTTTAATTCACTCGTATTCCATCCATCTACAATATTTCCACCTACGTTTCAAACTTTAATTGGATGTTTCCAGTTAAGTCGATATCTGCAACAGTTTCTAAGAATTTTTCTTATTTGTGACGTCATGTGACGTAGGTGTATTATTATATTCACTCGTAATCCGTCCGTCTACAATATTTATACCTACGTTTCAAATTTCAGTTCGATATCTTCAACCGTTCCCGAGTTATCAGCCGAAATCTTTGAACACCTCTGTCATTTTTAGAATATCACCCTGTACATTGCACTGCTTTGAGGACAAAACAAGTGAAATTTTTGTTTTTTAATTTTTTTCACGGAAACCAAATCGAAAAAGTGCAAGTGTGATATATCGTTGAAATCGGAATTTTTACTGCTTTTCAATGGTTCAATTACAAATTGTAAGTAATCATAAAATAAACAACTTGTTGTGTCAAAACGGCACTAAACGTAATCCGATCTCAACCAAAACCTTTTCAGATCTTCTGGAGCACTAAAGAAACCCTCATGCAAAGTTTCATCCAAATCCGTTTAGTAGTTTCGCCGCTATCGTGCTAACATACATACACACACACACACACACATACACACACACAGACATTTTTCAAAAACAATTTTTTTGGGTTCCTGGGACCTCAAAACGTAAAGATTTGATGTTATCTCAATTTTCGATTTTGGACTAATTGTAGTAACCTCACACAATTTTATTGTGGGGAGGTTAAAATGCAGTTTAAATGTTAAATATCTCAAAAATTGTGACGCATGCTAAGAAAGGAAATTAAAGACAATTAATTCCGCTTTCAAATTATTTTTTACTCGTTTTGTTACTCTAATTAGCCAATAATTTAAAAAAATTATCTCAAATACAGTTTTTCGTTAAAATGTAGCATTACCTAAATGCTCAAATTCTTTTTTGCTCATTTAAAGCACTTGTTTTAGAAAATAATGCATTTTAAACTTTAAAGGTAATTTCGAAACCCTTGGATACCAAGTATAAACTTAAATATTTCCGAAATTATTAATCCTACATCAATAAACAAAAAATATAATTAATTCCCAGTTTGTAGGGTGCTTTCTGTAATTGGTCTATAACATTTTTTTGGATAAAGTAATACTTTTCGAGATACTCGACGAAAGCCGTTTGAAAATACCTTTTTTAAAAGCTTTTATTTTAAGCTAAAATCGCAATTTTGAAGTCGTTATAACTTAAAAACTATCAATTTATGTGAAAAATTGCATGGAACCTTTTCTTCTTAAAATTTCATTCTATTTCAGCTCCAATAAATATATATATTTTTTAAGTGCCTTGAGAGGGGGTGGCACATTTTTTATGAATGATATCTAATTTTTTAGATGACAGTAAGCAACTCCACCCCAACCTAGAATGCCATATATTAATCTAGATTCAACTAACGTTATACTACTTCTACGCGACTAATCTGACCAACCCTGCATGCGAGGTGTATTAATTGCGTCCCAATGTCGCGTTTAGCGCCGATAAAAAAAATCGCTGTTGCCAAACGGTACACTTTAGGAAAAAACATATTGTTTCAAAAACTTTTGTGATTATTAGGCTTTATTTTCTTCGCTGCGTGTATGCAAATATTTTCAAAAATAAAAAAGTTTATCGATTGGTGAAGATTTCAATACACAAAATATGTATTTTTAGTTTATTTGATTTTTAGATAAATGAAAGTGCGAATTGTGCCCAAACCGTTTATATTGGTAAAAGCGCTACAATGTGTGCTTTAATTTGACATAAAACAAATTTCGGTACCTATAATAGTTTTAAAGAAACAAAAAAAAACAATTTTCTTTAAAAATACATTTTTTTCACTTTTTATTGATTTAAAAAGTTCGAGACCACAAAAAAATGTCGTAAAATATGATTTCATATGCCCGGTGACATACTCAAAGGAACCTAATATGTTTGACCTGGTTCTACGCCAAAAAAAAAACGACACGATAGACTTACGAAATCGCTGCTCTACTACTATTTTTATGAACTACGAGTTTTTCAATGACATCAGCTTACGTTTATTATTTTCCAAATTAAATTTTTATGCAAGTTCCCTATTACCTTCTGTAAGAAATGTGCTGATTCGACTATTGCTAGCGGACGAAACCATGACCCAGGCTACCGTCGTTCGACACCGCAGCGGTGGACCGGGAAGAAGGCATTGATAGAGAATCAGGCGTCTCGCGCGGTTCCTTGTGAAATACCTAATTTGTTACATACCAAGTGTTTTAATAATAGGAGCTGTTAATTATTAATTCGTTCTAAGTAGTTTTTCATTTATTTTCTAACATTAGAAGTGGGATGAACTTGTGCGCTTTTCAAAAAAAAAAAAAAACAAGAGACAGAGTGTGATTGTGGAATTTTCACTAAAAGTGCCATGTCGCACATTCGAGGGAGGTCCTTTGAGGCAGGTCATGAAGCTCGAGCTTTGGTACATCGTCGGCGTCCTCGATAATCCGGGAGCACGGATTCTGGGGTGTCTCGGACGTCTCGGACACGCCGTTCACGAAAATCTGAAAGTAGCGAATCCCGCAATGGGAGGCGAAGGGATCTTGAGCGGCAGACTCGTTCTACAGGAGCTGACCGAAGTCGCTCAGGCAGGCGGAGACCTTCTTTGGAATCGTCGGTTCCATTTGCGACAACCCTGGTCGAGAGTATTTCTCAGATTGGTGCTGCCATGGTCTCTGGAATTGACAGATTGGTGGGTAACTGGAAGTAGCCTTTCTATTGCCTTAAACATTATTCCAGAGTTTGATCCCTTGTTGCATGATATTAATGAATGGTTAAATCCCATTAATGAATTTGCTAGGATATACGGGTGAGATGATAAAACAACACTAAAGCTAGGTAGCGGCGGTACCGCCGAAGTATGGTTTAGTCGATTGTTCACATGGGATGAATGGTGTAGCATGTTACGGGTTAACTTTCAACCTAAACGTGATCTTCATAAAATATTTGAAGATGTTGTATTGTGTAAACCGCAACCTACAGAATTGTTATATGAATATGTATTTCGCAAATTGGCGCTACTGCATGTCTTATATGCGTATGCATATCTTATATGCATATGTCTTATAAATAAACCCGACCAAGAAGAGGAAATTACCCGCAAAAGAAGAGAATTAGCAGTCCTCCATCGTAGTAGATTTAGGTTAATCAACCAAGATATTGAATAAGACAGCAAGGTATGTGTTAATTGCGATATGAGGTTTACTAAAGTTATAGCATTGGAAGATAATGAGATGGCTGTACAATAGAAGTATTAGTAAGCAAACAAACAGAGAAATGTTTCATTTGCAATGAATTAACAAATGATAGACTCACTCTTGATGCACGAGCAGATTTTTGCATAAAAACTAATATTTTTATTCCTGGTCAGGTTCGCTGTTGTGCTAACCATTTAACAGAATGTGGGTACGTAAAATTAGAATTTATGGAAAATATAATCAGCATTCCCAGTAAAATTATTTTAAGTGGAAAAGATATATCAATTTGGTTTTCAATATTACGAGAAATTACTCAACATCAGTCTGGAAAAAATATGAGGATGAAAATAATTTTAGCGACGCTGAGCTCAAAAGTTGAACATCATTGAATCAAGAAAAGTTTAGTGAATTTTTTTATATGTGCGGCCCGGTTGAGGAAAATGGGTAGAGGAGATACCTCACGAAAAAATATTTAATGGCATTTCTGATGAAATTGCGTCAAGGTCTCCCAGACAATTTTTTACGTGCTTATTAATCGTTATATTTTTGGAACACTGTATGATGTAATAGAAGTTAGTATTTTATTTCCTGTATAATTTTTGTCTAAACATAACATAAAACACACCTTATAAATAGATAGGACCCAAATCCAACTAAATACCACTAGTTAAATAGTAATTAAAATATATTTCATTTTTCTCTGTTATAAGAATACTAAAAACCTATGATGATAATAATTTTGGAACACTCTGTATGGTATAGCAACTATACATGTTTTAATCTGTACTACACGTTGTATAATGAAAATAAATAATTGAAATAGTTATTAGCTTTTATTTCTGACGCCAGTAATAAATATGCGATATCTTAAAATCACTATTTTTAACTTAACTTTTCAGATACACCCTTAGGACTTTCTTTCAATGATAAAATTACTTCCTTTAATTCAAACTATAATATGTTAAAATTTCAAAATTTTCTACTGAGGGCCAAAATACCTTAAAATTGTGCCATGTCCTTTTCAAAAAATGTCGAATTTTCAAAAAATGTCAAATTTTCAGAAAATGTCAAATTTTTAAAAATAATAAAATTTCAAAAAATTGTCAGAATTTTTAAAATATTGTCAAAATTTTTAAAAATGTCAAATCTTCAAAAATATCAGTTTTAAAAAAATGTAAAATTTCAAAAGTCAAATTTAAAAAAAAAATGTAAAATTTTCGGAAAACGTCAAATTTTCAAAAAATCTCATTTTCAGAAAATGTCAAATTTTTAAAAATAATACAATTTCTAAAAATTGTCGTTTTCAAAAAATTGTCCAAATTTTTAAAAAATGTCTAATCTTCAAAAACGTCGGTTTTAAAAAAATGTAAAATTTCTAAAAAATGTCAAATTTTTAAAAAATGTAAAATTATTAATTATATTTCGGAAATATGTCAAATTTTAAAGAAATTTCAAATATACAGAAAAAAAACAAATTTTCATAAAAGTTTTAAATTGATTGAAACGTGGAAGCCCTCCGCGGGAGATAGAATGGTCTTTAGCCCATTCTAGTACACACATTAAAATGAGAACGCTGCCAAAATGGTAAGAGATATGAGAAAAATGTAGGAGCAAAGTTGTAGAGAATTAAATTTTGTATAAAAAGTCATGGAGAGCATATGTCTATCTTTTATAGAATATGCAAAGGAACCGTGCAAAGTGTGACATCGTACAGATTCATGGAATTTAAACGCATATATTGCCAAAACAATAAAAAATACGAATATGCTGCCACCTACTTTTTTATGTGAAACTTAATTCTCTACAACTTTGATCCTATAGTTTTTTTTAACCCCCGACCCAAAAAGTTTGAGCGTATGTTTGTATGTCTGTCTGTCTGTCTGTCTGTGGCTTCATATCTCTTCAACGGGTAATCCGATTTTGATGCACTTTTTTTATTTAAAGAGTATTTTGTCGAGAAGGTTTTTGCCATATTAGATTTTGAGTTTGGTCACCATCTTGATTACAAGCTTTTATTTAACTTGCCTTGTTCTTCTGGGTCAAATCTTGCAACTGAATTTTAAAATAGTTATTCCCAACCGATTGAGCTGAAATTTTGCGTACACATTTAGTTTAGATGGCAACGCGTGGTTAGCTAAGTGACGTCATTCCAAATCCAATATGACGGACTCCCAAAGATGGCGGACCAGTTATTTTTTATGCACCCCCATGATATGGGTATCAAATGAAAGGGTTTGCTGAGAAAAATACGAAATAAAATGACGTTACACTAAATTCAATATGGCGGACGCAACTGAATTTTAAAACAGTTATCACCAACCGATTGAGCTGAAATTTCGCATACACGTTTAGTTTTTGGCTGGCAATGCATGGTTAGCTAAGTGACGTTATTCCAAATCCAATATGGCGGACCAGTTATTTTTTTATGCACCCCTATGATGTGTTTGTTGAGAAGAACACGAAAATAAAATGACGTCACACTAAATTCAATATGGCGGATGTCCCAAGATGGCGGACAAAATTTTTTAGTTTTAACACTATAATTTGATCGTATAGTGTATTCGCTCATACGTTGCATTCTAAGAAATGGTGAAGGATTCGGTTTAAACTATAAGTTTTATATCGGATAGGAACGACGCAATGAGTATACACTTCTCCAAGAAATTAACGCACCACCAAAAATAACCAAAAGTTTGAAGTTAGCTAATTTTTAACCCCCGACCCAAAAGAGGAGTGTTATAAGTTTGACGCGTATGTTTGTATGTCTGTCTGTCTGCCTGTTTGTCTGTCTGTGGCTTCATATCCCTTCAACGGGTGATCCGATTTTGATGCACTTTTTTTATTTGGAAAGAGTATTTTGTCGAGAAGATTTTAGGCCATATTAGATTTTGACGTTTGGTCGCCATCTTGAATTCGCCATGTTGAACTTCTCTAGAAATTGTCCGATTGAAGTAAAATTGAAAATGTTCAGACAGTTATGGTAGCCGAATATGATTTCGGCCTCATTTTGATTCGATCATATGAAACTGGTACGATTAGATACATTGATCAGGAGTTTTTAAAAATTTTACATTTTTTAACCCCCGACCCAAAGAGAGGGGGTGTTACAAGTTTGACTCGTATGTTTGTATGTTTGTTTGTTTGTCTGTCTGTCTGTCTGTGGCTTTATATCTTTTCAACGGGAGATCCGATTTTGATGCAGTTTTTATTAAAATTAAATATAACACATAAATATATTTATAATAGAACCGGTCCTGTAGACCGTATGCGACTAGTAGAATACAAAATTGGACCGCGTCGGCTTAAAGGTTAAAAAGGTCTGTGTGGGATTCGTGATATAATAATACGCTATGTTGTATTTATATGTTTAGTTTAAAAAGTATAAAATAGAATTAAATTACAAATTTAAAAAACCCTCGACACAAAAATATCGACTAAATAACTAATATAAAAAAAATAAATTAACAACTTTAAAAATGATGAAATAATTTTGATTTCATATACGAACTTTTATGATTTATTTAAATCCAGCTTACATTTTCTTTACATCCTCGAGATTTGCTTTCTTATACGCATGAATATGTCGGGGGCTGTTGTAAAGATGAACTACTAAATAGTTATATTCAAAACAGCAGCTCCAGATATATTCATGCGTATAAGAAAGCAAATCTCGAGGACATAAAGAAAATGTAAGCTGGATTTAAATAAATCATAAAAGTTCGTATATGGAATCAAAATTATTTCATAATTTTTAAAGTTGTTCATTTATTTTTTTTATATTAGTTATTTAGTCGATATTTTTGTGTCGGTTTTTTTTTTAAATTTGTAATTTAATTTTATTCACAGCTCATACCAGTTGGGCAGCATCTTCATTTAAATGTGGGTATTGGTTTTTACGTATATCTATGTATTGGTAGCAATATTGGAGCCACCATTTTGAATTTTCCAAATTTCGGAATTATCTGGGGGTCGGAAAGGTATGCCCTATCTTCATACCAAATTTGAAGTTCCTTGTTTATCTACAAATACCCAAACAATTCACCGAGCAAATAAATATAGGTAAAAACTTTCTTACATTCTGCTTTATATAATATAGAGTGTAACTATGTATGTACTTCCTCGAGCTACACAGCTCATCCCTACCTAACCGATGATCCGGATGGCAGGATATCAATTGAAATTCTGCGTACCGGCAGACAGTCCCAGCCAAAAATACCCCAAAGTTGCCGAACAGACAGATGACTACCCCCGGGGTGACAAGCTGGCGAAGAAAGAACACCGAGACAGAAAAACGCCAGAAGATAAAGCCCTTAGCCAGCAAGGTCCAACAGCCAGGACCAGGGGACGTGGGGTTGTTGAAAAGTAAGCTCGTCCGCCCCTCACGAGGCCGGTCCAGGTCTACAGCGATGTACTAGGGTAAAGAGCAATAGTCTTGCTCGACCCCAGACATCCGAGACCGACATCATTGCTAAAGGATGTGCTGATGTCTGTGAATTGTTTGGGTACTTGTCGATTGAAAATTGGCATGAAGGTAGGAAGTACCTTCACGACTCCCAAAAAATCTAATAAGTTGAAAATTTTAAATGGTTGCTTCAATATGTCGTCCAAAATTTGACTTATGATTCAAATTATGATTTTTAACGATTACCGAATCGAAGCATGGACATCTTGATAGTTCCACTTAAGAATAAAAAACCGCTGCCCAAGGAATCACTACTTCCACATCCAGATTCTCTATCCAAGTCACTCACAACGAAAACATTTTGTATGTGGAAATAATTGTTTATGGAACTTTAATAATATAATATTTGAAATCCTCTACCCTAAAAACCCGTAAAACGATACCCCACATCGGTAGTGGGGTGGGGGTGGTGATAGGGGGGTGGTAGTGGGGGTGGATGAAGTAAAAAAATATTTTGAGGTTTCTGGTTCTTGTACATACACTAAATCACATTTTTTTTTCATCCTTTTTAATAAGGGGTCGGGGTAGTAATGGGGGTGGCTAATGCCAAAATTTTTTTTGAGACCTTAGCTTCTCTTGTATATACTAAATGCCAATTTTATGGACTCTTACCTGCTTGATTTACCCATTTACCCCAATTTACTCCCCAACCCTTCGACGGAACAAGATGAAAATATAATCTAGTTCCAGATCTCGTTAAAGTACATATGTGTACCAAATTTCAAGTCAATATCTTAAACGGTTCCAGAGTAAACGTGCGCACAAAAAAGTTACAGACAGACCGACAGACAGACAGAAATTTTTTTTCGCTCAAACTTAAAATCTCGACATTTCATGACATTTTAAGCCTATTTGAACAATAAAAATTTTTGTTTGTAAAAATTATAGGTGTTGAAAAGTTGGTAAATTTAGCACATACGATTTTCGACTTTGACTTTTTTTTATCGAAATTCGTGAAAACAATAAATAAAATATTATTATTATAAAAAATTAGAGACAACATCGGAAAGAACATTATTCAGTCTTTAATGTCAACCCTACAAAATATAGATATCGTATTTATTAACCACGTTAACGCTATTTTAAGTTTAATGGATGAGAGGCAGAAATTGATTTTTTTTATGCCTTTCAAATTGCTGGATTAGAAAAATTTTTTTTTTTATTTTTTTGCTACATGCATATTATAATTTAGTGTTTTGAGTGTACGATCCTATAATATGAAGACGTTTAATAAAAAATTATAAGAATGACAGCTATTTAACTAAAATAAGTCACAGATTTCATATGGCGTAACTTTATCTATTAATAGTTAATAATTTAAAAATGCTTTTTGAAGACAAATATATACACCAACTATATGATAAAATTAAAATGTTTTTTGATTTTGCTATTTGTTCTTGTCAGTCAAAAGTTCTACCACTTTTTGTGTAGCGAGTGCGCGCACCGTGCCGTTGAGTTCCGTTCCAAGCGCTTTAGTTACAAAATTTCTAGCTCCCATAGATTTGCTTAAATGGAAAAAATAGTAAATATACAAGGTGTCCCACTTAAAACTCCCGGGCCATTTTCTCGACAAATAAAAGAGATATTTGAATTCTGTAAAAGGTGTTCACTAGAATATAAAAATGACATCACTTTAGAGTAAAAACAGTCATTTTACAAATTGAGGTATAGACGGCGTTGCGATGCAAAGAAATTATTTGTTCCTAGGAACGTTGAAATGGTCCAAGTGATGGGACATTACATTCTGAGCAGCTTTTACGATAGGAATAATTTTCGAAAAATCACTGGTTTTCGAGATATTTGAACTTCAATATAATTTTTACTTCCACATCCAGTGGAAGTTTAGTAACGACAAAAAAATTTTTAAAAATTTTTATTGTTCAAATAGGCTTAGAATGTCACGAAACGTCGAGATTTTAAGTTTTAGTGAAAAAAAATTTCTGTCTGTCGGTCTGTCTTGTCTGTAACTTTTTTTGTGCGCACGTTTACTCTGGAACCGTTTGAGATATTAACTTGAAATTTGGTACACACATGTACTTTAACGAGATCTAGAACTAGATTATATTTTCATCTTGTTCCGTCGAAGGGTTGGAGGTAAATTGGGGTAAATTTGGGGAAAATAGGTAAATCAAGCAGGTAAGAGTCCATAAAATTGGTATTTAGTATATACAACCCACGTAGCATTTTTAGACACAGTTTAGGAACAAATTTAGTGTAGTGGGAAACAGTTTTGTAACTGTTTCGATACTTATGGGGGATACAAAGGTTTACATACATTTCCAACATTTTTTCTGAAGATGTTACCATTTTTTTACGTTTTACAGATAGCACAACAATATTATGAAACAGTTTGGCAACTGTTTCCACTTTTATAATATATAATATAATTTTTTTCCAACACATTTTCGAAACATACTGCAGCATCTGTTAATAATTTCTAAATTATAAACTTGTGTCGATACATTATTGAAATTGTATGAAACATATTCTTATGTCTCCAAATGTTTCCAAACTGTTTCCATTTTTTTCATGAAACAAAATAGATTATCAAAACCGGACTTTTTTAATAGAGTTATTATAACCTCACATTTTATTAAAGCCATAGAAAAGTTGAGACATGCAAAATGGGAAAAACCAAACAATTTAAACATTCTTCCAGGTATTTCAACCTGTTAAAGTATACAAGAATTGTGAAACCAAGAGTGACTTTTAAAAAAGTTGCTGTGGAATGTCAAAAGACAAATAACCAATTAACTGGATACTGACTTTCAAAGAGGAGGCTGCAGAACCAAAATATGAATTAATGGAAGACCTCAACTAAAAACCGCCGAAAATGCCAGAATGCACGCGCAACACAGCCGGCTGCCCACCATTGTTCACGTGTTGCCAACTTTTCCGAAACCAGACCGAAACAAAGAGAAAATTGTTTCTTTAAGAAAATGATTGTTAACATTTCCAAAAAAGTTTCGAAACAAGTTTCTTTCAGAGGTAATATGCTACAGTAATCGGAACCGAGTGGATACATTAGAGAATCAAGTTTCTTTTCATAAAATATGATCTAAATTTTCGAAACATATGCAGAACTGCTTCTGTAGTCATTTTGGTTTTAAGTGTTGACGTTTTGCTATTTTAATCTTTAAAAGAAAACGTAGGCAAAGGCTTAATATCGAAGATCAGTAATTATGATAATTACGAAAAAAATAATTTGGTATATACTCATTATATCAAAATAATTGAAAAAAAATATATTTTATAACCTATAAATTTTTATGCTTAATAAAGAAATATATTCGAAATGTTTATATTTGTGAGGCCCATTAAAAATATCGAAGTATCTCCACCAAATCGATAAAATTTTTGCCGCACGTCTCTTCAGGTCAGACATGGCTAAAAATGACAAAGTTTTCACCACCATTATTGTTATTATTCTATGTGTACCTTAAATCGTTTCCATATATTGAAAGGTAACAAAAAAATACGCACAATATTGAAACACATTCTCATTAGGTGAATGTTAATAAAATTTTTCGAAACTGACTGCACACATTTGTTCCCTTTGTAAAAACGTGTGTATGGAATGAATCAATATAAAATATAATAAAGTACGTATCGATGCATTTGTGAAATTGTGTATAAATTGGTTGGCTACAAATTTGAAACATGCTTCTCTTTATTTTCGAAACCAGCAAAGAAACGCCTAGTGCCACCACAATAGAAACATGTACTGTATGACCATAAGAAATTATACGTGTGTCGGAAATGTATGGGAACATGTTGGAAACAGCTCCCATTTTAGACGTGGTAACAGACACAATTTGTTAGAAATGTTTGCCAAAATGTTGCTTAAAATGCTACTTGGGAAGAGAAACTGAGGTCTCAAAAAAAATTTTGGCATTAGCCACCCCCATTACCACCCCCACCCCATTATTAAAGGGGATGAAAAAAAAATGTGATTTAGGGTGTGTACAAGAACCAGAAACCTCAAAATGTTTTTTACTTCATTCACCCCCACTACCACCCCCTATCACCACCCCCACCCCGCTACCGATGTGGGGTATCGTTTTATGGGTTTTGGGGTAGAGGATTTCAAATATTATATTATTAAAGTTCCATAAACAATTATTTCCACATACAAAATTTTTTCGTTGTGAGTGACTTAGATAAAAAATCTGGATGTGGAAGTGGTTCCTTGGGCAGCGGTTTTTTAAATATAAAAATCGTCATAACAAAGGTGGGGCTTTGGAAATTAGAGATTTTGATATTTCTGTTTATTGTGTATTGTCTAATTTTTGCGTTATGTTTGTGTTGTATGTTCGACTAAATTTTACACTGTAAATTGTAGACATATGAAAAAAATGCGATTTTTGTTACATTGAAGTTCAAATATCTCGAAAACCAGTGGTTTTTCGAAAATTGTTCATATTAAAAAAGTTTCTTAGAATATAATTCTCCATCTAATGCGCCTCATTTCAACGTTCCTAGGATCGAAAAATCTCTTTGCTTCGCAACGCCATCTATACCTCAATGTGTAAAATAACCATTTTTACTCAGAACTGAAGTTATTTATATGTTCTAGTGGATCACGGTCAGTAAACTATACGGTTGCATCATCCCGCAGCTTTTAGACGAAGGAGCGCGCGGGGGAGGTAACCGAAAATGACGTAGCCTCTAGACCCAGCCAGGGTCGGCACTAGACATTTTGCAACTCACTCAATTAATAAACACTGATATAGACGAATAGTATACACTGGGACGACAGCAAACTAGTTTATTACACCGGACAGTGACAGTGCGACGTGCGACAAACAATACAAAAATAAACACACTGTCGTTGTAGTATACCAGACAAATTGAAAACACGACACGTGGCAACTAGTGCCGGCTCTGGATCTACCTAGACTTTGACCTTGATCTGAATAATTAAACAAATCAAGCGTACAAGAGAGACAGATATCATTCCCATGCAAAAGATAGAGACAAAGATATAGGTGGCTACATGACGTAGGCACTAGACCCAAGTTCCCCCCCGCGCGCTCCTTCGTCCAGAAGCTACTGGATGAGGTAAATGTTATAGTTTAATGACCGTGCTAGTGGATACCTTTTACAGAATTCAAATATCGCTTTTGGTTATCGAGAAAATGGCGCCGGGAGTTTTAAGTGGGACACCCTATATATTTTTTATATAAAATTCTCTTTCTTTTTGTCCTCTTATTATTTTCATGGAAAAATGAAATCAACAAAATTATTTACAAAAATCCATATTGGTGCACTTAATTTGTTAAATAAAAAAATGCACAGGGTTAACTGGGTAAACTTCTCGCATTATCATTTCTACGCACTCATGCATTTGATGTCTGTAATAATATGTAAATAATCTGTACAAAAAGCATTTTTTAAAACCAGAAAAAAAAGAAAATATTCTTGAATTAAATGATTTAATTAAACAATCGGGGCGGTCGTTCATTCGTTAAAAGATCACGTCCATGAGCCAAAGGTGTTGCATTGAAAATGTTTTTTTAATGTAAACTCTGATTTCATGTGGCACGAGAACGCCACAGACGGTAGCGAAAAAAGCCTACCAAGGGCCAGTTCTTCAATGCGAGGTTAAGCACTTTATCATGCAGATAAACTAACTAAAAGTTTAGATTATGCTTCTATTAAACATTTTAATATTGCAACACTTCAAAATCTAAACTTATAGTCAGTTTATCTGTATGATAAGGTACTTAACCTCGCATTGAAAAATCGGCCTTTATTCAATTGTAGATCGCCAACCCACCGCCAATCTTTTACAAATGCCTAAGAAAAGTTGCAAACTTTCGTTTGGAACTTGTTTCAACTTTTTAATCGTTAAAAGAGGTCAACTGCTTTTAGGAAAACAAATTATCTAAAAAATAGTCAACTTAATAAAGTGAATTTAATTTAAAACTGCCGTAACCTCCGATTAAAGAACTTATATCTAGATACATAACAGGCTATCTTTTCACTATATACCTTGTTTGCTCCTAACATAGTCACATTATATGTCCATTAAAATGGATAGATGAACATCACATCCCATAGGCAACAGTGGCGTTGTGTGTGTCGAAAATGTGTAGAATGGTAAATATTTTCATTAAAATTAATTATTGCAATTCCTGCATTCCCGGCTCTTTATATAACGTGATGTAGGCATACGATATTACAGTAAGATAAAACAGTAAGATAAATATGTATTGAAAGGATATTAAAATTTAATTGCTATTTACTTTATAACTGTAAACTGAACTTCATCATGTTACGACTATGGAACGATCGATTTTCTTCTTTTCTAAACTGCTTTCTGCAAACAGCACAGCACTACACTATTTATTTGCACAAAATATATTGTCACTAAACTGTGTAAATATGAATAGAGAATATTATTTAGGTATTAAGCAAATCACAACTTAAAATAAAATTACTTTTTCACCAGTTTTTGGTCGGAGAACACGAAAAACATTTATTGACATTGATGCCCGAACTGTCAACTGATATTATGATAATCGAACTGAAGCCGATCGTGCACGAGCGGCCGCAAATACGCCGATGGGCCAATCAGCAACTTATGGGAAGAAGTGCCTTAGATTGTGAGTCTCTCAGCGACAAATAAATCAATGCCATTATGTATCTAGATATAAGTTCTTTAATCGGAGGCCGTAACCCAAGAAATATTTTAACCTCAATGAAAAATAAGTTAACAGAATACTTGTAATAAATAACAAAATTATGTCATGTGGTTGGGTTATATTTTAATTTCTAATTAGAAAATAACACTTACGTTTATCGATGATATTCTCAAGCTAGTACTAAATTCAAAATTCTGACAGTTCTGACAGTTCTAGCACAGAAGAAGAAACAATCAGAAGGGAATGTCGGCAAAAAATCCTTTGATCTCGTGTTGTAAATTTCCGCCATTCTTTTGTTGGGCGAGTTCAGGACAGTACTCAATATTTTTTACCCCTTTTAGGAACGGACCGGTAGAGATTCAGAGAACCTGTGAAACATTAGATGAAGACAAA
Organism: Rutpela maculata; assembly: GCA_936432065.2. Lineage (NCBI taxonomy): Eukaryota > Metazoa > Arthropoda > Insecta > Coleoptera > Cerambycidae > Rutpela > Rutpela maculata. The sequence goes on from OW386286.2 coordinate 92,201,227, forward strand.
TAATATTTGTTTCAGATTTTCAATATTTCTTAACTAGTTAGGCGGCATCATGATATATAAACTGTATCACGAGGCGAGATCACGCCACTCGCCATTTGTCGCAGACGATCCGGTTACAGAAGAAATCCGTGATCCGGGCCTGGCACAATATTTTACAATTCCGTCCGAGATTGACAGTGCGCGATGTAGATGCGCGAACTTTTCGCGCCAATGAGAGATTCTATTCTGATTGTTTCTTTTTCTGTGGTTCTAGCACAAGCAAACAACACCACAGTAGAGGAATATACAGTACACCCACTCTATTTTTTCATTATGGACTTCGGTGGACCTTAGTTTCGTTTTTTATGTCTAGTCCAGGACGAGTGAGTGTAGTCCACGCGCATGTAGGGGAACGCGCCAATTTTAAAATCGAGCAACGGTGCTAGACCTGTGGTGAAATGTCAATGTGGATTGTCAAATTTGTTGGTTATGTTGTAAATAATCAGAATACAAAATGCAAATAATTTGAATATTTAAAACAATAAATAATATTCTCATGGTGCTACACAATATACACTATAAAGGCAAGAATCAAACAATATTAATGAAATTCGTAGGACTCTAAAAATTGTATTGGAAACTGAGCTTATACCAGGTATGTTATTAAATTCATTCTTAAATAATTTAAATAACAGAAATTTATTATTAATGGATAAATAAATAAACCACTATTTTGACATCAAAAATCGTATCTTAATATTTTTTTTGTTACAGAAGTTTAAATCATGACATATCATAATGTCGAAGGCTAAATTCTTACTTGAGGAGTAATGGAAGTAATAAGAAATGTGGCCCAGGTAGGTATGTGTATTGTACAAAAATATGGTAATGGAGTATTTTATATGTTAATATTAAAATTAGATTTACAAATAAATTGACCAAAAAAATATTGATGTTTTGCCCTTTCTATAATATATACGATAAATCGCAGTTCAATAAAATTCATCACGTTTTTAAAAATTATTTATCCCTGGTCTTTATTTTGAATAGTATCTCATGGACTTATGCCATCATTTGGTAGATATTAGGAGTAGCATAAAATCATCTTTGGTAAAGAGTCAACCGCTGGAATTTTTTTTATGGTAAGTATCTCATTCTCCAGGTACTTTCGGTACTTCATAGTCTAATTTGCCTAGTGTTTTTTTTATATTTTCTTCCTATTTTTTTGAGTATTAAGCATAAAACATATACATACATATATACACAACTCTCAAGTCCAAAAAAATTATCCACCGACATTGCAAGCATCGGAACTGGGAATCAAACCCAGTACACGATAAACCGTGTGGCCAAGTGTACTCCTACACGCTTTGGCCCACTGCACTACAATACCGATATTTCATATCTGTACTACAAGATATTCATGGTCTAATTTATGTGGACATGTTTCCCCTTAAGTAATTAATTGACGATGTCTGTACACCATATTGCATAGGAATTAACCTTTCGCTTTGGGTGCTTTATTTCAAAATTAACAATCCGTTGAGGGTAATTTGCAACATTCACAAAAATCCATTGTTAACCCTTTCACTGCGCAGCGCGGTTTCACGTAATTCTCGTGTAGTGCGCAATAAACAAACCGCTTGCAAGTAAACGCGCTTGGAGCACGCAGATCCGATATTATGTTACTATTGGATTTGGTTCATTGTATGCATAGTCTATTATTATATATAAAATTGAAAGAAAAACAAAAACCAAGTGCTCTAGTTTCAATAATAATAATTTATTTTTTAAAAATAGTTAAAAACAGTACAAGTAAACATAAACATAAAAACAAAACATTCTTATCAAAAATATTAAGGTACAAGAAAAACTTGTGTAAGTATATAAAAATGTATTAATAGTACATATACGCGTGTTAAATCGCTTTGAGCAGTCTGAACCAATTTAAAAACGACAGGCGAGTTAACGCGCTTGGAGCACAGTGGGCCCATTTATTTTTCGCGCGTATACACGCTTTGAGCAGTGAAAGGGTTAAACTCTATAATCCTTCGTGTATTTTGTCAAGTTCAAAACAGATCTATTTTTAGTTAGTTATGTAACATTATAATTATATAATTGTTCATTTTTCCTTACTACTGTTGGAATATATTACAGATTTATCAGCAGCTGGGACATTTTGGGTTCATGATGAATGGAATCGGAGGACATGAAAAAAATTTTTATGAAGAATGAGAGCATAGACAAAGTGCGAAAGGTGGAAGGGCAAATATATTTCAGATTACAAAAATAAGGATAAACATTTTAAGTTACAGATTTTTTAACCTTCTGATAATAAGTTAAGAATAAAAATAAATCTAGAATAATTTATTAGGGAAAAATATGCCTATAGAAGAAATTGCAATGTTGAATTATATGGTACAGTACATAGGAATATTGTGAACGATCTCATATATTACAATTTAAGTAATATTTCAATTGAGAAGGATTCTTTATGCTTCTCAACTAAAATAACAGAAGCAATTAACATATCATTAAATCATGCTAACGTTTCGACAAAAAATTCCTCAGAAAATAAATATTCAGAAACAAACAAACTGCCTGCAATCAAAGAGAAAAATGAGACATATATATGTTTTAAATACATTTTGTACTTATAGTAATAACAAAATAATGTTATAGGTATCTTTTGAAAAAAAAATTTAAGCAAATTGTTGTATTAGTTTTTAATTGTAACTTCTTACAGTAATGATACCTTGTGTTACTTTCCTAACATATCTTAATCACACAAATTTGTTTAATGGTAGGTTATACATAAAACATTGTAGATTTATAGCTAGTTAATTAAAATTAAATAAGTATTTGCTTTTTAAACAAACAAACATAAATGTATAAACTTTTAGACTTAGTTATTTTTTATTTATTTAATAATTTGCACGGAAAAAAATATGTATTTTGAGATTTATGTAAATTTATGCTGGTATGTTATTTTATTAATTATCTGTTAACAAAATAATTTATAAAATAAAGTAAGTAAAATCTGAGTGTTTTTTTTAAGAGTGGGACCTAAAAAATTTGTTAAGAAAACATCTCTTAAATAAGTAAATAAATTTTTATTCAAAATATTTGTATTTCCTCCCCTGTTATGAAATGTCAAATTTTAAATGCATTTTTGACGTTATGAAACGTCACATTTTTCATAATTGTCAGTTTCCAATTTCATTACTGAACTAATGATGTAATGAATTTTTACGTATTGATTTCTGTCATTTCCTTTACATTTTAAAGTGGGATTAGATAAAATTTTGTACTTAACACATTATGAAAAATTAATTTTCATAACTGGTTACATAATAGTTATTTACGTAACCAGTTATAAAAAGACTAATTTTATTTGACGAATGTAATATTTGCCAAAACAAGCGAGCGAAGAGAGCGAGTTTTGCAAATTACATGAGCCAAATAAAATTACTTTTGCATAACGCTAACAAAATCTTATCTAATCCCGCTTTAAAATAGGAAAAAAAAATTCATTACATCACTAGTTATGTAATGAAACTAGAAACTGACAGTTATGAAATATGTGACATTACGTAACGTCAAAAATGCATTTAAAATTTGATATTTCATAGCGGGGTTAGATAAATAACTATTGAAAACTATAATCACATATAAATTTCCAATAAATATATTATAAACATATAACTATATTTGCTAATGATTTACAAATAAGTAAGAAAAATATAATAGATGGATATATAATAATATAATAAAGTGAGAAACCATCAATAAATATAAACATAAAGTATATAAATTATTATGAAACTTAACAATCAAGAGTTTGTATTTTTTTTTCAATTAAATATTAAGATTATTTTATTAAAATTAAGAATATAACACATTTTAAAAATATTTCTATTTATACCTATTTACCTACCTACATACGTGACAAATGCAATAAAAGACGAGAGTACAAATTGCAAGTGATAATAAAGCAAGTTTGTACCTATTACTAAAGTAAAACAACACTTGATGGCTTATATCTTCTAAACGAGACGTTGAGGTAATTAGACGATGGTCATCCTCACTTTGTATGGATTATTCTGTAAAATAAACCATTATTTTTAATAAAAATATGTTCCTAAGTAGGTAACTAACAAATAGAAAATATGAATACAAAGCGAAATGATTTTTTAACTAAATTATTGTAGTTCACTTTTTTATTTATATTTATATTGCAAATTTTGAACAAATGAATTCTCTAGAAAACGAAAATTATTATAACAACCATATTTTACAAACTGAATAATGATTTTTTTCTATTTTTTACTACATACTTATGAAATAAATAATCGTGGTCATCAAAAACATCAAATCATATTTTTATATTTATTTAATAGGTATACTCACCAAGGCGAAACAATGAGGGTAATGCATCATTTTTATATGAATTGTCTTGTATACTCGTTTTTGAAATGCACACTCCATACCCAAATTGTTGAACACAGCATTTTTCTGAACTGTATTTATTATCTTCAGATTTATCTACGAATTGTTTCCACAAGTAACCTGGCAAATATTAAATTATATTAATAAAATTATAAGTACATATAGGTAACACAGTTTACTGCTTTCAAATGTGTCAAAGTACCTATTTAAATCAAACCATGCACTTCACGACATGATCATTGAATATGATCTATGAATTTAAACTAGATATATAAAATTTTCTGTTCAAAGTAAAAAACTTTTTCTTTTAATACTAAAAAGTGTGGCTACAAAATGATATGAAAAACATTTGCTTTTCTATTTACCTACAACAGGTCTTTAAATAGCAAAACATGTAGCTGTTATTATTTGGCTCTTATTAACTAAATTAGAAGAAATCGATACAAAATTTATCAATGCTGACACGAGTACTGGGCACAATTATTGAAAAAGTGTCCATTCAATACAAAATTCGATAAAGAACAGGAAAAAATCATTATTGGTGACTTTAACTTACCTTGGTTCAACGTTAAGAAAACGGGAAAAAATTAAACGATCACTCGAGCACAGGTACTGAACAACCAGGAGCAGAGTGATATTTTCCATTAGTATCAGTATTTGGTTTTTACAACTGTTTCTAACTATTTGCAATCAAAATATAATAACCTAATTTTGCGTTTAGGTTAGAAACACGATGTCAACAAACCACCGTTGCTACTGAGTGTAGTCCACGCGTCGATAGCGTGAGTGGGGGGTCGTGGACAAAAATGAGGGGAAGTGACCCAACTGTATTATTTTAAACTGTGACAACACGCTTGATTTAAAGCCAAAACAAAGGTACTGCCAGAGAACTTACAATACAGAGAAGCGACAGCAAGGCTTCACGCTTTAACCGTTTTCGTATGCGCATGTGCGAGATAGGTTGTTTAGTTGTCATTATATTATACTATTATTATTATTAATTATATTTAATATATGGTATAGTAACATATTATACTGAATTGCTTTCAAACTTCAAAGTTCTCTCAGTGTAAGAGGTTATGTTTCACTCAGGTCAACGACATTAGAACCGGGCCATCAAAAGGAACCGCTGATATTGTCGCTTCTCTGTGGTGTATGTTCTCTGGTACCGTTCTAGGGTTGACAGTTTCAAGACAGTTCGTATCATGAAAAATAAAAGCACGAAGACGTATTTTACCGCCCTTAATAAACAGTGTGAGAACAGCGCGTCCGCCTCCTTTCTTCGAATTTCACGGACATAGTGAAAGCACGGCAAGCTTGCTCCTGGTCCTTATCAGGCTATGTGCACTTTGATCAAGATTTTTAGAGTATAAGGTTGCCTCGTAACTCACGATCCCCACCAAAAAATGTCATCAGCCAATGAGCAGCTGGTGTGAAATCACCCCAGATGCAGAACCTGATTCAAAATATTGTAAGAATTTGTGTAATATTAATAATTAAGCAAAGAGCTCGTAACTGGAATGAGCTCGCAATGACCCGCCTGAGGTAGGGAGTAATTACCTCGTATTTATGCCTTTCAAATTGCTGTGGATTAGAAATGTTCTTTTTAAATTTAAGCCATTGCGGACATGTTCATATGAACTTTTCTTCATAAAATGACCTAAGGAATCACATCCTGAAATATTAGCTCGTCGGACAGACCGACAGACAGATTTTTTTTGCTCAATCTTAAAATCTTGATGTTTCATGACATCCCACACAGCACAGAAATATTCTAAGAATGTGCACAGAATGTTTGCTCGGAACGTTTCAATATTCTGAGAATGTTCTCACAACATGAAAATCATTACCATAGAATGTGCCATGCACATTATAAAGCGGAGTCTTTTAAATGTTCCTAGAACATCTCAGGTATGTTTCCCCAGGTAGCAAAGGCACGTGAAAATGACGTGACTAGTTAGTAATCTACTTGATAAAAATGAAGTAATTAATGCATAAATAAGTATTATTGTCCTATGAATTTGTTTGTTGGCCATCCGTATATTTTATTTACATTAACATATCTAATATGGCTTACCATCACTCCAATTTTTTCTTACAACGGTTGCCTGCAAAATTATAATGTTTATTAAGTTATTAAATTCATTTTTACTTACCTTTACCAATTGCCGTCGGTAGGAGTCGAACCTGCATGTCTCCGTTGTCCATATTACAGTACTGACTCTTCTACCAACCGAGCTATCTTAGTGACCGTTATTTCGGATGCTAAAAGCAGTATTTATGGTGATGTGTATGAAGTCTTTATTATGTGATATTGAATTTCTAGCCTTATTTAAAATATATGAAAATCTTTCAGACTGTCTTTTTTTTTCTATTTTTTTATGTGTTTCCAAAACCTGAATTTTTCGAGTTACTAGTACTTTTATTTATTTATAATTATTAAGAAGAACTTATTTAATTTAATTAAGCTGTCACCAGTATCACCTGAGAAGTACGAGTAGTCGTTGAACAATGTAATTATTACATTAATTCACTGGCGGTTCGTTAAAAAAATGTTTTCTCCAGATCTCGAAATTGCCCGGTCAAAAAATCCTTATAAAACCTTTTGACAATTTTTTGACAAAGCAATTTCGAGATCTGGGGAAAAAAAATATAGGTTTTTATAATTTTTGATGTGTGTATTTGAAATGTGTTTTAATTGTAAATTCTCATATGGTATCTAAGTATCTACCAGTATTGATGAGTTTTTATAGTATATGTAATTAAAAGTTTTTATAGGTTTTTCTAGTGTTTTGATATCTGTTAGTATTGATGAGTTTTTATAGTACATGTAATTAAAAGTTTCTATAGGTTTTTATAGGTTTGTATAGTGTTCTGAATGTACATTTCCCACAGAAATTGTATTAGTATTGATAGGTTTTTTTACAGATTTTGGTTGTGTATTTGAAATATATTTTTAATGCCAAATCCCATACACTTACATAGGTAAGTAAATATTATTTATTTACTATTAATATTTCAAATATCAATAGTAATATAGTGGTAAACAGTAAATACTGCAAAAGCCCATGTTTCCTCTAGCGTGTGTGTGTGTGTGTGTTTTTAAATGTATATTTCTCGTATGAAACCTATTAGTATACGTAAGTTTTTATAGTATTTGAAATACAAAGTTTTTTTATAAGTTTTAAATGTGGTCTGATGTGCGGCTATTTGAAATGTGTTTTTAATGTAAATTCCTTGCCTGAGGTCTATCAGCATTTGCATATATTAATAGGAAATGCGAAGTCTTTATAATATTTGCTGCGTACAATGGGTTTTTAATGTAAATTATCTATATGGAGTCTATCAGTAGTTATGTTTTAGTATATTTAAGTTTTTGTAGTATTTGAAATACAAAGTTGATGTGGCTCTTTGAGATGTGTTTTTAATGTAAATTCCTTGCCTGAGATCTATCAGCATTTGCATATATTAATAGGAAATACGAAGTTTTTATAAGATTTGCTGCTTACAATGGGTTTTTAATGTAAATTCCCTATGTGGAGTCTATCAGTAGTTATACGTTTTCACGGTAATTGAAATATGAAGTGTTATAGATATTTTATATGTATTTGAAAGGTATTTTTAATGAAAATTCTCCATACGAGGCCTATCAGTATTTGTAAGTTCTTATATAGTGTTTGAAATACGAAGATTTTATAGGTTCAGATGTGTCTAAGTTTTTGAAGTATTTGAAATGTGTTTTGAATGTAAATTCCTTGCCTGAAGTCTATCAACACTTGCACATTTTAATAATAAACACGATGTTTTTATAAAATTCTATGAGGATATGCAATGGGGTTTTAAAGTAAATTCCCTGAATGAAGTCTATCAGTATATTTATAAGTATTAATGGTAATTAAATTGCGAGTTTTTATAGGTCTTTATATGAATTTGAAAGATATTAATGTAAATTCCCAGTATGAGGTCTATAAGTATTTATAAGTTTTTACGGCGTTTGAAACACGAAAATTTTATAGATTCTGTGAGTTTTTAATGTATATTCCTCGCTTGAGGTCTATTGTAAGACTTTTATGCTTTTATGGGAATAAGAGGGTCTTCTAAAATACAATGTGTATATACTTACAATGGATTTTAATCTTACAATGGATTTTAATCTTACAATGGATTTTAATCTTACAATGGATTTTAATGTAAATTATATGAAATCTATTGTATTAGTAAGTTTAGTTTAGTAAGTATTGTAATTTTTTTAGGTTGACTACTATTGAAATCCCATGAAAACTTTTCAAATTGTAAATAATACTTTTCAATGGGTGCACTGAGAAATCCTTATTAAATTCTTATATAAAACTAAACTGATAATAACCCTTCAAATATTATAAAAATCATATACTAATTATTTCTTATTAAATGTTATAAAATTTATCCATGGTTTCCTGATGAAACATTATTAGTTTTACCACTATTGGAGCACCATGAACACTTATCAAATTAATAGTTGTAAATAATTATTAATACTTTTTAATAGATATAAATCCTTATTAAATTCTTATATAAACTAAACTGATATGGACCCATGAAGTCTTATAAAAATAAGTACAAATATATCCTTATAAAAATGTATAAAATGCCTACTAGAAACTCCTTGGTATATCTTTTCAATTTCATTACACTTTAGATTCCAAAAAAAACTCACAAAAGTATTCGATAATACCTTATTCATACTTTTTAACAGGCATCCTTACACGTTTCCATTAAATTCTTATATAAACTAAACTGATATGTACCCATGAAGTCTTATAAAAATAAGTACAAATATATCCTTATAAAAATGTATAAAATATCTACTAGGAACTCCTTAGTATATCTTTTCAATTTCATTACTCTTCAGATCCCAAAAAAAGTCAGAAAATTGTTCGATGTAATTCCTTATTAATACCTTTTAATACGTATCCTTATAAATCCTCATTAAATTATTATATAAACTAAAACTGATAACAACCCCTCAGACCTTACAAAAACCATATACTAATTGTTTCTTATAAAAGATTACACAACTCGTATATGAAACCTTTTCAATTACAACACTATTCAGATCCCATGAGAACTTATCAAATTAAAAGTTGTAATGCCATATAAAAACTGTTTTTGGTATAAACACTTATGGAAACATACCAATAACAACATGGGTATTTCAACTCAATTAAGACTCCTTTAGATACTTATTCATCCCAATATAGTTTCTATATGGCAAAATTAATCTACAGTATAAAACCTTATAAACCAGATAGGCTCTTATGATTACCCATAAAAAAGTTAGAATTATCTATAAGTTTGAAATAGGATTTTTTGACAGGGTGAAGAGCAGAGAGGGAGAAATCCGAAAAAAATTCCTCATCTCAAATTTGATGAGCGGGGGGGGGGGGAGTCAGGAGTCAACTATTTTAAGAATTAAAGTTTTAAGTTGAAGTACTTATACAAACCTGGGAAACGTGTTGGAGAAAAAACGGTCCACAGGACAATGTTGTGCTATTAGGGAATATAAATAGCTTTTTATTTTTTAACACAATTAACAATTTAAACGAATTCAACTAGAAACCTATTCAAATAGTACCCCACCTAAATTACTACATAATTCCACCCTTCTCTTAATTCTTTGTAACTTTTAATTTTTTCAGGAGATATTATTTTTATTATTACTTTTTTTTTTTTGTTCAAATTCAATGAAAGTTGGCATGTGGCTCTAACTTTCAATGCCAAATATTTTATCCAAATAGATTTTTTCCGTAAAATTAACAGAAGGACCAGTTAAATCGTTCGTCAATATTATTGTATATATGAAATATGTTTTAAATTTTGAATCCAGACTTTAGATTTGTGATCGAATATTAAATAATAATGAATATGAAATATTAAATAATAATGAATAATAACCCTTTTTTAATTTATGTACTGTGTTCAATTAATTAGTAACTATCTCGGTAACTATCGGCATTTCTTAAGCAGATAGTTCAGACTTAGAATGGGTATTTAATTACTTTTTATCTTTTATATTTAGATTTCCGTTTTCCATGTCATTACAATCCCCTTGTAAAATTTTTTAAATGCGCGCCACGGTCATTAGGTTAGTGCGCATGCTCATCGTACTGCTATTAGTATACGTCACGCTTCTGCTGTCAAATGTATGTTTTGTTTTTTTGTTTTCCCCTGATTTATTATAATTATTCCAAGTATATACATTAATTGCATTGCTGTAAGTATTTTACAATTGTATACAATATAACTACCACATAGTTTTGTTGTCATTTGCTTATATTTTATATTTAGACACTAAAGTTTAATGTGTATCCCTTTGTACATATTATACTAAGCATACCACCTATATTAGTTATAATAATTACGGCGTTTGTAGGTATCGATTTTTAGAAAAGAAACTGAGGTGTCTTTGTAATGGTCTCGGTCCACGAAAATGAAGCTTGGTGGTCACCACTCAAACAATTGACTGATCATTGAAAAACAGGTGAAAATGCAGATGAAATGTGAACACTTTACGGGGTGTTTAAATCTTATTTTCAAGAAGGTAGGTTCGATCTATTTCAATATTAAGGAGCTTTTGTTTATTTAAATCACAACCATTGGATTTGATTACAACATACGAGTTGTGATAGGTATTTACCTATTTGTAGTAATTTGCTTTATACCTATTTCAGAGGATTAGAGAAGAGCTGCAATTAATTGAAAAGGGCAGAGATCTGATGTACAGAGTGAATAAAAACAAATCAAAGGACTATGTACAAAAAGCACGTTATTCCTCCCGATGATATCGAAGAACATATTGGAAGCCGTCGACTTCCCAAGAAATTTTGTCTTTACTAGAAGTTGAAAGAAGATAGGTATGTTGTTCTTTTAATAACTCTGGTAGGCATTTAAAATCAAGTAACTGAAATTTCGAACGTTCGCTTGAACGAATTTCATATGAAAAAGAAAAATTAATAAAAGCCACACTTCGATTTAGGTGTAAAAACTTAAGTATTGTGGATATTTATTGTCAGCAAATGTGGCAATGAAGTGTTTATGCCTAAATCGATGTGTGGTTTTTATTAACTTTTCTTTTTCATCTAAAATTCATTCAAGTGAACGTTCGAAACTTCAGGTACATTTAAAATCACACGTTAAACAAATCCTCGTCATAATATGATACTCTCAACTATGACAGCGGGTACCGATATTCCTGATCTTTGACCTTTCATATCTCAAAAACTGGCGATTTTCAGATATTGTGCCCATGAAAACTTTTGATCAGGATATTATGAAGTACAACATACTACAGTTTCAGCCCATTTGACTGTACCTTCTTTTCCATTTATTTTGTGCCTGCCGTGTCCTTTATGATAATATCAATTTGTTTAATTTATGTTTGATCAGTTTTATTTTTTCTGTAAGATCTTTGTAAGATGTTTTTATATTTTTCAACTTTATCATAGCCAGTTTTTAAAGAGAAATAAGTACCTATTCAAATAATTTTCTTTTGTAGTTGGACTAGCACGTGTATCTCCTCCTCTGGACAGGAAGGAAATACCTTCTTAAAAATTGGAAAAGCCAAAAGAAAGTATTCAGCCAATAGGATCAGTTACAGATGATGTGTTGAGAATGAAAAGTGGACTTTCGCAATTACAAGTATCACCATCGGCAACACCTGGACACTTGGTTTTGAAAATGTAAGCCCTCCAATTTTTACTATTTTTTACTTACTGACAAAAAATTCGTTATAGTAAAATATGACAGTTCATAAGTTGCAAAGAAAATTTTTTTGTTAAAAAAAATCTCAATTGAAATTTTTGTCACAATTGTTTTTTATTATTACAATTCATTTTTGTAACAAAAAATAAAAATATATTTAAAGTAACACAACTGTTTTATTTATACCTCTTCCTATTTTATAATTTAAGATGCATACTTAATTGTTACAACAATGTAAAGTAATTAATAAAATAAAATCATGTTTTGTTCTTGGCAATTTAAAACACGATTTGAAATAGATAAAACTTTAAGGTAGTGTAATATGATCATTAGATTTTTTCATAAATAACACGTTAAATATGATTTTTAAGCTGAAGTTTTAGAGTGATAAATGTTTGATCCATTTTAAAATGGTTTTTAACAGATTTTATTAACGTAAAACTATTTTTTTTACATATATTCGTGGACCTTTGTAAAGTATTGTTATAGCAAATACAGTTTTATTTAAGTTTATTTAGCATTTGTGTGCTCCATTCAATAAAATTTGATGAATAAAACATTTGACTTTAGTAGAAAACTAATAGTAAAAACAAATTTTCTGTGCATATATTCCACATTTACTTACATAATACTCTTCACAAGGAATATGAAATGTGGAAAATTAGAGTAAGTACCTAATAATTGACTGCAACAATTAAACGTTAAAATTAGATATTGGATTTATTATATGCAAGTACTTCACTCATATCATGTATTCTCTTGAGTTTAATTATTATAATAATTTATTATTTGCTATAATCATAGATGAGTCGCTGCGTCATACTGAACATATTCAGAATGAAGCAGCGACTCATCAATGATTGCAATAAGTAATAAATTTTTATAATAATTAAACTTTGAAGAAAATACATGGCATGAGTGAAGTACTTACAGCTGCCACTGATACTTAATGTTCATTCCTACAATATACATGCATCATAGATTTATGATCCATGTATAACATACCAGGCACCTACGGTTTAATTCCTGCGAAGGTAGTACTCATATACCATGAACATGCAGTGTACATTGTGAATGTAGGATGGACTTTCCTCCTCTATACCTCATGTATCTATCAGTATGTCAATATACGTTTCTGGTTCATATCAAGTTCCGTTTTGGTCTATGAGTACGTTGTAGGAATCTTACTCGTATATCGAGAGGCGGTCATCTGTATGTCTCTCTGACATTCAGATTTTCTACACGGAATACAAAATGAATATTCATTCTTAGTTCCATGGGTACATAAAGTACGTTCCGAGCACATGCTCTGAATGTAAAAATGCTATCTGGGAGGGGGGGGGGCACATGCCCCTGTGCCCCCCCTTCCTGGATGCGCCACATACTATGGATAACCGGACGCAACTATTTGTGGATGTCTGTAGGTTGTGTAGATTTTAACCTAAATTGGTCCCTTTTTCTTCCTAAAATATCATGATTGCCGTAGACAACAATTTAAAATTCTGGATATACTCACCCTCCAGTGATGGACGGGTAGTAACTATTCGTTACTTGTAATCGTTGCTCAGCAGGACCCAAAGTACCGATTACTCTATTTACAAAAGTAATCGATACTTTTCTATTTTGATTACCTACTACCATATACTTATTAGAATCAACATACCGACAATAGTCATTGATTAGTAAATTTCATACTTGAAATTTTTAATCAATTGTACCTGTTGTGTAATCAGGATTCGTGCAACTTTTAATTCATAAACATGCATTTAATTTAGGTAATAGGTACCAGACCTAACCATACCGATATGATATAAATTATAGAAGAGAATATGGGTAATGGGTCGCCAAGAGTAGCTTGGCCCGCGAACATCGGATGCGCAGGAAACTCGTCGATTTCGGGTGGGGAGAGCTCAGTTTGTCTAGCGCTCCCATCTAGTTCACTTCGGTACAGTCTGTGAAAAAATAGTTTTGTGTGGTGTTGTGAATTTTGGAGTATTATTTATCTTTTTTTTTGTGTTTAAATATATGTCGTTTAAAAGTCGAATTAAAAATAAAGTACTGGAAGAGTAAGCTCGAGAAAGTGTAAATTCAATTTTGAAATTTATGCAGGAAGAAGCGGATGCTAAACACCCATTACAGATTTAACAAAGATATTTATTTATATACGTATTATACAGGGCGTCCCATAAGTCATGGATAGAACGAAGGGGAATGATAGATGAGTTCATTTCCAACCAAAATAACTACATATGTTGTTATCCAATTTTTGATGGTTCAAAATGATTTCAACTTTTGAATTTTTGTCCGCAATCGCCTAGTTCGTTTAATAAGAAAGTGGTACAAAACAGATCCCAGCAAACACTCATAATTAGCCCATCATTAATAAACCACGTGCATGCCTTCACTAGATCATTGGGAAAGTACTGACAAGGAGCGCTAAATTATTGAATAAAGTGCAACACGGGCCAACGCTCGGCCATCACACACTTTGCCAATAATTTTGGCGGTATACTGTATTTCTAGCATTAACTTATTTTTCACGTGCCGTCTATGAAAATTATGATTATTTTACTATTGCCTTGATATATGGTAGCATACTAATATACGGGGATTGCAGATATAATTCGAGAGAGAGATAGATGAGGAGAATGTATCCACTACATAATACGCAGTAATGTATTATTTTAGAAAGTTGTATCAACATAATTTATGCGTCTTCGTAGACTTAAAATGTGTTTGCACAGCCAGTTTTACCGTAAACCCATGTAAAATAGTCACAGAAAACAAAGGGGCCTCATGAAATATCTAATTTTTAAGAACGGGTAATAGAATTTAATCCGAATATTTATTTTTCTTGCAAAATTTCAAGATGGCAGGATCATCAACATGATCATTAGAAGTTAATGCATTGATTTAGTGAGTTAAAATGTGACTTTGGACAAGCATTTAAAAAATGATATAAATTTTACTGGATCTACTTTTCGATCAAAATAGCAACATGGCTGCCTCCCATCTTGTCCTAAAGTCTAAAGGGGGTTATAATGATTATAGACAAGTAATTTGTATTCACTTTTCAGGTATTGGCAAAAAAGTGCTTTTTTATATCTACTATACCAGTGATGGTTAAATATTTCCAGGAGCTATGATGGTTACACAGCACTTTGTATTAGCGTTTTTGGTATTGACAAAAGAGTGCTTTTATACAATTAACGTACCAACGATGGTGAAATAATTTCAAGTTTGTAATAAACAAAACACATAAGGTCATCAACTTACCATTACAGAAAATATGATATAATGTTAAACAGCACTTTCTATTCGCTTTTCAGGTATTGGGCAAAAGTTGCCAACACTTTACCAGTCATAAATCTAATGGCCCATTGCTTTGTCACCTCTAGTGTGTTTGCTGGGGAGTTTTTTTTGCTCCTTTTTTTTAATAAGTTACTGAAGGTTGTATATCTTTCCGATAGAAGCATTTTTATAAAGTCTAGTTAGCAACTGTCAATTATAATAAAAGATGTTACCATCATTATTGTTCGGTTCATCAGAAATTATTTGAATTTTAAAATGATCCTTGTAGAAAAAAAAAAGAACTATAAAAATATTTCCGGTAATTACAAAAACTAGTACAATTTATAAGGTATAATTCATACACTTTTTATTAACGATTTTTTTTTATTTCCGTTTTTTACAAGTAAGGTATGTTTTTATGACAAACATAACATGTTTTATTATAATTGACAATTGCTAACTAGACTTCATAAAAATGCCTCCATCAGAAAGGTACAACCTTCAGTAGCCTATTTAAGAAAAAAAAAAGCAAAGAACTTACAGTCTTTTGTATCACTTTCTTATTAAACATACTAGGCGACTTCGGAAAAAAATACAAAAGTTGATATAACTTTTGAATCATCAAAAATTGGATAACAACATATGTAGTTATTACTTCCACAAGTGGAAGTATAGTAACGACAAAAAAATTTTTAAAAATTTTTATTGTCCAAATAGGCTTAAAATGTCATGAAACGTCGAGATTTTAAGTTTGAGCGAAAAAAAATTTTCTGTCTGTCTGTCGGTCTGTCTGTAACTTTTTTTGTACGCACGTTTACTCTGGAACCGTTTAAGATATTGACTTGAAATTTGGTACACATATGTACTTTAACGAGATCTAGAACTAGATTATATTTTCAGTTAGGGGGTAAATTGGGATAAATTTGGGGTAAATGGGTAAATCAAGCAGGTAAGAGTCCATGAAATTGGTATTTAGTATATACAAGAGAAGCTAAGGTCTCAAAAAAATTTTTGGCATTAGCCACCCCCATTACCACCCCCACCTCTTTATTAAAGGGGATGAAAAAAAATTGTGATTTAGTATATGTACAGGAACCAGAAACCTCAAAATATTTTTTTACTTCATCCACCCCCCACTACCACCTCCCTACGAGATATCTGAATTTTCTTAATGGTATTGTGCAACAAACTTATTTAACGTCATCGTATGCCCATAACAACAAGAAGCATGGCAACAGAGAAACAAAAGCAGGACCTACTTGTGGAGTTTAAGAGGATGATGGAGCAGCAAGAAACCTGCGCCAAGAAGAAAAAGAAGAACAAGAAAAGCAACGTCAGGAAGAGAAAGACGAAATGAAAAAATTAATGAGAAATCAAGAAAGAAGATGTCAGAAAGAAAAAGAGAATGAAGAGAGAAGACGTCAAGAAGGGAAAGAGGAACAAGAAAGACGCCAGGAAGAAGTAAGGAAAATTCTGAGCGATCAAATGAAAATACAATAGGACGCAATCATTTAATAATAATAATAATAAATGGCCTTCATTTATTTTTCTGTCTTGGCGGAGTTCAGAGTAGCTGTTCTACCACTCCGCCAAGGTTTTTTCGTCTACTTTCTGTTCAACCCTAGTCATATATATTATATGTTTTCTTTTACACTTTTTTTAAATTCTCTTTTCTCGATTATATAGGAAAGAAATTTTATGCATTTATTAGTTTTTTACATAGACTTGTAATTCTAAATATTGTGTCCTCATAATTACTATGACGAAGCTAATCCACAACTGTAGTTTGTAGCAACAAAGCGAATGAAGAATTTGAATTTGAATAAGAACTAAAGGGAGAAGTTAAAGAAGAGATAAATAAGGTCGAAGATAAAGTAGGTGTGGTCGAGACAGAAGTCAGTCAAATCAAAGGAAAGATGAATGAGTTCGAAGGAGAAGTAGAGAGATTTAAACGATGATTGAGAAAGGAGGCCAGCTAGTAGCATCGTCAGGTCCTCGGTTAAAACATCCCTCCTTTTATGGCCAAAGCTCATGGACAACCTATAAGAGACAATTCGAAGCAGCCGCATCTGAGAATAGCTGGGATAACGAGGAAGACGCCATGGCATTAGTTCTGGTACTAAGGGACCAAGCCTCAGAGTTACTTCAGACTATCCTAGTGGAAAGACAAAGGGATTTCAAAGTTTTGGAAGCTGCATTGGACTTGAGATATGGTGACCAACACCTCGCCCAAGTATACCAGGCTCAGTTGAAATCGCGGACGCAAAAGCTTACAAGAATTTGAAGCTGCGGTAGAGAAACTGGCACACCTGGCATATCCGAGTGCCCCTAGAGAATTTCAGGAAAAATTAACAGTGGGGGCCTTTTCGGGTGGCATAAGAGATGGAGAGGTCAAGCGAGCTCTTATGTTAACACGACACCAAAGTAGTAGCGAAGCTTTGGTGCCTGCTCTCGAAATAGAGGCGGCCTTTAAGAGGACAATCTGCAGTAAGACAAAACATATTTTCATTGATATATATGAAAAGGGTACATACGGGTGGGCGTGCACCTTTGACCAATGAAATATGCCGACCAAGTAAAAAGGCGGAGAATAACATATTGTGTAATATATAAGAGAAATAGTTCAAATATATTTCTGTCGTACAGAGTCGAATTTCGCGTTGGGTGCACAAGAATTTTTATTTAAAATAATTTGAGTAGGAAAACTGAATGCGGTTGTAGTGATTCCTTAGGCAGTGGTTTTTAATTAAAAGAAAAAACTATCTGTAGGTACATAATGTATATTTACAGTGTACAGGGTGTCCTAGTTAACGTGTTATGTCCGATTTTCTCGGTAGTTTTTGAGATAAGTATTTTTTTTTTCGGGGAATCTATGCCGCTAAGAAACATATAATTGAACATCAAAGAAGAATTGATCGGATTATTTATGTTCTTAATTGACTATTAAAGCATTAAAGGAAAGTAAAAAAAGGCATGTAAATTTTAAATATCACTTCCGGTTTACATGGCAATGGCGTTCTTTTTCTTGAAAATAGAATATTGATTACTTCCACATCCAGTGGTAGTATAGTAACAAAAATTTTTTGAATGTTTTTATTGTTCAAATAGGCTTAGACTGTCATGAAAGGTCGACATTTTAAGTTTGAGCAAAAAAAAAATTCTGCCTGTCTGTCTAACTTTTTTGTGCGCACGATTACTCTGGAACCGTTTAAGATATTGACTTGAAATTTGGTACACTTATGTACTTTAACGGGATCTGGAACTAGATTATATTTTCATCTTATTCCATCGAAGGGTTGGGTTGTAAATTGGGGTAAATGGGGAGGTAAACAGGTAAATCAAGCAGGTAAGAGTCCGTAAAATTGGTATTTAGTATATATAAGAGAAGCTAGGGTCTCGAAAAAATTTTTGACATTAGCTACCCCCATTACCACCCCTACCCCACTTTTTAAGGGGACGAAAAAAAAGTGTGATTTAGTGTATGTACAAGAACCAAAAACCTCAAAATATTTTTTTACCATAGGCCAAGAATTTTTATTGAAAAATTACCAAAAATCCTCGTTATGTTGGGGCGATGCCTATTACGAATAACTGGCAAAATAAGGATACATATATTACTTCAACATCCAGTGGAAGTATAGTAACGACAAAAAAATTTTTTAAAAATTTTTATTGTTCAAATAGGCTTAGAATGTCATGAAACGTCGAGATTTTAAGTTTGAGCAAAAAAAATTCTGTCTGTCTGTCGGTCTAACTTTTTTTTTGTGCGCACGTTTACTCTGGAACCGTTTGAGATACTCACTTGAAATTTAGTACACTTATGTACTTTAACGAGATCTAGAACTAGATTATATTTTCATCTTGTTCCGTCGAAGAGTTGGGGGTAAATTGGGGTAAATTTGGGGTAAATAGGTAAATCAAGCAGGTAAGAGTTCATAAAATTGGTATTTACTATATACAAGAGAAGCTAAGGTCTCAAAAAAAATTTTGGCATTAGCCCCCACCCCATTATTAAAGGGGATGAAAAAAAATTTAATTTAGTGTGTGTACAAGAACTAGAAACCTCAAAATATTTTTTTACCTTATCCACCCCCATTACCACCCTCTATCACCACCCTCACCCCATTACCGATGTGGGGTATCGTTTTATGGGTTTTTGAGGTAGAGAATTTCAAATATTATATTATTAAACAATTATTTCCACATACAACATTTTTTCGTTGTGAGTGACTTGGATAGAAAATCTGGATGTGGAAGTTGGGCAGCGGTTTTTTTTATTGTTAAATTAGTGTACAATATCGATAATTCTATCATTCCCAATTGAAATTAAAATTTTGTGGACATGCCTATTGAAAGTCGCATTTCGGAGATATGAACTTTACTTTGCTTTTTTTTAAAGGAACACTCCATATATGTACCATTTGAAACGCCATAAAAAAAGCTTTGTATTTATAATATAATACATGGTACTTATCTTAAACAAATTTTGTCTAATTTACTATAAATTTACAATTTATCAAATTAGCCATGGAAAACAAAAGTATGTAAATTAAAATAAACAATATGTTAGTTCTGTCTAATTTCACTTTATTTTAAATAAAATGGAGAATTTCAATAATTGATACAGTGTGTTTCACTTGAAATGGTAACATCCCAATAACTTTATTTTTTTTCCGATTTGAATCGCATTTTACTTAAGTATAGAACAAACTAGTATCTACTTATGATCAGAAAAACATTCGCCTCCTACGGTACCAAAGCCACCTGCGGTACCAAAATATGTGGAGAAAATCGGAAAATCATATTAGGCATTTTTTTATCGGAAAATTTTGTTAATAAAACTTGTTAAGAATTGTCCAAAATGGCCAAAATTTAATCAAAATTAAAAAATGAAAAACTTGAAATTTAAAAAATTTTGAAAATAATTAGGTATTTAAAAAAAAACTGTTTTACAACTACCTGCAGCTTGGGTTTAATTTCAAACAAAATTGTCATAGTACAGTTTTCTAAACGAAAAAACCCATTCAAATGATATTTTCGGACTTGGACATTATTTTAATAAAAATTTATATATTTTTTTTGATTAAATTTTGGACTTAAGGTTTCTGAACAATTCTTTCATTAACAAAATTTTCCAATAAAAATATGCCTAATATGATTTTTTGATTTTATCCGCATATTTTGGTACCGCAGGTGGCTTTGCATTTGTAGGACGTGAATTTTTTTCTGGTAATAAGTAGATCCTAATTTGTTCCATAAGTAAAATTAGATTCAAATCGGAAAAAAAATTTAAAAAGTGAACAGACTGGGTCATATATCATTGAAAAGATTTTTCTATGGCCTTTCAAATAGTGTAAAAATATATGGGGGTGTTCTATTTAAAAAAACCGCTGCCCAAGGAATCATTACTTCCGCATCCAGATTTTCGATCCAACTCATTCACAACGAAAAAATTTAGTAATGGGGTGGGGGTGGCTAATGCCAAACATTTTTTGAGACCTTAGCTTCTCTTGTATATACTAAATACCAATTTTCTGGACTATTAGCTGCTTGATTTAGCTGGTTACCCCAAATTTACCCCAATTTACCCCCCAACCCTCTGACGGAACAAAATGAAAATATAATCTAGTTCCAGATCTCGTTAAAGTACATTTGTGTACCAAATTTCAAGTCAATATCTTAAACGGTTACAGAGTAAACGTGCGCACAAAAAAGTTACAGACCGACAGACAGAAATTTTTTTTTCGCTCAAACTTAAAATCTCGACGTTTCATGACATTCTGAGCCTATTTAAACAATAAAAATTTAAAAAAAATTTTTTGTCGTTACTATACTTCCACTGGATGTGGAAGTAAAACCAAGGTAAAGCTCATATCTCCGAAATTCGACTTGTTTGAATTGTTTTGCTGAAATGATGTTTGGAAAATACATGTGATATCTCATAACTTTTATTTTTGAACGTATTTACGTAACTCCAAAAATAAAGAAGTTAAATGAGGTTTTAACGTTTGCACAACCACCCTGTACTGTTGACTATAATAAGGAACTTTAGTCTAGTTATTATAAAAAACACGTTCTCAAATAAATTAAACATGTTCTGATAGAACATATTAATAATAATAATTTTTTGTTTTTATGTCTTTGGTGTTTTTCAAAAAAATTGCCGCGCTTGGATTTTACCCTATAGCCCCCCCCCCTAAATCCGCCACTGACTGCGCTCCGTCAGAAACCCTAAAATACCTATAAGCATGTTTGGAGCATATTTAATGTCCGATATATCAAAAAATATTACAGCTAGATCCTTATATGTTTGAAATCAGGGATAAAGGATCTAAAAGAATATGTAAAAATATACAGGGTTTTTCATTTAAAAAGCAACCTTCATTGTTATATCACGTGACATATCCAAGCAATTGTTTTTTAATTGCATTTAAAAAAATATGTATACAACCTTACAACTCTTATACGAAACTTTTTTTTGTCTCCAATAATAACATAAATAAAGGGGGTCAAAATATAGTTATAATTCGTCCGCTGTCTTGGATTCCTAAATTTTTACCAAAAATTCGTAACCCGCATCCCGAAAATCCCCAGATATCGATTTTCATTCGAATAGGATCACAGATGACAAAATTCATCCGCCATCTTGGTTTTCTAAATTTTGACCGAAAATTCGTAACCCGCATCCCCGAAAACCCCCAGACATCGATTTTCAGCCAAATAGGACCATAGATGACGAAATTCGTCCGCCATCTTGGAGTGCTAAATTTTGATAAAAAATTCGTAACCCGCATCCCCGAAAACCCCCATATATCGATTTTCAGCCAAATAGGACCATAGATGACGAAATTCGTCCGCCATCTTGGAGTCCTAAATTTTGATCAAAAATTCGTAACCCGCATCCCCGAAAACCCCCAGATATCGATTTTCAGCCAAATAGGACCATAGATGACGAAATTCGTCCGCCATCTTGGAGTCCTAAATTTTGATCAAAAATTCGTAACCCGCATCCCCGAAAACCCCCAGATATCGATTTTCAGTCGAATAGGACTATAGATCACGAAATTCGTCCGCCATCTTAGATTCCTAAATTTTCCGATATCGATTTTTAGTCAAATAGGACCATAGATGACGAAATTCGTCCGCCATCTTGGAGTCCTAAATTTTGATCAAAAATTCATAACCCGCATCCCCGAAAACCCCCAGATATCGATTTTCAGTCGAATAGGTCCATAGATGACGAAATTCGTCCGCCATCTTGGATTCCTAAATTTTGACCAAAAATTCGTAAACCGCATCCCCGAAAACCCCCAGATATCGATTTTCAGTCGAATAGGATCGTAGATGACGAAATTCGTCCGTCATTTTGGATTCCTAAATATCTTAGCAGTATGAGATTCCTCGGAAAACCTACGTCAGATTGGATTTTGAACCATAAACTTATCTCAGAAACTACCGAGAAAACCCAGCATAGCGCGTTGACTGGGACACCCTGTACATTTTGCTTGGTAATAATTTCGAATAAATTGATTTCTGACCTAACTAAAAACCGCATTCAAATTTTCATAATAAAATTTGTAGGAGTGTTTATACAAAACCGGTCCTCTCTATTTGGCACCTTTTATTTATGTATTAACATTATAAAGAATTTCATCTATTAAGTAATTCCTGTAAGATAAAATAATTTATAAATAAATTTAAGATATTACCAGAACTCCTAAATGCTTCCCTGGCAAGCATTCATTCGCGTCAGGTCTCCATGACAACAAGTTCCTCCCTAAAGTCTGAGAGCGTGTAAAGCTATGCGAATGCCGAGGCGAGTGCCATCTATTGACGGCAAAATTGGAAACTATTTATTGAATCTATGTTTGAAAATTAAGAGGTTATATTTTATCCACGTAATTAATTATGGACTATCTAGGTCGTCACGATTTCGTTTTTTGTAAATTCCAATTTTTCGACGTCCATTTTTTCGTTGATCACGTGTTTTTGACTAAAACAAAAAAATAAAAACGTGACGAACTAGAATATATATTTTAATACATACGTACAAAATTTGAAGTTTCTATCTTCAAAAATAAGCCGAATAATTCGTTTCTTCATTTCACTGACCACAGATTATACTCTTAAGGATATCCCAAAGTCGAAAGTGAGTGCTGTGACAATCGAAGAAGCACATTCGGACCGAGAACATGGGCACTTTACTGAGGGACATGCATAAATTCCTGGCCAAATCGAATTCTCCGACGAAACAGGCCAGAGAACAAGGCGGAGCAAAACCAAACTATTCGATGCTATCAGTGCAATAAATTAGGGCATATTACGCGAGATTGTCGACAGCGAAGCTTTCAGAAGGTAATTGAAGCAGTTGTTGAAGAGTCCTATTGGGACAAATAGAATCTGGAAACTGTACTGACAGACTTACACAAAATGTTATTTCAATTACTGACGAATTCTTCGGGGAAGCAGGACAAACGACAAAGTAGTGGAAAGCCAAGTGGGGATATTCGAGGTTGTGATAGCAGCGGAAAACTAGGCCATGTAAGACGAAATTTTCAACAGTGGAGCAGAAATTGGGCTTATATTGCCAGCAAAAGAAGAAGGAATCCGACCAGAATAAAAGAAATTTCAAACAAAGAAGTAGTATTGAAGGCTTTATGGTCACAATGGGATTCACTTAGAGTCTTAGACGGGCTATTGAGGAGAGCATAGGAAAGTCCAGATGGAAAGCAAGTTACCATGCGTCTAGTGGTTCCTAGGTATGGTGTACCAAAAGTACTCCAGAAAGTGCATAATGAAACGTCCGGCGGACACTTTGGAGTAAACAAGACGCTGAGTAAAGTACGAGAACGATTCTATTGGGTTAATAGTCGCCAGGATGTGGAGGCTTGGTGTCGCAAATTTAAGAATTGTACTGCCAATAAGGAACCACTGTCTGTAAGGAACTATGAGGATAAAAGTCGAGAACGGCCGAAGAATGTCTGAGAGCAGATCACCAACGCTAGTGACCTAATGATCGTAATGCTAGAAGTTTTCGCTTTGGTTACTATGAGACCGAATATCTGTTATTGTCAAGTGACATCTGCTATCATTAGAAATTTCTTGAAGATAAGATTTTTGCCACAACTTAAGATTCTTGTAAGTTATGATTCAGAAGAGAACGTTGTTTTAAACCAGAATTCTATTGCTATAATAAATTTTAATAATTGTTCAAATTGTAATTTTAATTATGTCTCTAATAAAAATAGATTTTTAGATTTATATATTACTTCCACGTCCAGTGGAAGTAATAGTAACGACAAAAATTTTTTAGAAATTTTTTTGTTCAAATAGGCTTAGAATGTCATGAAACGTAGAGAGCAAACAAAATTTTCTGTCTGTCGGTCTGTCTGTAACTTTTTTTTGTGCGCACGATTACTCTGGAACCGTTTAAGATACTGACTTGAAATGAGCTACACGTATGTATTTTAACGAGATCTGGAACTAGATTATATTTTTATCTTATTCCGTTGAAAAGTTGGGGGGTAAATTGCGGTAAATGGTGGTAAATAGGTAAATCAAGCAGGTAAGAGTCCATAAAATTCGTATTTAGTATATACAAGAGAAGCTAATGTCTCAAAAAAAATGTTTGCATTAACCACCCCCATTACTACCCCCACCCATTATTAAAGGGGGTAAAAAAAATAGCGTGTATACAAGAACCTGAGGCCTCAAATTTTTTTTTTTACTTCATCCACCCCCACTACCACTTCCCTGCCACCACACCCACCCCCACTATTAATGTGGCATATCGTTTTTTAGGTTTTTGCGGTAGACGATTTCAAATATTATGCTATTAAAGTTCCATAAACAATAATTTCCACATAGTGAAGTGCAAATATAGTATGAAAATTGTTTTCGTTGTGAGAGACTTAGATAGAAAATCTAGGTGTGGAATTTTAAGATTGATAAAACACCCTACAGGTTGCATTGTAATTCGAGTCCTATGAACAGACTAACATCAGCGTGCCTGCCTTTCAAGATTACTTGATTGCTAAATTGACATTGACACCAATGTTTCAAGGATAGATGATGAGATAGCGTCAGAGACGCGTCATCGCGTGTGTGTCTAGCTTCTACAATTTCAAATTGGAATACCATGCAACCTGTACGGTGTTTATAGATTTTCTATTATTTTCTTGATTCTATAATATGTAGGTTACACCGAGTAGTATGGATGCGCAATAGGTTTCCCCGAGCATTATTAGCATGGGTGCGCAGTGGGCTACCTCAAGTAGTATGGATGCGTAGTAGGTTTCTCCGAGTATTATGGATGCGCAGTGGCATTCCTTGAGAACCATTAATGCGCAGTACGTCACCATGGATGTGCAGTAGGTTTTCTCGAGTATTTTGGATGCGCAGTGGCTTTTCTCGAGTAATATAGATGCGCAGCAGGTTACCTCAAGTAGTAGGATGCGCAGTAGGTTACTTCAAGTAGTATGAATACGCAGTGGGTTTCCTCGAGTAAATTGGATGCACAGTGGTTTACTTCGAAGAAAATGCTTGAAGTACAAGCTTTACTTCTATCACCGGCACACAATGATTTTTTTTATATCTTTGTCATGCCACTTTCTGCGTATTACTTCCACATTCAGTGGAGTGCAAATATATTATTTTCGTTGTAAGAGACTTCGATAGGAAGTCTGGATGTGGAAGTAGTTTACTTACCGCCTCCTGATCGGTAAGTAATTACCTACTTACCGATCGCTAATCTGTAAACGTCACTTACAAATGTCTTAATCAATTCAGTAAAGGTGTCAAATTACCTGAACGTGCAAAAACGATATTATGATATTAATATTTTACGACGAAATTTAGCATACGTAAATGCCAAGGTATTGGTCACTTGTATTTATATTTACAATGAGGATATTTTGGCATTATTACTTTGTTTGTAGCCCTTCGTGCATAGGCGTATTTATCGGAGAAACAGCGATACATATTACCATCCTATCTACATATTTTTATGTCACATAAAGAGTTAATATTTGTACTGATAATATAAGTTTCGTATTTTATTTACTGTACGCTTCTATACTTCATATTCATATATAATAGGTTATCCAGTGGTTGTCTATTCTGGCTATTACTATAGGAACATATTTTATAAGTAATGTCTTCCACTATTAAAATTAATTCTGGCCACAATGAAAATATAATGTAAATATAAAATAAATCAAAAATTTCTTATTTGTAACTTAGGTGAATTATGAATTATCATGTATTTGGGACCTACATTAGCCCAACAAGTTATAGGTTATCCAGTGGATATCCCAATTCTGCCTGTTATTAGGACCAAAGGATAACCGTTGAACTTTCTATCGGCATCCCCAATGAACAATCCATTTATCGGATCATTTTAGGATGTCCCGGGGTCATCCTGTGCTGGGTGGGTTGGAACGTATATTACGTATATTATACGTGCTAGTGTTTGCTGGGTAGTGTTGAAAAGAAAATTATTGAATTCATATGGAATTATTTTAGAATATGCTTATGTTTATATCATAAAAATATTGTATTGCTACATGGGAACTTTGATGAGGCCGTACGCATATAAGCCATCTATCAGGTTACTGTGATAGATGGCTTGATGCTGTCAGACGTGCCATACAACAAAGAGAAGACAACTCGTTAACGTATAGGCCGCAAAACGTCTGTTAAGGCGAATAAGTATTCTTATTTGAATAAATTGGCCGATAGTTTAGTCTTTCCTAAAATGTTTGAAATTAATTTTATTACTACCTAAGAGTACATGATTTAAATAAATATCCATGATTTATTCCAATTTTAAAACAAAAGAAAAGTTAGCATCCATAGTCTACAGTTTTTTCGATAAAATAAAAACAATGTTCATGCCAGGTCAAGCAACACCTGTAAGAAATTCTGTAATTACGTGAGAACTATGTGATATGTATTTTATCTTCAATTTTGTTACAGAAGCAGCTGTTTGCCCTAAGGCCAAAATCACACATTCATATCAGGTGTGCTATGTTTATATAGTACCAGCACCTCATTTCTCACAACGGCAAGCAGAGTTTGTATTCTCGATGCATGTTATTTTGAAAACGATTCATAAAACTATGTAATAAGGTACAGGTATTCTTTTTTAACTAAATGTCATTTTTTATAGATACTCATTAAATTGCTATCGCAATAATAAAAGACGACAGAAATATAACCTGTTGGCCAAAAAAAATTACGAATGTTCTCGTGTTTCGAAATTATTGCTCCTCATCAGCATAGCGTCACTTACGAAATGTTTTCATGAATCAGGAGAAAAATTAACAAAGGTTGGAAAACACAATAAACAGAACCCAATTTTCCAGTTCCGCACTCGCTATGCACATTTAGAGCCTCAAATGAGAGAAGTCAGTATATAGCTCTGTCTGTACTGCCGTATTTACACCTGGCAAAATATAAACAAAAGACGGAAAAATGAGTACAATAAAAAAAAGAAAACAGTTATTTTTATCATATACCCCAAAAAGAAATAAGGATGGATACGCAGACGTGTTTCGAAGTTATTGCTTCTCATCAGCATAACTTTAGCTTATTGTTTTAAATTACCCCGAAGTCTACGTTGACGTCATGCAAATGGCTTCAGTGTAGGACATGCAATACCAGATATGATGAATACGAGACGGCCTATGATTTTTAACCAACTTTGAAAAACTTTAAATTCGATCTTTAAGTCCGGTATCTTATGTTTGTTCAAAACTGTCGGTACTCTGGATTGGTTCGAATGATTTCTATGAAATCTTTCTCAGACTGCAAGGTATGGTTCGGTAGTAGTCGCATAATAGTTGCATCGAGTTACGTCTAGTTTAAGGTGAGCAAAAATGGGAAATAAGATATTTTTAGCAGCATTTTTGGCGAATACGCTGGGATAAAAAAATAAAAATTTCGTTGGCGAGTGTATTGATGAATTGTCGGCACGTTTCGCGACCGGAGTTTTTCGCCATCTTGAAAAAAATCGTTAAAAATCGTTCTTTCAAATATCTCGGCTTCTGTGGAGTAAATACTGAAATTCTGAAAAGTAAATACGGACTGATATTTCTTTGTTTATTGCGAAAGAAAGAGTTTGAAACGGGGTCGCGGCTCGCGCAAAATCCCATCCTTATCCAGGATAGGATTTTGCAGATTGAGAGGGAAATATGCGTTTAATTTCGATTTATTATAAATATTAAAAAACCAAACATAGTATAATCTTGAAACTGTTACATACTTGCTACTGTTGTAGATTCCTGCTTTATAAATTTTAGCTTTGACCAGACAAAGCTTTATGTTCTACTTTGCTCTCAAACACCATAACGTTTACTAGTGATAATAAACGTAACAATGCTTATAAGTGGGTACTAATAATAAGTACCTAAGTATGTGTTAAATTTAAGTTATATACTGCGAGCACTTTTTTCAAGACTGTACCGATCTTTACACATAGAAGGAAGATAAACAAATGAGTTCCGTAGCGGCGGACTAGTCTCGACCACTGCGCATCCTAATCTCATCTGCCAGTTTAGGATGGTCGACTAGTAGTATATCGGAAACTGAAGGGTGGTCTGTCAGGATGGTGTTATCAACAGCTTGCTATTTTGGACGTATTTGGTGTAAATGAATATGTCGAAACAAATTGATAACACCATACAATTTACTTCTTGCCTCAACACAAAATCAAACAAAGAAATGTTTTAGGAGAAAACGAATAAATATTGGACTATGTGACAAAAATCTACGAAGAGTACCCAACTAGCACCAAAGTAACAGTAACTGAGATGGGAACTTCGAATGAGTAACCACTACAAATCCGTGATTAAATTTACGACTTTGATGTGAAAATAACCTCATTTGACATATCCGTAGTCACTGCCTCGTAGTTTTTACCACTAGCTTTTCCGGTGCATGGGGACGCTCTAGTTACCAGTGGGACGACCTTCGAAGTGGCAAACACTTTCAAGTAGCTTTGATAGTGGTCGCGACGTTCTGGGAACCTTTACTATCCATTTAAAGTCGTGGACCTTGTTAGTCCAGTGTTAATGACGTTACCGCTACCTGCAGAACTGAACTTCACCGTGCACGGCTACTACGAAGTGCGTATTACCTCTTAAATTCGCGATGAAGTAAATTTCACCATCTAGTCCCCATTGTTAACCATATATAGGAAAGGAGGGGCGATAACGAGAGGAATGAAATACCTAACATAGTTTATGCTTGTCTTGTGGCCTTTATCTTTTCCAAATATGGGTTGTACCATTTTAAAGTAATAACATGCTATTTTGTGTTGAATTTCATACATTTATCTTTTCCGTTCAACACAACTCGTTAAGTAAGGAAAACAACTAGGTTTTTTTCGGATTGTTTACCTGTTAATGTTTTTCAAAAGATAATAAATGTTCTATATAGGTAATATGTAAGAGTACGAAGTTGCTCCATAATATTAATGTTCTAAAATAATTGGTAAGAGTAAAAGTTATTATTCAAGACAAAAAAACTTCACAGTAAGTAGATAATAGCTTTAAGAAATTGGAAAACCACCTAGCAAATGTTTGTGGGTATATAGTCAACATTTTCTACAGGATAATTTTTTCACTAAAGTAAGTTATTCATATTTGTATCTGCATTTATAGATGTGTTTCAAAATACCTATAATAATCTCTTGGGTTGGAATTTATTTCACTTAACATAATTTGCTAGATGGTTTTCCAATTTTTAAAGCTATTGGCCACTTACTGCGAAGTTTTCTATCTATCTGAAAAACTGTGCATTGACACGACTTTTAAACTATATGCACTGTTACTGAACATTGTCTTTTACACTTACTAGTCATTTCAGAAAATTAATTGATGTTGTGAAGTAATTTTGCACTCTTACCTATGTTGAACTTGTTTTTTGAGAAACATAAACAGGTAAACAAATACAATAGCACTGAAATAAAACATAGTTAAAAAAAAACATTTGTTTAAATTTCTCTTCTTTTTCACAATATACATGTGCATATGGTTAAAATAATTCCTAGCAAACTTATAATATCCGGATTGGCCTGCTGTACAACTACACATGCATTTTCATTTATCAACATCACCGTTACCATCATTCTAACTTCATGGGAGCAAACAAAGGGCAAAGATTTGTTTTTTCACGGCGTCTTCGACTTAGCAGAGAATTACATGTCCAGCTCTAAATACCACTTCACCTTCCTTGATGCATGAAATTTGAGTGAAGATATTACACAATTCTAATTCTACCTTCGGCATATTTGAAAACAGATCACAAACGTAAGAAAATTAATAAAACAAGTTAAAAACGTACTCTTCGCCAATTTACTTAGCTTTTTATGTATAATTGTTACACATTCTATAGGATACTCTTCGCAGTTTTCCTTCTTGTAAATAATGTTAGTTTTTGGACATCCTAAATTTTGTGATGTGAAAAAAATTATATGAAAAAAAAAATGAAAAAAAAATATCCAACCTGTGTGGGATTCGAACACGGGACCTTTGGATTGCAACGCAATCAATCAATAAATCAATAACAATTTATTAATAGTTTTTATACATTTATGTGCCTCGCCGGAATCTGGTACGGAGCCAGCCAGACAACTACGTCGCACAGCGTCGTGGTGATTGTAGGGCGGGGCGGAGCAGGTCCGGTTTGGCTTAACGACAGATGATATACAGGTTAGTGCTCCTGTCTGCCGCAGGCAGACTTAAAAACTAAGATAGACATTAAAAATGTGTCCACAAGGACCTAAAACTAATTAAAAGAAAAACACTATAATCACTATAATCACTCACTAGACGAAGCACTTATTTAATTTTGGTTGCTGGCACGGGAAAACAGAACTCAACGAAAAAACCCGTTCGAAGCAATTCCACCCTGGTGGTCTTTCTGCCGCCAGGAAAATGTCGTGGAAATTTAAAAGATATGGTACGGATTGCAACGCAAAGCTTTAGCCGCTGCGCCACCACATATTGCTACGAAAATCGATTGTCTGTGATATACCTATACCTTTCGACAATCATACATATTTCAACTCGTACTTCTATGAAATATATATATTAGTAAAATTCATAAACCAAAAAAAAATATATTATGAAAATAATATTTCGCAAGATTTCCATTTTAGTACAAGCAAAAAAAATTAAGAGAATATATTTTTTTTAAATTAAACAATTAATAACTTTTTTTATTTACCGATCGATTCTCTTCAAAAACAATAGGGTTCTTCCTCTAGCTAACACTAACTTACTTTCTAAATTTCATTACAATCGGACTTTTCTTTCTTAAGTTATCGTGCTTACAAGAAACGTAACGGACGGACAGACGGACAGACGGACATTTTGAAAGTTGTTCGTTCACTAACACAATGATATGAAAATTTTTTCTCTACGAGCGATATTTACGATTTTAGAAATGTGCCGATCAAA
The DNA here is from genome assembly GCA_936432065.2 of Rutpela maculata. Lineage (NCBI taxonomy): Eukaryota > Metazoa > Arthropoda > Insecta > Coleoptera > Cerambycidae > Rutpela > Rutpela maculata. The sequence continues at coordinate 92,233,149 of OW386286.2, forward strand.
TACAATATACTCTTCGTTTTTGCGAAGAGTATAATAACAGACGTAACGTTATGATAACTACATGTTTTCGTCACCATTTCCGATATATTGATTGAAAATATTGAAATTCACTGATACCATCTGCTGATTTGATTTTCCCCTATAGACAAAAGTCAAAATTAGGAGCGCGTTCAGTTTAAACGTCGGACGTATGGCAGCACACCAGGACGCGGCGTTCAGAGTCAATGTTGGAAAAAATGTAACTATGAAGTGGCAGCGGGAACCTTGCTGCAACTTTAAAGTGACGCTACAGTCCCATTCGGTTCTTTGTAATAAATGTAACTTCTAAGTCACATATTTTCAGTTCCTGTCACTATCCTCAAGTAACAATTACTTTCAAGTCGCATTTCTTAGTAAAAACGACTTCAAAGTGATTCTTTCTGAAATACGCCATCTTGATGGCCAAGACTTATGACGCCATTATTACAAGACATACATAACTTCATAAATAACTTAAAAATTTAATTTATCACTATTTATTTTATGCACCAAATATAATAAATTAATGGATAAAAATTATTTTCAAGTTTCAAAGAACAATAAAAAATAGCTTTCAGCATCCAGGTTGACACATTCTCGCATGACGTTAAATATTTTAAAGACAATATTTTAATTAAAAAAATGCAAATTATAAAGGCGCGTGCCAGATTCAGACGTTTTATCATTATGTTTGACAATAAACTTGCATTCGTCTTAATTTTGACGCTTAGCCATTGGGAAATTGTACAAGTTTTGCCTTCTAATATTATACTATATTCTAGTATTCTATTAGGTTTCTGAGTTAGGGAAATGGATAGCAATAATCATGTAGGAATGAAACACAAGTATAATAAAATCAGTTGCAAGACAAAGCAGGCAACATTCATTTGATAGAGTGGGGGCGTGGTAAAGTTCCCCGAAAGTCGTGGTTTATACTCCGCGACGTCACCGCTACATAACCACAACGCCATTGGAACGTAACCGGACTAGTTCCGGGAACGCAGCCGGAACGTTGCGGTAACCGAAAAAATATTTTCCATTTTGGTCATACTAACGTAATGGGAACGACCTTGTTATGCTCTTATGACTAGTGACAGAACACTTTAAAGTACCTACAATAGTCATTGCTACGTTCCAGCAACTAATTGTGCTAGTTGGGTATCTACTAGGTACAGTATATTAAACAACAGTGAATTTTGTTTTCCCTCAAATCTGGCAGCGTTATAAGGATTATGGTAGATTTCTGTAATCAGAATAAAGATAATAACTTCTTTAACACTTTACAGAATTTATCAAGTATTTTTACAAGGTATCTTTGTTTTAAATATTAACTTCCGCAACAGATTGCCTAGAACTTTGATTTTACTCAGATGAACATGTTCTCTTCTGTTCCGCTTATATGAAATTGTCCTTCCACGTATGCACTATGGATAAATTACAGAGTATAAATTAGGTACATAAAACAAAATTCTGCATTTACGAGATATATAATTAGAATTTTTAATTAATTAATTAATTTCTTCATAAACATAATAATAATATAACATAATTATAAATTTTTTATATCAAAAAGAAACACAGGACAGGTATATCTACTTATAAATGCGTCTATACATGTACAGACCTTCGTTACCAGATGGAAAAAAAAATTAAAATAACTTTTAGAGTTGCATTCTTTTTTAATAAATACTAACAGTTTCCTTGGTTACTAAAGCTACCTTCTTTTTGTTACTCTCTGCCTGTTGGCAGAAGAAATTGAACATATCTTATGACTGAGGTGCATAAGATTTCTACAAGTAATAAAGATAAAACAAGTCGGGGTAAGTTTTATTGCTATATTCACATTTTATATAAATAAAATTTTTATCGCCCATATAACCTTTTTCATATTTTAGATGGCTACAGTAAGTTATTAATTCGCTTAACCCCTACCTACAATTATTATTTCTTGGTGGTAATTTTTTTTTTTTTCATTTGCCAAAGTTGGACAGTCTTTTCGTAGCTTTTAACACAAATACACAAGGAAACGGAATCAGCTCATTATCTACGGTCACTTAATAGCACATACCATAGGGATTATTAGGGATTATTAGTAAGACCCTTATTTGAGTAATCCAGACACGCCATGCTTAACTAGCTATAGTTTAATTTTTATAAGATGACACTATCGGTAATAAAACGCCAGACGAAGAAAAATGCATATCTCACCTTTTCTCGCGCCTATTCGAGCAGAGAACGATTGCAGCCCCGCCCCTAAGTTTGTAGATACACTTGGTTTCATTTCTTGTCTTGCTCTTGCTCAAGAATTGAGATATGCATTTTTCTTCGTCTGGCGTTTTATTGCCGATAGTGTCATCTTATAAAAATTAAACTATATGTATTTTGTCCGTCCTTTGTCAGAGTGATATTAAGATTATTAGCTACTTTTTATTTGCAAACATGATCAGTTCACTTCAATTACTCTCATTTTTAATTGATTTACAAAGTTCGTATAAACTGCTAGAGTCAATATAAAACCGCTGCCCAAGGAATCACTACTTCCACATCCAGATTTTCTATCTAAGTCACTCACAACGAAAAAATTTTGGATGAAGTAAAAAAATATTTTGAGGTTTCTGGTTCTTGTATACACACTAAATCACAATTTTGTTTCATCTCCTTTAATAATGCGGTGGGGGTGGTAATGGGGGTGGCTAATGCCAAAATTTTTTTTGAGACCTTAGGTTTTCTTGTATATACTAAATACCAATTTTATGGACTCTTACCTGCTTGATTTACCTATTTACCCCAATTTACCCCCCAACCCTTCGACGGAACAAGATGAAAATATAATCTAGTTCTAGATCTCGTTAAAGTACACATATGTACCAAATTTCAAGTCAATATTTCAAACGGTTCCAGAGTAAACGTGCTCAGCACTCCACACTTAGTTAAACTTCATTACAGAGCACAGTAAACATACTTCATAGATTACTCAACGTTTTAAAAAAATGTTTTATTATCGATAAATTTTCAAAATTGTCTCTGTGAGTTTCAAATAAATCTGTATATATCATATCGCGTTTTTGTCCGTATGTCCTCGTGTGTTTCTGAGGTATTTGTGGCTCTATAATTCTGGTCCAATTGGAATGCCGTTTTCACTAGCGTGACGGGTATCAGGTGGGAAAACTAATAATAGAGTATATATTCACGACACGAGAGAATACTAAAAGGATTTTAAAAATCACCGGATCTTCCGCCATTTTTTAGAAAATAACGTCGATACAAAGAATGAATGGATATAAAGAATAAACAAATTGAAAAATCATTCTTTTTGTTTTCTATTTCCTATTTGATAACACAGGTCTACAAAAAAAAGTCTTGACCTAAGGTTCCGATCTAAGTTTTTTAAATTATTTTGACGCGCTGAAACCAATTTTGGACAATTTTTTTTATCGTGTCAGTTTCTCTCTACCACCCCCTCTTATCTCCTAGAGGTCGCAGAGAAAAACTGACAGCGCGTCAAAATATTTCAGAAAAGTTGGATCAGAAGCTTAGGACAAAACCTTTTTTTTTGCCTTTTTAGGGGGATAAACTGACACGACAGAAATAATTTTCTTGTCCAAATTTGGCTTTAGCGCGTCAAAATACTATACAAAAGTTAGATAAGAACCTTAGGATAAATAAGACCTTTTTTTGCCCTTTTTGTTGAAAAATACTTTTACAAATTGACTTATGTCGGCGCTAGTGCGTTTATTGCGAGTTTTGATAAATAATTGCTTACTACAGCTATCGGGAGACAGCGATAGAGAATCTGAAAGCGAATGAAGTGCTATTTACGTTTTATATTGAATTTTATATTTTATTTTAAGAGCTGAATCATTTATCTGGAAAATGGTAACTCCTATTCAAATATTGTATAGGAACAAAATTGTAGAAAATTTGATGCACTTTGTTTTTTGCGCAGAAAGTTTTTCTCCATCTTTTTTAGTTTTAAATGACAAAAACAATATTTGCAAAATTTTTTTTTATAAACGGACGCCATTTTGAAAGTACAGCCAGTTTTTTTGGGGGACATGTCTAAAATTGTTCCTTATAAAAAACATTGTCCCCTTTATGAAAAACATTGTCCCAAGGATGGGGGGGAGGGGGTTGCACGTACAGTTAGTGTGGGCTCCCGTAAGTAATTATATGGAGAAAACGTTCTCAGGTGTTCAATAGAAGCTCCATGCATTTCATTTTATTTTAAAATAAAATAGAAACAATAATAATAAATAAATATCTAAACAATTTTCTTTTTTGCGTTGGTATGTGATATATGTGAAACATTAAATTCAGTTATCTGTATTGTATAGGTCATTTCATTATTCTGTGTAGCTAATTTAATCTAGTATTAATAACACAGGCCCACAAAAAAAAAGTTGTCTGCGCCGCGGTATTGACCATACCTATCCCTTGTATTTTGACCCGCTGAACACGAATCTGACCTTAGTTTTTCCCCTATACGTCAGGTTTTTTTTTTAAGCAAAAAAGTCTAATATTTATATATTTATTTGCTATTAAAAGAAAAACCTGACGTGCTGGTGAAAAACTAAGATCAGATTCGTGTTCAGCGGCTTAAAGTACAAGGGATAGATGTGGTCAGTACCCCCGCGCAGATGACTTTTTTTGTGGGATTGTGCCACACTGAGTGTGGCACAAAGTCGTGTTCAATCGTGATATTTATATATTTATTTGCTGTTAAAAAAAACCCTGACGTATAGGGGAAAAACTAAGGTCAGATTCGTGTTCAGCGGCACAAAATACAAGGGATAGGTATGGTCAGTACCCCGGCGCAGACAACTTTTTTTTTTGTGGGCCTGTGTAATGTGATGCAATTAGGAAGTTTCCATTTTTCTCATTTTCTCGTAATAAATAGTCGTAAAAATCTAAAAAATATCTGGATTTTTTTAAAATTATCTGTATAAATAAAAAAGTTTGCGCTCATCTGGGCTGAGGTTCGATGACGTCACAGTACATGATTCCGTCAACAGCGAGCAGGCGCGGGTACAGGAAGTTTAGTTCATTCTGTGTTATTCTTACCGGACACAGCGTAAAGGCGCAGTTACACGGCGCATGATTAGGCGAGCCTGGCTCGGCGAGTCACGAAACACGCGCCGTGTGACATAGGCAATTTGGCATGGCTTGCGACTCGGGAGACGTTGCTCGCGTCGGCTCGCGTCGGCTCGCGTCTTCCATTTAGTTGTCGGTAACTGCGCCTGAAGATCAGTCATCAGTCGATCCATGCAGTTTTGACGAGCCTACAATCCACAACCCCACACGAAATCTGCACTAGTCACGCGCCGTATTGACACATCTGGCCCGCTATCCGTTAAGGCGCCGTTACACGGCGCGTGGTTCGCCGAACCTGGTCCGACGAACCACGGACCACGCGCCGTCTGACATGGGTTGTTCGCTCTTAGTTCGCGGTTCGCGGTGCGTACTACCGCGATCCATCGGATGTCGGTAAACTTGCACGGAACAAAGGATACAACCAAATGCATCACAAATCTGAATGAACTACGTACTATATTGACACCCTCAATTTAAGGCCCCGTTACACGGCGCGTGGTTTGCCGAACCACGCACCAGGTTCGTGGATCGGCGAACCACGCGCCGTGTAACTGCGCCTTAAGATATTTTTGTAGTTGGGTTTCTTTAACGTTTTAATCGTTTGAAGGAGTAAGCTATGCCCAAAATAACAGCGAGTTGTGTACTGTGATGTCACAGTCTAGCGCGAAGTATTGAAATAAGAAATTAAATAACTTCGTGAGTTTTTCAGATATCGAGATGATATCTAGTTAACTGAAAGTCTACTAAATGAGGTTGAATGTACTTGATATTTCTAAAATAGGAAACTTCCTAATTGTAAATGTAGACATTTTTGTCTGTATTACATCAGTAAATAAATAAAATAAAAAAAAGAAAAAGAAATCTGTTATTCAACCTCTACTACGCTCTCAATTTTTTGGAGGGCTATATCTCGTGAACGGTTTCTCGTACAAAAAAACTTCTGGAATTATCTCAGCTAAATCGATAAATTTTTTTTGTCGGAAAGTTCACAGTTTTCAAGATATTTGCAAAATGCTGTTTTGACCCATTGTAATAGACCCCGCGACGGTCAAATCGATAAGGAATTATGACACATTATTAAGAACTTTAATACTGAGGTGCATGCAAAAATTCAGCCCGTTACAATTTTTTCCCAAGTTGGATGTCGATTTTTCTTGGATTAATTAGGCAACTTAATTTCTTCTTAAATACCTACTCAAAGTTAATTTACCCATTCAAAATGTATCATGAAATCTCTTCGTCTAATAACAAAACTGCTCAGGCGGTAAAGTGGACCGAACAAAAATTTCTACCCAACGGAAATGGTGACAATTTATCTTCAATAGCGTTCAGAAAATGACAACGAATCTTGTTTGAGTGGTTGTTGATAAAGCCATCGAGTCAAAAAAGAGACATAATTACTTCTCAAGATGCTCAGGTAGAGCAGGTATAACATTAACAATACTGTACTACACGTACGGTCAGTGAAATGTCTGGAATGTGCTTGGTTTAGACCTGACGGCGACCACCAACATCGTTTTGTTTTAAAAATCCACCACTGTAAGATATCATCTACCTATTATACATTTCAGCGAAAACGAATAAAAAGCTCCAACGGCAAATACTGAATTAAATACAAAAACTACTAGGCCATTCATAAAGAGATAGTTGAAAGACAAAAAAATAATACTTTATTTCATAAAATACTTTATGGATAAACCGAAAATAAAAAAGTGATTGTACGGCAATAGCAATATAATAGGTGCGCTTAAAAATTTTCAACAACGAAATGTAGATTTTAGTGGTTTTTCCATCATAGTGTGAGATGTGTGCTTCTGGATAAAATAAGTTTGAGTATTTTTTACTTTATTTCATATTAGTGGAGTGCACTAAGACTAAATAATGTTATTTGGGAATCGATTAGACGTGATTACCTGAATGGATTTGCCTGAAATTTTTTTTAATGGATTTCTATAATCGCAAATCCAATTTTCTACCACTTTTCTTTACGCGCTAATTTTCGATTTTTTATAAAAAGAGAAAAGTTGTGTTGAAAGTGAAAGTGTAATTGGAAAAATTTCGATTATTTTGGCTTGAAAATATTTTCCTAGAGGTTTTCGAGATCATACGAATATGGTGTTTAATAAATTTAAAAAGAAAATGGCGGCTACAAATAACCAATTTTAAGGCCAAAACCATGCAAAATTCTACAAGTAATACCAAATTATATAAAACATTTGGTATAAAAGTTATTATTATTTTAGATTCTTTCTCTAGCTGGATTTTACGAGACTTGGCACCAATGGATCAAGATAGTCACTGTTTCTCTCTGAAAAAAAAAAAAAAATCATAATTGTATTGATCCTACTGCTATCCATATTAAAATATTACATAGAAAAATACATTTTGAAGTAAACTGATATTATATTTGCACAGATAATAGATATGCAGACCAGTCGGAATGGTTTTTTTGTGCGAAATGTCGTTTACCCGCAATTTTTTTTTTTTAAGTATAGTTTGAGATGTCCAGAAACAAATGCCAACTATCCGCACACTTGGCAGGTGGGGCAACACACTTTAAAATTAAAAATCGTAAATTTTTTGCCATTTTTCGCTTTATTTGCAATATAACTCGTGAATGAAGCATTGTTTAAAAAATATATCAAGAGATTTAGAAAAGTTTAAAAAATTGATTTTGAACATTTTATTATTCTTGACATTTTCCCAGAAAATTCTTCGTTTAAGAGCTACAGACGAAGGAACAATGCTACTTTTTTATCTTAATAATAATAATAAAACTTTTAATAATAATAATAATACTTAAAACCGCTGCCCAAGGTATCACTACTTCCACATCCAGATTTTCTATCCAAGTCACTCACAACGAAAAATTTTGTATGTAGAAATAATTGTTTATGGAACTTTAATAATATAATATTTGAAATCCTCTACCCAAAAACCCATAAAACGATACCCTACATCGGTAGTGGAGTGGGGGTGGTAGTGGGGATGGATAAAATAAAAAAATATTTTGAGGTTTCTGGTTCTTGTACACACACTAAATCACAATTTTTTTTCATCCCCTTTAATAATGGGGTGGGGTGGTAATGGGGGTGATTAATGCCAAGTACCAAATTTCAAGTCAATATCTCAAACGGTTCCAGAGTAAACGTGCGCACAAAAAAAAGTTACAGACCAAATTTCAAGTTAATATCTCAAACGGTTCCAGAGTAAACGTGCGCACAAAAAAAAAGTTACAGACCGACAGACAGAAAATTTTTTTCGCCCAAACTTAAAATCTCGACGTTTCATGACATTCTAAGCCTATCTGAACAATAAAATTTTTTTAAAAATTTTTTGTCGTTACTATACTTCCACTGGACGTGGAAGTAATAATAAAGCGGCTTTATTCATCCTTTATGGCACAATTACAATATTTAGTACAATTTATAAATTAATGGATGAAGTGGCGAAGTCTCACCCAAGATGGGCGTTTTTCAACTTAACCAGCATTATTGGGCTATTAAAAAAATCGGCAGCTACTGGAAGCGGCTGGAACCTCCCCACCCGGTGAATCTTTGAAGCCGAAAAGAGCACTAAACAATATGAACGATCTCATTTAATTATATTTATTAAGTTGAAATATTCTTTTTCGTATTAAATCAGAAAAAAAGTCTTGCTTTCGGTGGGATTTGACCTAGGAACTTGAGTGTTAAATTTATAGTCTGCACAACATTAATATTTTATTCAATGTTTTTAATAGAAATATATGCTTCATCGGATCCTAGCCCGGGGCCAGCCAGACAACCACGGTGAACACCGCCGTGGCGAGTGTGAGGCTGGACGGGGTAGGTCCCTTTTGGCTTGGAGAAAAATAGAAAACTAGCTCCTGTCTTCTGTAGGCAGGCTTAAAGACTAGGTTAAAATTATGTGTCCACATGGACCTAAAATTAATATAAAAATAAACACAATTCTATAAAAACGTTTGTAGGCAAGAGCACTTAATAATTTTGATTATTGATACGGGAAACAACTAAACGAAAATACCTGTTCGTTGGTAATGGATGGCAGGGATGGCCATCTTTGGAAAAAACCATGTAACTCTTGGTGGACAGCTTCCCTGCCAGATGTAGCCAGGGTAGTGTTCATGCTGGATCTTTTAAGTTTGAGTTGATATATTTTGTTTTATCTTTTGGCCTCGACCAATTTTTCACTAAATCGGTCGGGGAAGTGATAGCTGTCAAATTTTTGGTTCCAATGTTTCTCTGGGGAATTTGGTTTTTGAAAAATGTTTAGGTTGGTACCAATGTCTTAAATTGTTTTTAGGTTATGTAGTACTATTTTTAGGTTATGTTGCCGGAAGTAGCGGAAATAGTTTTTAAAATATAATGTCACTGTCACTTTTAAAGTTTTATTGGAAAAAACTCACCGAAAGCGTTCCGGTGGGGTTGCTTACACTTGTAAGGCTTGTAAGCGGTTCAGGATGGCCTCTCACACCATCCGTGGGCTTTATAAACGTCGAAAAAACTTGTAATCTCTCGATGCACCTGACACGTCAAAAATACTCAGCATACAGTCTGCACGCTTTAACGCACTAGCAGAGAACTTATACCACAAATGGACCCGTAGTATTTTTTGGGAATTTTCCTTTGAGTCCATTTAATAAAATTTGACATTTTTCTGAAAATTTGACATTTTTCTGAAAAGTGATATTTTTCCGAAAATTTTACATTTTTTGAAGTGACGTTTCTCCGAAACTTTGACATTTTTTCGAAAATTTGACATTTTTCTGAAGTGGCATTACTCCGAAAATTTGACAATTTTCAAACATTTGACATTTTTCTGAAAGGTGACATTTCTTCGAAAATTTGACGTTTTTTTCGAAAATTTGACATTTTCCTGAATTTTTGACATTTTTCTGAAAAGTGACATTTTTCTGAAAATTTGACATATTTCTGAAAAGTGACATTTCCCTGAAAATTTAACATTTTTTCGAAAATTTGGCATTTTTCTGAAAAGTGACATTTCTCCGAAAATTTGACGTTTTCCTGAAAATTTGACGTTTTCCTGAAAATTTGACATTTTTTAAAAATTTGACATTTTTCTGAAATGTGACATTTCTCCGAAAATTTGATATTGGAAATTAAAAAAAAAAAAATCGTGACTCGTCTTGTAGAAATATTTTTTTGATATCATCATCAGTTCGCCTGTTATAAGAATTTTATGCTTTTACGACGTCATCAGAACGTAGGTGTATTTTTAATTCACTCGTATTCCATCCATCTACGTTTCAAACTTTAATTGGATGTTTCCAATAGTTAAGTCGATATCTGCACCAGTTTCTAAGAATTTTTCTTATTTGTGACGTCATGTGACGTAGGTGTATTATACACGTCTACAATATTTATACCTACGTTTCAAATTTCAGTTCGATATCTTCAACCGTTCCCGAGTTATCAGCCGAAATCACTGAACACCTCTGTCATTATTAGAATATCACCCTGTACATTGCACTGCTTTGAGGAGAAAACAAGTGAAATTTTTGTTTTTTAATTTTTTTCACGGAAACCAAATCGAAAAAGTGCAAGTGTGATATATCGTTGAAATCGGAATTTTTACTGCTTTTCAATGGTTCAATTACAAATTGTAAGTAATCATAAAATAAACAACTTGTTGTACGGCACTAAACGTAATCCGATCTCAACCAAAACCTTTTCAGATCTTCTGGAGCACTAAAGAAACCCTCATGCAAAGTTTCATCCAAATCCGTTTAGTAGCTTCGCCGCTATCGTGCTAACATACATACACACACACACACACACACACACACACACACACACACACACACACACACACACACACACACACACACACACACACACACACACACACACACACACACACACACACACACACACACACACACACACACACACACACACACACACACACACACACACACACACACACACACACACACACACACACACACACACACACACACACACACACACACACACACACACACACACACACACACACACACACACACACACACACACACACACACACACACACACACACACACACACACACACACACACACACACACACACACACACACACACACACACACACACACACACACACACACACACACACACACACACACACACACACACACACACACACACACACACACACACACACACACACACACACACACACACACACGCACACACACATACACACACACAGACATTTTTCAAAAACAACTTTTTTGGGTTCCTGGGACCTCAAAACGTAAAGATTTGATGTTATCTGAATTTTCGATTTTGGACTAATTGTAGTAACCTCCCACAATTTTATTGTGGGAAGGTTAAAATATATATTTTCACAGACTATTTATTTTATGCGTAGTACAGTGTACAGGGTTATTCATTATATTTAGGCCACCTTTTATTATCGTTGTTATTGGAGATAGAAAAAAAAGTTTCGGACGAAAGTTGTAGGACTGTAACTCAAACTCTTTAATAAGTTAATGGGAGCACAGTGGCGTGCAGAGATTGAGGCAATAATATTTTTTTAAATGGTGTATTGTTGAATTTTTGAATTACTCTTTTTTTTCTGATTTAAAAAATATGACATATGATAGTCCTATCTTTACCCGTTTTCGAGTTATTGAAAGTTGAAAATCGTATTTAAGCTATTTATTATACGAACGGAAATTACAATTATTAAAGTAGTCTGTGAAAATGACAAGTATTCTGTCATTAAGGGCCGGTTTTTTAGGTACGTATTAAACCAAAGTTTAACTAGAAGTTTAAACTCAAGTTTTACTGGAGGTTTAAACTTTGGATTTTAGTGTTCGCTAAAATGCCGTTTTATAGGTGCTTGTCAAGATCGTCAGTTATATCGCCATTTTGTCAGTTGGTAGCATAGTGACAAATTGGCGATTGATGTCATTTTCATTACTGGTGCTTTGACTTTTCGCGATGGGTGAAAGATCTTTTAATTTCAACGTCAGTGAAATCAAACTATTGAGAATTAGTTAAAAAACGTAAAGATGTAATCGAATCCAAGAAAAGTGATTCGGTTACTTGGAAGGATAAGGCAAATGTTAGTCGAGTTAAATGTGGACTAATATGTTCTAATACTATATGCACACATTCTTTAGATATTCGAAATATATCTATAAGTTCTTTGTTATTCCATATCTTGGTCTCTCTCGGAATTTTCATGCACGACGAGGTGCTTCTATTATATTTATAACACCATCTTCATCGCTTGATAAAATGTCCTCAAAAATATTGAAAATGTCCATTTCCTATAACTTCTTCGTTAGAGAATATATAATAGGAAATTATTTGTAGGTTAAGTTGAAGTTTGAAGTTTGCATTGAGTGCAACATCCTTCGAAATATTGCTAATTAATCAACGTAAGCGTGCAAAACCTGAGTTTGGAGTTTAAACTTAAGATTGGCAGTTACTGGCAGATATAAAACGTACTTTTTGACAAAACTTAGAGTTAACTATCAGATCTAAGTTAAACGGAACCTATAAAACCGGCCCCAAATCTGTCAGCGTTTCATATAACAGAATACTTATCATTTTCATAGACTACTTTAATAATTGTAATTTCCTTTCATATAATAAATAGCTTAAATACGATTTTCAATGTTCAATAACTCGAAAACGGTTAAAGATAAGACTATCACATGTCATATTTTTGAAATCAAAAAGAAAGAGTAGTTCAAAAATTCAACAATACACAGGGCGTTCCATTTAAAAAAATATTGCTTGCTATTAATTTCTGCACGCCACTGTGCTTCCATTAACTTATTAAAATAAAAATGCACTTAATGGGGGGGCTTAGTTCATTTATCATAATGTTTCAGTTTTTAACAATTAATTGTAGTAGAACAATTTGTTAAAAATACTTATTCTATTCTATTCTATTCTATTCTAATAAGTTATACTGATTGTGAAAATATATATTTATCTATTCTTATTAGGTTATATACTAATTAACGAACTGCTTTTGATCAATTAATAGTATCCATAAACAAACAGCGTGAGTTATAATGCGTGAGTTATTATAACTCACGGTAGCTACAGAGCCAATCACATTTATCTTCATGCCTAGCCTGTCCAATCGACGTAACGCGCAACACACGAAGGTGGAGCCAGGTAGTGACAGATTATTCGCGTTAATATCTATAAAGATTTTCTGAAATGTCACAAAATGCTACTTTTGATTCGTTCGTGCCGAGCCCAATTTTCGAATTTCACCGTGCAATTTACGATCAGGTTTATCTGGAAGACTTTCTCTTTACGTCGCGACATTGTACGGCCGTCCCAATGGTGTTTTTCGAAAAATATGAACGTGTCAAGATTGCATGTTTTTGCAATTTTTTCGACTCCGAAATGTAAGATGTTTTTTGTTATTTTTCGCAGATATCTCCGAAACGGTGGGAGTTAGCTCGAAATAAAAAATAGGTAAAACGAGTATTTTCCATTACGAATCTTTTTCTACTATCAGAATTTTGACTTTTGTTTTCGTTTCGGAGATAACTACTGAAATGTTGCCATGTACGGCAAAAAATCGCAAATTTTGAGCTTCTACAGTTGGCAACTTTTTAATCTTGGCTCCTACTCCAAAAGACGACTCTAGTTAACTTAAATAGGATTAAATTTGCTAAAACCCCCTTTTTTATTTTTTGAATTCCGACAAAAATGAAGGAATTAAAGAGGGCGGGATTTGGGACTTTTTTTTTTTTCGGTAAAATTTCTCCATTTTGTCACCGTAATTAATCGGTAATTAACTGAAATCGATCTCATATACGTTGTTCACTTAATATCATGTACTACTTTGACGCTCCGTTAATCTTGACCCTTCGAAACAAAGGTTTCTGAGAAAAATTATTTTTTTAAGATTTACATACACTCTATAGGAAAACGTGTGATTTTTTAAATTTTCTCGAATATCTCGATAATTATCGTTTTTTTCGAAAAATTTGTAGATAGCTTATGTAAAGAGAATTGATTGAGCTTTCCGACGCTTCTTTAATTTTTTTTCTAACATAAAAAACAAGACTTTTGACCGAATATGCGCTCCGGGCTATTGCAGTTCGCGAAGAAGTTTTGCATTTTCCGCCGCGTAATATTAATCTACAAAGCTGATTATTTGTCTACAAGCAGTTTATGCACTATTTCGATTAAAAATCACATTCTATCTCCGCTGGCTAAATCTTTGAAGACAACAAATTAATGTAAAAGGGTGAACAAAAATTAAATTTTACAGTTAATTTTATTAATAAACAAACTGAGTAATTTAAACAAAATTTTCTCAATTTAATATTTATTGTTATAATCGTAGATAAAGTATAGTATTCAACTTGCGGTAATGGTAATAAATCACTTGTGAATTATTACATACATTACCGCTCGTTGAATAATATACTATTTTTTATTTATTTTCCCATCATTTTAATATATAGGTCTGTAAATATATTTTATTTCAACTGTAAATTGGACATTTAAACATAATTTACATTATACCGCTGATATATTTCGTATTAATATTTATTATATCCACTTAAAAAAAAAAAGTCAAAACATAAAAAAGTGGCATTGTTGTTTCGTCTGTAGCTCTTAAACGAAGAATTTTCTGGAAAAATGTCAAGAATAATAAAATGTTCAAAATCAATTTTCTCAACTTTTCTATCTCTTGATATATTTTCGAACAATGCTTCATTTACGAGTTATATTACAAATAAAACGAAAAATTGACGTTTTTTGAATTTTAAAGTGTGTTGCCCCACCTGTCACGCGTGAGGATAGTTGGCATATGTGAACATCCCAACTATACTTCAAAAAAATAAAATTGCGGGTAAATGACATTTCGTAAATTGATCCTTCTTCCATCTATTCCGACTGGCCTAATGCTATATTTACGTGTGTCCTTCGATTAAGTTGGTAATAAGCAGTAGTGCAGCCCAAAAATTCATCTGGGGGGGGGGGGGGGTCAACAGAACCGGCCTCTCCAGAGGATGAGGAAAACAAAACTTTTCAGAAAATTGTTGTAAACGGATGTGTATAGATTCCTCCCAAGTAGCACAAGTAGTTGTATTTTGGTCATCATCATGTTTACAGTAGCTAAAAGGATGGCTATTTGGTTATAGTGGCGATAATTTAAACCGAATTATTACGTTCTGAAGACGTACTGGTGACGGAAATGGGGAATCATATCTTGGTCGTGAACAACTTTTAGGCATAAAATAAAACGAGAACACTATTATGGCCATCCTTATTTGGCTTTAAGCAGGTGTTGTTAGATAAAATGGACGTATACTTTGTCCATCTTTAAAATTATATGAACATCATAATTGCATATATGGTCAATCAGAGGGTTAAATTTTATCAACGCGCGAATTTTTTCTGTAAACTTATATAAAATACTCATAAAAACAAAGGGGCCTCCAGAAATCTCTAAATTTAGTAAAATGTTAATGATGGCTAGAGCCGTAGAAAATGGATTGTCAGCAGTGATGCAGAAGATAAGTTGACACTTTCACTTTGATGATCTAGATATTTATACCTATTAACGCATAAGCTTTTGTAGACACAAACGTCAATAAAAACACCCCGTAAAAAGTGTTATGCCGCTACGTACCTACTCTTTGAACTTACTTTTAGGAGACATTCCTTTTCCAATAATAGGTATACGAACTCTGCCTATATTTTCTTTTACATTTCATTCTTATTTTTCTGTTGGTATAAAACTTATTTGCGTATGTATAAAGTTTTCAACATTATCCAGACTTGCCGTTTGGCCTCAATTTAGATTTTAATGTGTACAAAATTACTTCTAAAATAGTCATTTAATAAGGGTATTTTATCATTATTGTTTCAGTCATTATTCGGTAATAACAGCTAAGAAAACCGCCAGAATAGAGCCTAACTAATATAGTCATGTTTAGGCTAATTTCTTAGTAATAGTTTGGATATCAACACTATATAAATAACAAAAACCAAGTCAACATATTCTAGTCATTTTTATAGCTAGAATGGCAGTATTAGGACTTAACATTGTTGCTATTTAATTACTTGCTCATATATGACCAGTATATAGCTAAAAAGAGATCATCATGACTATTTCGTTTTTAAATTTTATGCTAAACAAAACAAAAGCCGTTAAAACGTTTTAGTGGCTAAATTTTGGTTATTTCAGCTGAATGGCATATTTGTGCTACTTGGGCTCTACTAGATAATATTGGCATTAATTACAAAATATTTATTTCAAGGGATAGTTTGAATACTGCTTTGTACTGATAGAGAATATGCGTCTTTATTTTTGGTTCCTGGAGGACGGCTTGGGGGGGGGGGGGGGGGGGGGGGCATGGCTCCCCACTGGCTGCGCCTCTGGTAATAACTGAAATAGACTAGACATTTTAGAGTTTTGATTGAACGTTTACTGATACATTACTCTTGCTTACCTGAAAAGTAACTTTGAGTAGGTATATCTTTTTAAATTGTGGCAGTTGAGCAAAAATTACTGTCTTGTAAGATAAAGATTTTTTTCTGTAAAAGATATAGCAAAATATCAGTTACGAAAGCTATTCGGATTGAAAAGTTATACTTCTATGCAAAATTTCAAGAAGATTCGATAATTTTAATCTTTTTCCAAAATATCTGCATGTTATGCATGTTTCTATGTTGGGTTCGTTTATACAAAATGTAATTTTTAGTTAAGTATATAAAAAATAAATAAGTACCTAAGCAAATTTTCTCAGGTACGTTATGGATCAAATACTTTCGAAACCGACATTTAGTGGAGGACCGTTACGGATAAAAAGCGCGTTATTTGCGAATAGGTCAGTAAAGCTCGGATTTGGCTGAAATTTGTTTTGCAAGGTCCTAGTATAGAATACTGAATACTAGAACCCAACAATTCAATAATTGCCGCTATTGCCCATAAAACTGTAGGAAAATTCGGAAAAATCCGTAAAATCGAAAAAAATTAAAATGCGAAGAACCTGTTTTTTTTTAATTTTTTTTTTAAATATACCAAAATAAAGTGGTTCTAAGATTTCTGTGGCTTCAAAAACTATAATGTTTACTAAAAAGATAACAAAATTTTTAAAAAGATTAGTGATAATTGAAAATTTTAAATATAAAATTCATAAAAAGTAAAAATGAATTAAGTACAAAATAATTTAACTCTTAAAATATGTTATTCTTTTTTGTACATATGATATTCTAATATAACTATATTTTCATCAAAATTATATTCATTGTCTTCACCAATTAGGACAGTGCGTGTACAGTTAGCTTAGCACACGTCTCCCCGCTGCACCCCGTGCAGGCTGAGCTGTAATCCTGTTTTTTCTGCATTCGCAACTTTGACAGCCACCTGTCTTGTCATTTGCAAAATATTATTTTTAATAAATTTTTAGTTGTTGTTGCTTCATTGGGTTTGGAAAAATTTGGTAGTTTCCAGCCCCAATAATTTGATACCAAATCGATACCCAGCTATATTTACACCTGTATGTATACTTTCTTTTGGTGTTCTAGAGCTGTGCCAATTGTGCTGGGCAAATTTACAGATTTACACTACTATCTATCTTGTTTGTAAATAAACATTATCATACCTATATTTATTTAAATCAAACGTAGACTTAGGAGCGCCATATATAAAGCTAGAACATATTTTAAACCAGCCTTTAAAATATAAAGTATTGATTTTGTTTCGCAAACACTTAGGTAGCTTCCTGTAAATCGTGACGTTTCCAAAAATTGTAGCAAACATTGTTTCGTACAATAAGTGTGTAAATAACATATTTAAATAATACAGGAATGACTATTTCTTTATTATGCCAAAATACCTACTCATTATTTTATTCTCTTTGAAAATTGTTTATTGAATTTTCTGGCCATCTCACACAGTTAAAGTTAGAGCTGGAAAAGCCGTTTTCCAGCAGTTTTACACCTAAAAATCGTTTCTCAATCGCACGATATTTTTTAATAGATTTTAATTTGGAATTTTCTTTTTCAGCAACTTAAATTGTATGAGAAACTACTATAAAAAACATTACCATTAAAAGTACTATGAAATAGTCTGAAGAAAATGTTCAGCTACGATTACGCCTGGAATGCGAGAAATTGTAACATTGTTTCTTGTAAAAAAATTACGTAAAAAAATATTTTTAAGAAAAAGCTTTTATTTGAAAAAAACTGTACTAAAAAAGTAAAAATATTTTTTTTTAAATTCTTACACCTGGAAACCAAAAGCTTTGGGAACGGTCATATAGCGCTATTGTATAGTTACTTTGCTCAATTGACCGCCCCCAAAGCTTTACTGTTTAGTCTACTTATTTTACAGATAGACAGACAAAACCCTTTCATTTGTCACCGCCATCGACCCCTTCCATCTCCCGTCTTCTCACCCCTCTAACACTACCTCCCACTTCTTCCCACCCAGTTTCCCACCTTTTCCCACCCCATCCCCATTTCTTCCCACCCCTGTCTGACCTCTTCCCGCCCATTCCCCTCCACCTTCCCACCTCTTCTCTCCCCATCCCCACCTCTTCCCACCCCTTTCTCACCTCTCCCACGTCTGCCATATTGAATTCAGAATGACGTCACATAGTTTATCGTATTTTGCTCGTGAAACCCTTTCATTTAATACTCATTACAAGGGGGTTGTGAAGAAAAAGGCGATCCGCCATCTTGGGACATACGCCATATTGAATTTAGAATGATGTCACATAGTTTATCGTATTTTACTCATCAAACCCTTTCATTTAATACTCATATCAAGGGGGTTGTCAAGAAAAAGGCGATCCGCCATCTTGGGACGTACGCCATATTGAATTTTAAATGACGTCACATAGTTTATCGTATTTTACTCGTCAAACCCTTCCATGTGATACCCATATCAAGGGGGTTGTGAAGAGAATGTTTCATTGTCACCGGACTTATAACCGTGTGCCAAATTTCAAAGCTCTAGTTTAATTAGAACTAGTCGAAATTCAGCTTGCAAAATTCGATCTAAACAAACAAACAAACTAACACACAAACATTGCAAGTTAAATAAAAACTTTTAAAAAGTAAACTTTCTCACTTTTCTTTTGGTGTAATATTCATTTATTTTTAAAATTCGCAAATACGTTTTATTTCTAATTGAAGTTGCACTATTCGCAGTAGTGCGAGCTTTTAAAAAAAATACATTTTCGCGCTTCGATGATGATAATGGAAATTACATAAAAAAAAAATAATTTGAAATACGCGTCGATCTGAATAGGAAATTTTATACACTTCTGTTTAAGTTCTATAAAATTTTGTCGTACGATACCCTGTTTTTAAGTAAATTGGAAAAAAAATAAGTAAGTGTACGCTTTACCTAGAAAATTTTTAAACAAAAGCAATTTTCAAAGTAATTTTTTTTATGTTACGATTGCAATAAAAAATTGAAATAATTGAATTAATTTGAACGGTATATTTAAGAAAAATATAGTGATTTAAAAAATATATCATTTTTAGCTCAGAAAATAACAATAATTATTATATTTTTCATACTAGTCATAAAAATCCTTATTTGTATAAGTAGCTATAAAAAACGATGTATTAAAGATAAATAATCCTTTCGAGCGATATTTTGAAGTTATTAGTATATGTTTTTAGTCCCAACTGACAAATATTGATATTTAATTATGAAAACGATATTATGGCCATAAAATGGCAAAAAATGACAACAAAATTTGCCAAAACAGCTGTTTTAACTAAGAAATGGTCAATTTGAAAGGGATTTTTAAATATTTTTATTTACCTCTAAGAATATCTCTTAATGCAAAGTAAAAAAGTCATACAAATTATTTTATTGACAGAGACTACTCCAAGGACAGAGACAATGAGACAAACAAGCTATTTAAACTTCTTTAGCTTCTTAAGTTAGCTAGCTAGATTAAGAAGCTTGTTTGTCTGTGTCCAACAGTGACGATATTTCTTTTCTCTCTGCGCGGCTACTTGCCATCCTAGGATGGTTGACTAGTATATAATGTTTATCGATTTTCACGCACCCGACTTTTCTATAAACAATTCATCATAACTTCCTTGTTTTTAAAGATAATGAAATACATTTTTTCTCTCTAGATGTTATAGTTTTTAAGATATAAGAGAAAAATAAAATTATATAAAAAAAATATTTTTAAGAAAAAGCTTTTATTTGAAAAAACTTCTAAAGTCTAAAAAGTAAAATTTTTTTCTTTTAATTCATACACCTGGAAACTAAAAGCTTTGGGGACGGTCATATAGTGCTATTGCATAGTTACTTTGTTCAATTGACCGCTCCCAAAGCTTTTAGTTTCCAGGTGTATGAATTTAAAAAAAAATTATTTTTACTTTTTAGTAGTTTTTTCAAATCAAAGCTTTTTCTTAAAAATACTTTTTTTATATAATTTTATTTTTTACTTTTTAGTCTACTTATTTTGCAGACAGACAAAACCCTTTCATTTGCTACCGCCATCTACCCCTTCCCTCTCCCGTCTTTTCACCCCTCTAACACTACTTCCCACCCCTTCCCCACCTCTTCCCACCCCTTCCTCTCCCCTTTCCCATCTCTTTCCTCAGGAAAGGGCGCCAAAAAGTGCTCCCGCCCGGGTGGAAAATTTACCTTGAGCCGCCCCTGAAAACACAGATTTTTACCTTTTCGGGAGCTTCAAATCGTAAAGCGTTAGTATAGAGAAATATTGTAGCGACAGATCAGTGAGAATGTTGTAGAACTCTCCAAAATCGTCCTAAGTTGAAGACATAATCAAAATTCGACTTAGGCAAAAATTTCATTTAAAGACATTTTTGGGAGTCTGCAGAGGCGCAGATCAGTCCATAAGGACCGTTTTGGGTTCTATAAGGCGTTGGAAATGACCAGGCGAAAATTCGAAGAAACACCGAATTTTCACTTAGGAAAAATGTTTTTGATTCAGAATATGAGAGTAGAAGTATATAATGACAAAGATTTATGAATAATATACTTTTTCAAAGGTACCATAAATTGGACTTTGAAAAATAATATTTTTGGAAGGGCGTCAAAATTTGGCCCAGGAATCGATTTATCGAAAGTACGCCAAAGTTTCACTTGCAGACTAATTTTTCAAAACTGCGTTGAAATTTGGCTTGAAGATCGATTTTTCAAAAGTACGCCAAAATTTCACCCGCAGATTAACTTTTCAAAAGTACCTTGAAATTTGGCTTGAAAATCGATTTTTCAAAAGTACGCCAAAATTTCACCCGCGGATTAACTTTTCAAAAGTACCTTGAAATTTGGCTTGAAAATCGATTTTTCAAAAGTACGCCAAAATTTCACCCGCAGATTAGTTTTTCAAAAGTACCTTGAAATTTGGCTCGAAAATCGATTTTTCAAAAGTACGCTAAAATTGGTCTTTTTCAAAAATACCACAAAGTCAGTTTAAAAAGTACCACGAAAATATAATTTAAATTATTTTTTATTTTTTATTCTTCAACCAAAGACATTGACCTTTGAGGTACGGTCATTGAAAGCCCAATTCTAAAGTATGAGCATAAAATTTTAACGATGCACTGCATCCGAAAGGCAAAATAGAAGATTTTGTCAAAGCCGGCGTAGTGCCGATAAGCAAAAATTGATAAAAATCAATGCACATGTACAAGGCCGGTTTCTCGCATAGAAAGAGTTTGGATTGACCCAGCGGCTCGCAATTTGGTCGAGCGCGTTGAGTGGTCCAGACAAAGCAATGGTAGAAAAGCCAATAACAGGGCTTTTCAAATGACAAAGTTATAGAGGAAAACGCCTTGTGCATAAAAATCCAAAAATTCAATTTTGCCTAAAAGTCGCTCGAAGGTGAGACGCTGCCAAATCGATAATATTAATCGACTGTGATAAGGGTTAGTAAGTCGTGGACTGATCGAACGCCACTCAACTTATGCAGTAATAAGTCCTCTGAATGTGTTTGAGTACGTGAATCTCCACGATACAAGAACTTTAAAGCTAAGTAGTCTCTAGCGAAACTAAATTCATTTAGTAAAACTTTTTTTAAGTTAATTTCAGTCAGCCTTAATTATTCATTTACCCAGAGTCTGAAATGATTCTAAAAGCTCGCATTTTGATTCTGAGAAGGTATGTATGAATCTTTTCTACCTAATCGATCGTTAGCGTGAGCGCTCTCGCTTGTATGGTCTGAAAGTCACTACCTTGATTGGGGAAGGCACGATTCTTATCTTGAGAATTTTGTATAACCAATTCTGTTAAATAAACGGATTCTTTGAACTAATATTTCTTAATTGATCTTGAGGCCTGTTGACGGTCTATAATCCCTGGAACTTTCGTATAGAAAACCGGATGTGTCGAGTTAATTCGCATTAACGTTCGACCTTCTGGTTGCTTTACGGAGGTTTGATAGGGATTTTTTTATGTGTTTTTTGAGAAATATATTCCGTTATTAATGGACCAAAACGTGATTTTCGCGTACCAAAACTAATCCCTCCGCAGAGAAATTCTTCGGTTGGGATTTTTTTATGCAAAAATTCAGGAAATTAAGAGGTGCCTAAACCCCTAACGAGGGAATTCGGGTCCAGAGAGAGCGTAGTTTCCGATCTGTGGTAGTGCAGCCTTGGTCCATTACTCGGCTACCGAAGTGCATCTTATCTCGAACCCGCCTGGGAGGTAGAAGAACGGGGTAATACGCGACTGGCGCCCCCTGAGAAATAAATTGGTGTCGCGTCATTTTGACGCCCGGTAGTGCGTTCTTCTACAAGAACTCCAAACATTCAGATACATTGCATACACAAACAACACTACTTTAAGTCAATTTCACTGATTGCAAAAATAACAAGCTAAAAACGTATTCTTCGCCTGTTCACTGAACTTTTTATATAATTGTTACACATTCTATAGGATACTCTTCGCAGTTTTTTTATAAATAATGTTAGTATTAGACATTTTTAATTTTATAGTACGAACTTAGTTGGCAAAAGTCTCAGTGTAAAATAAAGTAAAAATAAAAAAAACATACCAAACCCCATTTGGGTTTCGAACCCGGGACCCTTGGATTCCGAGTCAGTTTCAATTAAAAGGGTAAGAACTACACCACCACCTTACACGTAAAAAAATGTAAATTTTTACATTATAAGACACGAGTTAAAATCAGGCCTGTAGCTAGAAAATGCTTTCAGGGCGGGCAAACAATTTTTCAGGACGGGCCCGTAAAAAAGTCCGAAAAATTTTTTGATGAGCGGGGGGGAGAAATCCAAAAAAAACTTCCCATTACGATCACCGTAGGTCGGGTGAAACTTATTCCAGGACGGGCGTCGCCCGTCCTGGCCCCCCCCCTAGCTACAGGCCTGGTTAAAATCATATTTTCACGGTTGTATATTACATTATGAAATGTATATTTGTAAAATATATAAATATTTAGATACTAAAATGATATATCATTCCACCAAATTTCAATTCAATTACAAAAACAAAAATCAAAATTTTTTTTTTCAAATTTAAATCATTAATAACATTTTTATTTACCGATCGATTTTGTTCAAAAACAATAGGGTTCTTCCTCTAGCTAACACTAACTTACTGTCCAAATTTCGATACAATCGGATTTTTCTTTCTTGAGTTATCGTGCTTACAAGAAACGTGACGGACGGACAGACGGACATTTTGAAAGTTGTTCAGAATTCGTTCACTAACACAATGATATGAAATTTTTTTGTCTGCGAGCGATATTTACGGTTTTAGAAATGTGCCGATCAAATACAACATACTCTTCGTTATCGTATTTGCGAAGAGTATAATAATGATTATTAATGCCATATGGAAACAACAGGGGCGGGCATTTTTCCGAAATTCGACTAAACTTTATAATTTCAATTTCTGTACTTTTTAAAGAAAATTGTTGATAGACAAAAGTTACAGGATATTTTATAATATACAATATTGTAGAAGAATTAAGACATTTTTTTGGAATTACTTTGTTACTTTTTGAGTATTAAATATTTTGAACGTTAAAAGAATTGATATTTTCAAAACTCGAGCCCTCTTTGCTGATTTTGAAAAACCGACGCCTATGAGCTCCCTTCCTCCCATAGATCATTTTATTGCATTTTCGGTAGTCCTCCAAAGCAAGAGTATTTGTTGAAGTTGAATAACCCCGCGAGGCGTCAGACCATCAAAATATTTGAGTGTCATAGGTATAAAGATTTTTTTCTAACCTGATGGTGTATAGTTGAATTTGCAATGATTTACCTAATCAAATCAAACTGGATCTCCCATTTAATAACTTCTTAGCTTGCCTTTTGATAATTCATAAATTATTCTTTCTGCTGTTTGCAAAATCCTATAAAAACATATTCTTTACTATAATATCGCTTCATACCTTCAACTATTTCACTCCGTATAACCATCATAAGATGTATAATACAGCCCAAACCAGGCCATAGGCCCATAAGTAAGTTTATTCGAATTTTTCATCTTATTTTTCGTTGTAAAATATTGTATATCAAACGCAGATAAAATTAATCACACAATATTTCCAGAAATGCTACGGTCCAACAGGATTGGCCTCCGATCAGTGGCCTCCCTTAAAATGTGATTTTAATGAATTTCAAAATACTACCTATTCAATAATTTATAATGTTCGATTGTTTTATTGATTGTTTTATGTTTATATGTACTGATAACGGCTGCCATTGTATATTTTCTTTTATAAATTAAAAAAATATCATCGTCACACCTGCATGCGCTATTTAATCTAACCTCTATAAAAGTCAAAACATGAATTTTAAAATTTAGTCGCTTGGACCATCTCCTTTGTCTCCCATTCAGATATAGTTCTTCGAAAACTGCAGATACATCATTAAATGCCAAATAACAAAGCCCTTCCTGTTTCTAAAAACCACTTAACATCAACAGGTACGACTCCAGTGATGAGGAGCTTGATTTTTCTCTCTTTAAACTTGCCGCGATAATCAGCGGGAATCGGAGGGGCCACGATATTTCTCTCAGTAGCAAAACGAGTTTCTCTAGAGAAGCACGACGGTGCTGCAGTTTCTCAGGTATCCTCCAAGTGGTCTGTGTAGTTTGAATTTATTTGATTGTGTTACAAACATAAGGACTGTATCTTGGCACTTAATAATTACAGATTAAATTGAACCAATAAGACTGGTGAGTTTGGCATGTTCTTTATTATTCATACTATGCGAAGTCTTCAACGTAAATTATAAACATAAATCAATTCACGTTGCCTTTGGGCTAAATTCTTAATTACGCGGCTTAAACTTTTATTTATAGATTGGTATAAATTATCACATGAAATAATTGGGTATTAATTAGCTAAAATTACCTGCATTCCATTACAATTATTTCCACATTAAGGCCGATTGTACCATGTGTCGGAGAGAAAACTATTTCATTAATATTCCAGTTTGTTTACAATCATTACAGTATTTATAACTGTGTTTGTTTTAGAGTTATTTATTTTTCCTCGGCTTATTCTTGGAAAGTTTGTTTTATAATTTTCAATAACAAGTTGGTGTAACATTAATTACTGTGTAAACTGCTAACGATTAAATTAATTCCGAATATTTTAAGACGGAATCTTCTCATTATGCTCGCATCTTAATTCAGTTAATTCCTAAATCTGGTGGAAAAATATATTTGACTTCCTAGTTAGTTCTCTTTTTCCTTTGAGTAATATAATAATACTTACTTGTGGCAAATGTAGTATAGAGTGGACATAATATATAAACGATTCATACCTACTTAGAATGTGGGAAAAATATTTTTCTACTTTCAAACAAAGTTCATACCTAGAGTCGGAAAACTTTGTTTACCGCCTTTCAGAGATCTAGATTTGTAAGAAAGTCCTGGACAAATGAGAAATTGATGAATTCACAAAGTCTTTCTAAAAACAAGGAACAGTCAGATATTTATTCCCTAATTTTCTCTAAATTTTATTAAATCGTATGCAATAGGGATATAGATAAGTCAAGTAAGGAAAAATAGCAGGGAAAATTAGAGAAGAGTCGCAAAATTCATTGAGTTCTGTTCATATGTTCATTCTAATAACATATTCATTTTTCAACTTCCTGGGGGCGCTGTTTGCATTGGGGGGGGGGGGGCTTGTATCCCAAAATGACTATGTCCTCAAGAAAAAAGAGATGTAATACAATGGAAATGAAACCCGTTTAATTCTATACCAAAAAAATGTATGCAATTTTTTGTAAGGCAAGTAGTTTTTCCGTAAATTAGGCTAGAATGTATAGGGTGTCTCAGTAAATGCATTAAACTCGATTTTCTCAGCAGTTTTTGAGATGAATTTATGGTTCAAATGCCGTTCTCACGTAATTTTTTTCGAGGAATCCGATGCCAAACAACTGAGCATCAAGGAAAAAAGTTCTAGCTGAAAAACCAATTCTCTTAAAAAATTCAACAGATTTCGTATTATTTGTCACCTACCTACTAGGATCGAGACTAGGATTTTACCACATAGTTGACGTTTGCAAAACAAGACGCCTCAATCAAGGATGCCTGAGATGTAAAGTATAGGGACTTGTTGAAAAACGATTTATATGTTGATAGATTTAGATATCCGGAAAGAGAGTCTTACTATTTATTATACAGTGTGTCCCACTTTTCACGGTAACACTTATGTAGCTCAGTTATTAGTCATCCAATTTCAACTAAATATGGATCGGTATCAAAAACCATTACTATATCCTTTTTGAGTAAGACAAAACTTATTTGTCATTGGCGTGCATTTTTATTAAGAAAAAAAAAGGGTCGATTTTTCGAGAAATTATATTAGGCATTTTTTTTGTTGAAAAACTAATGCAATATTATTGATCGGCATGCTGTGGAACCCCTATATTCAGAATTTAACAACATTTTGATTTTTGGTTTTCGAATTACGGCCCGCTTAAAATTGCCTATTTTAAACATTAAATAATCAATAAATTGGTAACGAATCTTTTTTCGAAAGAAAGTCATTCTTTATTTTCTCTTTAAATTCATTTTTTCTACCATCCTATATCATCAATTCGGTAATCCTTATATCCCGAATAATTTACAGGTCTGATTACCCAAAATTTTTCAATGAAAATTCGTGGTCTTCGAAATTTGAAAGTTTCGATAATATGGGATAGTGCAAAAAGTGAATTTAAAGAGAAAATGAAGAATGCCTTTTTTTCGAAAAAAATTTCGTTACCAATTTATTGATTATTTAATGTTTAAAATAAGTAATTTTAAGTGGATCGTAATTCGAAAACTAAAAATCAAAATGTTGTTGAATTCTGGATATAGTGGTTCTACAGCATGCTGATCAATAATATTGCATTAGTTCTTCAACAAAAAAATGCCTAATATGATTTCTCGAAAAATCGACCCTTTTTTTTAATACAAATGCACGCCACTGACTGAAATAAGTTTTGTCTTATTCAAAAAAGAAATATTAAAGATCTTTGATAAAGTTCCAAATTTGATTCAAATTGGATGACCAATAACTGAACTACGTAGGTGTTACCGTGAAAAGTGGGACACACTGTATATTTACAAAATTATGATTTTATTTTTTTAGAAGAGGAACGTCATTTCCGGCTAAACCGGAAGTGATATTTAAAATTTACATGCATTTTTTTGCTTTCCTCTAATAGGTAATTAAGAAAATATACAAATACGCAATTTTGAACTTTTCAAGAAAATTGGTTTCTCGGCCATACATTTTTTATTTGATGCTGAATTCTTTGTTTCTTAGCGCTGTCTGATGTCTTGGGAGAAACTACGTTAGAACGGTATTTAAACCATAAAATCTCAAAAACTACCGAGAAAATCGAGCGTAACGCATTAACTGGGACACCTTGTACAATTACTTTTCTGCTTTGAACGTCGCGCGTCGTTGCGATACTGAAAATTCATATTTGCGCTATTAATACAGCCTGTAGAACATAAAAAACGGGGGTACCTGTGAATAATTCCTACAAGGAATTTTATGTTTGTGTACTGTTACAGAGGGGGTTGCCCCAGTCATTAATTCAAGTTCTCCACAAAAATATCGTATCCGCTACGACCGCTATGTTGAAAAAATGACAGTCAAAAGAGATTTTTCCCGATTATCTCCTTCCTGCTAGTTCTACCCTAAAATTAGGTATTACCAATATTGTATAAAATTTAAAAAGCTGCAACTTTTGTTTAAGCTATTTTTTTTCTGTTATTAATATTTTACGATTTACAACCATCAGAATAGTGAAAAGGACCCCGTACCATTAACATTAGAAAAATCATTTCGGTGGAATTTTCTTCAAACTTTGGGAGTAGGTAGTTCAAGGGCTTCGGAACAAAAAATGTCATATGAAAAAATTGATTTAATGCCTTCCCTGCAGAATTACAGTGACTGCAAGTTAAATACCTTTGAAAAAATTAAAAAAATTAAAAATCATTTATGCATTAAATCAATTCTTTCATATAACATTTTTTATTCGGAAGCCCTTATTCCCAAAGTTTGAAGAAAATTCCACCGAAATGATTTTTGCAATTATCTCAGTCTCCATTGCTCCTATGTAGTAATTAGTTATCAATATTTTAGATTAAAAAATTCCCTAAAATTTTTGTTTAAAGAATTTTCTTCTACGATCAATTGTTTAATAAAAATTATTTGAAAAATAATAGAATTTTCGAGTTGCCGTAATTTTTAAACAATTAATAGTGGGAGAAAATTGTTGAGAAATTTTATAATCTACAATATTGATAATAGCTGCTTACTACGTGGGATAATTGCAAAAATCGGCAGTGACGCATAAATATTCCCATTTTTGAGCGAGTGTAAATCGTAAAATACAGGCAATCGAGAAAAATTGTTGTGTGACAGATCAGTAAAAACTAGGAAAATTCAAGTAAAATTCATTCTTTTAAAGAAACAACAGTATAGCAAGTAAATTTTTTTGATTATGCAAAATTAATAATAACGCTGGAACAACGGAGCAGACATTTTCCCGAAATTCGAGAAACTTCTTCAAACTTCGAGCTGATGTAATTTTACTTCCACGTCCAGTGGAAGTATAGTAACGACAAAAAAATTTTTAAAAATTTGTATTGCCCAAATACGCTTAAAATGTCATGAAACGTCGAGATTTTAAGTTTGAGCGAAAAAAAATTCTGTCTGTCGGTCTGTCTGTCGGTCTGTCTGTCGGTCTGTCTGTCGGTCTGTCTGTCTGTCTGTCTGTCTGTAACTTTTTTTTGTGCGCACGTTTACTCTGGAACCATTTGAGATATTGACTTGAAATTTGGTACACATATGTACTTTAACGAGATCTAGAACTAGATTATATTTTCATCTTGTTCCGTCGAAGGGTTGGGGGGTAAATTGGGGTAAATTTGGGGTAAATGGGTAAATCAAGCAGGTAAGAATCCATGAAATTGGTATTTAGTATATACAAGAGAAGCTGAGGTCTCAAAAAAATTTTTGGCATTAGCCACCCCCATTACCACCCCTACCTCCTTATTAAAGGGGATGAAAAAAAAATGTGATTTAGTGCATGTACAGGAACCAGAAACCTCAAAATATTTTTTTACTTCATCCACCCCTCACTACCACCCCCACCCCACTACCTATGTGGGGTATCGTTTTATGGGTTTTTGGGGTAGAGGATTTCAAATATTATATTATTAAAGTTTCATAAACAATTATTTTCACATACAAAGTTTTTTCGTTGTGAGTGACTTGGATAGAGAATCTGGATGTGGAAGTAGTGATTCCTTGGGCAGCGGTTTTTAACAATTGATCGTGGAAAGAAATTGTTTAGACAAAAGGTTTGGGAAATTTTATAATTACAATATTGCTAATAACTGATTATTAGGTGGGAATATCGGGAACCTCTAGATAATTGCAAAAATCTGCAATTGGGGTTGCCAGGCGTTCGGTTTTAGCCGGATATGTTTGGCATTTTACGGTTTCGTCCGGTTAAAAATTAACATGTCCGGCCTGTCCGGCTTTTGTTTGGCTTTTTGCCTACGTGATTTTTTCTTTCTGTTTTTTTTTGTTTTTAGTCGGTTTTTTATAGATACATTTTATTGTTTTGCGATGACTTTTTCTGTTCCTATGTAACAAATGTTTATTTTTAAATTAATGAAGTTTAATAAAACCATTAAAAGGCTGTTTTTGTGTTTTAGTTATTTTTTTATGGCGAACGAATGCTGTTCAGCTTTTTAACCCCCGACCCCAAAAGAGTTATAAAGTTTGACGCATATGTTTGTATGCTTGTTTGTCTGTCTGTCTGTCTGTGGTTTCATATCTCTTCAACGGGTGATCCGATTTTGATGCAGTTTTTTTTTATTTGAAAGAGTATTTTGTTGAGAAGGTTATAGGCCATATTAGATTTTGATGTTTGGTAGCCATCTTGAATTCGCCATGTTGAACTTCTCTAGAAATTGTCCGATTGAAGTAAAATTGAAAATGTGCAGACAATTATGGTAGCCGAATATGATTTAGGCCTCATTTTGATTCGGTCATATGAAACTGGTACGATTAGATACATTGATCGGGGGGTTTTTAAAAATTTTCAATTTTACTTGTACCAAATGTTCGGCCAATTTTATAAGCAGGGGCGTAGCGAGCCAACCTTTTTTGGGGGTTATTTTTTCAAATTTGCCAACTTCATAAAACTTAAAAAACCAACTCTGTAAATAATTAAATAATAATTCCAAAAAAAAATTGATAAGTGGAGAGAAATTCTAAAAAAAAAATTTTCAATAAAAATTGCCAACTTACGTCCCAAATTTCTAACTTTTACCAAACTGTTGCCAAGTTCCGCCGAAATAAAAATGGATGAGCGGGAGGGAAAAAATCTAAAAAAACAATTTTCAGTAAAAATTGACAACTGACATCTCTAATTACCCCCCTCCCCTTCGCTACGCCCCTGTTTATAAGTAAAGTCCCGGCTTGCAACCCTAGCTGCGATGCACACATTTTTCCATTCTGCCGGATGTAAATCATGAAGTATGAACAATAGAGAAACATTGTTTAAATACAAATTGTAGCTTTTACTTCCACATCCAGTGGCAGTATAGTTGCGACAAAAAATTTTTAAAAAATTTTTATTGTTCAAATAGGCTTAGAATGTCATGAAACGTCGAGATTTTAAGTTTGAGCGAAAAAAAATTTCTGTCTGTCTGTCGGTCTGTCTTAACTTTTTTTTTGTGCGCACGTTTACTCTGGAACCATTTAAGATATTGACTTGAAATTTGTCAATATCTTAAACGGTTCCAGAGTAAACGTGCGCACAAAAAAAAAGTTAGACAGACCGACAGACAGACAGAAATTTTTTACACATATGTACCTTAACGAGATCTGGAAATAGATTATATTTTCATCTCGTTCCGTGGAAGGGTTGGGGGTAAATTTGAGGTAAATAGCTAAATCAAGCAGGTAAGAGTCCAGAAAATTGGTATTTAGTATATACAAGGGAAGCTAAGGTATCAAACAAATTTTTGGCATTAGCCTCCCCTATTACCAGCCCCACCATTATTAAAGGGGATGAAAAAAAATGTGAGTGTACAAGAACCAGAAACCTCAAAATATTGTTTTACTTCATCAACCCCCACTATCACCACCCCCACCCCACTACCGATGTGGGGTATCGTTTTATAGGTTTTTGGGGTAGAGGATTTCAAATATTATATAATTAAAGTTTCATAAGCAATTATTTCCACATACAAAATTTTTTCGTTGTGAGTGACTTGGATAGAAAATCTGGATGTGGAAGTCGTGATTCCTTGGGCAGGGTTTTTTTATTCCCTGCCCCTGCAGTATTGGTAATAGCTAATTTTAGGCTATAACTAATAGGAAATGACATAATCAAGAATAGTTATTCACATTACTAGATGCGAAAGTTTACTTTTAGCTGTGAGGTGATTTTTGAATGGTCGAAAGATATGGGACTTAATAATTTAGAACTAATTATTTCATGAAATTGTTTGACGTTTTTAATACATTTTATAGTTTAGGAAAATTGTTTCCATGCCAACAAAACATTTACTATCTGTCATCGAGGTTTATGTTAAACATTTTAATTTCTGGTGGTTTCAAACTAAAGTAAACAAATATGTTTGGTGGCGATGAAAATGGGAACAAGAAGCAGCCAATATTGCTTATGCCTCGCTTTACCCGAAGAAATCTAAACCAAGGTATATAGTGGAGTCGGTTTAGGAAAGGGTTGGAAAATTTTTTAAGATGGATGCAGACCCTACGGAAATTGTTTGTCATGGCGGGTATAACAAAATCCTAAAATCTTGATTTCCAGAAAGGGGTGGAACCGTGTTTTTTTGGCCGAAAGGGATTTTTTGGACATTTTAAGGATCAAATTTGCAGTTTTAATTTTATTTTGACCATTTAAACAATTATTAGTTAAGGAAAGAAAATGGTATCCTATTCTCAATATTAAAGGAACCTCCAGTTTAAATTTGGTGAAGATCAGACCCCCTCCTGATATATATATGTTGTCTCTTAGGTTTTCACGGGTGTTGAATGAAGTTTTGTTGTCCTTCCGGGTATTTTCCCGCGTAGTTGGTAGGCTCCTGCCGGAGCCACGGTTGTCTAAACGACGTTTCGACAGAATCACATCTGCTATCTTCAGGTTCTCGCTGAAAGCTGTCTTCTGCTGCTCCTCGTTGCTTGGAGTGAACTGATGTCGTCTGTGTTGTGCGGTTCCTTATATATGCTGGGGCCTAGAGCGCGTCTGCGCGGCGAATTTTTGAGTCGATGTTCAGTTTTTTAAGCATTTTAAAACATTCGTCCAGAGTGCTTTGGAATACCAAAATTTGTTCTACGGCAGGTAAAGTCCAAAGGGAAAAATTCGCGAAAATCTCATGGCATTCTCAGAATGTTGTCTTGAATCCAAATATGTAAAAATATACATTTAAAAATCGAGAGTTGCGGTCATTTCCGGGTAAACCGGAAATGATCTCATACCGTTTTTATCTCCAAAAATCCATTTCTACAGGTAGTTTATGTAGCCCAAATTTCAAATGGATAAGTTAAAAAATAAAGGAAATATAGGGGGAGCCACTAGCCTGTGGCACCCGGTGTATATCTAGTGCAAATGATTAAAAAACAACCGAATGCAAAAAAGTTAATCTTGACTTATATCATGTAAAAGTATATAAAATAACCTACCTTTTGCCACAAAGCAAAATTCGGTCCGACTTTTAGGTCCGGAGATATTTCAATTTGAAAATTTCAGAAAATTTGACTGAAACTGCAATTTCAGCCAAACTATTCAATATTTTTGGCTGAAATCTGGTAAACAGTTTTTGTGTGATAAAATTTCAGTCAAATCGGTTGAGATCTGATCAAGATAGCCGAAATTTAATTTTTTCAATTATTTTCGTATATACATACCTACATCAGGAGGGGAGGGGGTGGTCTGATATTCACCAAATTTAAACTGACGGTTCCTTTAATATTGAGAATAAAAGGATACCATTTTCGTTCCTTAACTAATTGTTTAAGTGGTCAAAATAAAATTAAAACTGCAAATTTGACCCTTAAAATGTCCAAAAAACCCCCTTTCGATCAAGATTTTGGGGTTTTGTTATACTCGTCATGACAAACAATTTCCGCAGAGTCTGCATCCATCTTAAAACATTTCCCAACCTCGCTATTTTCCTGACTAAATCGACTCCACTAATATGCAAACTTATGAAGCATTACATTTTTTTTTTTAATTTTTCTGTCCTGGCCTCTACTTTCGTAGGTAGCAACCAGGTAACTCGAATATTTACTTTCGTTATCGCGCGTGTTGCTAGGGTTGCATTTATATAGACGGTAGTAGAAAAGAAACAATTTTGACCGGCATTTTTCCAACATGACGGTCGTAGCAGACATGATATTTTTATGGAAAACTTGAATTAATGATTCTCTTCCCTTGGCAAGTGCCGTAAAAATCATCTTCACGAGTAATAGCCATCATTACGCGCTCGTTGAATAATATACTATTAGTCACTAGACTAAAAGCTGCAAAAAGGAAATGCAAAATATCCGCAAAACACGCAAAATATTAGGGTAAGCCGCCCATTACTTATAATTACCTATATAGTGGATTGTGTGAGTCGGAAAAAGACCCGAAAAACCCGACTATTGTCTAATTCAACCAAAGTAGTTCTCTCCCCGTTTTCGAGAATGCTGAACACCGTGGTGATGGCAGAATTTCTCGTTGGGGTGACCCACCGCCGCAAACGGCCAAAAACCACCCCCAAACGGGGTCAAACGCGTATTGATCATGTTTCACGGAATCTAACTTATTGATCCCCCGTTTTCGAGCATGCCAATTATGGGGAGGACCCTAGGACGCGCGCCTGATACCCGCCCACCCCCTCAACGGCCAATAACCACCCTCCAAAGGGGTAGGAGAGCACTCTCATCATACCACTGGACAAGAAGGTTTCCCTCCTATTTTGCATGCCGAATACGAGAGGATCACGAATCGACTCCTTGACACCCGTTCACCCCCTCAATGGCAAAAAATACCCCTGCCCATTTTCACATTTTCATAATGAGTGTAACTGCACGGGTTCAAAGAAAGTAAAAAATAAATTTTAAATAAAAAAATAAATAAATAAATTTATTGTTTCTTTTTTATGGTCATAGTATTTTATGTCAGAAAAGTCAGCGTAAAAATATATGCAGTAATTGTTTGCGCCAATGAAAATATTTTATATCTGTGGTTTGGTGCTAATAGGGTCAATGTCACTTTTTCCTTAAAATGACATATTGGCACCAACGAACTACATTCGTTCAGATTCTATCTTGAAAAAAAAAAAAAAAAGGTCAATGTCAAACTCTCATAAATGACAGAATTTTAAGTTTTTAGGGAAAATGTAAATTTGTAAAAAAAAATTTTGTAAAACAGATAAAAGGGCCAATTGTAACATAGACTGTATTAATAAGGTATGTTTCATTTCTAGAAAGCCCAAAGTAGACTTTGGCCGTTTTATTATAATAACTTACACACATAATAATAATATAATTTTCCATAAAAACCTTAAACCTCATTTCCTCAAATTGTAAATTTTTGACATTGCCCTTTTAGCACTAAGCCACAGATATAATATATTACAATTAAATAAATCAGATGTTTCAATTGACGATTTGCACGAAAGAAAGTTTGATAAAAAGTGTCTAGATTGGTATCACTGTAATTCACTGTACATGTTGACCAACTCGTCTAATTTCCAAACTTTGCAACAATTAAATCCCTATAACATAATAATCATAACATTGTTTTCATTATCTCTAATGTTAAACCTACTTCCATTGAATATAAATCATATTTCTTAGGTTGTTTCGTAGTCTACAATGTTTAAAAAATGTCGAATTATGCAATTTGTCAAACACTGTTTCCAACTCTCAGTTTAGAAGAGTTAGCAGCAGTGTTTGACAAAATGCATAATTCGACATTTTTTAAATATTGTAGACTACGAAACAACCTAATAAAGATGATTTATATTCAATGGAAGTAGGTTTAACATTAAAAACCGCTGCCCAAGGAATCACTACTTCCACATCCAGATTTTCTATCAAAGTCACTCACAACGAAAAAAATTTGTATGTGGAAATAATTGTTTATGGAACGTTAATAATATAATATTTGAAATCCTCTACCCCAAAAACCTATAAAACGATACCCCACATCGGTAGTGGGGTGGGGGTGGTGATAGGGGGTGGTAGTGGGGGTGGATGAAGTAAAAAAATATTTGGAGGTTTCTGGTTCTTGTACACACACTAAATCACAATTTTTTTTCATCCCCTTTAATAAGGGGTGGGGGTGGTAATGGGGGTGGCTAATGCCAAAATTTTTTTTGAGACCTTAGCTTCTCTTTAATATACTAAATACCAATTTTCTGGACTCCTACCTGCTTAATTTACCTATTTACCCCAAATTTACCCCAATTTACCCCCAACCCTTCAATGGAACAAGATGAAAATATAATCTAGTTCCAGATCACGTTAAAATACATACGTGTACCAAATTTCAAGTCAATATCTTAAACGGTTTCAGAGTAAACGTGCGCACAAAAAAAAGTTACAGACCGACAGACAGAAATTTTTTTTTTGCTCAAACTTAAAATCTCGACGTTTCATGACATTCTAAGCCTATTTGAACAATAAAAATTTTTAAAAATTTTTTTGTCGTTACTATACTTCCACTGGATGTGGAAGTAAAATAATGAAAACAATGTTATGATTATTATATTATAGGTATTTAATTGTTGCAAAGTTTGGAAATTAGACGAGTTGGTCAACATGTGCAGTGAATTACAGTGATACCAATCTAGACACTTTTTACCAAACTTTCTTTCGTGCAAATCGTCAATTATTATATAACCTATTTTTCCCAAAAAATATGTACAAAAAATATACATTCATCTTTTTTCAATTCCACAGTAACTGAAGATGACTATTTTGTTGACGAGATCGAGGTGACATCTTAATGATTTTTTCCTGTGTAGCATCCTCAAAAACGGGAGGGGGAGCGGCAGCTTTGCCTGGGGGTATGCTGAGAACGCATTCTCACCCCTTTGGAGGGTTGTTATTGGCCATTTACGGAGGTGGGTCACCCCGGGAAGGAATTTCACCATCACCACGGTGTTCAGCATCCTCGAAAACGGAGGATCACCAAGAGTCCCTCAAACAATTGGGTCACCCCAACGAGAAATTCTGCCACCACCACGGTGTTCAGCATCCTCGAAAACGAGGGGGGGGGGACTAATCTGGTTGCATCAGCAGACAATAGTCGGGTTTTCGTCCGAATCGCACAATCCAGTAATACTAAACTGCTGGAAATGAAATGATCTCTTTTGGCCACATCCCATGCAGCAAATTGAAAGATCTCTCTAATGTTTTAATTTAAAAATAAAATATGTATCTCTCGTACTATGGTTGCTATATATTCTATTACTTCTGAATAATAATTATAATTATAGACTGCTAATGCATTAAATCATTGCAACATGAAGGTCAGAGACCAGTGAGTAATGTTAATACAACCGGAAGAATGTTTTGCTAATGGTATACTATATAGATTTTAATATACAACGAATTGGTAAACATTTTACCCCCATTTTTAGCAAAGGAGGTATAAATATTTGATTTTAAGAAATTTTCATTTTCATTTTCAAAAAGGAGGGATGTTGTAAGTTAGTAAGTTTGATACGTATGTTTGTATGTCTCTCTGTGGCTTCATACTCTTCAACGGGTAATCCGATTATGATGCGGTTTTAACAAAGGTTTCATCTCTGTAGACCTTCAGGAAGCTGCATATCATCAATATAATTATTGTTACTAGGATATTCGCAAATTTGGCGAATGCGCCAGTGATATAAATAAAAAAAATAGGATTTATTTGAATGAGTAGTTTGTCGAAAAAGTTTTTAGCAAGGTTTCATCTCGGGCAGTGGCGGCTCGTCAGGGGAGGCAGGGGAGGCTGAGCCTCCCTTTGGAAGAAGCAGCATATCTTCCAATCTTTCAAATTAATATCTATTACTTGTAGAAATTTCTCTAATTGTCTTTCAAAATAGCAAGCCTCCTCTGCAGACAATATCACGAGCCGCCACTGATCTCGGTAGACATTCAAAGAGCTGTACATCATCTATAGAGAGTTAATTATTCTCACGTAGCTCTCTAATCTTTTCACCGATATCGATAGGTATTAGTGGAGTGGATCTGACAAGAAAAAGAGGAGTTTTGAAACCAAACACGTTTTTTCGCGGTAAGTTCGTTTTAATTGACTTAACGAAAAAAGTTTAATTAAAAATTGAAGATCTTGAGGAAGCGCATAATCTGGTAAGGTTTTTTCAAATCGGACGGTAACTTTTCGTCAAAAATTGTTTTTAAAATACGCATTTTTTGCCGTAACAGTAATATACAAAAAAGTAATTCCTTGATTTTTTCATGAAAAAAATGAGTTAGGGGGATGACATTTTTTTTGAAGTAGATAAGAATTGATGAAGCCGGAGGATGAGGGTGGTGGGTCAATTAGAGGAGGGGGGGGGGGGGGGAGAAGAATCATTCAACCCCTATAACTTTTTTTGCTGTCGTGCGATTTTGAAAAACCAGAATGGAATTTGTTCAGTTTCAATTAAAATATGGGTTTAAAACAAATAAAGAAATGTAAAAAAATTCAGATAGATTAACAATATATTGAACAATTTGTTGTGAACATATTATAACAATAAATACCTTAAAAACTAAAATTGAAAATTTATTAATTATTGCCACTGCTCGAGACTTAAAATGTTTAATTGCAGTTTGGTAAATCAGTAAGCTTACTTGTCTTTCCTTTAGTAAAATGAATGATCTTCTATTGAATAGAATCTCTTCTTATACTCCGTTATGTGACTTGAAGTTCCAATTTAAATGACGGTTGTCAAGAAATTCTTAAACTTCTGCTTGAAATTAATTTTGATATATAAATTTCTTAACAATATTAATTGTTCTTCTTTAATTAATAACTAGGATTTTAGGCGAGTCTGCCTGGGGTAAAAAAGAGGTGATTTTACAAATTTTGTATACCATTTGAGTTAGCAACGGATTCTTATAGAAAAAATTCCGCTGAACAAGATTTTCTTATGAAAAATTTTCCTAAACCGTGAACTTCATGGTCAAATAATTGTTTAAACAATTTTTTTTTCGTTTTTATTTAATAAAATGAAAACGGTTTGACGAATCCGAAAAAATCTTGATTTAAACGGAAAGATATTTTCAATACGCGTCGTTTGGCGCCAGGCACAACTCATTTTGTCAACCCGTTCATTTGTTACAGCCAAAATAAATTTTTTAATTAACAAATGGATTACTCCGAAACTAACGAGGTCAGGATATTGTTTTTTTCACAAAACATGCCTTATATACCAAAGAATATTTCTTTTGGCCCGATATCTTCAATACTTTTTGATTGTTTAAACAATTGGCATAATTTGTTAATTAGCAAATAACTTATTTTTCGAAAGTTCGATCGACTTCAAACCAACTTTAAACGATAAATATTGATGTCGGGCATAACCACCATAGAAGTCTACACGAATGCAACTTTTTGCTTTTGTTTATTTAAAGTTTAAATTAATTTTGCAAATTAACAAATGGAATATCTCGGCTCTGGGTAAGCGTATCGAAATGGGGTTTTGTGCATATGAAAGTGCTTGGAAGAAGGGAAATTTTGAGACCAGAAAGAACTTGATCAGATAATCGGAACCGGAAATATAAGTGATATTGCGTTAGAGGCTCTAATTTGTTTACTAACAACTTTTTTGACACGAGGTTTAGTGCAAATGAAAGCTAACAAGTTTTTCCATCAACCACAAAAAGTTCTACAAAAAATATTCAATCACTGAAGAGTTATACGCGTTTTTGGCCTTTAAAAAAATCTCTCCTGCAACGTCAAAATAGTAAGTATTGACGCGCAATGGGGTGGCGGGTTCGATCCTCGGTGTGGGCATATTTTTTTTTTCGTCAAATTTGCTTTTTTTTCATGTAACCAAGTACTTTTTATGATAATAAATCTTTTTACTTTCTGAGAAATTTTTAAAAACGTCGTAAATAATTTTTTTCGCAATTTTCATTAAATAAATGGCTATATTGCATCGAGGGGGGTGCCTGTCGAAAAAAGACCAAAAATAAAAAGGCAACATTTTTTTTTCACTTTTTTCCTATAATGAAAAAAAGTTCACGTCTCATGAAAAAATTACATAAATTCGGTATTTTATGCCTATCGAATTTGACATTTCTTTGACATTTTATACTTTAAATGCAAATAATTCTCTTTTGAAAGACTTTTGCATTAAAACATCTTATGTAATTAAATTCTACGTCTTGAGCTGATTCCTTTGATATAGGCTATGTTCCAATTAATTTAAAATATTTTGTCATAATAAAATTTTCAATTCAACACAACTGTTTAAAATTACCTACCAACAACATTTCTTACATATGATCAATTAACAAATTCAAATACTTAAATGCTAACTTTTATTTTAACAAATCTATCTTTATTTATTTAATTCTAACAAAATTTTTATTTTAGAGATGTGTCTCCAGTTTAGAAATTAATATCGTTGCAAAGAAAGCTTTCGCTGTGTATCTTTATCTTAGAAAGTTCATATGGGATATTATATTTCAGCACAGCTTATATTTTTTGCATTCATTATTAACTTATTATGGTTTAAATATTAATATCAATATTGCATTGTCTTTGTTAATATTTGAAGAAACTCTTTCCTGAATCACTAGCTTATATGAAATAGACATTTTACGTTATTTAAGTTTATTTAGTGAATTCTTTCGTACATTATCTATTATTTCTCCAACTACATATTGTTGTGAGCTATGTTAACTACACGCAATGCTAAATCATCTCATGCTACTTTTATTGTTATAAATAATTAAGTATAACAATAAGGATATCTAGTATTTGACTGATTAATTTTTTTTTTCAAATAAACAAACTTGTGGGAGGGGAAAACCTTTTGTATTTTTTCTCTGATGCGTTTTTGAGTACGAAGGAAAGGGTTGATGAAAATTTTTTTTGTCAGGAAAGTGAGGATTTTTTCATCTTTATTTAAAAAAAAAAATTATAGCAATCTAAGCAATAGGAAGGGAGTGAGGGGCATAATACGTTTGCGGGAATAAATGGTCAAGGAACAGGGATAGGGATTTCGGACCTTGATATTCGGCAATATAAACCTTTTTTCCTGAACTGAACTGAAGCCTGATTCTTATGTAAAATGATCTGCCGAATTCGATTCGCAATTGCGAAAATCAGAAAAAATCCCACTTTTCAACTTTTTTGGGAAATTTCTCAAAAATACAGTATATTACTTTTCCCACCCCACAACTTTGTTTCTAACCATTGACGCCGCTTGAAAATTTTGGACACATATTCTTAAACATAATAAATCGACTGCCATACATACAGTTGCACCAAAGATAAAATATCTGGTACAAAAAGAAATATTTTCATTCGAGATCACATGGATTTTTCAGTTGCTGCATTGAAAAAGTCTGTATCGAGGAAAGTTTTTTATTACTGAAGATAGAGTACTGGTATAAGGAGTGAAATGTAGTTTAAGATCTGAATTAAAATTTGAAAAACAAAAAAACTTTGTTTATAACAGTTTGGTGGTCACAGAAGTAAAACAAAGTTTGACCATTGTACGCGCTGCATTGAATCCTGGATTGCCGATGTAGCAGATCCTCACTTTAACCGCTAATATCTCACAAACGGAGGCCATGACAAAGCGAAAAAATGAGCCGCGTAGGAGGCAAGGAGGTTAATATTTATATTCTATCTCCATGGTAGGAGGAATGTCTGACGATGGAAAATGAAATGAGGAAATGACGAATAGAGCAATGGCTAAACACGAAACACCAAGTAATACTATGTATATATGTAAGAAGTGCAAAATGCATCTGCACACAGATTGCCTCGAGATTTTTCAGAAAAAAAAATTATTCTGGTTCATTTGATTTTTCTTTGTTTAATAATTTACTTAAATGTCTGTTTCAGCCAAAGGTGTGGTGTGTATATGCCCCTACGTGTTTTTTTTTTTTTTTCGAAAGAATATAATATTTTTTTTAATGCTAAATTAGTCTTAATTTATGTATTTTTAATGTACTTTTTCAAAATTATCTCTAAAATGGCAGCTTTTTATTGGCTTGGCCAGGGCCATACCCAGCTTTGGCAGGCCCCGGGTAAAGTAAACCTTCCTTATTTTGGAAAGGATTATCGTTTTTATACGATAAATTCAACTGCTACACGATAAACGACTGAAAGCATGTTATCGTATCAAAAAACACGATGATTTTGATAAGACACGATAAATTTAGTAAAAAACAGGATAATTCTGATGAATATTAACAATTATTAAAATTTATTGCACAAAAAATAAACGTCCTAAAAATAAATAAAAATCCTGACAGGGGCCTTTCAGGATTTTTAATTTTTTTGTAGGCCCGGGCCTTATAGGGCCGGCCCCCGGACAAATGACCCGAGAAAACCGGTCTGAGCACGGCCCTGGTCTTGGCCAATAATAAGTTCTTTACATTGAGACAGAGTTTTTAGAATAATATACCAATATTAGCATTTTACCCGGGAATTAAAACCTCGCTCAAAATAAATGCGTTTTTGTCAAAAACAATTAAGTTTTCATGAAAATTTTTAAGAATAAGAAAAGTTCCAAATTTAAATTCTGCATAACCTCAAATAACTGTTGTTCTATGTCTACTTATACTTACGATACACCTTCTATATAACAGGCTAATATATGTTTGTCTCCTCCAATGAAATATTTCTTTCTTTTTCAGAATTACGATGTTGAAGTGGTTATTGCCGGCAACAATATTGGTAGCAGCTTTTCTAGTGAATGATCAAGTCGAAAGTTGCAATGAGGCCGTTTGTGGTAGTGTTGTGAGCAAGTGTTTATTGACTAAATCGTGCAACTGTGATTTAAAAAATTGTACCTGCTGTAAAGATTGCTCCAATTGTTTAAGTTACTTGTACAGCGAATGCTGCTCATGCGTGGGTGAGTTACTAATTTCAGTTAATTAAAACATCCTATTTATTGCGCGTTAAAACCTCGTGTATTTTTCTTTATCGTTTATAATTAACATTTTAATTAAATTAGTTGTTTCAATTGTGCATATAACTATGGTAAGATACTTATTTTCATACAGATAAGCAATGATACTAGAGATGTTATAATCGTTGGTAAAACCAAAATTGCATACTACGGCACAGTGGCGGATCCAGGGGAGAGGGGGGGCAGGGCCAGCTCCAACAACGTTTTTTTTTGTGTTGTCACCCCCTGAAAAGGAGTGGCATCCACCCCCTATAAATTAGCAAGCCACCGCATAATATAGAAACTTTTCCTTGGTGCTTTTACGATTAAGTTGTCAAAAATTAAATAGTTGCTTACAACAGACTGATGTAAGAATGAATTTCGATATGATTCTATCCTGATAATAGACGAATGTCTTTTCGTTTATCTAACTTTATACGAGGGCGTTCCCTATTGTCAAATGCCTTTTTATCGAAAACTGTTAATCCTAGAAAAAAAAGTTTCAAATAAAAATCTTTAAAGCATTTACGCAAAACTTCCCTCTCTATTTAGCAGTTTTCATTTATTCGTTATCTTTTCTGTAGATGACTACCCTGTATACTATTGCCAGGTTTTCTTCCTGGCAATAGTGACAACTACATTTCAAACATTATTTTCGTCTGCCATTTCTTAATTAAGTATTTTATAAAGCAACCACCCTGTATACATTTCACTAAAAGTATGTCAGATTTCATCCTCGGCAATTGTGTCAAATACAGTCCAAATATTATATCCACCATAATTATTTTTAATGCCACCACCTTGTATATTTTTCATACTTTTCTTCTCTGACAGTTGAGTTAACTACAATGCGAAATATTATCCGTCACATTTTTTCATAATTTCTTTATAGTGACCACCCTGTATAATTTTTTTATATTCTTCTTTGACAGTTGCGTTAACTACATGCGAAATATTATTGCCATCCGTCGCATTTTTTCATATTTTTTTTTTTTTTTTAGGTTGACTACCCTGTATGTTTTTCATACTTTTCTTTCTTGACAGTTGTGTTAACTACATGCCAAATCGAGTGCCAAATATTATCGTTTTCTGTCACCTTTTTTTTATCCATTTTTTTCCTCCTTGACAATTGTATTAATTGCTTGCGAAATACTATCGTCCTCAGTCACATTTCTTTAAAAACATTTTTAGTCATGAATATTTTTATTTCATATTCTTCTGTTTTGGCAGTTGTCTTAATTACACGTGAAATATTATCATCCTCCGTCACATTAAAAAAACATTTTTTTAGGGTTACCATCCCGTACAAATTTTTTTCATATTTTCCTTCTTTGACTTTTACTTTGTGTAAATTGCAT
Organism: Rutpela maculata; assembly: GCA_936432065.2. NCBI lineage: Eukaryota > Metazoa > Arthropoda > Insecta > Coleoptera > Cerambycidae > Rutpela > Rutpela maculata. Next base: position 92,277,224 of record OW386286.2, read on the forward strand.
ATGTACATTTTTTTTTTTCATATTTATTTTCGTTGACAGTTGTGTTAATTGCATGCGAAAAATTATCGTCCTCTGTCACATTTAAAAAAATTTTTTTAGGGTAACCGCCCTACATACAGTGTGTGCTATTTAATGCGTTATTTTGGAACGCGTTGCCCGATTTTTATTTATTTATTTATTTTTTTTTTGAGATATAGTGTTCGATGAGCTCTATTTGACTGTTTTAAAAAATTGTAATTTTCATATTTTTTCAATGTTCTTCTAAATAAAATCGGTCGAAATTTCTAGATTGACTATTAGGCATTTTTTTGGTATATTTTTATTATATTAAATATCTTAAATGACAATACTTGGTATGTTACCTACATGACTCGATATGAGAGTAAATGTTTTAATTTAATTTTCATGAGTAGTACCTATCTTATTTCGTAAATAAAAAACCGCTGCCCAAGGAATAACCGCTTCCACATCCAGATTTTCCATCCAAGTCTCTCACGACGAAAAAATTTTGTATGTGGAAATAATTTTTTATGGAACTTTAATAATATAATATTTGAAATCGTCTATCCCAAAAACCCATAAAACGATATCCCACATCGGTAATGGGGTGGGGGTGGTGATGGGGGGTCGTAGTGGGGGTGGATGAAGTAAAAACATATTTTGAGGTTTTTGGTTCTTGTACACCCACCAAATCCAATTTTTTTTCACCCCCTTTAATAATGGAGTGGGGGTGGTAATGCCAAAAATTTTTCTGAGACCTTATAGCTTCTCTTATATACCGTGCGTGTAGCCGAACGCTAGGCATAGGGAGTAAAATTACAACATCGCGCGTGCCAGCTGGCTGAAATGAAATAACAGACTGGAATGCTCCGCTCAACGGAGGAATTTACGGCAGCTATGTTGTCATATCTATCGCGCTACGTGGATGTACATGCCTAATGGGAAATTACACGCACGGTATACTAAATACCATAATACCAATTTTATGAACTGTTACTTGCTTGATTCTATTTACTCCCATTTAACCAAACATGCTTTAGTAAATTGTTGCTGTGGAACAAGATACAGGGTGTCAAAATTGTAATTTTTTTTGCAATATCTCAACTATCTCTTAACCGATCTTCTCCCAATTCGGTAACATTTTTTAGGCTAAGACACAATAATTTGTGTATTACATTACGCCAGCCTGTGGAAGGCGCCTCATGAGCTGTACCTGATGATGGATATTTTTTTCTATTTTTTTATTACGAAACGTAGTGGCACTTTTGACTAGAAAATCTCACGCAGGAGTCATTTCTACACTTGATAGAACTTGATAATTCCAACCGTTTTCGAGAAAACTGCCGTATAGATCTCAAAAATTCTTTGTTTCTTAGCCTAAAAAATGTTTCCTTATCAAATTACCTTAAATTACAGAAGAGAGCAGTACGTTTAATAGCGGGAGTAACCAGGCGAACCAGCTGTAAAGACATTTATAAACAACTTGGGATACTTACGCTACCCTGCTTATTCCTTCTTAATCTATTGGTATATGCCAGATTACAATTAAATAATAAGACCATTAATGCAAATCATATATCGAGTCATATAATATAACACGAGAAATATTCATACCCTGGAAATTCTGCATCATAGATTAGCATTATATGAGCACAGCCCAAAATACCTGGGAATTAAAGTGTACAATAAGCTACCTAATTCGTACAAATCTATTGATGAAAAAAACTTTAAAATACAAACAAAGCATTTACTGAAAAGTAAAGCATATTATTCCGTTGATGAGTACCTTAATGATAGTTTGTAGGTTTATATTTTGTAAAATTTAATTTTAATTTATTATACCCTATATTATATGTATTTTATATTTGTTTGTTTATTTATTGACATTGTTATCTTATATTAAGTATATTTTATCTGATATTTCAGATACTATTTTTGAAATGTCCTATATCATGTAAATGATCTCTTGGACGATTTCCACGCGTCGGACTGGACAATCGGAAAATATATTTTTTCTGAAATCGATTGGCAATGTCTACATTTTCGGCGCGATTTCAGATTGAAAGATGCACAATTCCAGTATTTTAGTCCGTTGCTAAGAAACTATCAGAAAACAGACCGGAAAAGATCCGTTGCCAAGCAAGGATCAACAAAACCGTACGGGAATGTTACTTTTTCTTCAAGCGTATTAAAATGTTTAAATTATGTCACCAAAAACAGAAGTAGAAGTAGGACATTGTTTTACTAGTAACAAAATATTAGTACCGAACGCCACCGTAGTGGACATTGTTTTACTAGTAACATAATGTTAGTTCCAAAAGCGCCACCGCAGTGGGTATTGTTTTACTAGTAACATAATGTTAATACCGAAAGCCACCGATGGCGCGCTATCCACTAACCACTTGTCATATTGTGTCAACATGTAAGACTGTAGTTTGAATATTTGTACATTTACGATAAATAAATGAATTTTTGCATTTTAATACGCTTGAAGAAAAAATAGTATATATTACACGGAGTAGAACGCCTTTTTTTGTGTTTCGCCCAGTTTGCAGCTTCGGCTTCGCCTCAGCCGCAAATCCTGGGCTCAACACAAAAAAAGAGTGCGTTCTACTCCTAGTAATATAATATACTATTTCCGGCCTAGGCCGGACAGTAAATAAATGCACGCAGACAACTCACATTAAAACTCCATGTATTAGTAAGCAGTTAGATTGTAATGAAGAAATATTATGCATTAATACAAATTCCTTAATTTATAATAATATTGTTTGTGATTTCAGAAAAAATAGTATGTGTACTTCGGTGTGGAAGCACATTCCCGGACTTCTATGCTTGTTGGCCTCGGCTAGCGCCTCGGCTAACAATTTGCATCGTCGTCCGGGAATGTATTACTTTCACACCTAAATACACAATATACTATTTTCTGAAATCGAACGGCAATGTCTACATTTTCGGCGCGATTTCAGATCGAAAGATGCACAGTTCCAGTATTTTAGTCTGCTGCTAAGAAACTGTCAGAAAACAGACCGGAAAAGATCCGTTGCCAAGCAACGATCTCAATAAAACCGTACGGGAATGTTACTTTACCGGCCTAGGCCGGGAAAGTAACATTCCCGTACGGTTTTTTATGTATATATTTTGGACAGTAAATAAATACACGCAGACAAACCAACTCACATTAAAATTGCATTTATTAGTAAGCACTTAGATTGTAATGAAGAAATGTTATGAATGAATACAAATTCCTTAATTTATAATAATATTGATTGTGATTTCAGAAAAAATAGTATGTGTACTTCAGTGTGAAAGCACATTCCCGGACTTCGATGCTTGTTGGCCTCGGCCAACAATTTGCATCGTCGTCCGGGAATGTATTGCTTTCACACCTAAATACACAATATACTATTGTCGGACGATTCGAAAATTGGATTATACATATTTTTATTAAGTGAAAAAATCAGCTGGTTATCACAAAATTGTTTAAAGTCGTTATTTCGGCATATTTAAGGTGGTATCGTATCCAAAATTTTTGTTGGACAGGTTTCATCAAGTTTTCTTGCGATTACATTTTGTAAAAGTACAGTATCTATAAATTTTTCATACAAATGGGAGGTGGAAAGCAGCGTTTACCAAAATTTTCGCATAGGAAAAAAGTGGTAGACTAGACGCAATTAAACCATACAAGAAGTTATAAGAGGATATGTATAAATTGCAATTTATGTAGGCGGGCACCTAGACTATAATCTATAAAACTAAAATAAATAAATTCATGCCTCCACAGTATGGACAGTAACATGTGTATTGTCTACAGAGGTGGATGGGGTCAGTCCAATCGGCCCTGACAATTTTAGGGAATTGGTCCAATCAAGCACGGAACTAGAACCTCAAATTTGAGTGGGCTAGGGAAGAATTTTTTTTTTTTTTTTTGGTGAGTCAAGGCGTAAGAAGAGAAATGCGCCGCAGGCGAAAATGTTCTATTTTTCAAGGTCAAACGGTCTATAAATAAAAAGTTAGAAATTCGAGTAGCAAAAACATTTTCTTCGAAAAATAGGTTTCGTCAAACGAATTTTCCTTGTTTTCATGCAATTGCAAAAATTACTTAAAGGTTCAAAATACTAACACGTAGTCTGACTTAACCACGGTCTAAAGCAGACTGCTACCGTCTTGGTAACATTTTTAAAAACGCCACTAAACATCCATACTCTTTATTAAAATTTACTGACATTGAAAAACAACGAACGAAATAAAAAATTTAAGTATTTTAACAGTATAACAATAATTAATAAATCAATAATCACTATGACTAATATTGTCTACATAAACATTTCCGAACATCAAAAAACAAAAAAATAATTCTAAAGTTTCAGAGGTCAAAAGAAAAAGAAAGAAGACTCCTTAATACATCACAACTTTCTTAAGCAAACTTGCAGAATTTGGGACAAATATGCAAAAAACCGCTGCCCAAGGAATCACTACTTCCACATCCAGATTCTCTATCCATGTCACTCACAACGAAAAAACTTTGTATGTGAAAATAATCGTTTATGGAACTTTAATAATATAATATTTGAAATCTTCTACCCCAAAAACCCATAAAACGATGCCCCACATCGGTGGTGGGGTGGGGATGGTGATAGGGGGGTGGTAGTGGGGAGGTGGATGGAGTAAAAAATATTTTGAGGTTTCTGGTTCCTGTACATACACTAAATCACAATTTTTTTCATCCCCTTTAATAAGGGGGTGGGGGTGGTAATGGGGGTGGCTAATGTCAAAATTTATTTTTGAGACCTTAGCTTTTCTTGTATATACTAAATACCAATTTCGTGGACTCTTACCTGCTTGATTTACCCATTTACCCCAAATTTACCCCAATTTACACCCCAACCCTTCGACGGAACAAGATGAAAATATAATCTAGTTCTAGATTTCGTTAAAGTACATATGTGTACCAAATTTCAAGTCAATATCTCAAACGGTTCTAGAGTAAACGTGTGCACAAAAAAAGTTACAGACAGACCGACAGACAGACAGAAAATTTTTTTTCGCTCAAACTTAAAATCTCGACGTTTCATGACATTTTAAGCTTATTTGGACAATAAACATTTTTTTGTCGTTACTATACTTCCACTGGACGTGGAAGTAATTAGGTTATTAAGTTAATAACTTTTTATAAATGACATCTGGCATTTATGTCAGTGGCCGAGTTTTTAAGATAGCAGCCTGAAAATCACATCTGAGACTTCTTTCGTGCCACTGGCCTGTAGCTAGGGGGGGGGCAGGACGGGCGACGCCCGACCTACGGCGATCGTAATGGGGGCAATTTTAACTGTCTTTTTAATATTTTGAAAGAGATTGGGTAAATTTTTTTAACGGGCCCGTCCTGAAAAATTGTTTGCCCGCCCTGAAAGCACTTTCTAGCTACAGGCCTATCGTGCCAAGTAAGGATCAGTGGCGGCTCGTGATATTGTTTGCACAGGAGGCTTGATATTTTGAAAGACAATTAACTTGCAATATGATTATAATTTGTACATTTCCCCACCACCCCCGAGGTATTACAACGGATTTTTGGAAGATATGTTACTTCTTTCAAAGGGAGGCTCAGCCTCCCCTGACGAGCCGCCACTGGTAAGGAGGGAAAAGAGCTGCCGTATAAATTTCTTTTGGCCGTCGGGTTTTTTATCCGCCGGAACAAATGCCTATTTACCGCGCACCGGCCCTGCCCTGCCCCAGAGCCACCGACCCGACGGGCATTTGCCCGTTTGCCCCCCCCCCCTTCCCATCCATGATTGTCTAGAGTAGGCGGCCCGGCCCTTCTCGTTCTCGCTTTCCAATTTTCCATTTTCTTAAATTAATTTATTTTAGAAAATGTGAAACAAAACTCGTCTCATTGTAAATATTATCTTATTTTTCTTGTACGAAAAATATTACCTATTTTATTTATTTAGAAATTTAGAAGACTAGAGTCATAACTTATCATAATTAATTTAATTATTGAAACAATTATCGTGTCTGAATGGAAAGAGATGAAATATATATAAACAAGCACACAAGATTGCAAGATAGGTAAATTGTTCATTAACATTTTTCTGGGTATATTAGGTTCTTCAGTCTTCAGAACCAAAATATAGGAACGAGAAAGTTGCATTCGGGAGTTGCCGACTGCGAATATCTAGGTCAAATAGATTATCGAGTAGAATAATTAAATATTAATAATAATTTTTTGCTTTACCCAATAAACAATGTCAATGTCTCTGATTTCTACAAAAAATTACTTCAATTTTAGTTCGTTAATTGGTCAACAAAAACAAAAGAATTGAATGGATATAAAAAATTAACAAATAAAAAAATAATTCTTTTTTTTTCTATTTGATAATTATGAATAAAAACAAATTTTTGTTAAGAAACTGTTTATAACAATCGCAGGAAAATTAGACAGAATTACCATTTTATGTATACAATGTTTATAGAAAGTCAATAGAAAAGTATAAAATTCCATATCAAAAATATTTCTACTAAAAATACAACTACTTATATATTTTAGTATAATACACAGACAAATAACTAGTGTTACAGATTGACTTAAGTTGTCGGTAATGCATTTATTGCGAGTCTTGTTAAAACAGTTGCTGATAACAATGAATTTCAATAGGACTTCTGATAACAGACGAAAGTTTCTTTGTCTCTCCAGTGGCGTAACAGAAACTGAGTGGCCCCCCCCACAAACGTTTTCAGGGGCCCCTTCTCTATAACGAGTGGAAAATGATAATTCTTATCTTCATTACTATTAGGTTCAGGTTTATGAATTTTTGAATTAGTTAATCGTGATAATTTAATTAGAGTTAAACCCACAATTCAGTAATTATAAAAATAACACATTATTTATGAATTTAATTCATTGAATTATGAAATGAAATATATCTGTGAAAAACAGTTGGCTGCAGAGTTTTGAATGGGGAGTCGGCCATCCGTCAATGCGCCCCCCTCCCCAGCTGGCCGGCCCCCCCCGCGGTGCGGGGTCTGCGGGGGTGTGTGTTACGCCAATGTGTCTATCTAACTTTACACCGCGAGGGCATTCTGTATTTTCAAATGCTTTTTTCTCGAAAACTTAATTCTAGAAAAAGAAGTTACCTCCATCTTTATTTCATCTCGATATACTTGGTAACCTAGAACATTTCAACTGTCAGTTGCCACTGATTGTTTACAATTTTATAAAGTGATAAACAATGCTACACATCTACACTCATTAGTGGAAGTAAGGAGTCGGGACTTTCCCTAAAATGTGCAAAATTGTGCTAAAGTTATGAAACCTATTCCCCCGCCCCCCGTTTTAGAGGGCGCTGAACACGAATAACAGGGTGAAAAAGTTTTTAGTCATGCGCATCCCCTGAAATGGTCAAAAACCACCCCTTCTTGCTTATTTCTCATATAACAGCTTGGTATCGACTCTGTTTTTGCAGGGATTATTTATTTTTTCATGAGGATATAACAGATGGTGAAAGGTGATGTCAGGTAGTCGATCTCAACCGCCCTCAGGGTAGATTTCACCCTTGTCAGGGGGTGTAAAATTGCTTCTTTCTTTTTTTTTTTTTTTTTTTTTTTTTTTTTTGTTAAAGACGTATACTCCGTAGGGCGTTGGTCAAGAAAAAAATGGTTATACGCTGGTTCGACCCTTCCTTCACCCTTAAACTGTCGGAAACCCTTTCATGACAATGATAGTAATAATAATAGGTAGTGACTTGGCTGATGTTAGGGACTTGTACTATCATTTTATTTGTTTTTGCCGCCTTTACTGTTTTCTGGGCAAATCATGTGTCCTCAAGATATCCATAGTCAGAGGATGAAGACGATGAACCAAGCATAGAAACAGACGAATCATAATAGTTATGATAGTGCTGTAAACTTCCTAAATTTTATACCCGAAGTGTATATTTCCGATTATGAATCGGAAACGGACAATGCTTGTGATGAAGGAGGCAATAGCATTGAATGTGGTGTTCATTTCGAGGAATATGAATCATACAATTCTCTTTGTAAGCACCCTAGGTTATATTAATGTCTTGTAACAAATATTATATTGTACTAAACATCGTGTCCTGTATGTATAATTTATTAAAAACAGAAATGTTTAACAAAGGTATTTTCTTCCTTATATCCCGCTTTATAAGGAACATGAATTTCAAATCCTTGCAATAGGTTCATTTTTGATAAGGATTAAAATGGACAAATGGTGACTTTGAAACCACTCCTACTCAATACACAGATTAGAAAATTAAAAATACACTTTTACCATTGTCCTTGATTAGCTTCCTCGAAAACGTGTATCCCCATGAAAAAATAAAGAATCCCTGCAAAAATAGTCGATGCCAAGCTGTTATATGAGAAATAAGCAAGAAGGGGTGGTTTGTGGCTGTTTCAGGGGGTGCGCATGACTAAAAACTTTTTTCACCCTGTTATTCGTGTTCAGCATGCTCGAAAATGGGGGGGGGGGATAGATTTCATAACTTTAGCACAATTTTGCATACTTTCCGACTCATTACTTCCACTACATCTGAAAAATTCAAATATGGTGTTTTTTGATATTTTTTAACGGAAAAGCTCATGCTGAGATTGAAGGATATTGAAAACGACCTTAGAATTTCGAGTAGATTAGTTTTTGTCACAGTTTAAGACAGTTAAGACACTATAACTCGACAACAAATGAAAATTGGATTACAACTTTTCTTATTATTTTTCTTATTACTTCTTTAGTCTTAGAATTATGTGTAGAATATACTGACGGAGTTTGGCACTTCCCTCCCTGCTCACGCTGTATAGATAGTCAATATTTGCTGGCCAGAATCTGTCATAAAAATTATGACATATGCTTCTTTGTTACACCCCGTATAAAATTATCTGTGGTAGAGATTCTCTTACCATGGAGTATTCACCTACATTAATCAGTGGGTATCTACTAAATAGTATATTCTTAACTTCACACTTTTAGAAAAAAGAAGTTATAATAATAGACAATCATTTGTTAAATAAACTGGTCAACCTAAGGTGATCACTCATTGTACTACAAGCAATTATATCATTTATATTTTATCAGTTACCTATAAATTAATTTTTGAATATGTGGGTAGAATGAGCTATAAAAAGATTATATATTAACACTAAATATTTAAAATGACCGTGATATAAATACACGAGAATTATTACATATGTAATATTTAAACATAAGATTTTCTGGTAAATAGTTCGATAATAATGTAATAACATGCAAATAAATCAAGATCGCAAAAAATAGTTTAAGAATATGTTTGGAATTATTTAAGTAATTCTAATAACGGTTTCGATATCGCGATAGGTTAGAATTAAGAAAAAAAATTGCAAAAATTTTAAATAGTGCTTATGCATTTATAAGCTATTACTAAAAAATATCATCATAACTGTGTTGTTGTTTTGTGTATTTCCAGATATGTGTCCAAAACCCAATGACACTGGTAGTGCTTTAAGTAAGAAATCTCATGTAGAAGTGTTCTCAGAAAGCGTACCTGCTCTATTTGATGTATTAACAGAATTACCAGACCCACATAATCGATGGAACAGCACACTATTTCCAGTGGATATTGACATCAGCCAGTATGAAGCAAAAAAGGATTTCAAATTACACATGCGTAAGTAAATGATTTCATTAGGTTTTAAGGGATACAACGGCAAATTTTATTACACAGTTGTGTAATAACATCCATTAAAATGAATGGGTGTTTCTCTACTAATGGGAAAATTTGTGTCCAGAGGAAACTAAATGTCAAAAAATACAAAATACTAATATTTTTTTCATTAAAATTAAAGTAAATGATTGGTTATGTCGACCCTATATTCTAAGGTATAACTACAAATTGCCGAAATTTTCAAATTTTATGGAAATAGAGTTAAATTGTCAGTACCCTGGTGTGTCCCAAACCTGAAATCAAAGATACAAACTGTTGTAAATATTAAATTTTCTTTTTATTCGTTATTATTATTACTCAAACTATTTTATGATAATGGTTGTTGGAAATGTACATTGTTATATGATCTTTTGTGAAAATTATCATCTCAAAATACTGCATAAAACATTGTCCTACACTTTTTGACGTTAGTCCCCAGCCACATTTAAAAATCTACTGGAAGTGAATCTACGTCTGGATTAACCACGTAGTTATGCTAAACAGAACGCATCCAACATGAAGTTTGTACAAATGAAACATGACCTTTTGGCGCTATTTTGTTTAGTAGTGAATCGGTCTAAGCAGACGTGTCTGGACTACTCAATAAATCAGTTCTCTGGTTAGCTTTTTTGGGTTTAATTTTCTCGATTTGAGTTATTGTTCAGTTATTATACATTTTATAAACAAAAATATACTACTATTGCCACTAGTGGATTGCGTAATTGTTGTAACTTTTTTAATAACAATCGATTCTTAACGAATTTGTCAGTACCCTGTCGTCAGCCCCCTGCCAAAAAATTATAATAAATTAATAATTACCTAGTTTTTATATAAAAATCGACACAAAAATTGATATTCTGAAGATATTCTTAAATTCTTAAGAACCAGATATAAGATTTTAAGTGTAGAAGTTGATTTTCATTTTCTTTTTGATTTAGAATTGTTTTCTTTTTTGAGAATTTTAATTTTTGTTTCAAAAGAGTTTTGTTAATTTATGTTACTCTAGAGAATAATAGAAAACTTTAAATATAATAATCTACTGTAATTTCTTTAATTTTTGTTCCACAAAGTCAATTCAATGGGCAAGGGTCTCAGTACCCTGGAATCATATTTTAGTAAATTGTAAATAAAATGAATACTGCTGGATAACTTGACCGGCCCTTCATAATAGAGGAAGAGTTAGACTGTACCTTTACATTAAAGTAGTGTTATCCCCTATTAATTAAAAAAAAGTCCTCGGACAAACTTGTATGGGCAGATTTCCCGTTAGTAGAGAAACACCCGAATATACTTTAGCCGGGAAAGAAGGATAATGATGAATTAAACTGTCATTGACTGACATTGATTTGATAAGCGCTTGTAAAACTTATTTTAATTTACACTCCCTCCAAATTTAAATGCCAATAGGATATGTGGTACATACTGATCATATGTATTTATTACTACCATCCTTTCCCAGCCATTGTATAATATTGATGATATCACCTGATATAAATTTGGTTTTTCAACATGAATGCCCAAATTTATACTACTTTGATTAATATTTTGTTCAGATACTCTGCAAATCACATTTCCACCTGGTGTCACTGAAATTAAATTACACAGCCAATTTTTTGTTATTTTTATTGTTCACAACGGTATTGGCAATTGGCTATGCCCAACTGCAAAATTCAGTTTTTTGATAACAGTTTTATTAAAAATTCCTTAATAACATTTTACAATAAAATTGATATATATATACATAAAGTTTGTTTCAAACATGATGGACACACTGTATATTACATTCGATATCTTGTACATATTGGTATTTTTGTGTTTAATCGAAAGCCTTAGGTTGTTGAACCATAAGAAATGAACCATATAAAGTACCAGGTTTTTAAGACAGGCTAATGAGTATATGAAGTTAGACAACTTCTCATCTACACCCAATCAATTTTAAAATTAGCGTTTACAAAACCTTAACCCTGTTAAGAGTAAGCAAGGCGACTAGATGAGTGAGGAGCTGGGAGTAATGAGCCCAATGAAGAGATCTTTCTAATAATCAAATTTTAGCTAAGCATTTTCCTTATATTCATTTATATACGAGAAAATGTTTTTCTCAATTTAACGCGTTGACTGCTGCTCTATATTTGGTCACCTAATGCTGGCATATTTTTTTGATCTATCTAAATAAGTTTAACGAAATTGTAAGTGTAAACGTTATGGTCAAAAGGGCCCTGTTAGCCAAAGCCATCACACGCACACTCAACGTGTTAAAATTTTTCCAAAAACAGCTTATTACCAATCACCATTTTAGTATAATGCTCATTTAGGAGATGGAGTCACCATTTATAGAACTTCAATGAGGAACATTCCTTTTTATTATCTCTGCCAGAGTGCAGCAGCCATACTCGGTTGTTCACGCTGTTGGGGTTATGTCATATCCAATGTTAATACGAACAGCTCTTTGAATAAACAAAGTTAATTAGAAAAACGTATAAAATGAAAACATGTTGCTGTGTACCAAAGTGTTTCAACACAGGAGGACATATTCCTAAGAATGAACCGGTTATATTATATTATGACAAGTTCAGAATGACTAAACCGAGTACGCATGGTGCCATTTGTCGGATATATTAAGAACCGACTTGGATTGTTCTCCATTAGCCTTATCCATAAACAAAGTATTATAGTCTGGAAGGTAGCGTCAACATTTTATGTGTCATTTAAACACAACTTATTTGTTTTTTGTTGTGTTAGTTTTCATTCGAAAAACAACTAAAATAAGTGTCAGCTGTCGCGACCGTGGAGATGAAGAGTGTGGGAGGCTGCGCATTTGGTAAAATAATTTCGTTTTTCGCGTCAATCCGACAAGGCTACTAAACTATAAATAGTTTATTTATGTAATATAAATGAAAAGAAATGTGTCAGCTGCATAGGGTAGGGAGTGAAGGTTGTCAGCTGCCCTAGCCAATATGTATGAAAAACACGTGAAAATTCGTTATTTCAACAAAGCTGAAATTCATTTATATGATAGTTTGCGATATAAAAAAACAATTAAAAAGTGTCAGCTGATAATACCATGGGACAAAACTTGTCAGCTAGGCCTTTTAAGTGTACCGCAGCGTCCAGGTACTCACCGTGCATGGTATCTTTAATGCCCCAGTTAACGTATAAGACTTAAAAGAAAATCATATTTGTATGAAATATTATTAGACATACATATTAGAAAATACTTAGAGATTGCAATCATTGATTGAGAATTGTGAGGATTTAATAATGAGAATCAATATAAAAATCTTAATATTTCTATTATTTTGGCACATTCAGTACGAATAAAACAAATCTCATCTGAATCACTCTCACTGCTGTATTCTAAATTATCTTCCTCTTCGGAAGTGTTATCTGAATGGTCTTCCAAATCTAGATTTTCCTCACATTCTTGAGCGTCATCGTTCTCATTTTTGTCTTGACAAATATCTGCCGAAAAATATTGAAAATCATTGATGTGAATAAAAGAGAATTCATGTAGGCGTAAAAGATTATATGCATAGAATACCTGGAATTTCCTCGCTCTCATTTATGACATTTTCAATTTTCGGTAATTGATCGCCTTGAAACCACTTGAAAATATACAACTGATTGTCTGCATTTTTTTGGCACAGATGTAAAACTTTGGTAACAGGATCGATGGTACATGTGTTACAGTTTACACTTCGCTAGAGTATTGTCTGTCAGCAGTGTCACCGGTAGTGCACTTTTCGAACAAATCACACAGAAAAACATCGTGGAGAAAAATACGACCTCACGCTTGAAAAGTACTGTAGAAACTAGCAATAAATGACACCTCAGACACGAACAGATGTTTTAGTATAGCAGATGTTTTCAGAAATGAGCACTGTCGTGAAGAGGTAGTAAATCCCCTTCATATAACGGAAATTTAGACCTTAGATCTAAGTTGCTACTGTGTTGTATACTATATTATTAAATAACATGCCTCCTGTTGTTTCAAATACAGAATGTCGACATTCGAGCATCGATAAATGTATTACTTATAAAATACTTTGTTACTATTTGTGCATAATATGATTATCTAATATTTCATACAAATATGATTTTCTTTAAAGTTTCATATCAGAAAAACAATATCAGCAGGCATGAAATAGAATATTTCATTAGTTTGTGTTGAGAGAAAATTGAAATTGATCATCAGGTGGTTAAAAAAGAAAGAAATAATACGTTAGCTGGGGCATTAAATATACCGCGTGCGGTGAGCGCCTGGACGCTGCGGTACACTTAAAAGGCCTAGCTGACAGGTTTTATCCCATGTATTGTCAGCTGACACTGTTTAATTGTTTTTTTATATCGTAAACTATCATATAAATAAATTTCTTTGTTGAAATAACAAATTTTCACGTGTTTTTCATACATATTGACTAGGGCAGCTGACAACCTTCGCTCCTATGTAGCTGACACATTTTTTTTTCATTTATATTACATAAATAAACTATTTATAGTTTAGTAGCCTTGTTGGATTGACGCGAAAAACGAAATTATTTTACCGGATGCGCAGCCTCCCACGCCCTTCATCTTCGATAAGCAATGAAAAACGACCTGTACTGAAAAAATGAGCTTTGTTGAAATGTAATTAAATTTGACGCTATCTCCCGGACTATTATCAATTGTGAATTATTTAATATGAATCCATTTTTAGAAGGTGCCGAACAGGATGTTGTGCCGAAACAAAACTTCATTACATTTAATTGTACAGTAGCCTTTTGGTCACAATGCATGAGTTGGACCAAATGCAAAAGTAGCTGCCAGTCGATGGGTGCCACGAGCTATCGATGGTTTCATGATGGGTGTTGTGAATGCATTGGACAGAACTGTATCAATTTTGGAATAGATGAGAGCAGGTAATGAATTTCTTTAGATGTAGACGTGGTTTTCTTATATAATGCACTTTTAAAAAATTACTTGTCATCTAATGGTTTTACACAGGCCTGAAATGGAAATCATTCTGCTAAGCAGGCAACTTCTTTGACCGGCCCGAGTCCCAACCCAATATTGACAGCAGCATGATGCAAAAGATTTTTATTTTATATTAATTTAATTTCTTTTTGCGGGTACTTGGAGGCCCCGTAAGCCACCAGCCCACCAGGCATTTGTCCGGTTGCCCACCAGTCCTGTCCGGGCCTGGTTTTACATGAAACTATATTATTCAGGCTTGTTTATTATATTCGAGATATTAGGTTAAAATGAGTATATAGTTTTATGTCGTAAATTAGGCCTTGGTGATGATTATCGTATTAAAGATTAGTCTCATTAGGAAAAAGAAATGAAAAAATTTCAACCAAAAGGTAAAAATAATGAAAATATTTCATTAAAGTTTGAGACTGGAAATGGCTAGAGTTTTTGAAAAGGCAAGAGGGAAGGTAGAAGGCAGAGAAATATAATATTTTAATTTACAGTATGTTTCACTTGGAATGGTAACACCCCAATAACTTTTTTATTTTTTTCTGATTTGAATCAAATTTTACTTAAGTATGGAACAAATTATAATCTACTTATTACCAGAAAAATATTCGCCTTCTATAAATGCAAAGCCACCTGCGGTACCAAAATATGCGGAGAAAATCAAAAAATCACATTTGGTATATTTTTATAGGAAAATTTTGTTAATGAAACTTGTTCAGAATTGTCCAAAATTTAATCAAAATATAAAAATATATAAATTTTGATTATAATAATGTACAAGTCCGAAAATATCATTTTAATGGGTTTTTTTGTTTAGAAAACTGTACTGTGACAATTTTGTTTGAAATTAAACCCAAGCTGCCTGGTAGTTGTCAAGCAAATTAGTTTTTTAAAATTTTTAAAATTTTAATTTTTCAATTTTTTAACTTTGATTAAATTTTGGGCATAAGGTTTTTGGATAGTTCTGAACAAGTTTCATTAACAAAATTTTCCGATAAAAAAATGCCTAATATGATTTTTTAATTTTCTCCACACATTTTGGTGCCGCAGGTGGCTTTGCATTTGCAGGAGGCACATATTTTTCTGGTCATAAGTAATCTTAATTTTTTCTATACTTAAGTAAAATTTGATTCAAATCGGAAAAAAAATAAAAAAGTTATTGGGGAAAAAACCCTTTGATTGTCTCGTTGACATAAGTTACCAGAGTACAGGTTATTTTCCAGTAATATACTAAATACAGTTTATCTTATGGATCTATCACAACAATAATACACCTCAAATTTGGACATGCCTGTTATCCAGCACATTACCTAAAATAAATGTTCTGCCTTCAGAGAATTGTGATATTTGTAATATTAAAGGTGACCTGGATCATATTTTCTTCCAGTGTTCTAAATATAAAACAGCAAGTGACAGGCTCCTTTTAATATACTTTCTCTCCTCAGCCTCCATAATAAGCAGATTTTTGATTGTATTATCGGTTTTTTGGAAGAAACGAATATTTTATTATGAATTTTGTGAGTGAATGTTTAAGTAGGTTAGCTTCGTATCCTCTGTTTTTTTCCTCTGTTGCATCCCTTAATTTATAGTGGTCCTCTAATTTTGTTTGTGTTTAAAAAATGTAAATGTCCTGATAGACCCCAGGACGAGAAGCGTGTGTCCCTGCTTTTTCTCCTTTGTTGATCTTCAATATTTGTTTTTTCATTGTCGACATAGGTTAATTGGAATAAATGGTTTTTAGGGTAGGCGGTTGGCTGTATGGCTAGTGGCCAGATGCCAAAAAAAAAATCTTATGGATCCATCCCAACAAGTCAGAACTCTAAGCAGACTGTGATGACATAACACCTTAAATAATAAAATAAGCTGTTTTTAAAAAATCATTGTTTACAACTTCGTTAAGTTGTCGAAGTAAATTAAAATTGAGTGCATAGTTTTTTATGTCAATATGTTTATATCATTTTAAAGCTTCATCAACTGTAAAATGGGTAACTTCACACAATCTCTCTCTTTTTTTTTAGATTGTAATTTGTTGAAAAGGTGGAAGTGATGGGAGAAGTTTTTGACCGCCGCAACCCCTTTAAACGGCCAAAAACCACCCCTATTATGGGGATCCCTTTATGTTTTCATATATAAATGGGCCTGGGGAGTGATTTATTGACGAATTATACTTGAAATAATATGAAAGGGCAGGCCTAGGGGGTTGATTAAACCCTCCCGAGGGGTGGAAAATCTTTTTTTTCAAACGGTTCGGTTCAAACGCTTATCACCTGTTTTCGGGGTCGCTGATCACGAGAAAAATATTCATTTTTAGCTCCAACTCTTCCTCACCCCTCAAGCGGATAGAAATCACCCCTCACTGGTGAAAGCATGCTGTCCAGGATTTACAGGTTTTTCGGCACATGATTGTTATTCCTGTGCATATCATTCATTTTTCACGTAAGAGAAGGTGGTAGCGACCTCGGGGGTTCCAAGAGGTGTAAAATTCATTAATTACACTTTGAATCGTCAATATGCCCTTCCCCGTTTTCGCAGGCGCTGATCACGATAAAAATATAATTAATGAATTTTACACCCCTTGGAAGAGTTGAAACAGCCCCCGAGGTCGCTACCACCTTCTCTTCCATTAAATGAAGGGATATGCACAGGAATAACGATCATGTGCTGAAAAACCTGTAAATCCTGGATAGCATGCTTTCTGGTGAGTGAGGGGTGGTTTCTGCCCGTTTGAGGGATGAGGAAGTTTTGGAGCTAAAAATGAATATTTTTCCCGTGATCAGCGACACCAAAAACGGGGGATAAGCGTTTGAACCGAATTATTTGAAAAAAAAAATGTCCACCCCTCGGGAGGATTTAATCAACCCCCTTCCACGCTATTTCAAATACATATAACCCGTCGATAAATCACTCCCCAGACCAGAGGTCCCCATAAAAGAGGTGGTTTTTGGCCGTTTCAGGGGTTGCGGCGGTCAAAAATTTCTCCCACCACTTCCATCGTATTCAGCACCCTCGAAAACGGGGAGGAAAGGTAACCTCGTCTTTGCATGAAATATTTACACTATTTTTGCTTTCATTACATAGACTACAAGATAAATCATTCATTTACCTTAATTTTGGCACTGGACAAATTCATATTAAAAGACTTATTAGTTTTTGATTCAAAAAGATACCTTAATTGGCAAATAATAGACATTTAATGTGATTCATATAGAAAAACATGTCTTGATCTCCAATATCTTTGGGTATTTGATTGTAATCTCATACATTATTATCTTTAGAAATTTTCTTATCTCCTTTCAAGTAATGAGAAGCCACTTAATTATTCCAGTTGATTTATACTGCAGGGAAATTAGACAAAAAAATGAGGAAACCTGGACAAAATTGGTAAAAATTTGAATTTTTGCACAGACGTTCTTTGAGGTGTCCCAAACCTAAATACACAAAAATCACAAAAATCCCAACATGGCTACCCAAGGTAATGAAGTTTAAAGTTTTTCGCAAATATCTCACAGCAATAGAGTTAACACAAAAGTTGTAGAGAATTCAATTATCTACAAGATTGGTATTTTGCATTTTTTCCCAAAACCCCGCACTTTTCGAGATATTCAAGTTAAAAAAAAAAACGATTTTCCGCGAATACCTCACTCCCTATGCATTAGACCGCGACCAGGGTGTATTAAATAGGTGGTGCGACGACAATCCTCACAGTGGCTTCATAAGTGCTTACTTCGTACATAATGTAATAGATGGCAGGACCAATAAGTTCTCTCATTACTTATGCATAGATAGATAATTTTACAGATTCTGTGCATACGTGCATACAGTGTTGCATACATTCCCGGCCTTTCATTTTTGTTTAAGAAACAAGAGTCCAGTGACATCTGACATTAAGTAGCTAAATTAAAACATTGAAAGAATATATGCAACACTACATGCAGCATTGCGCGTGTCGTCACAGCTAACCTCAAAAATATATATTTCTTAAGATTTACGCGTATTACGTAGCTATTATTAAAATTTCTGCCTGGTTCCCATACCTTAAAATTTGAGGTTATGTTAGTTGTACGATGCACTTGCCTAGGTAATTGTAGCACCTTATATCTCGTGCCATCTGCTAAAGTGAATAGAAACCATGCACTTATGAAGCCATTATTATAATAGGAAGGTGTCGTGTGTCGGACCACCTATTTAATACACCGTGACCGCGACAAAGTCTAGATGCAAAAAACCGTTCTTTTTTTTTAATATTTCGAAAAGGGCGAGGTTTTGGGGAAAAATACAAAATACCAATCTTGTAGATAATTGAATTCTCTACAACTTTCGTGTTAACTTTATTGCTGCCCGATTTTTTTGGCGCGAGATATTCACGAAAAACCATGTTTTTGAAACTTTGCCCTTGAATATTTCGAAAAAGGGGGACGGTTTGGTAAAAAACAAAAATGACAACTTGTAGAGAATTTAATTCTCTACGACTTTCACATTGACCCCATGGACATCAGATGCGTAGGACGCGAGATATTTGCGAAAAACTTTGACCTTCAATATCTTGGGTAGCCATGTGCAAAAATTCAGATTTTTACTAATTTTGTCCAGGTCAAATGCTAATTTCCGTGGGCTATTAGCATAAATTCTTTTTTGTCATGTCTAATTTGCATTTTTGTTTGTTTCCAAAACATTTTTTTTTTAATAATGCAATACAGACATATCCAATCATCCTATTTAAATGATAGGTCGCAGATCGTAGCTATAGATAAGTATAAGTCACGGCCAGCACCGGTTACTACAGGTGTACCCCAGGGATCGGTACTGGCTCCACTATTTTTCTTAATATTTATGAGTGATATTGTACTTTCATGCTCATCTTCAGACAAAATGATACTTTATGCAGATGGCACAAATCAAATTATTTCTAAAAAAGACCTTGCTAACTCAACAGTCACGTTAAATCGGTGCGCAAATGAAATATATCACTGGTGCATTAATAACGGGTTAGCACTCAATCTGAACAAAACATTTTTCATGTTATTTCAACGAAAAAATATAAGTTACAACTATAGCCCACTAATAAAAATAGATCATAAATCAATCGAACAAGTTGCGGAAACCAAATTTTTAGGAGTGATCATAGACCAAAAATTAACATGGGAAAAGCATGTAAACAATGTAGTTTCAAAATGAAGTGGTGTCTGTTTTGTTATTAGGCAACCGCGTCTAACGGTTTCATTAGACGTATTAAAATTAGCCTGGTCCAGTCCTTACTCTCGTATGGCTTGATATTCTGGGGAAATTCAGCCCATATGCATAAAGCATTTATTTCGCAAAAAAAATAATTAGGTGCTGTGTAGGAGCAAGCCCTCGCGAACCTTGCAAACAAATATTCAGAAATCTAGGAATACTGACATTGCCATGTCTCTACATTTACTTAATCTTGGACATAAAGAAGAACTACACACTATATACTAGAAATAATATGATGATACACAACCATTACAGCCGGACCAGTAATGATTTAAGATTACCCTTTTCACGATTAGGAATAGGCCAAAACTCACCTTCATATCAAGGTCTCATCTGCTTTAATCACTTTGTTAGAATATACAACGATAATGGGAATTTTAATACATTTGAAAAATAATGTGTTTTACTCTGTCGAGGAATTTTTACATTATTTTAATATATAGTGCTTGTAACTTAGTCTAATTTTAATATAATTTTTAACATATCTTAACAAAATATTGAGGACTGTACCTACTGTATGAATGGAAGATTGAACGAATGAATGTGCGATTGTGTATCTATATATGATGAGTATGTGGGGTTATTCTATTTGACTAGTCTTATAAGTTTGTGCTTTGTAAAACCTCAAACTTGAACTGACGAATAAATTCTATTCTATTCTATTCTAAAGACGATCAAACTTTAATGGTTTAACTTATAATTTTTTCTTAGGTGCAGAGAATGTCCCCTCAAAGATGAAACGTTCGAGGAGACCAATGAAGACGAGTTGGATTATGGAGAAGACGAAGATGATGACTATAGCGATAATGAAATGAATCACAGTCCACTTTAGAGGAGGATTCATTGATCGTATAAAATATCCACATTGTATGTCTCCCATTCCTTTTTGTTTTAAGGAAGAGGGATTTGATGGTTAAAATGTTTATCAGAAAAACAAAATATTATGATGTTTTTTTATATAAAAAACATTTGACAATATTTTTCATTTTCATTTTACGCAACATAATGTGTTATTTATGAAAAATCTTTGTTTATAATTTAATGTGATTTTTCTAACAATAAAGCATTACTTACAAACCATTTTAAACAAAAGAAAAACAGTTCTTATGCAATATTATGGTGTACAAATTTATAGTTTTATATTTATTTTATTATTTTATATAATGACTTTAACTAGGCCCTTAATAAGTGTACAGTATTAGATATTAACTGTTGTATATTTGTATTATATTTAAAGGTATAAAATTGTGATACTTTTAATAAAAACAACTATATAATTAATACATGTTTTCCTTTATTACCAAGTAAATTCAAGAAGTATAAAAAATGGCCATTTGTACTAGACAAATGGTAATATAATAAAAGTTACCTACATGACTAGAGTATCTACATAAATGTTTTACACAGAGTTACCATGTAGTACAATAGTAATACACATTATTATGTTTAATTATAACTATAGCTGCATTTGGAGTAAGATAAATAAAATATAAAGACGTGGATATTTGAAAGTTTGTTAGTATTTTCGAAAATGTATCTGAAATACATATTTTCAACATAATTTGTATTATTTGACATTGAGAATAACCCAACTAAAATATATTTTGTGTTTTCTGTCAAAATACATTATTTAATGAATAAAGGTGAGTTCTCACGGATCCAACATCCGAATCGCAAGATTTTTCATCGTATTGAGGCAAATATCGATTCACATGGATCCGAAATTTTTTATCCAATAATCGTATATTTTAATGATATTACAGCATAAATTTAGTAACATCAAATATAGTTTTCCAACGTTGTAAACTGTTCAACAGTATTCAAAAAAGTTCATTTAAATTATTGGCAGATATCAACTAATTAAAATATTTTTTATCATTTACTGAAAAAGGTGATAATATTCACCATGCAATTTTCTATATTTGAAAATATCTCGCACCTAAAATCATCGTAGTCTTTTTCTCTTTTCTAAACCATATTAGAGATATATTTATGATTAAATTCGTTTTAGCCACTTTTTCAGATATTTTGATGACTGAGAATAAGCAATTTGTCAATAAAAATGAGGTAAAGATCTGAACGTTATCGGAAAGTTTTTTAAAATATTCGATTTTATCCAACAACGGATAAAGTTAAAATTTTTGCACAGTGACAGCTCATTCAAATTAACTTCAAATAATTTCACCAATACGAACATTTTCGGATCATCGTATCATCGAATGTCAGATGCGTGAGAACTCGCCTTTAGTATTTTCAAAGTACTAAAATACATATGAGCCATCTAAATGCAAATGGCGACATCTGACAGATAAGTCATTTTGAAATAAGTAGAAAAAGCGTATTGAAGTCTATTTTTTAATAAAAATTATCATTTTTTTTTCTGTGAAAACTGTTATGGCAAATTTTTAGTCGGTCAAGTCAAAAAATGACTTAAGGCAGTATTTTATTAGATATTTAATATTAAAGTTTGCAGATGTAGGCTTTTGTAAGAAAATTATACAAATGTCGGGATTTGCATTTAAACAATAGGTAAATGTCGGATTTTGCACTTAATAAGGTGGACTATGATATCTGAATAATGAAAAACTACCAGAGTTTTTGTGTCCTAAATTTACTTTAAAAATGCAAAATAATACACTATCGACCGTTAAACAAGTAGACTATACATTTCTCACATCAACTGATTACAAAACGATTAGGCTGGTCATTTGCTGCGAGAACTTGGGCGCTGATTGGTTGCAAAGTAAATGTTGGAGTTTGCAAGTCATTTTAAGCGGTATTTGTCGGGATTTGCATCTAAGGTTATATTTAAAAAGCTATATTTATATAGTACTTGTAGGATTTTGAGCCTAAAACCTTCAATAAGCGCTCGGGAAGCAAATTTGAAATAGGATGACGTAAAAAACGGAATATTTTTAAATTTGTCAGATGTCGTTTGCATTTAGACAACTCATATGTAAAAATTCGCTGAGAAAATTTGTATTGCAAAAGTAATATGTCGGTCTAGTGCAGCACTGGAGCGGTTATTTTCATTTACCTCATTTATAAATAACCCCAGAAGAAATTTGTTTAAAAAATTGGCACATAAGAGAGCAAATAAATATATTTTTTAAAATAGCAAAGAGATATTTTAATAAATGATACACCGGGTTTGCTCGGAAATATGAACAAGGATGAACAGTCGTCTCCCACTTATGGTTAGCAGTTTGAGTTATAGCTGCAATGCAATAGCACCAGAAGCACAGTACCTATACTGAAGTTATTGTTATAACGTCATATAAACGTATAAAATAAAACACGTAAGCGAAGTGGTACAAATAACCCTAATAGCACACGATGTCCGCCGGACGTCCGTTTTATGTGCATTTAATGTACTGACGTCCGTGGATATAAACTGGACATCTATCGGACGTTTATCATCGGATTTACTTAAAATTGTACGGAATGGACGTCCTCTGAATGTCCATTTTATGTACTGGAATTATGTACATTTTATGTCCATATAGGGACAGGAGATGGACGTCCTTTTCGTGTCCGTTGATTTAAATATTATATTTTTGCAATAAATGATAATATCATTGTATATAGACTATACTGCCCTCCTAAGCCAAAAAGACGTATCTCAAGGTTTCACTGTTTTGAGATATAAGGCATGTTTTGAATTTTCGAAATCGCGTCAATATTTTCAAATATTTACTAATATATTTTTTTTGTAGTTGTACTAATGTAGAGGTTAATAGTGGTGTAGTTATGAATTTATATTAATTAGGTTACTAGTTTTTTTTTACAATAAGATACGTCTAATTGGCTAAATCGCTTAGGTTTCCTCATATTTTTTTAGATACGTCAAACTTTGTTAGCACTTTAAAAATACTTAACGATTGAAATAAGTTTATTTCGCTATGGAAATATATAGAAAATAGCTCCAGCTATCCTAAGGTATAAAAATATGCATTTCGGCCAAAACTTGAGTCTTTTTGGCTTAGGACGGCAGTATATACAATGATAATATCTCCATACCGCTTTCTCTCCAACACGTTTCCGAAATATGTATACATACCAGCGAATAGCACACTAAACGTCCAACATATGTGCCGCAACGGACGTCCTTCGGCAAGTACACACATTTTAGGTCCCTATAGGGACAGCAGCAGGACGTCTATTTAATACATTAACAAAAAAATGTTAACAAAACTGGTTTTTCAATTTTAAAATGTTTTTGTTTACATTTGACCGATATTTCTGTAAAATTTGTAGTTTATTTTTTATAGTAATTTATCATTAATAATTTAATTTTAATATTTCTTGTAAATTATTAATGATATTTTTTGATACCTACTAAACATTTATTAAACAGTCAAATACAAATACTTTCTACGTTTGAAATAAATAGTTATATTAGTCAACTGTACAGTCTTAAGTAGATACTAATAAGCTAGGATGGTGGCCGAGTGAGAGAACATCGAGTTACAAAGGACGAGGTCGACGGTTCGATCCCTGCCCATTCTGTTTTTTTTTTTCTAAATTAATTGGAATGTACAAATATTGTTCAAAGTTGTGACATTTGCACGTCCCTCGGCTGCCCGTCGGATGCACTTTGGACCAAAAAAGAACGTCCATCGGATGTCCTGTATGTCCATCGAGGACGTCCTTCAGATGTCCACAGGACAATGTTGTGCTATTAGGGAAAATATCCTCCAAAACTACCACAAATGTGAAAACTGGCAATGAGTGATCTGAAGATATAGAAATAATTTCCATGAGATAACATTGCAGATACAAGGTTTTTGGAATTTGATAAAAGGTGTGAATATTAGGTTAATTACCAAAAGAGAATGGAGCAACACTTCGCAGCAAATAACACTGAAGAGAAGATAAAAGTGGTTACTCCATTAAGTGTGATTAAGGTAGAGGCAAGCTTTTGCATAATTTGTGTTATCCAAAAAGGTACAATGAATAATTAATAACTATCGAAAAAAGTAATACCTGAGAATTTCAATTTTAAATCTGTGAATTACACAATTTCATTTTTATAATATATATAGTACGCTCAGCTTTGCGGGCGAAATGCGTAAACAAAGTTAGACTTAGATAGTTGTTAGAACAAGATGACTAAACCGATGCTATGCCATGTGCAATCTCTAGAAATGTTTTTCACTGAACAACACCGAGTGTACATCGTGGGCATGCAAATGACATCACGCATTCCACGACTGCTCTTTGGAATGTATGTTATTTACCACATAATCGGCGCTATTACCATTTTAATCGATAAAATTGTCGACCCTGCATGTTTAACCCAATTTATCGACAAGTTTATATACAATGTGATCTACCAAGAAATGCGGAAAATAAAATGGTGTGCTAGTCTTCAATGTGGGAAAGCCCCTGCAAAATTTTAGAGGATTCTGAGGTAATTTAGTATATTAAATTATTAGTCAATTTGCGAAGATACACTACTGATGTTGAGTAAGTCCTGATCTACCCTGAATAGGTCGACGAACTTACTTGTGGAAGAACATATTTGAGTGGTTTACATTTCCTTAATTGGCATAAAAAGTGAAGCCGGCCGGCGAGATCAAAAAAAGAGGTCTACACACGATCCAGCGGCAGGGAGCCAACATTGTTGGTACGCTTTAAAAATAATTGGAATTCCAGCGGACCAGTTCACTTTTACGAATGAGTTCAAAGCATGCCGACAAGGCTGGCTCCGTGCCGCTGGATCGTGTGTAGACCTCTAGAGAGCCGCATTTTTTGCTTCCAGTCGAGCAATAGTTACACCGCCGTGTCATTGACCGGTTTAACTAAATATCTCGTATATCTGCTTGTCGTTTCAGCATGGGGGGGTCAATGTCTTCGATTTATTTCGCTATATTTGTAGTGTGATTTGATTAAAACCAAAAAGTCACTTCTATCTTATCCAGCTTTGCTGTCAGTAGTGTCAATCTCAAGTCTGATAAAGTGATATGGTTGTACCGCGATACGTTAGATTAGTTAAAGTCATTGGCGGCGCATTTCTACAAAAAAAATAAGGTAATTTTTTTGGTCATTCTTATTTATTTTTTATTTTTTTAACTCCTTTCGGTGGGGACAACCTACTGTTAAATTTTCCGTATGTCATGGTAGATCACGTTGTATTATGAGTCTACAGCATCGGTAAAAATAACTCATTTAATCGACCTGTCACAACTGACGTATCACTATTTCAATCGATAAAATTGTCTACATAATTTTAACCAAGTTGAACTACAGTTGTTTAAAAACCTTATTATGAGTGTACGGTGTACGATAAAAAATGTAATTTTATCGATCCGAGGTATTGATTATTTAAATATTTTTAACGATCGAGTTTTGTTGTCGTTAGGATTTATCGATGTAGAAAATCTTAAAAGTATGGCGAATTGCTTGTCACTGAAGCAGTTATTGAAGAAATTAAAGAATTAGAGCAAATGTAAGTAAAGAATTGTTCACATATTATCATTTAGAGATGCTTTATTAGTCATTATTTTTAGGAAAGATTTAATTTTAACTAGAAGGATTAGGGATGCTGACAATCCCTTCGAACTTCAAAAGTGACATTTAAACAATTATTTCGGTTTAAGAGGGAGCAATGCGATCAAGTCAGAGGGGAGTGGGCGGAAATTAGCCAATAAAGTACAGAGAGCTGTTGTGTTGGTTGTCTAGTTTTGGCATTTGTACTTTCTTTACTATTGCTCTACCTACTCACAATCATGCCTGAAAGGTCAAGAATACATCGAGACCAAGATTCGAATACACGAAATGAGTATGCATCGGTTATTGCAATTTTTGCAATCATTTTTAATTATATCAAAGTGACTCCATCTACTAAAACAGCATTGTACTAAAAAAAAATTTCCAGCAAAAAGCATTTTTTAGCGAACTGGCTCATGTTATTAAACTGATCAAAAGATATTCTTGTAAGTAAATGAATACTACACTTTTATTGAAGAACATTTTTAGCTAAAACTTGTTTATTAGCCAATGTGAAGAGAGATCTTCCTAATAAACAAGTTTTAGCTAAAAATGTTCTTCAGTAGAAGTGTAGTATTCATTTACCTACAAGAATATCCTCTTTTTCAGTTTAATAACGCCACCCGTTTGGTTCAAAACTGCTTTTTCCCAGTCAAGATTTTTAGTACAGTGCTTTTTAATAGATGGTGCCACCTACAGCACTACAATAATGCATCTGCATCATGTACCCAACATAACCTTAAATTTTAAGTTTTTCAAGTTTATTCTCATTTTTAATGTTTTTATACACATTTTTAGCTTGAAGCCGTACTGGCTCCAAACAAATATTTAAAAATTCACGTAAATAATTTTTCAATATTGTTGATTAATAAAAATCTGTGGGTTGGTGCTAAAAGGGCCAATGTCACTTTTTCTTTAAAATGACTTATTGACACCAACGAACTACATTCAATTTTTGTAAAACAGATAACAGGGCCAATTGTAACTTAGACTGTATTAATTAAGCAATCCAAACCATGTGACTTTAAACATGGCGTGGATGGCAAACATCCGGCAAACGTTTGTTAAAGAGTTTGTTTTTCGGTTGCCTTGGTTACGTTTCCGCGAGTTAATTAAAATAAACCCCATGTTTGCCCTCCATGCCATATTGCTAAAATAGTTTGACAGGTTGTTGGAATGCCTAATAAGGTATGTTTCATTTCTAGAAAGCCCAAAGTAGACTTTGGCCGTTTTATCATAATAACTTACACAAATAATAATAATAATTTTCCATAAAAACTTTAAACCTCATTTCCTCAAATTGTAAATTTTTGACATTGGCCCTTTTAGCACCAAGCCACAGAAATAGACTGCTAATTACAGGTTAGATTTCCAACCTACAAAAAGAGTCCTATTTTATTAGGACAAAGTATTTAGAACTTCATAAACATTACACTGAACTAGATTTTAGTTGAAAACACGGTGCACAAATTTTAATAACAGCTGCGTAATACTCATAGATCTTAAGAAACACGTATTTTTGAGGTTAGCTGTGACGTCACATGCAGATGACCTATAATAGCCACACTGCCTACCCATTACCCCACTTCAGCTTTAGCTTTACCGATGAAACTTTGTGATTAGCATTGTCCCCTCTTAATAAAGAAATGGCTAAAAACATTATTGATATGACTTGACCTCTTCTTACAGAGGAAAAATATTACCGTAATACCAAATCACCTTGAGGTATAAAATGCTTATTTTTTATAATTTATACTTTTATTTTCTTACTTATGAACTTATAAACAAAAACCAATAATATCAAAAAGTAATTGACGGCTGGTAGAATTTCAATACTAACCTATGAAGAATGGAGACACAGAGAAATTACGAGACAAGTTCGCATAATTTTGTATTTATTAAACACAAGTCTATATTAAAGGAAAAATATTATTATATCATGAAATTTACAACCCTATGGTATTTTTTTTTACATTGGTGTACTATACTTTATAATACTTTTATAAATCCTAGGAAAATAAAATATTTCATTACAAATCATAAACCTCCTTTGGTGCGGGTTCTATGCTTCGTAGCGGAGAAATAAAAATAGAAATATTTACTAGACGCCACTCTAAATAAATAAATTACGCCTCCATTCTTGTTTGAAAACCAGTGGTGGTAAAAATAAAATAATCTTTCTTCTTAAATGGCAACTGTGAAAATAATCTTTATTTAAAATAATTATTAAATATAGAGAACATAACCTATTTTCTGCTTCTACTTTGTACAATGTTGATTCTGTAATTGACTTTTAAGACTAACTCGATAAAATTTTTTATCTACATTAAAGTTATCCATAGTCGATATTTTTAAAGATGGTGAATGGTAATGGCGCCGAATAGATGAAATTTTAAATTTTTGGTGCATTAGTCTTTTCTTTCGTTGTGCTCATTTGAATGGAAGGTACTATGAGTATACTAGATGCAAAACTTGGTTTTTGCAAAAATTTAAAAACGTGGGCTTTATGTTATTCAAATATAAGAATGTATTGTTTACAAGACTATTTAACCAATAAGATGAGTAAGTCAGTATTTTGCTGATAAAGTAAGTGTTAAAAACTAACTCAGCTGCAAAACTATTTGTTTGCTTCTGTCAGATGCATAACTACGTGCTATTAACCAATCATTGTGCAGTTTTATATACCACGTGGGCCAGCAATTTTTCCGCCAGAACCGACGTTAGTGTTTACTGAATTTAAAAACAATGTCTTGATAAATTTGAAAATTTTTATTATTTTTTTAGTTGTTTCTATTTTTGAATCAATTAATTAGTGATACTAAGTTATATGTCTACTAGACATGATTTGAAGTGGAAAAAATCTTTAATCTCCGATCTTTCGGAAAAGCACAAGATTTTTGATCATGCAGAAGAACTCAGTGCATAGAATATCAGTGATGTTAAAGTACTAAGATGTCATTATGAGTATAAGTCTTTTTTATAAATATGTTTTTTAATAAATAAGATGTTTTTAAATAACTAGTAAATATTTTTGATTACCGCTTTTGGAATAACAACTTTCTAAATTACTTGATTTTTGATGATGGATGCTGCTATTTTCTAAGTGTATTACAAAGTACCAAAAGTGTGCTACAATAAATTATAACACAGTTTTAGGCCGATTGCTTCATCTTTTCTTAAATAATTAATCAATAGACTAATTCAAATTGTTTACTATTTTATTGGTGTTTGCACATTTCATTTGCAAAACTTGATCTTTGCATAAGACAGATGCAAAACTGGCTTTTTGAAACCTTTAACTGCAATTATTTATTGATAATATACGATTTTAAGAAAAATTAAGCTTTATTAAGCTAATTAAGCTTTTTTCAAATAATGATTATCTCAGCTTTAGTTGCCTGCAACGTTTCTAAAGATTTACAAAAAAAAAACACGAGCGTTTTTTGCGTTTTTCTGCAAAAACCGAGTTTTGCATCTAGTGTATCATATATCACATTACTGATAACATTCTGAATTTTCTCTTCTCGTCCTCATTACCATACGATGAACTCTTCAAAAATTCATCGATTTTTGAAAAAAATGTTCTTATTCTTTTTAGACTAATCATATTACACTCCACAATTACACAAGCTGCCAGAGCTCTTGTCAAAAACCTGCACTCAGTACACACTGCACGAAAATAATATTGCCAGCGGGACATAAGAAACTGACAAAGTTGAACTCAGTTTGCTGTCACTGGAAAACGCTATAAGAGAAGTATGACATCTACAGATAGTGTTATTCATAAATAAATCACCAGATAGCCAGCCACAAAGCTACTTTATGTGCACTGTAGTCTATATCTTTTTATGTCATGTTGTTGCACAGCATCGGACTATACGATGCAAATAAAAAAATTAAGGAAAATGGAAAAATAAAACTTACCTACATAATTATTAATATTGTCATTAAGTTATTTAATACTCACAAGAAATTTTTTACCATTTCAACATAAATGTTTTTGGAGAAGCTCTTTGCATAAAACGATTATTGATCAAATCTGGAATAGAAATATTCAATAAATCTTTTGAGCCTTTTTTTAATTAACCAAACTGAACACTACCTAATTATTATAAAATTAGTGTTTTATATAAAACGTGTTTGCTAAAAGTACATTTTTAAATAAGTATAAATTTGGAAATAAAATGTCTCATTTGTTCTATGTATGTACTATGCCATTAATGGGTTAAAGCCAAACCATTATGATAGAACTAGCCAAGAACCACAATTTGTGATGTCACAACCACAACTGGATTTCTACAAGTGCTTGTATAAGAAAAGCATACAACTCGGGAACTTTATAATAGAAGAGAAAAAAACATAATTATTAGATAGTAACAAATTAACGTAATGTAGAAAATGGAAAAGATAGTAAGCAAATTATACACTTGACAATTTCTATGCCTCATTCCCTTTTTTATTTTTTATCTTTTTGGGCTGTTGCTTTATTATGATTTATTTATTTTGGTGGGAATTAGAATAGATCCACTTTTATTCTGAGCACAATTTTAAACGAAATTATAAAGTATTAACAGTAATATAATTACCATTATAATATCGTAGAGGTTAAACAAAATGATTTTCTATTTACTATCGCTTTAAACAAGTGATTAATAGTATAAAAATCCCAATTTGCCATAAATGTAAATGATTTGCTTATGGGAGCCCTTCGTAATAATTGACCACAATGCTGATGACGCAGACTAATTTTGCGGTTAATGGCCAGCTTGTATTATCATATGGATTCGGTTAAATATGAGTACATCTGTGTCCACTACATACTCTATTAGAGATTAAATACAATTTTAACATTTTAAAGTAAATTTAGAAGTGGTTGTTCTGACTTATAAATCTTAACTTTTGTCATAGTTTTAGCCATTTAATTCGAATTTACTTAATGTAATGCCAGCATTACACAAAATTTTTTATCTAACAACTGAAACCTTACATGATAAACATCACTTTCAAAAGGTTTAGGTGCTATAAATTGAGCAAATCGTACTCAATAAAATGTGTTTTATAACAGACACATTGCTACAATTTGTTTCATTAAATTAGAGCAAGTATTAATTCATCTAATTATGATTCCACAACATAATGGGATTTTCGCATGATACTTTGATAAATGGTTAAAGATTATAAAACATACATGGCATCTTTACACTTGGCTGTCATCTGGGACCCAATTCTTGAAATCGTAGGAATTAATTATCATGAGAAAATTTTCTCTTGCTGAAATTCCCATTCGAATTGACAAATCGAGAGAACTGCTATACTTGAATCTCATAGGAATCAAATTCCTATCAAAACGGCAGGGTATGTCAAGTTATAAGTTTAAACTATTGTCATGCAGTAATTATAATTTATAATTTGAAACACCCAGTATATCATGTTTAATATTACTTGGAAATAAAGATCATTAGAATTATTAAACAAAGTTGTGTTAAAAGAAATCAGATTGCACCTAGAAACAATGCATCTGCAATGTCAGCAGAAAGTTGATATCTATGCGTTGTAACTATGGTACAATGCTGAAACAGCAAGAATGATAGCTGGGAAATATTTGATTTTGAAGAGTTAGTGGGGTTCCGGTTTTGGGGGCAGCTAATTGCTGTGAAGTGCGTGGCTCAACTCCTCTCCAAGAAGAGGAGTACCCAGAGGATAATTCATGTAAGTAAAAGTCATTTTGTTTTGTTCAATTTTGTGATGTTGTCTAATAAACCTGTACCTTGTTGTTTTCTACTACTATGTTTTATTTGATAAAGTATTCATTCAATAATTAGATTAAACTCTCTCGAATGCCAAGCGAGTTAAAGTGACTTTAGCCATGGGTATTGCCAGTATTGCTCCGGGCAACGGGGTAGTATGGGGGATACCTGTGGACATCGTGCTTTTGGTCAATAAACGAGTCAATAAATCCCAAATGGGGTTTGGCTCGTGACACTATTATTTGCAGGAGCCAATGAGAAGATTGGATTTTTAATAATATTTTATATCTATTCTTGACATACAAATGACACTTGTTATTTTGTTGATATTTATGTTTTGATTAGCTTCATAATTACTTTCACATCCAGTGGAAGTATAGTAACGACAAAAAAATTTTTAAACATTTTTATTGTTCAAATAGGTTTGAATGTCATGAAACGTCGAGATTTTAAGTTTGAGCGAAAAAAAATTCTGTCTGTCTGTAACTTTTTTTGTGCCTATGTTTACTTTGGAACCATTTGAAATTTGGTACACATATGTACTTTAATAAGATCTAGAACTAGATTATATTTTCGTCTTGTTCCGTCGAAGGGTTGGGAGGTACACTGGGGTAAATAGGTAAATCAAGGTATTTAGTATATACAAGAGAAGCTAAGGTCTCAAAAAAATTTTTGGCATTAGCCACCCCCATTACCACCCCCACCCCATTATTAAAGGGGATGAAAAAAAATTGTGATTTAGTATGTGTACAAGAATCAGAAACCTCAAAATATTTTTTTGCTTCATTCACCCCCACTACCGTCCCCTATCACCACCCCCACCCCACTACCGATGTGGGGTATCGTTTCATGGGTTTTTGGGGTAGAGGATTTCAAATATTATATTATTAAAGTTCTATAAACAATTATTTCCACATACAAAATTTTTTCGTTGTGAGTGACTTGGATAGAAAATCTGAATGTGGAAGTAGTGATTCCTTGGGCAGCGGTTTTTTTCCTAGTAAGCATTTATATAGTATTCTCATTCCTTATTGTAAATATATAGCCAAATTTATATTTGATTGAAATATTTAAAGTAATTCCTAACTGATTTTTGTATCATATTAATAAAGAAATGATTTTTAGGTCATGGAAGGTGGAAATGCCCTTTTATGACTGATGGACAAAAAAAATCCTAATAGAACTCTTAGGATCAGATGAAAACTTTCTAGCACATATACATATCGAATTGCACAACAAATTGTTATCTTCATATGGTTTTTCGAACTAGATTTTTTATTCCTATTATAAATATTAAATTTAAATGTCTTTATTTGACTATACAGAACTTATTATCAAAAAGCTATTATTATAATAAAACACTATTTGTTAATAGTGGATTAAAATGAAATAATAAATAGTACAAAACTGAAGAATTAAATATGAAATTGAATTTGCTTAAAAAAACCAGTTGCAAAAAAATTTAATGCTACTACCACCTTAGTAGCTTTGCAAATACAAGATGTCCTAGCGAGTGCAGTCAAATATCTGTCGAGGGTATCTATTAGATACCTCACTAGATCCTTGGTTAATTGGAAATGTTTAATAAAAAGCTTATCGCTTTTGTGTGCCATGGCAGCTTCAGTATCTTCCATATTTTGAATAATTATGGCCCGAAGGTTAAAATTATCCATCCTTAAATGTAATAAATAATATCTACTACACCAAACCAAACAAGACAATAAGTAACATTTAATATCAACTAAATTTGATGCTTCATTAACGTCACAAACTGTACACATAACCTAAAAGTACAATTTATACGAGAATGTTCGAATTCCCTGTCAAAAACCCTTGGGAATATCGAGAGAAATATTTCCTAGGATTTTTTTTAAGAATAGTTGTACTTAAATCTCACAAAATCGTGACAAAATGACGTAATTTTCTCATAAGAATTAATTCCTACTTCAAGAATTGCATCCCTGGCGGTAAAATTAGGAATCATATAGACTATTACAATAGGAATTCGATGAAGACCTTTAACAGAACTCTGTAAAATTCTACCTCGCTCTGACTGTGGCTCAGAGCACCAGCTGCTTATGTGCACCGAAGCTGAAAGTAAGTTAAAGGCAAATAAAAAAACATCTGCTTATCTTAACTGATAAATAAATTTAGAGAATATCATATGCCTAACAGACAACCATGACAGATGCATCAATTCTGTCACATGTGATTTACAAAAAAGCAAGATGGCCAACTAAAATAATGCACAGGTCACAATATGTTTGTTAGTTTAATTTTACCCTACTGATGATTCGTCGTTGCGATAGTAATCCTGCTCAGTACAAGAGGAACCGCAGGTTTGGACTTTTGGTTCACGCACTCGCTCGAGCAGGCGGTGGTGCAAAGCTACCGTGGGATTATGTCTGAATGCCTCTAAAGCCTTATCCTCTCTAGTCGAAGGTGGCAACGATATCTCTTGGAGTTCCGAGAGTAGTGAACACATGAAAAATATTCTTTTACTTAGACATCCACATTGTGGAGAGGAAGTATAGTAATCTTAAAAAAAAAATACTGAACATATTTTTTGTTCAAATAAGCTTAGAATGTGATGAAATGTCAAGCTACTGGGTAACATGAGAACCGTGAGACCAACCACATCATTTGTGGGGGTATTTACAGCAAATGCCAGCATTGCTGCCACAGTTTCCACTGGGTGATTTGAATTCCAGAGATGTGGCAGTTTGGAAATTAAGACAGAAATTTTTTGGCATCTGCAATGGCAAATAAAAAAGACACGTAACTAATGAGGAGACTTGGTCTGCACAAGGTCTCTGATAATGATCAAGGGTGCACGGTATGTCTGATACCAACTCAGTAACAAGCAATCAATATTGAATAAGTACCACTGGCAAAAAGTATGATCTTAGTAGGTTTTCCAGATCTTTTGGACATGCTACTTGCTCTTGAGCCATGAGCATTCACTTAGTACTAGGAGGCAGTGAATATAATGTATCACTGAATATATAGTAAAGAATAGAAATAACTGAGTGGCCTTGATGGAAGTCCACAGATGAAGCACATTTTGAGTTTAACAAACTATATAAAATTAAAGTCCATGATAGTAGAAACAATAAAACACTTTTATACTTAGCATGAACCGCGATTAAGGGAGCAATTCACATCAGGAGTGATATGGTGCCTTCCTTCTCCTCAGATCCCTTCGAGGTTGTCATCTCCATAAGGGGATGACTCGAGGACATACTCAGACCTGTCAATATCGTCTGGTTCACAGACGGATCGAGGTATGAGGAAAGTGTGGGAGAGGGAAGATACGATGCAAGACCCAGGGTTAAATTTTCTTGTTCCCTAGGTAAATTTGCCACAGTATTCCAGACTGACTATTTTGGTCTGTGCACAGGAGAATATCCATAAGAAATGTTTAACAAACACATATACATATCTAGGGAGAGTCAAACGGCCCTTATGGCCCTTGCATCAGTTAGGACCAGGTCAATACTGCTTGAAAATTGTAACAGGCTCTCTATAAACTTGGCTCATTCAACTGGGTCGTGCTTCTCTGGATGCCTGGGTGCAGTAATATTGAGGGTAACGAGCGGGTAGATGCTCTGGCCAGAGGAGTTGCTCAGTGGCTCCTACTAGGTCTGGAGCCAGCTTTCGGTTACCCTAGATCAAATGCCAAGAAGGCAATAGAGAACTGGACTTGTTCCCAATTCATTTACTTCTGGGCCTCTCACCCAGGGCTCTGGAAAGAGAAGCTCCTTATCTCGGGGCTCTTGCCGAAGTGAGCAGAACAAATGCTGGGACTAAGCAGGAACCATGTCAGAATCATAATAGGTCTTTTGACTGGACACGGCTCTTTCAGAAATTACCTGCACACTATTGAGGTGGTTGATAACCCCAGCCGCAGGTTCTGAAGGGATGAGGAAGAAACTTTCATCCACATCCAAACTTCTTATGAGTCTTATGAGCTTGAGGCCTAAACACTTCGGTATTATTGTTGGAGGAAATAAAGGATGCCCCGTAGGGTGCCTTGTCAATTGGATGCAGGTAATAGGACGTGTTACATTGGACGCGTTTATTAAAAATAATCATCTTGCATAGCCTTGTCATGATTACAAACAGAGCCTGAACGTGGTGACCTTTCATCGTCCCACATAAAAACAAGAGCAATTCAGATGCATATATCCTTTCCTGTGCAGTGAGACAAAGCTAGTTTAAACTCCATTTACTGAACTAGCAAGTATATTGTGGACTCCTACTGTGGCTGAGAGAAACATGGCTGGAGACAGTACTAAATAAAAGATTAGAATATCATATTTACCACACAAAATTACATGTCTCATTATTCTGGAAATTACATTTAAAATAGTAGTCAAATTTTGACTACATTTACTTCCATTTGCTTACATTAAGGGTAGTAATGTAATCAGGAAATCACATTACAGATTATGTGAATTACAAAATTTAAAGTCTGTTGGTCTGTCTATGTCGGCAAGAAATATTAAAAAATATTTGTCAAAGGAAAGCGTTCCATTCTAACTTAATTTAGGATGTTAGGCAAGATACGTTAGGTAAAATATCTTAACATCCCACAAAGAAACTTATGTGAGTAAATAATGTATCTATGTGACATGAATTACGAACGAATTAACATGAAAGGAAAAAGTACCTACATACAAGATACACTGATGACGACCATATTGCTTACAGTCTTTACGTCGGTTTAGGAAAGTGGATAGAACCACTCTTCTCTGTAGGTGGATCATCATTGTCGCTATCATCCTGAGGTTCTTGAGATTCTGGTAAACGGATAAAGGGAAGATGCTCACTTCCACTCCACATTGAATAAAGGTTAGTGTGAAGTCTCATTGCC
Organism: Rutpela maculata; assembly: GCA_936432065.2. NCBI lineage: Eukaryota > Metazoa > Arthropoda > Insecta > Coleoptera > Cerambycidae > Rutpela > Rutpela maculata. The sequence goes on from OW386286.2 coordinate 92,314,225, forward strand.
TCCTGTTAAAAAGAATTTGCTTTAGCACATTTGTAAAAGCATTGATCAGTAGAGTGCGTTATGTAATAAGTTAGGAAAATTTTATGTACAAAACTTGACCTGATTATTCTTCATTTGACTTTTAAGCAGTAACAATAAAAAATTACTGATTAAAAAAAGAAATATAAAGGTAATATATTTGACGCTGGTCATATGCGCCTCATAAAAATTGCCTTAAATGATTTTTATTCTAAATTTTATGGTCGATTCTTGATTCCCATTGCATTCCTCCTATGCCCTTAAATGTTACTGTTTTACGTGAAGCATTAAAATATCTTGTCTTTTTCAAATTTCAGTTCTGGGTGCACCCCGCACAAAATACATTGATTTTTGCTTTCAGTTCAATTTTCTTGTAATTTTGAATTTTTGTAGTTGATTTGATGCCGATTAAATGTTCAAATGGCGACAAAACTGTTTTGGAGCTATGGCCCTTTTAAGGGATGAAAACATGTATTTTTCATATGTAATGTCTAGATCTAACAAAATATCGACTTGATCTAGTGAAAAAAGCAGCAGATAAACTTGACCAAAAAAATGTATGGAGAATGAATGGTAAAATATTTATAATGTATAAAAAATAGAAGCAAATTGTTGAAAGTCCGGAAGATTTACCAGCATGAATTTATTGACATGGTCAGACTATAATTTAATTTGATAAATTTATGGTTTCTTTACTATGTGTTTCTTCTATGTTTTTTTTTCTTTTTTATTGTATACTTTTTAAGGGAATAAATATTTATCTTGTTTACTATTTTAAACGCTTCTTTAATCAATTAACTTAATTATTTTTTAATTGTATTCAAATAAAAAATTATATTTAATTCTCAGCAATAGACACAAAATATTGTCATACGGATGAATTTCTTGAACGAATATGATATGGTACCTGATAATGATAATGTAATGTCAAATTTAATTATTTCCGATTTAAATATAAGATCCCTTCTGAATAAACATGATGATTTAAAAGAATATATTTTAACGCATTCCTTTGATATTTTTTCACTTTCAGAAACGTGGTTAACTGATAACATATCTGATTTTATGATAAATATAGCAGGATATACAATTTATAGATGTTTCGTGTTCGCGAAATAGAAATTTAAATAATGCGCCACTTTATTTGAGCGACAGTGTTTGTATCGACCAATGGAATGCCTTGCCGCCAAAACCAGCGACCTTCAGAGAGATTTTGTCAATCTCTACTCAGTTTGCATTGAGAACTCTTTGTGTGTAGTCATGTAGTCAATGTACTGCTAATTCGGCAAGTTTATGCCAATCAATCCAGATTTAGTTCCCTATAACTAAATCCTATGGTGTGGGAGACATATCCAACCAACTAGCGAGAACACAGCTCTAGAGCTCCTCGATCTGTGGACAATTTGCCGGCGACAGAGAAGCCTCGGCGTCCGCCACACTTTCATGTAAAAGTAAGGGATTACAAGGTAGGTCACACATGCTTTCCTGTTTAGCTCAAAATAGGTGGTCCTTCGTATTGTTAAAATTGTTATACTTTAGAAATTGAGAAGATAATTCATTTGGTCCTTCGAGCCGGATTAGAACAGTCCTTTGGATATTTTTTACGTGTTATTACAGTTCATTAAAGACAGCGTTGGCTTGGCTTTAAAATTTGTAAACAAACTTTAGGGTTGAATTCGTGCTATTGTGATTTTTAAGTGCGTGTAAATAAGCATTTTCTTGTTAAAACCGTTGCATTGCGACATCGTTAAACCGTTGCATTCCAACAGGATTACGTCATCGGGTAAATTGTAGTTTTGTCCTTTTCTAGAAATTTTAAATTTAACGTTTTTATCTAGGGATTTAGTGTTCTGTCAGTCTGTTAATTCTAACAACTGTCATTTTTGTATTTGTAACCTTTAAAAACGTTTATTTATTGTTTGTTGTGTTGATTTATTTTACTGTGTTTTTTAATTAAGCTTGACCATGGCTGCTTTAAAGGAAGCGATTGTATCTAGAAAAGTCGTAATTTCGCAAATTACGGAAATTTGTGAGTTAGCAAAACAAGCCAAATTGGACGAAAATATGCGAGTTTTGTTTAGAATTAAATATAGTTGTTTAGAATCTTTGTATGAGAAGTTTAAAGAGTTACATTTAAAAGTGTTATTGGCGTCCAAAGACTCTGAGTTTGAAATTCTAGACACAATTCGAAAAGACTTAGAGGAAAACTATTTTGAGTCTCGCGTTGTTTATGAATCTTTATTTCCTCCGGTACTAGATGTTCCTACTTTATTGCCTACGGTTAGTGTAGAAACCGATTCTAGCCCTAGTGTTAATTTACCAAAATTACAGTTGAGAAAGTTTAGTGGTGAAACTCATGAATGGCAATCATTTAAAAGCCTTTACGATAGTTTAGTTCATAACAAAAAAAGTTATCGGACATCGACAAATTTCAGTATTTATTGCTTTCTTTAGAGGGTGAACCTCTCACATTAGTACAGTCAATTCCGTTAGACCCTGATCATTATGAAATAGCATATAAAGCTTTGTTGACACTCTATTCGAACAAACGCTTGTTAGCCAACAGCCATTGGCATATTTTGAAAAATTATCCTTCCTTAACGTCTGAAAATTTAAAGGACATTCGTGGTCTTGTGGATACATTTTCAGAAAACATAGCCATCTTGAAAAGGTTAGGTTTTGACGTTGCAGCCTGGGATTTTATTTTAGTAGATTTGTTGGCAGATAAGTTACCCCCTGCTACACGCAGACGTTTTGAATTACAGGGTGATGCTGCGGAAATTCCCACATTTGAAAATTTAACAGATTTTGTTTTAAAACAGTGTGTCGCTTTACAAACATTAGCTTCGTCAAAAGTATCGGGCACATCTAAATCAAAAGTGTCTAGTACAGCTACGACAAGTAGCAAACATCGTGTTTCGCAACACCCCAGAGCGGATGTTGATTTTCGTGCCAAGTCTTTACTTGTGCAAACTGATTCTTCTTTGTCTAGTAGTAGTAGTTCCCAGAATTCTGCGGGGAATTCTCCGGAAAATTGTTCTTTGTGCAAACAGGATCATTTGAACTATCGTTGTCCTCAGTTTTTGCCCTTGACCGCTAGAGAGCGTCATGCGGCTGTAAAACGTATTCGTTTGTGTTTCAATTGTTTAAAGGATTCCCATGGTGTGGGAACTTGTCCTTTGAAATCTTCTTGTTCAAAATGTCAGAAAAGACATCACACGTCTTTACATTTTAGTGAGATTACTGGTGGTAATCGTATAGAAACGTCAGGTGCTTCCTCGACAACAACTGACAGTCCTAGTGTACATGTTGGTACTAGTGTGTTGCCTTTTCAAAAGGGTCAAACTGTGTTATTGTCTACTGTGTTGGTAGAAATTTTAGATGTGAAGGGACAGCCTCATGTTGTGAGAGGTCTTGTTGATCCCGGATCAATGGCTAGCTTTATGACTGAATCTTGTGCTCGTAAGCTACAGCTACCTCGTGCTCGTTCTTCCATCCCTATTGCAGGGTTAGGGCAGATGTCTACAAAATCTTCCCTTGGTGTTTCTCATTGTTTGATTAGACCTACTGGCTCCTTGCAGCCATCCCTCCCCTTGGATGTGATTGTTCTCCCTACTATTTGTTCTGAGATGCCTTCGGCTACTCTCTCCCCTTCGAATTTAGCTAGTTTTAAACCTTTCAAGTTAGCAGATCCTTCGTGGCACCAATCTGGTCCCGTTGATTTATTGTTAGGTGCTGACATTTATTCCTCAATTGTACTTCCCGACATTGAGAAAAGTGATTTTGGTTCGTTAGTAGGTATCCATACCATATTTGGTGTGATTTTGGTTGGTCCTGCTTCTTATTCGAAACTGCCTCCGCCCGTGCAGGCTTTCTTCGCTTCTGTCGTTACGCCTTGTTTAGACGACACTTTAAAGAGTTTTTGGAAAATTGAAGAAGTTCCGGAAAAGGCTTCCATTTCCTTAGAGGAACAACAAGCAGAAAATAGTTTTGTCCAAACCCATTTTAGATTGTCTAATGGTCGTTTTGGGGTTTCTTTGCCTTTTAAAGCTGCAGAACCCACTTTCAGAAACTCACGTGTTCTAGCTGACCGTCGTTTATTCTCTCTTGAGCGTAAGTTCGACTCTAACCCATTGCTTCGTGTGGAGTATGTGAACTTCATGAAAGATTATTTAGCTTCAGGTCATATGACCTTATGTCAAGTGCCTTATGAGGATTCGAACTCCTACGTTATTCCTCACCATTGTGTGTTCAAGGTTAAAAATAGTAAACCCAAAATTCGTGTAGTCTTTGATGCGTCTGCCAAAGATGCAAATGGGGTTTCTCTCAACGATTTCCTACTAATCGGCCCCAAGCTTCAGCGTGACATCGCTAGCATTCTCCTTCGTTTTCGTGCACATTCATTTGTCTTCACTTGTGATGTGAGGCAAATGTATCGTCAAATTTTAATTGCGTCAGGACACCAACGCTTTCAGCAGATTCGTTGGAGGTTCTCATCTTCGGACCCTGTCCAAACTTATTGTCTCAACACTGTAACTTATGGTGTCTCCTCAGCTCCTTTTCTTGCTATCCGCACCTTGCTGCAGTTAGCCGAGGAAGGACGCTCCCGGTTTCCTTTGGCCTCCCAAGCCATTGAGAACGACTTGTACGTCGATGACTTAGTCTGTGGTGCTAATTCATTGGAAGGCACCCTGAAACTCCAGAGACAGGTCAAAGAATTGTTTAGTTCTGGTTGTTTTGAACTTCGAAAATGGTCTAGCAACCATCCATCTGTTTTGGAAAATCTCCCTGAGAGTCAATGTGTAAATCAAAATTTGTCTTTTGATCTTGAAAAGGATAGTTGTATGAAGGTACTTGGTCTTCAATGGCAGCCTTCATTGGATTCTTTTGTTTTTGCTGTGAATCCCCGCGATTCTATTTGTTCGAAACGTTCGATTTTATCCGAAATTGCCCGGATATACGATCCTCTTGGTTTTTTGTGCCCTGTCACATTCTTTGCAAAACGCCTCATTCAGGTTCTATGGACTCTAGGCATTGGTTGGGATGATTCCCCTCCATGTGATGTCGTTTCCAGATGGCAGCAGTATAAGGATCAGTTGCCTTGTATTGCTTCGCTGCGAATTCCTCGTTTAGTTGTTGCGGATCTTACCTCCGTAGTTTGTCACCTCCATGCCTTTTGTGATGCTTCTGAGCTTGGTTATGGTTGTGTAGCCTATTTGCGTTGTGTTTACCCTAGTGGTAATGTTAGCGTTTCTTTTCTTTGTGCAAAGTCCAAAGTTGCTCCTTTGCATACTTTGTCGATTCCTCGTCTTGAATTGTGTGCCGCAGTTTTATTGTCCTCTCTAGTCGCTTGGATTAGAGTAACTTTGAAACCTGTTCTTGAAATTGAAAATGTTTTTGCTTGGTCGGATTCCACCATAGTTTTGAACTGGATTAGATCTTCTCCACATCGGTGGAAAACTTTCGTGTCAAATAGAGTGAGTGTCATCCAAGACAGGCTAGCTCCTACTTGTTGGCACCACATTCGTTCTTGTGAAAATCCTGCGGATTGTGCCTCTCGCGGTCTTCTTCCAGAGGAATTTGTGTCTTTCCCCTCATGGTGGGTGGGTCCCTCCTGGCTAAAACTTCCTCCTGCGGAATGGCCTGTTGAAAGTGTAGAAATTGTTGATCCCCGTGTGGATGTTGAACAGAAGAAAACTGTTTTGGTTGCTCAAATTGAACCTTGTGTTATTGATTCTTTGTTTGTTCGTTTCTCATCTCTTCGTAAACTACAAGGTATTGTTGCTTATTGCCTTAGATTTTACAACAATTGCCAAAATCCAGAAAAACTTTCTGGTGTCTTGTCCTCGTTCGAGCTTCATCAAGCTCTCTTGTACATTGTGAAACTTGTACAGAAGCAGTCTTTTGCGAAGGAGATTTCGGCTCTTCGTAAAAAGAAGGAGCTTCCCAAAACCTTTTTGAAATTGTCCCCCTTTTTGGATGAGAAAGGGATTTTGCGTGTTGGAGGTAGAATCACTCATGCCAATCTACCCTTTGAAAGTAAGCACCCTGCATTGCTTCCTAGCACTCACGTTCTGTCAGAACTTTTGATCTTTCAGATTCACTACCAGAACTTGCATTCTGGCTTGAATACGACGCTGTATTTATTACAACAAAATTTTTGGATTCTTGGTGGTCATCGTCTTATTCGTCGTTGTCTTGGTAAGTGTTACCGTTGTTTTCGTGTAAAACCTCGTTCGTTGCTTTGCCCTATGGGTGATCTTCCTAGTGTGCGTGTGTCACAGGCCAAACCCTTTTCACAGGTAGGTGTCGATTTTGGTGGTCCATTTCACATTGTGCCTCGACATACCAGAGGTGCAAAAACCTCAAAGGCTTATCTTTGTTTGTTCGTGTGTTTGTCGGTGAAAGCAGTTCACCTAGAAATTGTTTCTGACTTAACAACTGAAGCGTTTCTGGCGGCCCTGCGCCGTTTCGTTGCTCGTCGTGGTAAGTGTTCTCACATCTACAGTGATTGCGGTACCAATTTCACTGGGGCGACTAGTGAATTGAAAGAAAACTTGAAGCTAGCTGCTGAAAGCGAAGCCATTACATGGCATTTGAACCCCCCGTCCGCGCCCCATTTTGGCGGAATTTGGGAAAGCGGTATCAAGTCTGTGAAGACACACCTCTATCGAGTGATAGGTTTGCAAATTCTAACCTTTGAAGAACTATATACTTTGGTCACTCAGGTCGAAGCCTTGCTCAACTCGCGACCTTTATGTGCCCTGAGTTCTGACCCGAACGATCTTGGTTCTTTGACCCCTGGTCATTTTCTCACCCTTGAGCCTCTCACGGCACCCCCCGACCCTGATTTATCACATATAAATTTAGCGCGTCTGTCACGTTGGCAGCTTGTTCAACAGCTGCAACAAAGCTTTTGGAAAACGTGGAGCAATGAATACTTGCATCAGTTATACCAGAGAAGTAAATGGTACAAATCTCGCCGATTTGAAAATTTAGATATTGGGACTCTTGTCCTAATCCGAAGTGAATCTACGACTCCGCTTGCGTGGAAATTAGGTAGAATCGTGCAACTCCACCCCGGAAATGATGGGACATGTAGAGTAGCCACGGTCAAGACTACACAGGGAATCTTACAACGCCCTTGCATAAAATTATGCCCGTTGCCTTCGCAATAGCTTTTTTTATCTTGTTTAGTTAATTAGATTTTTAGACTTAGTTTTAGTTGTTAGTTAAAAAAAAAAAAAAACCCTAGCCATGCTAACGTTGTTTTTGGTGGGCGGTATGTTTCGTGTTCGCGAAATAGAAATTTAAATAATGCGCCACTTTATTTGAGCGACAGTGTTTGTATCGACCAATGGAATGCCTTGCCGCCAAAACCAGCGACCTTCAGAGAGATTTTGTCAATCTCTACTCAGTTTGCATTGAGAACTCTTTGTGTGTAGTCATGTAGTCAATGTACTGCTAATTCGGCAAGTTTATGCCAATCAATCCAGATTTAGTTCCCTCTAACTAAATCCTATGGTGTGGGAGACATATCCAACCAACTAGCGAGAACACAGCTCTAGAGCTCCTCGATCTGTGGACAATTTGCCGGCGACAGAGAAGCCTCGGCGTCCGCCACACTTTCATGTAAAAGTAAGGGATTACAAGGTAGGTCACACATGCTTTCCTGTTTAGCTCAAAATAGGTGGTCCTTCGTATTGTTAAAATTGTTATACTTTAGAAATTGAGAAGATAATTCAATAGACAAGACCGGGTAAATGGAAGAGGTGGAGTAGCTATGTATGTCAGAAAGACTGCTAATATTACTAATACCAAGGTTATATCACAGGGCAGTTTAGACATAGAATATTTATGGATTTCTACTAAAATTAATAACAATAAGGTATGTATTGGTTATGTTTAGCGTCCTCCAAGTGTGGAATATAAATCTTTACAAATATTAGAAGGCGTACTGGCTGATAACTTGATCTGTTCGGATTATATTTTTTGCTTAGTAGACTTGTAACATGCTCATTTTTCAGGGTCTATTACTATTAATTAAATTAGTATATTGTACCAGAAATTGTCTTTTATAGTCAGTTTATTATTTATACTTCTTACCGCTACTTTAGTCTTACGCCTGAATCCATCCCTGGCTCCTTCCGGAATTTGGTTACCGCGTTAGGTAAGATAAAAACATTACGCGGGGGACCGTAAGATACTGATATATGAGAATTTGAATTTGATTGGTCACGCGAAAGCGCGTCTCTTCCTTGGTCACCTTACGGAAGAACTGGATAAATATTGAGGAGAAAGGCGACCATTTTAGATTCCGGAGGAGGACGGCGGAGAGAGAAGTTATGTGACCGGCGTATGCCGGTCACTTAATTTGTTGAGTTATATTTTAGAACCATACTGTTTGGTTAGATTCGAGTAATAAGTGAATTTGGAATGGCACAAGTAGTTAGTGCTAGTTCATTGAGAAAATAGTGAGTAAATCTGGCCTATACAAAGGCAAATTAAATATCAAGAATTAATGGAAAGTTCTATTTTTGAGAATAAGGTAATAAAAGTTATCTTTTATGCTGCCTAGAAGGAATGCCGATAAGTGTAAATAGTTGTACGGGGTGGTACTAATCTTAGTGGATGATCAACCGTAAGTACATCTTTAATCTGTTGTCCTCGGCTACTTCAATCTGTCCTGCAATTTACCCAGAAGTCATCTACAAAGTGCTAGTGTCGCGCGTTGTAGAGTTTTTAACGTTCAGTGAATGCTTGACAATTTTGATTGTAATAATTTTAGTTCATATCTTGGTTCCTATACTATGTTTTTTGTATAGCCAAACCTTTTTGACGAACTTCTAAGAAGTCATTTGTAATTACTTAATAAGTTAAGTGGGTCAATTAGACCGTAATTATTAACAATGTTAACGTTAAATAATTGTATGTTGGTACGTGCATATCTTGCACATCATTTTTGAGTTAACGTTTTACCAACCTTTTGAGAGTAATTTTTATATTTTTTGTAACATTTTTAGTAGTGAAGTTCAATGAAAATATTAATGATTAACCATTTCGAGTCGGCCGACCTATTAATGCACTAATAACTAATTTAAGATTGTTTAGTAAGATATTTGAAATTTCCTACATTATCATTTTTGATTTTGTTTGAGACACTGATCATAACGAATGATAGTATGTAAGTGTATTGTTTTATTTGGCTTTGAAAACGATATAATTTATTTCTCCTACCTCTGAAAATTGTCATATGCTCTACCGACTTATTGGAGTTAATATATCAATATTATTTACTTTTGGAGTTTTATTTTGTTTGGTCAAAATTTATCTGGACAAGAATTTTTAGTACATTTTTTTTAAGTTAGCTAGGTAAACATTTTTGTTGTATCTTCCATCGTGATAAAAGTAAACGTCACAGACTTTAACATAAATTTTGTAAATACCTCATCTACAGAATATAGATTTTTAGATAATATTTTACAGAGTTTTGGCTTAGAACAAATGGTAAAAAAAGCAACACGCTTTACAGAAGATAGCTCTACACTTATTGATTTAATCTTGACAAACAAACCAAATATTATTACAAATACAGATACAATTGTCTTGCCGCAGTTTTCAGATCATCATCTTGTTTTTTATTTAGTTGATATGCCAATAGCTCGTAAAAATAGTCCCCAGTTTATATTATCTAGAGCAACGGTTTTCAACATTTTTCGAACCACGACCCCCTTACAAAAAGAAAAATCAAGTTTATCCTTTCGCGACCCCCCAACCTCGATCTCTATTAATAAAATCTAAAATCAATCAAATTTTAAAATTTCTTGTTATAGGTTTTGGTATGATTTCTCATTAAAAATTGGTTTCATTAAAATTGTATGTGTGTAATATTTAGATTTTTAGATTTTAGAATAAATGATTTAACTTTATTGGTTTTTTTTCTCAATAGCTCGGGGCTCGGGACCCCCTTGGAATTGCTTCGCGATCCCCCAAGAGGTCGCGACCCCCCAAGAGGTCGCGACCCACAGGTTGAAAATCGCTGACCTAGAGATATGAAAAATATAAATTTACACGAATTTGATGCTACTGCTCGAAATATAAATTGAAGTCGTTTGCAAAACTTTGAAAATACTGATGAAAAAGTTTCATATTTAGAAAGTAAAATAACTGCATTGTTTAATATTCACGCACCGGTACGAAAAATACGAGTTACTAAAAAATTTAATCCTTGGGTTACATCAAATATTAACCGTATGATGATCATAAGGGATAGGGCGTTATCAGACTATAGAAAGTTGCAAAAAAATACTCATGCAACAAATGTGCAAACTAAAGCCAAATTTGAGTTTTATAAGGAGATGAGGAATTTTGTAACAGGTCCATAAGACGCGAAAAAAAAGCGTATATAGAAAATATTTTAAACACAAACGTAAATAATTCTAGAATTTTATGGAATAATTTGGATAAACTAAATATTTACACCAAGAATCGTAATAATGAAATACTGCCAGATTTACTCGATCCTGATGTTATAAACAATTTTTTTATTTCTACAATAGTTAGATCTCCTGCCGATGTTGACACTGTAAAATATTTTAATGAAAATAAACATAACAGTATAAAAGAAAATTTGAATTTCAAAATGGTTTCTGCTGAGGAGGTGCAAAAATTTGTGTGTGAAATAAGCACTAATGCCAAAGGAGTAGATGGTATCTCAAGCGAAATGCTTAAAATGTGTCTTCCATATTGCTGTGATGCTTTAACTCATATTATAAATTTTTCATTAATACACAGTGTTGTACTTGAACGGTGGAAACATGCTCTTATCACACCGATTCCAAAAAAAGACAAAATATCTAGTTTAAATGAACTTAGGCCAATTAGTATACTCCCAGTTATGTCTAAAGTTTAGAAAAAATAGTGTATACTCAGCTTAAAAGTCATGTCGATCATTATAATATTCTACCAATTAGACAACCTGGCTTTAGGCCAAATCATAGTACGACCACTGCGCTTCTTGATGTAGTAGATGATATATTGGGGGCTATTGATAAATCTAAAGTTACTATAACTATAATGTTGGACTATTCAAAGGCATTTGATATTATAGATCATTCCTTATTACTTAGCTAAATTAAATAATTATGGCCTATTAAATAATGCCTTGAACTGGTTCAAACATTATTTAAATGGTCGCCTCCAACAGGTTCAAATTTCAATAGAAGAAGGAAAAATTTTCTCTAATACTGCTGACATAACTGCTGGTGTACCTCAGGGGTCTATTCTTGGACCTCTGCTTTTTATTATTTACACTTCAGATATTATACAGGAGATCAAGTCAAAGGTTCATTGCTATGCAGACGATCAACAATTATATTGGTCTTTTGCACCTGATGAATTTCAATTCGCAGTTAAACAACTAAATAGTGACCTAGAAAATGTAAGTAAATGGTCAAACAAAAACGCCCTGTGCCTAAATCCTTCAAAGACTACTGCTGTGCTATGTAGAGAATAAATTATTTCTTAATAACATTTCTTTAAAATTTTATAATAGTTGCAAAAATCTTGGGCTCACTATAGACAAAAATTTAAATTTTACTCCGCATGTAAATAATGTGTTAAAAATTGCGTATGCTAGGTTAAAATTCCTATATAAATTCAAATTTGTTGTTAGCAGTGGAGTAAAGTTAAAACTAACCGAATCTCTCATTTTATCCCTATTTGATTATTGTGATGTAGTATATGGACTATGCCTGTCGGTTTATGATGCACAAAGGATACAAGTAATGCAAAATACCTGCATGAGGTTTGTCTGTAATGTAAAAAGAAGGGATCATATTACACCCACCTATGAAAAATATTCCTGGAATAAAATGGAAATTAGAAGAAATATACACTACTCCTGTATTGTTCACAAAACAATAAAAACTAATAAACCAGAGTACCTTAGATTTAAATTGGTATTTGGAGGTGAAATACATAACCGAAATATGCGAAATGTTCACTTATTACATGTACCTCAGCACTCCACCTCTTCGTTTCAGGGATCTTTTACATACTATTCTTCTTTCATATATAATCAAATTCCATCAAGAATAAAAAATATTGTTAGTTATAATACCTTCAAAAAAGAAATCAAAGAGTATTTCAGTAAGCATCACCATTAAAATTTCGAATAATCATTGTCAGTTGCCAATCTCTTTTTTTTCTTACTTTCATCTCGTTTTGTTTTGTTTCTTTTTTTACTACTTACTACGATTGTCTTAGTTTTCATATTTTAGTTATTTTAAGAGTAAATGTATTATTTTTAACTCTGTAATTTTTACAGGTTGGGCAGCCTTTGGCTGAGCCCCGCCTTAATAAAGTCAATTTATTATTATTATTATTATATACATTTGTGTTGTATAAGTCTACTTTAAATATTTGTGTTTATCTAGTATACTGTAAATTTTATATTTTTGTCGTTGTTTTGTTGCATTTGTTATATTTTGTGTGCATTATTTTTTTGTATGCACCAACTTTGATATTAATAAATAAATAAATAGCCGAGAAGGTTAAGAAAGCATACAAAATGCAGATTATTACTTTTAAGAAAGTAATAATCGGTGACGGATATTGAAAGTCAATCTAATATATAAAAAAAATATTTTATGTGCGAATTTATTTATTTATGAAGACCCATCTTGTAGTTGTTAATACAATTAAAAAGAAAAATTTATTATATGTATCCACACATATACATTCATGTCTTTTTTTTGAAGAAGTGTAAAAGATTTTATTATATTGACATCACATTTGAAAAATACATGTGTTTAGCCCTCAAAAGGGCTGTAGCTCCAAAACTGTAACGTTATGTTTTAACTTTGAGAAAAGACAACAACTTTGATTTAGAACATATATTGTCAGCAACTGCTTTTACAATCGTTATGCCACACGCAATACATGAAGTGTACATGTGGCTGCATACTATCAAGTAATATTATTTAAATTAAGCTTATGTTACATCCTCCTTGTAAACAAATAAAATGATAGATAAATCATTTTTTTTATAAGTTCATCTTTGTGACGGGTTTAACCGTTCTTCCAGAACGTGTTATGTACTGTCCACTTGGTGGCTCGATTTTAAGCAAGTTACGAGGAAAGTTGTCATGTGACAACAATGGCGCGGTTCCTTGACTGGGATCATTAACAGGTGGTTGATCTGATGTAACTTGTTCACTGGTGCTGGGCACAACTACAAGTTCTTTGTTTTCCATCTGTGTCATGTCTGCGTTGGTTTTATGTATGATACCCGAGTTTCTTCTATATAATTTTCCTTCTTGTGATTGTATTATTACTGATCTGTGATTTTCGTTCATTTCTTTAATTTCGCCTCCTTTCCAATTTCTATGGCTTATTTGGTATCTTACTTTGTCTCCTACTTGTAATTCTTTATTGTTATTTGCATGTCTATCACTATATTGTTTCTGTTTCTCACGTAGCTTCTTTAGTTCTTTGTCAACACTATTTACTATTTGCGGTTGAAGATTATTTGTAGAGGTGGGTATTAAGGATCTCGTTATTCTGCTGAATATGCGTTGGTTCGGGGAACCTAAGTTTGTATTTCTTGGAGTGTTTCTGTAATTTAGAAGTGCTAATTGCACGTCCGATTTATCAATGGAGCATTTTCTTAGGATGTTTTTTGCTATTTGAACGCCTCTTTCTGCTAGCCCATTGCCTCTAGGATGATAGGGGCTACTGGTTTGATGTTCGAATCCCCAATTCTGTTTAAACAGTTTAAATTCACTAGACGTGTATTGCGATCCATTGTCGGATTCCAGTGTCTTGGGAATTCCATGTGTTGCGAACCAATTCTTGAGGTGTTTAATTATTTCAACGCTTGATTGATTGTTTAGCTGTTTGAAATCAATGTAGCCTGAATAACTGTCAATTATCACTATATAAACGTGGCCTTTGAATGTGAATAAGTCTGTGGCTACTCTTTGCCATGGTAGATCAGGTACAGGTTTGTTTAAGATTGTCTCTTTGGGGTTAGATTTCTGGGTACACTCACAAATACTACATTTCGTTATGTACCTAGTTATGTCGTCATATTGTCCTCTCCAGTAGAGTAATTGTCTCGCACGACGTAGACAACTCTGGATACCGAAATGTCCAGTATGAATGTTTACTAACATTTTCTTAATTTGTGATTTAGGCACTACTATCTTATTACCTTTGAATACCAGGTCTTCATAATATGCTAATTCGTCACGAAAATTAAAGTAATGTCTTAGATTTTCAGGTAGTTCTTGCCTTTCGTTTGGAAAACCGTTCATAATAAAGGTTATGAGAGATTGTAGTTCTTCGTCTTCTTTCGTTGCCTTTATGAGTTCTTCTCTTGCTTTTTTGGTCATCGATAAGACGATTTGAAATTGTAGTTCTTCTTCTTCTTCGGTATTTTCTTGTTTACAATCACGACTTAGTATATCTGCTATTGGAATCTCTGCCTCTTTTATAAATTATCTTGGGCGAGTATTGTATGATGTCAATAATCTTTGTAACCTAGGAGGGGCAGATTGAATGGGCTTTTTGAAAATTACTTCCAATGGTTTGTGATCCGTCTCAATTGTCAATTTTTTTCCATAAATATATTCGTGAAAAATTTGACAAGCCACTTTGATTGCATGTGCTTCTTTTTCAATTTGTGGGTAGTTCTATAAAATTTTAATAGTGGAGCGGTTGTCAACTGTTTCTTAATTTTGACAAAAGCTTCGTCTTGTTCAAAGTTCCAATCAAATTCTGTGTCTTTTTTTAAGAGTTTTCGTAATGGCTCCGTTAGCTCCGACATATTAGGAATGAATTTGTTTAGGTAGGTAACCATGCCTAACAGCCTTTGAAGTTCGGTTTTGTTAGTGGGTGTTTTTAGTTTGTTGATGGCTGTCACCTTGTCTGGGTCGATCGATAGTCCTTTATTAGATAAGATGTAACCCAGAAACTTCACTTTGTTTGTCTCAAATATGCATTTATCTCTGTTTAGTTTTAAACCAGCCTCTTTCAGAATTTTAATCACCCTTTCTCTGATTTCTTGTAATTTTTCTTTGGTCTCAGCATATATAAGGATGTCATCCATGGAACACTCTGTGTTTGGGACATTTTTAAGTAGAAAATTCATGATTTCTTGATATACTTCTGGGGCTGATGCTAGTCCAAATGGTAACCTGGTGCAGCAATACCTACCCCAAGGTGTGAAGAATGTAAGATACTTTTGCGTTCTCTCAGTTACTCTCACTTGCCAGAATCCATGTCTTGCATCGAGTAGACAAAACCATTTTGATCCACTGATCTTAGCCGATATCTCTTCTATAGTTTTTAGAGGATAGTGTCTTCTTAAAATGTTCTTGTTTACGTCTGTAGGATCGATACAAATTCTAATTTTTCCTTTCTGATGCACTACTACCATTGGACTCGCGGCTGGTGTGGGCTCTTTTATAGGTTTTATTACACCTAGTTTTACCATTTTATCAAGTTCTACTTTTACTTCATTTCTCATGGAGTGAGGGATTCTACGGGCAGGTCTGATCTCGAATTTTGGATTATCAGACTAGATCTATGTCATAGATAAAATTTTTTAAGCAGCCCAAGCCTTTGAAAATGTCATCTTCGTCACTGATCTTGCTGCTGCAATTTATTTCTTCGATCCTAATTATTAGGCCTAAGTCTTGACAGGATTTTCTTCCAAGGATGGGTGGTACTTCTTCTTCTACAACTTTGAAAAGTATATTCGCTTCTTTGTTTTTTAGCTGACACTTTACTGTTGTTTCTCCAATTACTGAAATTTTGTCTTCGCTGAAGGTTATGAGTCTTTTTGTATTTGATGGCTTGATATCAGAGCCTAGTTTTTCTACTATGTACTTTGGTAGAACATTACATTGAGCTCCTGTGTCCAATTTTACTTGAAACTTTTTGTTGTTAATTTTGACCATTTCGTGCCAGTCTTCTTCGCTATTTTTCGTAACTGAACGAACGTACAATACTTCCTCTTCTGAGTTATCCTCGTTTTCCTCTTCTACAGCATTAACTTTTTTCCTGTTTGTTTTTTCCTTTTTGGATTTATTTGTCCAACACTGACTTGAGAAATGTCTTTTTTTGTTGCACGTTTCGCATTTGTTTTTAAAAGCTGGGCAGTTCTGTCTTTTGTGCTTGGTTCCGCACCTTCTACAGCTGAAAGTATCAGATTTATCACTGTCATTGCTTTTATGTTTGTTACTTTTTAATGAGTGTACTTGGCTTGATTCAGCGCTCTGAACTTCTTTTAGTTGCTTATTAGCTTGTTCGCTAGTACGACAGATCGTCACTGCTTTTTCTAGGCTGATATCTTCCTCAGTGAGTAATTTTTCTCGAACATTATCTGATCTGACCCCAAAAATTATTTTATCCCTTAGTAAGCTGTCATTGATAATGCTAAAATCGCATTTTTTTGCTTGGGTTCTAATGGTAGTCAAAAATTCGTCAAATGTTTCATCTTCCTTCTGAACTTTGCTTTGATGACGTTAATGTCTTTTTGTTCTACTTCTGTTAAATTGAAGTTGTTGAATATTGTTATTACGTCTGGGCCAATCGCTGACATAAAGGTTGCCGCTTGTACTTCAGGGGGTTTTTTGTACAGCTGAGTTGCGATTGCATACCACTCGAATTGTTGAATCCAGTTTTTCCATATAAGTGACATATTTTCGGTGTTTAAGACAATCTGCTTAGGTGGGCGCATTCCTGAGACTCCCGCCGCCACGTCCAAATTGAGGTTAGCATTTGTAGCGTCTGCATCATCTGGCATTTTGGACTTGTTTTATTTGCCTTTACCTATATTTCGTCTACTTATTGGACTTTTACTGTTTTCTGACTTTCCTGGGCACTTCTGACACCATGTAACGTTATGTTTTAACTTTGAGAAAAGACAACAACTTTGATTTAGAACATATATTGTCAGCAACTGCTTTTACAATCGTTATGCCACACGCAATACATGAAGTGTACATGTGGTTGCATACTATCAAGTAATATTATTTAAATTAAGCTTATGTTACAAAAACAAAGTGTTTTCAAGGGGTGGCCGTCATTTAAACATTTGATCAGCATCAAATTAACTACCAAAATGCAATGTTTCGAACAAATTTAACCGAAAGCAAAAATGAATATATTTTGTGCGGGATCCTTTATAAAAGTAATGTTTGCAATTCTATTAATGAGTTTTTCCTTACCGCTCCACTAGCTTCACTTGCTGATCCTCGCTCGGAGGAACTGGTTGTAGAACGACTGTGAATTGATAGACAGGAAGAGGAATCAGTTGACGAACTACTTTTCCTTGAAGTCAAAGGTAGCCCAGGTGGAAATATATCGTAATGTTCTGTTACAGACATGCCACTTGCATGAGGAACGTCAATGGACTGCCAATTTCCCCTGAAACTCGTGTTCCACGTATGAAAATATTTTTGCAGCATAAAATATTCTAGAACTATGCAAATATACTGATAGGGTAATTACTCTTGTAAAATATGAGGTTATGCAAAGATAAACGATTATGCAAAAGTAAATTCAGTTCAATATTTTTTTCGCCCTTTATTAGTGGCCTCATTATTTAGTTTCTGCACACTAAAATATCTGTCGTTGCCACTTTTTAACATTAGACTAGTTATCAGAGAAACCTGAATTACTATGTATCAAATTGTATGTAAATCTGTAAAAATATTGCAATTATCGCAGCCATATTGGAATCGCCATTTTGAATTCCGAACTTTTGACATCAGATTTTTTATCAGCTGCAATTAAAATACCTGACTACCAATTTTCAGGCAATTCAGACAGAATTTAAATTTTTTATCACGAAATTAAATTATGAGTAGCGACTTCGCCAAATACTGTAAAATTTTCAACTAAAAAATATCTTGTTTCCAATTTTTCCTCACCTTGTACTAGACGTAGCTTGTTGAAATTAATATGGGACCACCGTCGAGCCACACCTCACAGATTGAACAGATTTCATAGAAATCGCTTAAATTAATCTATAAGCAATGATTGAACAAAGATAAAAAGAAAACTTATATACATGTCGTATTAAGAACCTCTTCCTTTTTTAATTTTATGAAGTCGGTTAAAAAGCTATAACCTAATGAGTGATGAAAAAATATCAACATATTAAACCTTTGCACTAGTAATTCTCAAGCAGTTTAATGAAAAAAAAAAATATTAATAAGATCTCAGTAAACAATGAACTTCTATTAGGGTAATTTTTGGTAAATATATATTTTATGAACCTATTTCATTTAATATGACAGGTTTGTAAACACCCTCTTTATATGATAAGAATGAAGTAGTTATTTATAGGATAAACTATTAACACACCTTTGAGACGCAGGTCCGGGGTACATGCGCCTGTGCATTCTGTCCTCGTGAGTTTCTCCCCAGTGTGGCATATACATATGTCCAGCAGTTTGAGGTATAGATGACCGAGCTGGCCTACAAGATAAGAGCTGTATGGCTTCAGCTAATCCATCTCCACCTGGTATTGTTCCAGGACCTGATGATTGAGATGGCAGAGGTGGTGGGGGAGGCACAGCTTCTATAATAAATCAAGCTATTGATAAAAAAGGAGTGTTAATTTGAAAAATTTAGTTAGCCAAAATATCATGTATAATTACAATATAAAGAAACTATTGCCTCACATGAAAATTGACTGTTGTTTTGAAATTAATAACTAATAATGAATATCTGCACATTTCTCATTAATGATACTGTTATGGCCTACGTTGTTATTTGGAACTTAACCACACCCTTAAAATTAATGACTACCCTCTATGTAAAGGTGGTTAATTATTTTCATGTAACTAAATAATTCACATTGTTGGCATGATAGGTTTGTTCAAAAATTCTGCACCATCTGCACTAGTGCAGAAAATACAAGGAGATAGATTGAGACTATGCAGAAGTTGAAGAGAGATACATTTGCACTGGTGCAGACGGTCACATTTTATTTTCGGTTTTCATTTTGGAAAAATCTCTTAGAGCAATATTTTATTAGTTGAAAATTAATAATATGGATCAAATCAATCAATAGACACACCACTAATTAGTTTTTGCAGTATATAATCAAATGTAGAGAAAATGCCATGTGGTAGGTTTCTTTTTGACTTAAGCTTTCAACATTATAAAAATAAAGTTCGTCACTCATAAATTATACAAATTAAGCATAAGAGGTATCTTTTTAAATCTAATCGAATCCTATTCACTGTATCATAAAATTTTAGTAAAAATTGGTGATGGTGATATATCTATGGGTCACGATATTGGTATGGGAGTCTCCCAACGCTCTGTATTGCAATTGATTTACCCAATTACTAGGAGGATGAGAGCTTTAAAATATATGCTGATGATTGTATATCTCAGCATGTTACTATGAAGCAAGCGAGTAAGTTCTATTCTGTTTTATAGGCCAGGAAACGAAGACATTAATTCGGAAATAAATAGTGCTCAACGGATTATTATTTTAAGTTGTAGGAGTAACATACCAAAAGTCCCCAGCCGTGGGCCTCGTGCGTTAGGCGGGAGGGGGGTGAAAAGGGTCGGTTTGTAGGTTTTTCGTTATTATCTCGAAAACTAAGCATCCTAGCGAAAAGGTCATTCTATACAAAATGAAAGTAAATTAAATTGTATACAAAAAAGGTTCTATTCATTTTTTCGCGAGGGGCAGTAGTTAAGGGTGCACAAAAGCGAGCAGGGTATGCCTGCTTTGCGGCACCCTCAACGGTCCCCGCAATCAGTTGCGCACCCACAAAATATGTTATTTAGGACGGATTCTGGCGCAACTGGGTCCGTGCTTGTGACGGGGGTAAGGAAGCCATCCGACCCCCTCATCTATCCCCAAGCAGTTGGCTCCTGCTGCTGATCTCCATATAGCCATTGCCGAATCTGCAAACAATAATTCGTCCTTTGTAGTTTAAAAAAATGTGACACAATCTTGTCTAAGCACAATACAAAACATAAGTTAATGTAAACAAGCATATATTGACACAAACCTGCAAATGAACTCTAAGGGAGTGTTAGCGAGCAGCCCTTCTGGTGGGTGGAAGTGCCGCAAAATCAGGCTTTGGCTTTGGCGAGACTTTAACAAAGGCCTGGTGTCGTACCCGGTTCAGGAGGTAGTATCACAACCGCTGAACGAATGGAGCAACAGAATGACCTTCCCATATGGCTCCATTCGTTCAGCGGTTGTGATGCTACCTCCGCTATTCACAACAAGAGCAAGGGAAGTGTGGTGAAAGTATTTTTGAAGGCCGAGTTGCAGGTCACAGACATCTACAAAGTCTTGATCCCTCAGCACGTCTGTGATCTCTCAGCAACACAGGACATGGTAGCTGATGCAGGAGAGCAGCTTTTTTTGGCATTGTACCAGGCCCCACAAGAAGCAGACCTGAACCGGGTACGACACCAGGCCCTTGTTAAAGCCTTAAAAAAGCCAAAGCCTGATTTTGCGGCACTTCCACCCACCAGAGCGGCTGCTCGCCAACACTCCCTTGGAGTTCATTTGCAGGTTTGTATCAATATATGCTTGTTTACATTAACTTATGTTTTGTATTGTGCTTAGACAAGATTGTGTCACATTTCTTTAAACTACGAAGGACGAATTATTGTTTTCAGATTCAGTAATGGCTATATGGAGATCAGCAGCAGAAGCCAACTGCTTGGGGATGGATGAGGGGGTCGGATGACTTCCTTACCCCCCTCACAAGCACGAATCCAGTTGCGCCAGAATCCGTCCTAAATAACATATTTTGCGGGTGCACAACTGGTTGCGGGGGCCGTTGTGGATGCCGCAAAGCAGGCATACCCCGCTCGGTTTTGTGCAGCAGTTGCCGCGCTTCGTGTACCAACGGCCCTCCAATCGTTAGCATCAACGGCGATGACGATGATGATGATCTTGCCAATAAACTCGACCAGATACTTAATATGGCCTTGTAAATACTTGTAATATAAAATTTTCTACTTGTTAAGCATTATCTCCCACAATACACCGTTTTTCCAGCTATTCGCATTTTCAAAGTCACGTACACCCTTAACTACTGCCCCTCGCGAAAAAATGAATAGAATCTTTTTTGTATACAATTTAATTTATTCATTTTGTATAGAATGACCTTTTCGCTAGGGTGCTTAGTTTTCGAGATAATAACAAAAAACCTACAAACCGACCCTTTCCACCTCTCTCCCACCTAACGCATGAGGCCCATGGCTGGGGACTTTTGGTATGTTACTCCTAAGGGTCACCTACAACTTAAAATAATAATCCGTTGAGCACCATTTATTTCCGAATTGGGGGATTTTTCGGTCTTCGTTTCCTGTACTATTAGTATACATTTACGTGTATAAAACAGGTCATCAGATACAAAGTAAAATCAGCACGTATTAAACTTGATAAATAAATTGGTAGGTATATAGAAAAATTGATAAATCACATTTATCACACATAATGTTGAAGAGCTTTAGAATAAACTCCAAAATTTCATACAGAAAGGACTCCACATAGATCTTATGGAAATTGGCCCCCGGTTTAATTGACCGAATTTTTAATACGTTATAGATTTTGACTTTCTGATCAAAAGCTCTCATGGGCTCAACTCGATCCTATGACTAGTTTCCGAGATACAGCTCAAGAATTGTACAAGAATGACTTGTACTGCCGTGCGCAAAAAAAAATGGGACAAGTCTTATAACGTATTTTTGCTAAAATCTTGCGTACATCTAACTTTAATTTTTGTGACATTATCAGTTATTTGTCAAAATTCATTGCAAATGTGCAAATAGAGACAGATTTACATTAGAAAAAAATAGTTGGCCTATTTTTTTTTTTGCTCACGACAGTACCAATATATAGAAAGTAGATAACTTCATATTAAAAAAAAGTGTGAATGACTGAATTTAAATAAATGATTTATTGATGATAATTTTTTGCTCACGACAGTACCAAGATCCGTAAAGAATATAGGTCATACGGCTACGACAACATCTTTGTGCTTACTTAGCAGACTGCGTCTGTTGATTTCTGTATTTTACGTGTTTATGTGGTTTATTTTGTGGATTTACGTCCGAATATTTCAGTAAGTGTTTTCAACTCGTTTTTTAACTGAAAATAATAGAACTTGTATTTACTTAATCAAGATCAATAAACAATAATAACCGGAATCACTTGAGTGCAAATGGTAGGAGCCATTTTAATTTAGATTAAATCAAAAAAACCGCTGCCCAAGGAATCACTACTTCCACATCCAGATTCTCTATCCAAGTCACTCACAACGAAAAAACTTGTTTATGGAACTTTAATAATATAATATTTGAAATCCTCTACTCCAAGAACCCATAAAACGATACCCCACATCGGTAGTGGGGTGGGGGTGGTGATAGGGGGGTGGTAGTGGGGGGTGGATAAGGTAAAAAAATATTTTGAGGTTTCTGGTTCCTGTACATGCACTAAATCACTTTTTTTTTTCATCCCCTTTAATAAGGAGGTGGGGGTGGTAATGGGGGTGGCTAATGCCAAAAATTTTTTTGAGACCTCAGCTTCTCTTGTATATACTAAATACCAATTTCATGGACTCTTACCTGCTTGATTTACCCATTTACCCCAAATTTACCCCAATTTACCCCCCAACCCTTCGAAGGAACAAGATGAAAATATAATCTAGTTCTAGATCTCGTTAAAGTACATATGTGTACCAAATTTCCAGTCAATATCTCAAACGGTTCCAGAGTAAACGTGCGCACAAAAAAAAGTTACAGACAGACAGACAGACCGACAGACAGACAGACAGAAATTTTTTTTCGCTCAAACTTAAAATCTCGACGTTTCATGACATTTTAAGCCTATTTGGACAATAAAAAAATTTAAAAATTTTTTTGTCGTTACTATACTTCCACTGGACGTGGAAGTAATTATTGAAATCTAGTACGTGTTAATTTTCAAAAATAACTAAGTATATTTTTTGTTAGATGCCAGGCTATGTCTGTGCAGAGCGCTATGCCCTGAACCCTAATATCTGGCGTAGTGAGTTCGAATCCTGAAAATATCTTTTTTTTATATTAGATGATTGATTTTTTTAACTTTTTTACTTCTATATTTCTTATACAGTCCCCCAGGGCTCGCCACTTTCACCCCTCCTATACAATATATACTGCTACGATATATATATCAATAACAGGGCAAACCAAAACACATTTAACAAGGACCTCTATACCCTCCAATATGCTGATGATACAGTGCTGGTATCTCATAACAGCTCGATTATCTGTATGGTAACTAAATTGCAACAACTTATGGACAGAACAACAACCTGGTTTAATGTATGGAGATTGAAAGCAAATCCAATTAAATCACAGTTCATTATATTCAATCACACCCAAACTGACAATTCAAAAACAATTTCAATAAATGGACAAACATTAAAAAATAAACCTGTTGCCAATTACTTGGGTATACACTTAGACCACAAGCTTAATTTCAACCACCACACAAACCTCATAAAGAAAAAATGCATAACCAGAGGAAAACATTTCAGAAACCTGTCATACAAAGATAAGGGAATAAACAAGAAAACAGCGGCACACATATATAAATCCATATGCACACCAATTCTTCAATATGCACACCCATTATATATAAATTGCAGAAAACCAGCAATAAATAACCTTAAGAGTATAATTTGCGGTCAGTGAAATGAAGAAACGAATTATTCGGCTTATTTTTGAAGATAGAAACTTCAAATTTTGTACGTATGTATTAAAATATATATTCTAGTTCGTCACGTTTTTAATTTTTTGTTTTAATCAAAAACACGTGATCAACGAAAAAATTGACGTCGAAAAATTGGAATTTACAAAAAACGAAAACGTGACGCCCTAGATAATCCTTAATTAATTACGTGGATAAAATATAACCTCTTAATTTTCAAACATAGATTCAATAAATAGTTTCCAATTTTGCCGTCAATAGATGGCACTCGCCTCGGCATTCGCATAGCTTTACACGCTCTCAGACTTTAGGGAGGAACTTGTCATGGAGACCAGACGCGAATGAATGCTTGCCAGGGAAGCATTTAGCAGTTCTGGTAATTGTAATTTTAAATTTATTTATAAATTATTTTATCTTACAGGAATGACTTAATAGACAAAATTCTTGAAAATGTTAATACATAAATAAAAGGTGCCAAATATAAACACTTCTACAAATTTTATTATGAAAATTTGAATTCGGTTTTTAGTTATTATTATAGTTATATAGTTTTTATTCGAAATTATTACCAAGCAAAATGTACAGGGTGTCCCAGTCAACGCGCTATGCTCGGTTTTCACGGTAGTTTCTGAGATAAGTTTATGGTTCAAAATCCAGTCTGACGTAGGTTTTCCGAGGAATCTCATACTGCTAAGATATTTATAGGAATCCAAGATGGCGGACGAATTTCGTCATCTATGGTCCTATTCGACTGAAAATCGATATCTGGGGGTTTTCGGGGATGCGGTTTACGAATTTTTGGTCAAAATTTAGGAATCCAAGATGGCGGACGAATTTCGTCATCTATGGACCTATTCGACTGAAAATCGATATCTGGGGGTTTTCGGGGATGCGGGTTATGAATTTTTGATCAAAATTTAGGACTCCAAGATGGCGGATGAATTTCGCGATCTATAGTCCTATTCGACTGAAAATCGATATCTGGGGGTTTTCGGGGATACGGGTTACGAATTTTTGGTCAAAATTTAAGACTCCAAGATGGCGGACGAATTTCGTCATCTATGGTCCTATTCGACTGAAAATCGATACCTCGGGGTTGTCGGGGATGCGGGTTACGAATTTTTGGTCAAAATTTAGGAATCCAAGATGGTGGACGAATTTCGTCATCTATGGTCCTATTTGGCTGAAAATCGATACCTCGGGGTTGTCGGGGATGCGGGTTACGAATTTTTGGTCAAAATTTAGGAAACCAAGATGGCGGATGAATTTCGTCATTTGTGGTCCTATTCGACTGAAAATCGATATCTGGAGGTTTTCGGGGATGCGGGTTACGAATTTTTGTTCAAAATTTAGGAATCCAAGATGGCGGACGAATTTCGTCATCTGTGGTCCTATTCGAATGAAAATCGATATCTGGGGATTTTCGGGGCTGCGGGTTACGAATTTTTGGTAAAAATTTAGGAATCCAAGACAGCGGGCGAATTGTAACTATATTTTGACCCCCCTTTATTTATGTTATTATTGGAGATTAAAAAAAGTTTTGTATAAGAGTTGTAGGGTTGTATACATATTTTTTTAAATGCAATTAAAATTGCTTGCATATGTCACGTGATATAACAATGAAGGTTGCTTTTTAAATGAAAACCCTGTATATTTTTACATATTCTTTTAGATCCTTTATCCCTAATTTCAAACATATAAAGATTGATAGATCTAGTTGTAATATTTTTTGATATATCGGACATTAAATATGCTCCAAACATGCATGTAGGTATTTTAGGGTTTCTGACGGAGCGCTGTCAGTGGCGGATTTAGGGCGGGGGGGGCCTATAGAGGCAAAATCCAAGGGCGGCAATTTTTTTGAAAAACACCAAAGACATAAAAACAAAAAATTTGTATTATTAATATGTCCTATCAGAACATGTTTAATTTATTTGAGAACGTGTTTTTTATATTAACTAGACTAAAGTTCCTTATTATAGTCAACAGTACAGGGTGGTTGTGCAAACGTTAGAACCTCATTTAACTTCTCTATTTTTGGAGGTACGTAAATAAGTTCAAAAATAAAAGTTATGAGATATCACATGTATTTTCCAAACATCATTTCAGCAAAACAATTCAAACAAGTCGAATTTCGGAGATATGAGCTTTACCTTGGTTTTTTTAAATAGAACACCCCCATATATTTTTACACCATTTGAAAGGCCATAGAAAAATCTTTTCAATGATATATGACACAGTATTTTTCTTAAAAACTATAGTAGATATAAAGTTTTATATTTTCTTACATTAAGTCATGGTAGTCCGAAAAATATATACAGTGTATTTCACTTTTTAATTTGTTTTTCTGATTTGAATCAAATTTTACTTAAGTATAGAACAAATTAGGATCTACTTATGACCAGAAAAAAATTCACCGCCTACAAATGCAAAGCCACCTGCGTTACCAAAATATGCGGATAAAATCAAAAAATCATATTAGGCATATTTTTATTGGAAAATTTTGTCAATGAAACTTGTTCAGAATTGTTCAGAAACCTTAAGTCCAGAATTTAATCAAAATAAAAAATATATAAATTTTGATTAAAATAATGTCCAAGTCCAAAAATATCATTTTAATGGGTTTTTTCGTTTAGAAAACTGTACTATGACAATTTTATTTGAAATTAAACCCAAGCTGCCAGGTAGTTGTAAAGCAATTTACAGTTTTTTTTTAAATAATTATTTTCAAAATTTTTAAAGTTTCAAGTTTTTCATTTTTTAATTTTGTTTAAATTTTGGCCATTTTGGGCAATTCTGAACAAGTTTTATTAACAAAATTTTCCGATAAAAAAATGCCTAATATGGCTTTCCGATTTTCTTCACATATTTTGGTACCGCAGGTGGCTTTGGTACCGTAGGAGGCGAATGTTTTTCTGGTCATAAGTAGATACTAATTTGTTCTATACTTAAGTAAAATGTGATTCAAATCGGAAAAAAAAAAAATAAAAAAGTTATTGGGGTGTTACCATTTCAAGTGAAACACACTGTATCAATTATTGAAATTCTCCATTTTATTTAAAATAAAGTGAAATTAGACAGAACTAACATATTGTTTATTTTAATTTACATACTTTTGTTTTCCATGGCTAATTTGATAAATTGTAAATTTATAGTAAATTAGACTAAATTTGTTTAAGATAAGCACCATGTATATATATATGGAGTGTTCCTTTAAAAAAAAGCAAAGTAAAGTTCATATCTCCGAAATGCGACTTTCAATAGGCATGTCCACAAAATTTTAATTTCAATTGTAAATGATAGAATTATCGATATTGTACACTAATTTAACAATTAAAAAAAAACTGCTGCCCAAGGAATCACTACTTCCACATCCAGATTTTCTATCCAAGTCACTCACAACGATAAAATGTTGTATGTGGAAATAATTGTTTAATAATATAATATTTGAAATCGTCTACCTCAAAAACCCATAAAAACCCCCACATCGATAGTGGGGTGGGGGTGGTGATAGAGGGTGGTAGTGGGGGTGGATAAGGTAAAAAAATATTTTGAGGTTTCTGGTTCTTGTGCACACATTAAATCAAAATTTTTTTCCATCCTCTTTAATAATGGGGTGGGGGTGGTAATGGGGGTGGCTAATGCCAAAATTTTTTTTGAGACCTTAGCTTCTCTTGTATATAGTAAATACAAATTTTATGAACTCTTACCTGCTTGATTTACCTATTTACCCCAATTTACCCCCCAATCCTTCGACGGAACAAGATGAAAATATAATCTAGTTCTAGATTTCATTAAAGTACATATGCGTACCAAATTTCAAGTCAATATCTCAAACGGTTCCAGAGTAAACGTGTGCACAAAAAAAAAGTTACAGACCGACAGACAGAAATTTTTTTTCGCTCAAACTTAAAATCTCGACGTTTCATGACATTCTAAGCCTATTTAAACAATAAAAATTTAAAAAAAAATTTTTGTCGTTACTATACTACCACTGGATGTGGAAGTAATATATGTATCCTTATTTTGCCAGTTATTCGTAATAGAAATCACCCCAACACAGCAAGGATTTTTGGTAATTTTTCAATAAAAATTCTTGGCCTATGAAGTAAAAAAATATTTTGAAGTTTTTGGTTCTTGTACATACACTAAATCACACTTTTTTTTCGTCCCCTTAAAAAATGGGGGTTAGGGGTAGGGGTCGTAATGGGGGTAGCTAATGTCAAAAATTTTTTTGAGACCTTAGGTTCTCATATATACTAAATACCAATTTTACGAACTCTTACCTGCTTGATTTACCTGTTTACCTCCCCATTCACCTCAATTTACACCCCAATCCTTCGATGGAATAAGATGAAAATATAATTTAGTTCCAGATCCCGTTAAAGTACATACGTGTACCAAATTTCAAGTCAATATCTTAAACGGTTCCAGAGTAATCGTGCGCACAAAAAAGTTAGACCGACAGACAGACAGATATTTTTTTACGCTGAAACTTAAAATGGCGACCTTTCGTGACAGTCTAAGCCTATTTGAACAATAAAAATTTTCAAAATTTTTTTGTTACTATACTTCCACTGGATGTGGAAGTAATTAATATTCTATTTCCTGATTTCCTGTACTATATGTTTCTTTTTATGTTTGTATGTATATTTTGCGTATTGATATTTTGTTTTTTTATCAAATGTTTTGTATTATGCTATCATTTGTTTGTTTTTTACTATATTTTGTTTTTATACTTTCATGTATTTTTTATACAATATAATTACTGACTTACCTTATCCATTCTATTGTATGGCAGAAAAGGTTAATAAATATATTATTAATATTATTATTATTATTAAAAAGAACGCCATTGCCATGTAAACCGGAAGTGATATTTAAAATTTACATGCCTTTTTTTAATTTATTCCTTTAATAGTCAATTAAGAACATAAATAATCCGATCAATTCTTCTTTGATGTTTAATTATATGTTTCTTAGCGGCATCGATTCCCTGGAAAAAACTACCGAGAAAATCGGACATAACGCGTTAACTAGGACATCCTGTACACTGTACATTTACATTATGTATCTACAGATAGTTTTTCTTTTAATTAAAAACCACTGCCTAAGGAATCACTACAACCGCATTCAGTTTTCCTACTCAAATTAATTTAAATAAAAATTCTTGTGCACCCAACGCGAAATTCGACTCTGTACGACAGAAATATATTTGAAGTATTTCTCTTATATTACACAATTTTGTTAATCTTCTCCTGTTTACGTAGACGGCATATTTCATTGGTCAAAGGGGCACGCCCACCCGTATAAACCTTTTTCATATATATCAATGAAAATATTATTTGTCCTAGCACAGATTATCCTCTTAAAGGAGCAGAAACATCCACCATACGCTCAATAACTAAAATCCGTCATCCAAGAAATGCCCTACATAACCCTTCAAACAATCTTCTCTACGAAGCAACAAATACCCAACCCATCGCTCAACATCTTGTGCACCTCTCCACTAAATTTGCAAAAAACGAACACACTCTGACTACGATGCAACCATTTTGTAAGACACGAGAACAACAACGCTCGAAGCACAAGTATCCCGAAAAAAACATATTGGAACTCCTTAAAGAACTTAATGAAGAATAAATGCAAAGAAGAGTTTCCCGTTTTTCTTTTTTTTTTTTTTGTAAATTAAGATTTATACTTTCTTATTATAACTTCCTATAAAATTATATGTAAAATATGTTTAAATATGCAACTGGCAGAAGGACCTCGGTTGATAGCCATTTGGTTTTACCAATAAAGTAATGTGTAATAATAATAACAATAAACGCCTTTACCAAAAAGATAAATTTAAATCTGCACAAAGATGATGTCACGCGATTTGGGACGGCAGTTACGAGGTAACCTATTTCTTTACGGATCTTGGCCTTGTACATTTAAAAAATGTACGAATTCAAGATTTTTTTTTCATATATTTTATATTGTGATACATTCTAATAGCCCTTTATAATATTTTGCACTAAAAAGATTTGTTCTTTTACAATACAATAATTCTACATAAAAATAACAAGTGAAAAAAATATTCGGTCAAATTGGCTAAAACTTTTTTTACATGAAGTATGTGTTTTACTGATCAAAAAACTTTAATTGAAAAACTTTTGGAAATGGGTTCTTTGACCTCTAATACCCCATCAATAAATAAAAAAATCGAAAAGATACAGAATTTTACAAGAATTTATAGCTGTACCTCGGAAACTAGATGTAGGATCGAGTTCGGCCCATGACAGCTTTTGATCAGAGAGCCGAAATCTACAACATATTAAAAATTCAGCAAATTTAACCAGGGGCCAATTTTTTTACCAGTGGCATAGCTTTATCTGGGGTATAGGGATGTGTAATTGCAATAAAAGTTTCGCGGTCAAGGAACTGTGAAAATGGATTAAAACTTGCCAACTGTTACGAGTAACCTTTGTTCAGGAGAAGTGTAAGAATAGTAAGTTCTACTAAACTTTGCCTAGTAAAGTTGTTTTATTATTATTATTACCGTCGCCGCCGCTCTACTGCAGGGCACCGCTGCCACTGGTGTTGACATTGAATGTCACGTAATTCTGTCTCATTGGCTTAGAATGATGGAGCGCACAAACTCGTTTCTGCGCATATTTTTTGCTGTCATCTTCTCATAGTAATACTACTTAACAAAGACATGTTAATTTTTAATATGAACAAGACGATTATCTATTTTACAAAGAGAACGCCAGTCGCAAAGACTCTTGCCATTAATATATAGCATGACGTAGATGCTCAAATTTTTTGGTTTGTATACAGCACTTGCTTTAGAAAAAAATACAGTTTAAATTATAAAGGCACTATAAATATGTTGCTTTCAAAATCTGTAAAACTTCTTTTGCTACATCAATGAACATCAATTTATGCACTGAATACTTTCTTATTCTTTGGCTGAAAGATAGTCTTCAATGTCTATTACTCTTTACCATATTCACATCTTATCTCTAATATTTTAGCAAGGAGCAATGCTTCTAATATAAATTCCAATTTCATATTGCAAAAGAGAATAGTCAGAATTTTATTCGATATAAAGAGAATCATGCAAACCTGTTTTTATTAAGAATACTTAATGTGTTTAAATGTACACGGTATTAATATATTTTAAGTTCAATAAAATTTGTAGAAAAAAGTATTTAGTAATTCGAATCTACTTCAGATATTCATTCACATGATGCTAGGTATATCATTTGTAGAGAACAGATCAGGATCACAAAGCTCTATATGAAAAATCGCCTAGATAGTACAGTTAAGTGCCCCTCTCAGGGGGTGGCACTTAAAAAATATATATATTTATTGGAGCTGAAATAGAATCAAATCTTAAGAAGAAAAGGTTCTATTCAATTTTTCAGATAAATTGATAGTTTTTAAGTTATAATGATTTTAGCTTTAAAAAAAGGTATTTCCAAACGGCTTTCGTCAAGTATCTTGAAAGGTATTACTTTATCGAAAAAATGTTACAGACCAATTACAGAAAGTACAAACTGGGAATTAATTATATTTTTTGTTTATTGATGTAGGATTAATAATTTCGGAGATATAAGTTTATATTTGGTAAAATGCATTTTTTTCTAAAGCAAGTGCTTTAAATGAGCAAAAAAATTTGAGCATCTAGGTAATATTAACAAAAAACTATTTGAGATAATTTTTTTAAATGACTGGCCAATTAGAGTAACAAAATGGCGACCTTTTTATATAAAAAAATATAAATATGCACATTTTTCCGTCATAACTTCTTTAGTTCTTATGCTACAGGAATGAGTAAAAAATAATTTGAAAGTGCAATTAATTGTCTTTAATTAACATGCGTCACGTAGGTGTCACAATTTCTGAGATATTTAACATTTAAACTGTATTTTTCATCTTATAAACCAGGGATTGCCAACAGGTGGTCCGCGGACCGGGTCCGCGAAATGTCACTGAAATATTCAGTTGTTTTGTATTTTACTTGACTTGCAGTGGTAGATTCTACATAATCTTCACTTTAAGAAGAATTTAAGTTTTTAAGAGGTCCTTGTCAGTATAGCGACCGATGAGGGGGTCCTTGAAAAAATCTTGGGAACCACTGTTATAAACGTTTGGACGCCATTTGTAAACTTTCATATCTCCGAAACTATTAAATCTATGTAAATAAATAAACAAGCGAAATTCATTATCAGTTTATGAGCTTTATTTTTGGTCTCTGCCCATTTTTCAATGAAACTAATATTTATTGAGATATTTGGAAAAGGAAAAAAAATTGCGTTTTATCGAAAATACCTTTATAGTTTAAACTGATTTTTTTCTAAAGCAAGTGCTGTATACAAACCAAAAAATTTGAGCATCTATGTCATGCTATGTATTAATGAGAAACAGTGTTTGAAATTCCTTTTTTTTAATTACTGCCTAATTACAGTAACAAAATGGTGACGTTGTTATTAAAAAAATGTGTAGACACACATTGCTTCGGTCATAACTTTTTGTTTTTTATGCTACAGAAACAAATAAAAAAATAGTTGAAAGCTTAATTAATAACCTATTATTCTACTTATTAGCATCCTTATCTTATGAGCACTTGGATGCCAAATGTAAACTTAAATATATAACTCCGAAATTTTTAATCCTACATCAATAAACAAAAAATACAATTAATTCCCAGTTTGTACTTTCTGTAATTGGTCTGTAAAATTTTTTCGATAAAGTAATACTTTTCGAGATACTTGACGAAAGTCGTTTGGAAATACCTTTTTTTTAAAGCTAAAATCGCAATTTTAAAGTCGTTATAACTTGAAAACTATGAATTTATGTGAAAAATTGCATAGAACCTTTTCTTCTTAAAATTTGATTCTACTCTAGCTCCAATAAATATATATATTTTTTAAGTGCCACCCCCGAGAGGGGGTGGCATCAGTATGATTATTATCACATTTTTATAATTGTAGTGAGTAGGAAAACTGCTCTGAATATTTACGAAATGACACGTCGGCACGTTATTGAAAATGGATGTATCTTATTTGCTACTTAATAACATAGAAGTGGCTGAAAGTAGCTGCCTACCCTCTGAATTCTCTCCATAATCCGTTTAACGATCTTCTCTATGAAATGACGATTCTAAATGAGCTTTACCAAATTCGCTCAATTACCAAGTAACCTGCAAAATATTCAATCCCTTCTAGCACCTATACTAGAAAACCTTAAAAAAAAGACATTACTTGGAAAAAATTAGAAGGTAGAGCTACTGATTAGAGTTAACAAACACTAGTTTAAAATTGAATGGTTTTGTTATTCTATTTAATTATCTTCTATCTTCTAATAAGTCACTGATTTATATATTCTAATAAGGGTAATTTTTTTTAGTTTGCATATGTATCTATATATGAAAAATATTCTGTAATTTTAATTTTGGAAAAATGGTTGAAAGACAGGTGTTTAGAGACTCGTTAAAATACTCTAAAACTATTCACCAATCCCTCTGTTGAAGCCCGTTCTGAGTTGTGTCACTGTTGTTATTAATATATAAATGGCCAATATAATGTTAATGCAATTCATATTAGTAAACTGAACTTCAGATTACCTGGAGTAGTACTTCTACTTCTTTCTTGAGAGTTGCCTGGAGGGACAATCAATTTAGATGGTAAATATCGCTGTTGCCATGGACCACCTTCTATCCAAGCAGTATCCCAAGGCATCGACCATCTACGCATTGGTTCTCCACTATCTCCTACAGCTTCCACTGCAGCTGCTTCAGACCATCGTCTTTGGCAATTCAATGGAAACAAAGGAAAATGCAAAGGAGATCTGGACCCACGGCCAGGAAATGGAGACTTCATGGTGTGTAACGGCCCAGGAGTTGGAAAAGGACCTAAAAAAGTTCATCTTACTTAGTACTGAAATGGGGACCTAAATATTTGTTGTTTTAATTGCTGTGCCTACAATTAGGTAAATTTAGGTACACCAAAAGAAAACAATTTTGAAAATTTGTAAAATATTTTAGGAAAAACAACTTGGATTGGCAGATTTTTAGCTCTATGGAAATTTTTTTAATGCAAAAATTCTAACTAAATACAAAAATTACCATAAAACTGACACAAATATATTGTTATACTTCCAACGGGCTATCCACAAATGACTTTACGGCCAATGAGGGAGTCCATACTGATGTAACTAAATTTGACAACCAGGGAGGAGGGGGGGGGGGGGGGATCGGTCTGACCCGATATGACTTCACTATCAATGTATTAAAAAAAGTTATATGTACAAATAACTTTATTTTAAAATTAACCTTTTAATTTGCACAAACAAATGTGTGTGTGTGTGTTATTCTACAATTTTACTTCCACATCCAGTGGAAGTATGGTAACGACAAAAAAATTTTTAAAAATTTTTATTGTTCAAATAGGCTTAGAATGTCATGAAACGTCGAGATTTTACGTTTGAGCGAATAAAATTTCTGTCTGTCAGTCTGTCTGTAACTATTTTTGTGCGCACGTTTACTCTGAAACCGTTTAAAATATTGATTTGAAATTTGGTACACATATGTACTTTAATGAGATCTGGAACTAGATTATATATTCATCTTGTTCCGTCGAAGGGTTAGGGGGTAAATTTGGGGTAAATAGGTAAATCAAGCAGGTAAGAGTCCATAAAATTGGAATTTAGTATATACAAGAGAAGCTAAGGTCTCAAAAAAATTTTTGGCATTAGCCACCCCCATTACCACCCCCACCCCATTATTAAAGGGAATGAAAAAAAAATGTGATTCAGTGTGTGTATAAGAACCACAAACTTCAAAATATTTTTTTACTTCATCCACCTCCACTACCCCCACCCCACTACCGATGTGGGTTATCGTTTTATGGGTTTTTGGGGTAGAGGATTTCAAATATTATATTATTAAAGTTCGATAAACAATTATTTCCACATACAAAATTTTTTCGTTGTTGTGAATGATTTGGATAGAAAATCCGGATGTGGAAGTAGTGGTTCCTTGTGCAGAGGTTTTTATAATAATATTACAGATGTAAATTTTGCAAACAGATATATTTTTGATTTGAGTGATTTTAATTTACTTTTTTTTTCTTATCTACAATTAACATTTTTATCATTAAACTACATTTCAATTTGTCTTAGGATATTTATTAGATATTTTTACATTTTTTGAAACAAATTGTTTAATATATCGTTTAATGAACAATTGTACTATTATAATAGTCTAAGAGCTAAGCCCGAAAATGCTCTGGTGATTCGACATTACAACAAAACACTATACTCTTGACCAGTCTATCGAGGTTTTTATAATTACTGAATATTCTAATTTTAGTTATCTCCTGATGATGCTAGTTTGGTTGGCGAAACAATCGTCAGTATACTGTGCAGTGTTTTTATTTTTGTAGAATGTTCTCAAAATCACAACCTTTAATTTCTATGACATTATTTTCTACAGTTTTTTTTTTAAATAGGTATCAACTTTCAATTATACGTACCTCTCAAGGTGTCAAGTGGTCCTGGGGCTCGTATAGCTTCTGTAAATCCATGAATAGGGCTCTGACCTCTATGAATCGCTTCAGAGTAAGGTGAGTGACCTCGAGCTTCAGCAAGTGGACTTTGTTGCCTTGGAACATCATTTTTGGGTGTATCTTGGCTCTTAGGACTGTCTGCACTTCGATCTGTCGGTAAGTGTGGACTGGATCTTTGAGATGACATTTCATGCGGATACAATCTGTTGAAACACTGTTGCAGAGCTGCTAAACTACAATCTGCATTGTGGATGCCACCAGGAGCGGTATGACAAGAAGGACACATAGCCATGGACCCAAAATTTTCACAGCCAGCTATTGAGAATTGATAATGTAGGTTAATAAAAGTTAGCAGATTTTCCGTTATGATTTGTTGGTTATGTTCCTGCTGTCTTTGAGCGTCTCCTTCAGTAAATGTATCACCGATGCTCATGTCCTGCATAGCAGCGGCAATGTGAGTCTTCACAGAATTGCTAGCAAAAACAGTAGATTTTGTTAATTCTTCCCAGCTCGTCTGACACTGCAGTGCTAGGGGAATATTTTGAATCTGAGATAGATTCGTCAAAGACTGGGAGAGTCGCAGGCCTGCTGCGCACATATTATTCAGCATCTGAAAATTATTTAAAACTGTATTAATTAATGGTTCAACATTAACAATAATAATAATAATATGAATTTATTTCAGGTAGAGTCTAACCATAACTGCTCAACACAACCCGTTGAAAAATTATACAATGATTTTTCACATAAAATTCATAGGTACAGAAAATTTGAGATGGATTTCACCCATCCAAGTACTAGCCACGCTGCACGTTGCTTCGCTGGAGTATCGAGATACAAACACAGTGAAGACGCATCTACACTCGCCCCATAAGTGATTACTTAAATAAGATACAAAGAAGTTTATAATAGAAAGCTTTAGAAAAATCAAGAAGTATCATCAAAGCTGCTGTAGCATAGTAGCTCAGTCAGCTAAAGCACAGCGAACACGCTGTTCACACTATCTATCATGTACTGAATTCAAGCCCCAGCCCCGACGCACTGACAATGTCTGAGGGTAAGGATGTATGTCTGCGATTTTCCAAAGGTGAAACCCCCTTATGAACAGCCCTGTCTTTAGATTTGGGGATTGTCTACTATATGTGGTGTGTTTATGTTTAAGCTGCATGTCTATTATCTAACAATCTTAGTATATTATTATACTCTTCGCAAAAACGAAGAGTATATTGTATTTGATCGGCACATTTCTAAATCAGTAAATATCGCTCGTAGAGAAAATTTTTTTATATCGTTATGTTAGTGAACGAATTCTGAACAACTTTCAAAATGTCCGTCTGTCCGTCTGTCACGTTTCTTGTAAGCACGATAACTCAAGAAAGAAAAATCCGATTGTATTGAAATTTGGAGAGTAACTTAGTGTTAGCTAGATTATTAAATAAAAAAGTTATTAGTAATTTAAAATTTAAAAAAATATTTTTTACATTTTTTTTATGGTTTGTAATAAATAGAAACCTTGCGAAATGTTATTTCATCACTATTTTTTTTTTAGAACATTTTACTAACGTGTGTTTCCTAATAATCACAATAAATTTTCTAATGGGATATATTGCACTCATTAACAATTTTAGTAATAAGAAATGGTGGTGTAGCGGCAAGAGTTTTGTCTGCTGAAAGCGCACATGGCCCGTGCCACGGCGTATTACGACAAGTGGAAAATTCGGATCAACGCCGAGAAGTCAGAGTCGATTCTCTTCACGCGCCGCTTCACAGAAAACCGGATTCTAACTCCACTTTCGATCGGGGGTAGAGAAATGACAACTAAGCGGTGCGTGAAGTATTTGGGGGTGAACCTAGACAAAAGATTGACATTTAATACACACATTAACGAAACGATACGCAAGGTCTACTCCATGTCCAGGAGTCTGTATCCGCTCCTGGCACGGGGTAGCGGACTCAACAGGACTAATAAAAAGTTGTTGTACACGATGGTAATCAGGCCGGCCATCACATACGCGGCGCCGGTGTGGTGCAGCATCCTGGCCACGACAATGCGGAAGTTGAGAGTATTAGAACACAAATTTATGCGCCTCATTTCAGACTCTGATAGGTACACCTCCCTCAGAGATCTCTATGCACGTTGTCACGACATAACCCCACTAGCGGACTACCTCCAAGAAACATCCCAAAAATTCTATCAGTTCAAACTGGACGGTAGTCCGCTAACCCGCAACATTACCCGAATCAGACAGCATAACGCAATACTTTTCGATATAAGACACACCCTACCATACCAGGCGTTGCCTATCTTCCGGCAACCTCCCTAGCCACACCTTCCCTCTACCATAACCAATGTCTACCCTACCTTTTATATTTCACCAACTTTACATCTTTAACCCCTTTCCACCTTGTTATGTTTGTACAATTTTGTTCCTTTATCTTTTTTGTTCTTTTTGTCCTCTTTTTGTATTTTCAAATTCCCTCTAGGCCGATAACATCCTATAAATCTAAACTTTTTAAATCATATAACTTTTAACCTACTCTACCTTCCTCGACGGCGGTCAGACCACGAGGTCGTCATTTGTTCGAATGGGTTTTTTCGTTAACTCTGTTTTCCTGTATCAACAATCAAAATTTTCCAAAAGTGCATTTGCCTAGTGAGTTTTTAGTTATTTATAGTGTATTTTAATTAGTTTTAGGCCCATGTGGGCACATGTTTTTTCATTTTTAATTAGTTCTTAAGTCTGCCTGCGGCAGACAGGAGTTTCTATTTCTATTCCCAATTTAATTACTGTTAAGCCGAACCGGAGCCGCCCCGCCCAGCCCCACATTTACCACGACGATGCACGCCGTGATTGTTGGGCTGGCTCCGGGCCGGGATCCAGCGAGGCGCATTTATGTTCGTTAAACACATAATAAATTTGTTTTGTTGTTGTTGTTGTTGCAATCCAAGGGTCCCGGGTTCGATCCCTCACATCGTGATTTTTTTTTTCATATATTTTTTTTTTTTTCACAACAAAGTTGGTATAACAAAATTTAGAATGTCCAAAAACTAGCATTATTTACAAGAAAAATGCGAAGAGTATCCTATAGAATGAGTAACAATTATATAAAAAGCTCAGTAAATCGGCGAAGAGTATAATGCTTCCTCTAGTTTATTACCTATATTGGGTCTTAAATCACAAAAAACTGACAGTATGTATTTATAATTGTTATTATTTTGGCTAAGTCATAATACTTTAGAAATATAGTTTTTAGCATTTTGTTGAAGAAAAAAACCTCTAGAAAGCACTTAGCTAAGCAATACTCTATTGACTGATATTCATCATTCGTTCAATTCATTTAAATAATGCAGTAGTGCCTGCGCTCTGGAACTGAATGAACGAATGATAGATTATAAAGATTTAATTATTTTGGTAATCAATCACAGATCGGTCGAATCCTTGTAACTTAAGGAAAATACAAAGATCTCTGAAATGAAAGATATCAGTCTACTCGCTCCAGATATTTTATATTTTGTAGTCTTGGGTTCTCTCGAAGTGTTTTAAATTTGTCTTTCTTATGTTACTATTTAAAGAAAAAATTGACTGTTAAAATGCCATTTTATGTCAATCCTGTTAAGACAAAGTCAAAGATAGTAAATTGTTTTGTATCCACCTTCATTGGTGATTTATATAACGCTTGAGGTAATTATAGTTATAATAACCCATTATTATACCATACGAAGAACACAGAGGTGGTGTGGTAAAGTAAATGGAACTCTGGACCTATTTATACGTTTTTTTAAAGGAACACTCAATTAGGGCTTTTGAATAGATTTTAAAAGCACTTTTAGTAATGAAAAACATATTTGTTTATTTGCGACAAACACAGTTACAAAAATAAGTTTATTGTTTAATGACTTTAGGTAAGTAGGTACCATTTAATTGTCTAAGAGCCCGTGCTACTCCAAGTCTTCGTGATCTCCGATATGTTCAAAACTTTATTCTAGGGTAATTTAGACCTTGCTTCATCTGTAAATGAGGAGATATGAGGATATTTCCGGGACGGTACCATTAAAAAACTTCTTTTACCATCATCGCTTATCGACTCAAACTTTGCTTTATCATAAACAACTCGGCTTCTCAAGTATGACGAATAGGTATCCTATTCGCTTTACACCGGTGATAAAAATACATTTTTTATATTAGAAATTAAAAAAACTTAATATGCTCAGGATTTGAAACCCGGATTTCCGCATGGAAATTCTCCCTTTAATCATTACGCTACAGCCTTAAAACATTTGTGCATTCAATGAATTAGGTATGGCAGAGAAAGCAAAACACGTAATTTTGGAACCATTTTTTATGGTTGGCAAGGGCTTCTACTGGTTTTAGCCCCCAACCTCAGTATTTTCATACTCGGGAAACAGAGTTCTACATGATAATACAAAATTCGAGTTGATAAGTGATGACGGTAAAAGTAGCTTTTTAAGGGCACCAGAAGTGACCTCCTTTTTCCTTGCCGTCGCGGAAATATTCAACAACCTCTTCATTTTTGTATGAATCAAGGTCAAAACTATCCTAGAATGAAGTGTAGATCGTATCGAAGATCACGGAAACTTGGATAGCACAGGTTCTCTTACCATAATGAAATATTCACAAAATTACAGAAATGTCTAACTATTCTTTAAATACTATATTTTTTTCACAATTATTTAATTTCCTAATTTTTTCCTAGATCCTATTCCTATGAAATCTGCACAAGTGTCATTTAAACCTTGTAGATAACCAAGCCGAACTGATATTGTATCAGTCAAAATAAAATATCTATGATTTATCGCATCAATGGGTAACATCATCGATACAAAAAGCTACTTAATGTTACGTATACCTGTAAATAATAAATCCAGCTGTTTAAACAGTCAGCTGCAGCCAATTTTAATGCATTTGGACTAAGAGGTTGTTGATTTTCTTCAGTATTTCGTCGGTCTCTATTTTCAAAATCTATTGGTTCCGACATACTACTTGAACACGCCTGTTGCATGTCTCTAAAAAGCAAACAATATTAATTATTTCTTTGTGATTCAGCCTATTAGTTTACCTGTCCATAGCTGCTTCTCTTGAAATAAAATCTGATTTTTGGTCAGCTTCCCATGAGTAATTATATAAAATTATTAAAAGATATTAACAACCTAAACAGTGTTGTTTATGTAGTTCCAAATGGATGCGCCTATTAAGCATTGTCAGTAACTTCAGTCTCACTAAAATATTAAACAATTTAACATTAATATTAAATAAACATATTTGTTTACTTAAAAAATTAAAACAACAAACGTCAAACCAACTTTTGTACTGTCAAATTTAAAATGCCGCTTTGTGTAGTGGCGCCATCCGTACAATGAAAGAGTAATTGATTGCAAATAATTTGACAACTTATTAGACAGATGTCGCTATTCAAAAAAAAAAAAAGGAAATAAAAGGTCCTGCACTACCTATCTGCTGTGGCGTTCCCATTAGCCGATGTCAATGATAAATATTAAAATGTTTAGGGACCACGGTTGCTCCGGCTTTCTCAGGGTCGTGAAACTTTTATTTACATTAAAAATTATATTTAAACAATACCGGTAAATTAGAACTTGTGAAGTAAACCATTATATGGGCGCCAGCCGATTAAATCGACAGAGGGGGGAAAACAAAATAGACAAATTAATTAATAACAAATTATTAAAGCCTTAATAATTTAATAATATATATATACATATATATATATATATATATATATATATATATATATATATATATATATATATATATATATATATATATATATATATATATGTTAGATCACGGTTTACATGAGTGACTTTTTAAAAAGGATTTATTTTACTAAATGGAGCCAACGTTGGCTCTTGGAGAAGGAATATAATAATAAATTAGAAGTGTTGCATTCTAACTGAGTTTAATAACTGATTCAACAAAGCGTGTTTAGTCATATTTATAACATACAGAACCTGAGTAAGCAAAATATATAACAAAGGAATTGCAGTTCTGCAGTCTGCACAAGTTATGAGAAACAAAGGTGTAATATGATATCTTGAAGATAAGCAATTAATAAGTGAAGCTGTTATTGTGAAATACGATATACCTGTGAAGGTTTATTATGGCTAAGTCGCAATAAGATAGCGTGTAATATTATATAACAACTTCCCCCTTAATAAAAAAAGTTGATGTTATGCAGCAACTTTTGAAAATTGTTAAAACGTTAAATGAATATAATGCAAAAATAAATTGAAACAATGTTGAATGAATACAAAGCAAAATAATAAAATAATGTAAAAGTTAAAATTGGTAAGCGATAATAAAACATTACATAACGTAATAAGGATAAAATACAATAGTCTAAATTAATAGACAAGGGTAAAACTCCACATGAAAGTCTATGTTAACTCGATGTCCTCTTCTTCTTGAGGTCTAATACCGGGTCGCTTTCTTGGAGGGATCAGTCTAGGAAATTTGGTAAATACTCTGCTTCGCTCTGAAGGAGGTGAAGGAGGGTTATCCGTTGAGGGTTGGATTCGCAATGCTCCACATCTTCTTCTTCTGCATTTACAAGTTATGTAAAGTAGAACTAATAGGATGATGAGAGTGATTATGAAATATGTGAACCAAGATATGTGTTTGGTCACAAAAGGTTCATTTATGAGGTCATCCAAGTCTTTGGAATATTGGTCCAATTTGTTTTTAGCAATATCTAGGTCTTCTACGTCGAGATTGTTTAATTTGAGAGGTTTTAATTTTGGAATTTCGATTTTGTCGGGCATGTGATTACAGCATTCAAAAGGAATTTGGATAGGATGTGAATTGTCTTTAATTTCGGAAAAGTCTTTGGCACTGGCTTGTATTCTAGTAATGCCTGCATAGGCGTAACATCCTGGTTGTAGTTTGATGATGGAATTTTTGTTGATTAACTCTGTTGTGGATTCTCTCTTTGGACAGTTGATGGTAATGTGAAGTGGTTCGGAATTAATTACTAGCCATGTGTTGTCTTCAAGTTCTTGGACGTTGTATCCCTGACTAATAATGAAGGAAGTTTGACAGTTCTCTGGAAGTTTTGGCAATGGTTTTAGTATTCTGGCTTCACATATGGCATTTTGGTCGATAGGATAGGCAAACAGGTTCGAACATAGTTTGGTTCCAAAATAAAGTGGTTTGCATTCTTTCAAATTTTGTATAGGTATGTACATCAAAGAATCATCATCTCTCGCGATATATTTTTGTGAAATAGATAAAATGTGATGTAGACCAGTTCTGTTATCAAGTATCGGGATAGGATATAGGCGATAGGTGTTATAATTTTGGGGTTCAACAAGTGGTATTGTTAAAACAAATACTAAGTTAGAATCCATTTGAAGCGCTTGTAATTCAATAATATCCAAATACTTAGCAACTGCCGATAATTTAATGGGGAGAGGCAAATTGTTCCTTCGTAAGCTCTGTGAAATTTCTTGTAATGCTGTTACCAAATGATTAGGGGTTATGATTGACGTGTGAATGATTCCTAGTCTGGCAAATGTTATCGAATTTAGAATGTCGTTTAAATTATCTTCGATATACAAATAGCTTGCCATTAATTGTTCGGAAATGTATAAAAATTTTAATTTTATTTCGGCAGCTTGGATCGTTTGAGTCATGGTTTGAATCGTGTGCTCGATTTCTTTGATATCTTTGTTAAATGTTTCCTCATCAATTTGTAATTTTTGTATAGTTGAGTTGAAATTTTTGATAACAGAAGTTGTGACTGAGATTTGATTTTTGATTAAGTTTTCTAATTGATGTTCATCATTATTTAATTTGTTTATACAGTTAGTGTAGTACTCGCCATCTTCGGCGTCTAAGTTTCCGGTAATTGATTTGAATATTGTTCCGAAACCGTTAAGTATTCCGCGTTTATATCTCTTTGTGTCTGAAAAGACTTCGTCAAATTTCGTTTTTATCGAACTAGCTATTTGCATTAAAAGGTTAAACTCTGTTTTGACTTCGCTTCTGAACAGGATTGATTTTTGGTCAGCACCATCGAGGGTGTTCAAGATTCTGTCTAAATTATTTTGGTTTTTGTCAAAAGCTAGTTTGAGGGATGAAATATTTTTATGCACTAGTAGAGTCCATTTGTCATTTGTCACCACGATGTCCGTGTCTTGGTGGTAGTATACACCAACGGTGTTATTGATTGGGATAATTTTGTATTGACAGAGTGCTGATCCGAACAGCAGGAGAAACCTGAAAATAAATTTAATTTTCAGTATATGGTTTCATTCTATCAAAATTTACTTTGGTTTCTTGTTTCGTTTCGAGGTTTAATAAGGTAGCAGAATTTTGAAAAATTTCTTTTATTTTAAAAGGACCGTTAAATTTGTTTTGCAATTTGTTTTTGATTTGTGATTCTTTTACGTAAACTAAGTCACCTATTTTGTATTCGGGTCGTTTTTGGGGAACATTTCTATCAAAGCGAACTTTCGCTTTCTCCTTTTGAACTTGCGTTCGACTACGGGCTATTTTATAGTAGTGAGATATTCTGTTGTTTAAATCCCTAACGTATTTGGTTATTAACTCTTTTTGGTTATACAAAGTTTCAGGTGGTCTGTTGGACGTATGTCCAAATACAAGTTCGTATGGGGTGAAACCGTGTGTTTTATTTACTGAATTGTTATAGCATATTACTGCATATGGTAAAATTGTGAAAGGATGTTCGTTCGGATTTTCAGTTTTATGAATTCTTATCATTTCAGCTAGAGTAGCATGAAATCTTTCTATGGATCCGTTCGATTGGGGATGTCCTACACTTGAATACGTCAGTTTTATGTCGTAGAGCGTGCAGAGATCTTTGAGCAAACGGTTGTCAAATTCGCCACCGTAATCGCAATGGATTCTTAGCGGGGTGCCGTAATGTTGAAAGTATAACAACAAGGTATTTACGACGGATTTTGCGGATTTGTCCGGGACTGCATAGGCTTGTGTAAATTTAGTTAACTCGTCGCGAATAGTTAAAGCGTAATTTCGAGTTGGAAATTCAAATAAA
The DNA here is from genome assembly GCA_936432065.2 of Rutpela maculata. NCBI lineage: Eukaryota > Metazoa > Arthropoda > Insecta > Coleoptera > Cerambycidae > Rutpela > Rutpela maculata. The sequence continues at coordinate 92,358,607 of OW386286.2, forward strand.
TCGATATTAATTCTTTCGAATGGTGTTCTTGGGGTTTCTGTGACTACTAGAGGGTTGTTAAGGTTTTTCCGGCATACTTTAGTCTTTTGGCAAGTTTCGCAATTTTTTATAAAATTTTCAACGTCTTTAGTTAGACCTTGCCAAGTGTATTTTTCTCTAATTCTTCGAATCGTTTCATTTATTCCACGGTGTAGATTATTTTTACCAAAATGATTTTGCTCCAATATAATTGGAATTTCATCTTCGTCGGCAGTTCTGACGATATCTTGACAAATTACTACTTTTAAGTCTTTTTCCGCAAAAATGAATGATAGGATTTCAAGAATGGGGAGGTCTAAGTTATTTTCGACAAAGTATGTCTTAGAGAGATCTAAAACATCTTGGTTTTTAAATAATACCAAAAATAAATGTTCAATTACGGATTCGATATCAAACGGTAGGGGAATGATAAAATATCTCCTATGTCTGACTGTTTTGCTCGATACAATATTGATTTTATCGTTATGAAATTCGGGGTTTTCTTCGAATATATCCTCAATAATTTTGTGATGTAGGTCTTGTAAGTTATTTTGTTGGAAGAAGGTTATAATATCTTTATGTTCTCGATACAAAAGTTGTTTGTTCGAGGCTTTGATTTTCGAATAGTCAATTAAAGATGTTGTTTTATATAGGTTGGTGAAAGTTTCAAATTCTCGGGAAATTTGTTCGTTAGTGATTTCGTTGTTATCGTCTGGGTTTTCGTCGTCGTCTGACTCTTCGTCGTTCGCGGCTAGAACTTTTGAATAGAATTTGGAACATTCGGAAAAATGATTAATTTTGATTCTGGAAAGTGCGTCCGCGTTCTTATTGATTTTACCGGGTTTATAAATTATTTCATAGTCGTACTCTTCTAATTTGAGTCGCCAACGGGCAAGTCTACTTCCTGGGTCTTTTATAGAGAATAGCCAGGTGAGTGGTCTGTGGTCGGTTACAAGCTTAAACTTTCTACCGTACAGATATGGTCTAAAGTGCTTTACACTCCATACTATCGATAAAAGCTCGCGTTCAATCGTTCAATACTTAGTTTCTGCGCTGCACAAGGTTCTAGAAGCATAGGCAATGGGTAAATCTTTGCCAATGGGCCCCTGGCTCAGCACCGAGCCGATGGCAAATGCGCTCGCATCAGTGGTTAGAACGAAAGGTTCGTCAAAATTAGGGTAGATTAATACCGGAGTTGTCGTCAATGTTTGTTTCAAATTTTGAAAAGAATTTATACAATCATTGTCGAAGAGAAATGGTATGTCTTTTTGTAGTAGTTTTGTTAAGGGTTTGGTAATCTTGGAGAAATTAGGGATAAAGCGCCTATAATATCCGGCTAAGCCTAGAAATGATTTAATTTCTTTTGGATTTTTCGGTTGAGGAAAATTTAAGATAGCGTCAACTTTCGAAGGGTTCGGTTTTACGCCGTCTTTTGTAATGAGATGTCCTAAATAAGCGACTTCCTTGCGGAGAAACTCGCATTTGTCTGGTTGAATTTTGAGGTTGGCTTTTTGAAGGCGTTTAAAGACTTCAGTTAGACGAGAGATGTGTTCGTGAATTGTAGGAGAGTAAATAATGATATCGTCCATGTAGACGAGACATCGTTCATTTTGAATACCTAACAGGATGTTATCCATAACTCTTTGAAAAGTTGATGGAGCGTTTTTGAGTCCAAATGGCATTCGCACGAATTCATAATGACCGTTCTCAACTGTGAAAGCAGTCTTTTGAATATCTGCGGGATTAATTTCGATTTGGTGGAAACCAGAAGCTAAGTCCAAAGTTGTAAAATATTGACATTTGCCTAATTGATCGAGGAGGTCGGAAATATTGGGTAGCGGGTATTTATCGTCAATAGTCAGTTCGTTGAGTTTTCTGTAGTCCACTACAACTCGCCATTTTTGTTTACCGGAGGCGTCGAGTTTTTTTTGTACAACCCAAACCGGAGAGGACCAGGGAGAAATCGAAGGTCTAATGATGCCTTGATCAAGCATATTAGAGACTTGTGTTTTGACTTCCTCTTTATGGATATGAGGGTAGCGATATGACTTTGTGAAAACCGGTTTTGAATCGTTTGTATCAATGGAATGCTTAATTTCGTTAGTAAAAGTTAAATTGTCTCCTTCCAAATAGAATATATCTTGAAAGTCTAAACAAAGCTGCGTTACTATTTCGGCCTCTTCTTCGTTTAGATGATCCAAGCGCAATTCGTTCCTAATTTCGAAGGATCTGTCCGTCTGTAGGTGTGGGTCAGAATTTTGAGTGTTTAAATTGAAAATTGATTTGAATTTTTGTACTGTCTCTAGTTTTATGTTAGAAAAATTTACCGTTTTTGGTATTGCATTCGCGTTTATAATTGAGGTTAAAAATTCTCCATTGTTATCGATTTTGACAATAGCATTTGGTAAGCGTACTTTCTCGTTTTCCTGGGCTAACAGTATAGCCTCGGTATTTCGCAGGTTACATTTTAGTTTACAAATTTTTTCCATGCGAGGTTCGATAGAAATTAAATTTTTGATATTGCCTAAATTTGGATTTTGGTTTTTGATGTTAGAGTTACTAGTTGGTTGTACAGGTAAATTTACTGTAGTTTCTTCAGTGACTTTAAATAATGGTACGGTTTTAAAATTTGCGACTAGTTGTTTATTTTTAAAGTCTACTTGGCATTCGTAATGTTCTAAAAAGTCTGCGCCTAATAATCCATCGAAATCTATATCTAGATTATAGATATAAACTTTGTGTGACTCATTTGAAAAGGGGATGAGAACAGATTCGTTGATATAAATTTTTTGATCAGTGATACCCTGTATGATTACATTTTCAGGAGATCTACGTCTGTAATTTTCAGCTGTTTTAGGTTTAAAAATTGATATGCCTGCACCTGTGTCGATTAAGATTTTAAATTTACCAGTTGCGTCTTTCATATAATAGAGATTTTTTGAGTTTACGGTTAATAGGGTATGAGAAAGTGTATTTACATGAACGTCTGTTCTGGGAAATTCAGCATTGGGTCGAAACTGTCGTTTAGGTTCATAGTTTGTATTTGGGTTTCTAGTTCCGTAATCGGTTCGAATTGGTCTGTTTGTTGCGTTGGAGTATCCGTGGGGTACTCCGGATCTAAGCGAAAATCCTGAGGATTAGCAGTATAATCCTCGTATTGCTCGTTCTGAGAATTAGCGGTATAATTCTCCTGGATATTTTGATTGGTTTCAAAATTATAATTTTCATACGATTCATTTTGACTTTGGCAATTTTGATAATTGTCGAAAGAGTAGTCGTCGTATTGGTTATAATCACATTGGTTTTCGTAAGGTTCATAATTTAGATGATGAGCCTTTTGTTGATTGAAACGGTTGAAATTCGGGTTAGGCTGAATAGCGGATGGTCGTTGTTGTGTGAAGTTAGGGTTCGGTCTTATGGCTGAGGGCCTGTTTTGCTGTGGTTGATTTGGTTGGCCGTTTTGAGGGAATGTCCTCTGGATAAATTGATTGTTTTGTGAAAAGTTTTGGAAACTTGAATTTCCTGGGTAATTTGCTCGTTGGAAATTTTGCGAAGTTGACGGCATTGTTTGCGATTGTTGCCTTGTGCGGCATTCGCTTATGACATGTCCATTGCGTTTGCAAAATGAACAGAATTTTTGTTGGAAATTTGAAATGGGTCGTTTTTGTTGTAAAGTGGGATTTTTGACTGGACTATTTTTCGGAAATTTCTGTTGTTCGAAATAGGAGAGTTGTAGCTCTCTACGAATTCTGCTTACGGCTTTCAGTATGCTAGGAGGATTGCTAGCACGTATGATGCGGCCTAAATTCGGTTCTAAGCCTGTTAATAAATTGTTTAAGGTCATCGTTTCGATGAGATCTGATTGTGCAGCTCTTTGCGTTGTGGTTAAATTTTGCTTTTGCACTGCGGCGTGCATTTTAGCATTGTGCGTTTGTAAACGCGAAATAAATGTTAGAGCGGATTCACCTGGCAATTGGTGAATGCGCTACAGGTCCTGAATCAGGGCCGTTAGATCTCTGGAATCCCCAAAGTGGGTTTCCAATAGTGCTTTGATTTCTGGCCAGGTGCCAGGGTTGCGAGAATTTATTAATTCGGCAGCTTTGCCTTTCAATTTATTTTTTATGTGGACGGTCAAAAGAATTTTTTGATCTCCAATTGCCATGCTTTGGGCGCAATGACAGGAGTTGAGGAATGTTTGTAAATTAATGGCATTGCCATCGAATTCAGGTATTAGAGAAAATATCTCAGAGAGCTTGTAAGGCTCAATTTGCTCTGGTTGAGGTTGTTGTTGTTGTTGTTGTAGTTGTTGCTGTTGTAGTTGTTGTTCGGTTGGTGCCGGTGGCACTGGTTGAACTGGCTCTAGTTGAGCTCTATCTGGCATTTTGCTTTTTGTATTTAAATATTATTTGGACAAAAATTGGTTGCGTATCAGCAGTATGATACGATCTTAAATTAAATTAAAATTAGCTTGTTACGTTGCGTGCGTAAATGGATTGTATATTAGCTGTATAATACACAATGTTTCGTATTAGCAGTATAATACGAAAATAAATAAACTTAAAATTAAATGAACTTGTTTCGTTGCGTTTGTAAAGGAATGGATTTCACTTTGACAATAGAACTGGCTTTGTGCGCCGAGTGTATCAGCAGTATAATACACTTTTAATAAAATAAGTTGCGAAAAATAATAAAATAATAAAATGGTACGAGATGATTCTTATAATGACTTACGTTAGTTTCGTTTCCATGGGTAGGTTCTTCGTCCGTCAAGGGATCCGCCACCACCAGTGAGGAAGGTCTCCTTGTTCTAATAGATGTACACGCACTAGTTAGGCACCTTTTGCAGATGTTCCCCTTGTTCTCTTACGCTTCACTACCAGTTAGGCTTCTTGTTCTGATGATGTTTACGGATCCTACCGACTGCGCCAATGTTAGATCACGGTTTACATGAGTGACTTTTTAAAAAGGATTTATTTTACTAAATGGAGCCAACGTTGGCTCTTGGAGAAGGAATATAATAATAAATTAGAAGTGTTGCATTCTAACTGAGTTTAATAACTGATTCAACAAAGCGTGTTTAGTCATATTTATAACATACAGAACCTGAGTAAGCAAAATATATAACAAAGGAATTGCAGTTCTGCAGTCTGCACAAGTTATGAGAAACAAAGGTGTAATATGATATCTTGAAGATAAGCAATTAATAAGAGATAAGGATATCACTGCAATCAGTGAAAAAGTAATTTAAATAATTAAATTATTTACTTTAATAACAATTTAAAAATGTATACTAAACGAACACACTTTAAAGTAACAACGATAATACGGAAAAACTCGTCAGTCTCTCTAGAGCATATAATTTGGTAAATCTATGGTGTTTTAGTGTAAATACTTATTTAACGTCAAAATTCAACAAACAATAAAAAAAGTAGTGCATCCCCCACTAAACAGCTGTTTTATGGTTCACAACAATATAATGTTTTTTGCAATTTCCTCTTACATAAAATCGTGTAAAATCAATAAGAAAATTGTAATGACTGTATTTCAAGAAAATTAATTTTTACACTTATGACGGCTTCTTTATCAGATTGGGGTAGTTCGACGCTTAGCAAACATGGTCCCCTCAATTTGATTAAAGATTAAATAAATACCTGGCCATCTCAGATTAAGGTTGCCTTACTTTCGCTATACTTCCCGGGCTATTACCAAATGAGAAGTTGTAAAGCGTTGTAACGCCACGTGAGTACGAAAATTCTCCCAGGGATATTTAATAATTTTTCAGTAATCAATATTATGCAATCGTTATCCAATAACTACTCAACAAGTTTTCTCATAGGTGCATGTCTAAGAGTTGTTTAAGAGTTATCTAAGGTGTATATAAAGGCCTAAAATAAAAATTTTATGTTCAATACCCGAAATATCACCATAAAATTGAGATACTTTTAATTATAACAAATAACTGTATAAAATAAATTGATTTACCTTAGTTCTTATTAGGCCTCGTTTCAAAACTACTTTTATTATTGAATTTGAACTTTCCAGAACATACAATAAGTTGTTATTATTTACCAAACTTAATTAATAGCTGGTCTCTGCAGATCTCTCTTATCTTTCTGCCTACCCGCGGCCGTCGCGTTAATATCGCTTTTTCCTTGTTCCCCTTTTGTCACAAAAAAACGGCGCGGTTCTTTATATATGCTAAAAACTAGCAGCATTAGGAAATGCTATATTTATTCCGTTTATACAGGGTGAGGCAAAATCAAAGTGTTACACTGCACCAGTGCAAATGTATCTCTTTTCAACTCAAAATTAGGGTCACACTTCCCGCGCAAAGGAATGGACCTAATATGTACTGCAGGCCCCCCGCATCAAATCATGGGCCCCGGTACCAAATTCACTGGCTGGCCGGCCATTGGAGCAACTAGAGAATTTTTCTGGGGGTGGCCAGGCCCCTTGTGTTTGAAACGCAAAGTTCAGTGGGGGCTCGTGCATAAGATACTTAGGTGTTCTGTAAATATATATGTGTACACAGGGCGGTTAGTGATAGTGCCGTAGGCAAAAGCGCCGCAGGCGAAAGTTTTTTGTCATTTCAAGGTCATTTAATGACCTTGACCTTGACCGAATAAGTCATCGTACTCTGGCAACGCTGGCCAAAAGGCGAGCCGAGACGGCCGCCTTTGGTGTATAGTAACATTTTGAAATTAATGTTACATTGAACTTTCGATGCTTGGAGCCACCCCCCTGGAATTAAAACATTCGAGACTCGAGACTCGCACGCTAACGCGCATAGTTTAAAAACAAAACGGCTGAGCTGATCGACGGGCGAAAATGTTTAACCTCACTTGTGTCAAATTGGTATAGAAGTCGAGGATGAATTATGGATTCCGAATAATTTAGTGATACATTAGTCGATAAATTTAATTTTTTTTTGCTAATTTTTCTTTCCTCTGGGGTGGGCCGTGACTAGTTTGGAGTTATTGTCAGTGGCTTCATAAGTGCTTACTTTGTACATAATGCAATAGATGGCAGGACCAATAAGTTCTCTCATTACCCTAATAGCACAAGATCGTCCCAAAGACGTCCCAAGAACGTACCAATAGGACATGAAAACGTACCGAGAACGTACTTTATCGACTTAAAACGGACGGAGGACGTTTGAGGGACGTTCCGTGTCAGCGAAACGGGGTATCCCGAGGACGTCCAACCCAGGGCTTATATAGGACCAATACAGGTCTAGAAGTAATAGTAACATACTATTGAAAACATATAGTACCTCCCCTTCACCACTTTGAAGGTGCATTCATAGCAGAGGGTGTTTATCTATCTTTTTGGGTTTTCGAGAGCCACATGCATTTCTTTCGAAATTGAATCCAATGATTGGATTTTTCAGATTTTCCGGTGCTAGGCATTTTTTTTATCGGAAAATTTTATTATTGAAAGTTGTTCAGACTTGTCCAAAACCCAATATCCAATATTTCATCAAAGTAAAAAAATGAAAAATTTAAAAAATTTATAAATTTATAAAAGACTATTAATTACTTGACAACTATCTGACAGCTTGGGTTTAATTTCAAACAAAATTGTCATGAATTTTTTAAGCAAAGGACCCATTTAAATGATATTTTCGGACTTGGACAATATTTTAAACAAAATTTCAATATTTTTTTGGTTAAATTTTGAATTTGGGGTTTTTGGGGTTTTTGGACAACTTTCGATAATAAAATTTTCCGATAAAAAATGCCTAGCACCGGAAAATCGGGAAAGAGGTGGTTTGTCCGATTGGAGGATAGGTCGGAAAATATCTCTAATAGCACACGATGTCCGCCGGACGTCCGTTTTATGTCCATTTAATGTACTGACGTCCATGGACATAAACTGGATGCCTACCGGACGTTTATCATCGGATTTACTTTGAAATTGTACGGAATGGACGTCCTCTCTATGTCCATTTTATGTACGGGAAGTATGTACATTTTATGTCCATATAGGGCAGGAGATGGATGTCCTTTTCGTGTCCGTTGATTTAAATATTATATTTTTGCAATAAATGATAATATCTCCATACCGCTTTCTCTCCAACACGTTTCCGAAATATGTATACATACCAGCCAGCCAAAAGCAAGAAACCGCCTCCCATAATCATACATGGGAGGTTCACAAAACAGCGTGAGCTAAATACCTTTTTCAAAGGTAAGCTACGGGATGAGCACCTATGGAAGCACGCAACTAACTCCACCACGCTGCAACTAGCCAACAGAGGGGACTGGAACTTGGTCAACGAATATCTGAATGAAGGACGTGTTGAGTATCACACCTACAATCCATGCGACGAGAAGACGCATGCCTTCATTATTCGCGGATTGTACCATGCTGTAGAAATCAGTGACATCAAAGATGAACTAGAATCCGTTCACAAAATCCAGGTAAAACAACTGTATACCCTAAAAGGCACCCACAACCCTCTATACAACGTGATCTACTAAGAAATGCGGAAAATAAAATGGTGTGCTAGTCTTCAATGTGGGAAAGCCCCTGCAAAATTTTAGAGGATTCTGAGGTAATTTAGTATATTAAATTGTTAGTAAATTTGCGAAGATACACTACTAATGTTGTGTAAGTCCTGACCTAATTCTGAAGAGGTCGACGAACTTACTGGTGAAAGAACGTATTCGAGTTGTTTACATTTCCTTAATTGGCATAAAAAGTGAAGTCGGCCGGCGAGATAAAAAAAAGAGGTCTACACGATCCAGCGGCAGGTAGTCAACATTGTTGGTACGCTTTGAAGATAATTGGAATTCCAGCGGACCAATTCACTTTTACGAATGAGTTCAAAGCATGCCGACAAGGCTGGCACCGTGCCGTGTGTAGACCCCTAGAGAGCCGCGTTTTTTGCTTCCGGTCGAACAATAGTTACACGGCCATGTCATTGACCGGTGTAACTAAATATCTCGTATATGTGCTTGTTATTTCAGCATGAATTCAATGTCTTCGATTTAGTTCGGTATTTTTGCAGTGTGATTTGATTAAAACCAAAAAGTCACTTCTATCTTATTATCGAGCTTTGCTGTCAGTAGTGTCAATCCCAAGTCTGATAAAGTGATATGGTTGTACCGCGTTACGTTAGATTAGTTGAAGTCATTGGCGGCGCATTCCTACAAAAAAAAATAAGGTAATTTTGTTGGTCATTTTTTAAAAATTTTTCATTTTTTTTACTCCTTTCGGTGAGGACAATCCACTGTTAAATTTTCCGCATGTCCTGGTAGATCACGTTGTATATGCTAGTGACCGACAGCGGGGTTACCCTAAGGGAGCTGCAAACAAAAATAAGGCATATCGATCCAATGGGAGAGACACGTCAATAATAAAGGAACAATACAATGCCACCGGTGCCAATTGTGGGGGCACGCCACATTAAATTGTAGAGCGCTCCCAAAATGCCTTAAGTGTGCCAACGGACACTACACAAAGGACTGTCTGAAAAGCCGGGAAGGGCCCGCCAAGTGCGCTAATTACGCTAAAACTCACCCCGCAAATAGTGTCCGATGTCGAATTTACATAAAAAAAATGGAGCAAATAGACATGAGAAATATGAGAACCCCCCCCAGCAAACCAGGTACGTGGCAGCTCCCCCACCCAAAACGAACGTGTGGACCCAAAGGCTAGCCCAACAATCGCAACAACAACAACCCCAAGTAAGACCTGTTCCCCCTCCTGCCACAGCTAGAACCTCGGAGAGACCGTCGATGCCTTTCATCCCAAACTCACAAAACGACATGCCGAAACTGCGGCTGCTTAAGCAGCAAACTGACATGATGGCCTCCCTTATCAATATTGATCAACTGCTGATGCGGATGACCGAACTGAACGAACAACTCAAGAGCTGCACCGACGCTTTTGATAAATTTCAGGTGATGACGGCCTTCTTCCAAGGTCTGCCCGCCGATGCCTTCTAGGCTCAAGCTATCTTCCTGGAACGCCAATGGTATAGGTAACAAAATTCCTTTTTTGATCAATTATTTAATGAGGCATAAAATAGACATTATGCTGCTGAACGAAACAAAACTCGACAGACGCGACAAGCTACGCGTCCGAGGGTATACGACAATCCGCAAAGATAGGGCCGACATCAATAGGGGAGGCGGCGTGGCCGTACTCATAAAGTCAGACATTGCGCACACGCACCGTACTCTATGGAATACTTCAGTGGAGAACGTGTGTGTGACGCTGGAAGGCGACATGAGTATTGTTACCGCGTATAACCGGCCCTTGAACGGGTTCACGGCGGGTTGTCTTGAGAATTTGCTGAACGCAAGCCCGCGCTGCTTGCTCATAGGCGACCTTAACGCGCGACATCACGCATGGAACTGCAATCGAAATAATGCAAAGGGCAACACCCTGTACGATTACGTGAGTAATCATAACGTCGTGTTGCAGTATCCGGACGATCTCACACATTTTCCGGATAACGGTACAACACCTTCCACCCTCGACATAGTGGTCAATAAGGGTGTGAGGAACTCCACGCCACCCGTGACGCTGGAGGAACTCGCATTCGACCACAATCCAATTCTCTTAGAATTGGATAACATGTCGAGGGAAGACATGACACGCAAGATCACATCTTATAGAAACGCCGACTGGCGTCTCTATAAGACACACATAAACACTCACCTAACACTTGCAAACAACATCACTACAGTCGCCGAACTGGAAAATGTAGTGAACGAGTTCACAAGGATGGTGTAAGACGCCAAGCAGAGTGTTGCCACAACCATAACGATTAATCAGTACAAGGACCGACTCGACGCAACGGTCATACAAGACATACGCGAGAAAAATCGACTGAGACGGCTTTGGCAGCGAAATCGCGATGTCGACGTTAAGGTCGAAATGGGTAGGCTGCAACGGCAGATCAGGACCGCCATCAATACCGCAAAAAAACGGAAATGGCGGGATAGGCTGGAAGCGTTGAATTCCCATGACAACTCGCTGTGGAAGCTGTCGAAGGCCATGAAATATACGCGGGAGGCCATACCTGACTTAACAACACCAAACGGACAGACGTCGATGACAGACTCACGAAAAGCAAACGACTTAGCCGACCAATTTCAAAATATACATAACATACAAATACCAAACAATCCGGAACACGACCGCATCGAAAATGACGTAAACGAACTGATTGGCCATGACATCCAATTGACGAGACGCGAATTTCTAAAAGTCATGGCCAAGCCCTCGGAAGTTGCGGGCATTGTACGGACTCTACCAAACAACAAGGCCCCAGGTTCAGACGGCATCGAGTATAGGCTACTCAAATATCTCCCGAGAAAAGGCATTGTACAATTGATGTACATTGTCAACGCGATCCTTCGACTGCAACACTGGCCCAGCCAGTGGAAATGCACCGTGGTCGTGCCAATCTTAAAGCCAAACAAGAACGCGAAGCTCGTCGGCAGCTATCGACCGACCCGTTGCTGTCTCCATGTTGGTGGAGAAGGTCATCCTGATCAGATTTGGCCCTTGCCAAGATGAACTTCACATCAACGACGAGTGCCAGTTCGGCTTCAGGCGAGGCAGGAGCACCGTGCAGCAGGTCGTCAGGATCGTGAACGACGTCAAGGTGCAATGCAACCTCGGAAAGAGCACCGTCATGGTGCTCCTCGATATTGAGAGAGCCTTCGATACCGTATGGATCCCGGGGTTATTCTACAAACTAAACTCATTGGACTTCCCAATGCACATCACGAAACTTATTTACTCCTTCCTGTCTGATAGATCGTTGGAGGTCAGGGTGAATAATAAACTATCAACTCGGTGGGACATTCGCGCGGGTGTCCCCCAAGGGTCGTGCCTGTCTCCAAAGTTGTTCAACTTGTACGTCTCCGACTTCCTGGAGTTCCCGAATTCGAACCTTGCCAAGTACGCCGACGACACAGCCATGTACGTGCATTCGCATAACGCGTAGGCGGCTAATATGCTGCTGAAAGCGCACATGGCCCGTACCACGGCGTATTACAATAAGTGGAAAATTCGGATCAACGCCGAGTCGATTCTGTTCACGCGCCGCTTCACAGAAAACCGGATTCTAACGCCACTTTCGATCGGGGGTAGAGAAATTCCAATTAAGCGGTGCGTGAAGTATTTGGGGGTGAACCTAGACAAAAGACTGACGTTTAATACACATATTAATGAGACGATACGCAAGGTCTACTCCATGTCCAGGAGTCTGTATCCGCTCCTGGCACGGCGTAGCGGACTCAACAGGACTAATAAAAAGTTGTTGTACACGATGGTAATCCGGCCGGCCATCACATACGCGGCGCCGGTGTGGTGCAGCATCCCGGCCACGACAATGCGGAAGTTAAAAATATTAGAACACAAATTTATGCGCCTCATTTCAGACTCTGGTAGGTACACCTCCCTCAGAAATCCCTATGCACGTTGCCACGACATAACCCCACTATCGGACTACGTCCAAGAAATTTTGCAAAAATTCTAGTAGTTTAAACTGGACGGTAGCCCGCTTACCAGCAACATTACCTGAATCAGACAGCATAATGCCATACTTTTCGATATTAGACACCTCCTACCATACTAGGCGTTGCCTATCTTCTGGCAGCTCCCCTAGCCACACTTCCTTCTACGATAACTTACCCATACCCTTACTCTTATCTTTCCTCAACTTTACATCTTTCTTCCCATGCATGTTTGTACAATTATGTTCTTTTATCTTTTTTGTTATTTTCATTTCTTTTTTGTCTCTCTAAATCCCCTCTATGTCGAAAACTTACGTAAATCCTAATTTTTTAAACCACAATTTTATTTCCACCCTACCTTCCTTGTCGGCGATCAGACCACAAGGTCGTCATTTGTTCGAACGGGTTTTTTCGTTTAGTTGTGTTCCCCGTATCAACAATCAAAATTACGAAGTGCGCTCGCCTACGATTTTAGTGTTCTCAGTGTTGTGTTTATTTTTAAGTTACTTTTAGGTCCATGTGGACACATCAAAAATTTTAATCTAGTTTTTAAATCTGCCCGTGGCAGACCCCCCCCCCCTCTAATTTATTTCCGAACCGAACCGGACCTACCCCACCCAGCCTCACACCCACCTCGGCGATGTTCGCCGTGGTTGTCTGGCTGGGTCCGGGCTAGGATCCGGTGAGGCACATATATTGTGCTTGAACTTAAAATAAAATATTAATGTTGTTGTTGAGTTACAAATCACGAGATCGACGGTTCGATCCCTGCTCATTCCGTTTTTTTTTTCTAAATAATTAGAATGTACAAATATTGTCCCAAATTGTGACATTTGCACGTCCTTCGGCTGCCCGTCGGATGTATTTTGGACCAAAAACGAGTGTCCATCGGATGTACTGTATGTCCGACGAGGACGTCCTTCAGATGTCCACAGGACAATGTTGTGCTATTAGGGATTATCACCATCGTGTTACCAGATCTCGAAAACGGGTCCAGTCGCAGAACTTTCGGGCTTTTTGCCCTTTTCTGGTTTACCTCTTGTATGACTGCCGGCTTTGATATAATTTTGTCACCCACCATCGTTTAGGCTTTTTCTTCTTTGCCTCTGCTTCCAATATTAAGCAGGCGGCACTTGCAATAATGATATTACGTCTGCTTCCACAAAAACACTGGAACGACAATTTGCACACAAAAATTTAAATTAAGAAAACCATTTTCGCAAACGAATATATTTGCACGTTCGCGTTTTGTACGCGCACATACTCGAAATTCCCCCACCTCAGAAAAAACACGATGTTTGGCGGGAATTTAAAAAGTACAAATATGACTTCGCAAGATGAAAAAAATAGTTGAAACGAATAAGATTATGAAATTAGAAAAATAAAGACCATTTCATTACATATCTTTTGTTTTATCATGAGGTAGTTAGGTATTGACAAAATTTAAATGGACTATAAAAATTGAAAGTATATTGTTATTACTTCCACATCCAGTGGAAGTATAGTAATGACAAAAAATTTTTTTAAAATTTTTATTGTTCAAATAGGCTTAGAATGTCATGAAACGTCGAGATTATAAGTTCGAGCGAAAAAAAATTTCTGCCTGTCGGTCTGCCTGTCTGTCGGTCTGTCTGTAACTTTTCTTTGTGCGCACGTTTACTTTGGAACCGTTTGAGATATTGACTTGAAATTTGGTACACATATGTACTTTAACGAGATCTAGAACTAGATTATATTTTCATCTCGTTCCGTCGAAAGGTTGGGGGGTAAATTGGAGTAAATTTGGGGTAAATAGATGAGTCAAGCAGGTAAGAGTCAATAAAATTGGTATTTAGTATATACAAGAGAAGCTAAGGTCTCAAAAAAAATTTTGGCATTAGCCACCCCCATTACCACCCCCACCTAATTATTAAAGGAGATGAATAAAAAATGTGATTTAGTGTGTGTACAAGAACCAGAAACCTCGAAAAATTTTTTTACTTCATCCACCCCCACTACCGGCCCCCACCACCACCCCCACCCCACTACCGATGTGGGGTATCGTTTTATGGGTTCTTGGGGTAGAGGATTTCAAATATTATATTATTAGACAATTATTTCCACATACAAAATTTTTTCGTTGTGAGTGACTCGGATAGAAAATCTGGATGTGGAAGTAGTGATTCCTTGGGCAGCGGTTTTTTTTTTATTTCAAAAGTTAATTTTATCAGTAAAACTTTTTAAGAATTTTAATTTAATTTTTACAGTTTTTAATTCCCTTTTTCAAATATGTTCTCATCTGCTGAAAAAAAAAACATACACTATAGAGCAGGTTTCACATATTTTTGTTTAAATTTGTCTGGACTAGACTCTAGCATTAGCAGGATGTCCTTAAAACGTTTAAGCAGAACGTTTTGGGGACAATAGCAAACGGACGTCTTCGGGACGTACCATATAAACCCGGGGGGGCGTTCATACCTAACGAGGACCTAAGTGTACCTCCTGGGGACGTTTGTTGTTATCAGGGTATTTACGCATAGATAGATAATTTTACAGGTCCTGTGCATACGTGCATACACATACTAAATCAGAATTTTTTTCACCCCCCTTTTATAATAGGGTAGGGGTAATAATGGGGGTGGCTAATGCCAACATTTTTTTGAGACATTAGCTTCTCTTATACCTATATACTAAATACAAATTTTATGGACTCTTACCTGCTTGATTTACTAATTTATCTCCATTTACCCGAATTTACTCCCCAACCCTTCAACGGAATAACATGAAAATATAGTCTAGTTCCAGATCTCGTTAAAATACACACGTATACCAAATTTCAAGTCAATATCTTAAACGGTTCCAGAGTAATCGTGTTCACAAAAAAAAGATACAGACAGACCGACAGACAGACAGACATTTTCTTTTGCTCAAACTTAAAATCTCGACATTTCATGACATTCTAAGCCTATTTGAACAATAAAAATTTTTTAAAAATTGTTGTCGTTTCTATACTTCCACTGGATGTGGAAGTAATATCTGTGATTTTTAGGTTAGGTTAACCCAAAGCCACTTTGCCGCAGCACTACTCTAAAGTCTTAAAGGCATTTTCCATTTTCTTTATTTAATTTGATTGAAATCTCTACTGTGGGCAGATCTTTGTCCAAAAAAGGGCATATTTTTCCCACTAAATCAGAATTTGTTCAATCCATATATGAGTTTGCTTCGTTTAAAAGATGGAAATTGTGGCTTCCTGATGCTTTTTTGTTTTAAACAATACAAGCAAATTATGGATGGGAAAAATATACTTATATATATATATATATATATATATATATATATATATATATATATATATATATATATATATATATATATATATATATATATATATATTATCACGCCCGAACTCAATCGTCGCAATAAAAAATATAGAAAAAAAATAAAAGCCCTTCAAAAAAATTCTTTCTTCATTGAAAACTGTTAAAAAGTATGTACACTTCATGATTATTATGGTTTATTAAGTTGTAGTAACGAGGATTAAAAAAAAGTACATCTCAAATCATTTTAATTTCCTTGCTTGATGATGAATTTGATAAATATATGTAGTGGAGGCTGTAACTTGTCGAGAAATTGACCTATTGGAAAAAATAAAATATCTCTATTTCGGAAAAAATGTATACTTTTCGAATGTTCAAAAACAAAATCGTTTATTTGTATGCATTTTTTTGAAAATATGACCAATCAGATCATGATAAGAAATTGTAATTTTCACGATCTCATCCTTATAACTATGAAAATATCTTTGATTGTTTTGAATAAATTTGTTATAAATTCTGGAACTTTTCCAATACATTAACAAATGTATAAGGAATCCATTGGATCTAGCTGAAATGTGGATAGGTGTTCCTGTAATAAATACAATACAGTAAAGGTACGTAGAAATCCATGCGAGCAATTCAGCGGCTATGTGTGGTGTCTGTGTATGCGTTCATAATTATATATTTTCCCTCCATACTCACTATTTATCCTCATATTCACTAAGAAAAATGTTAAAAATGCGTAATCAGAAAGAGAAAAAGCTTTATTTTACTCGATAGAACAGCTAAGAATTTTTAGAGGTTCCATAGTATGCATTATATATTATATAACCCGTGCGCTGGCCGCGCAGAGTGACAAAGTTACTTCTCAATTTTTTTCTAGGAATACCGTGGCTTTAGTGATAAATTTTATTAGGATATTTTTTGTTCAAAGACGCGTGCGTGGTCTATCCACCTGTATTTTTTATTTTTTTCTACCTTGACTTAATTTCAAAATTTTGAAAAAATGGAAAAATACATTTTTGTTTCACTTTTTTTTATGTTCTGCATCCGAGCGAAATGTAAACTTTTCAGGATATTATTCTATATACTTTCAGGAACTCATTGAAAAAAAATTATTCAGTTTGCAAATGTTTGTGGGTTTCACTATAAAATGTCCTCTGTCGTCTGGGCTAGTGAGACAGGTCAAACCAGGCTTCCTGCAGATCGCCTCATGGAATGTCAATGGACTGCTAGGACGCAAACTCGAGGTGGAGGAGCTTCTAGCCAGGGGCGACATAGACATCATGGCACTGCAGGAAACGAAACTACGACCAGACCAGGCTATCAACTTCCCAGGCTACCACGTATACAGGAAGAACTGGCAGAGGCCCCACAGAAGGGTGATGAGAGGAGTAGCCCTGCTAGTTAAGACGAGCATCGCACACCATCCGATCCAGCTCCCGGAGATGGAGAACCTGGAGGCCACAGCCGTAGTAGTGTCCACGGCACGAAATGGCAACATCAGAGTGGTCTCCTGCTACCAGCCACCCCACACCATGCTGCGAGACGCAGACCTGGACTCGGTCCTCCCCCCAGGGATCCAGACGGTTGCTATCGGCGACTTCAACGCCAAGTCCCCGGAATGGAACAGTAGGATCACAAACACTCGAGGACGAGAGCTACTGAGATTCCTGGGACAACAGGATGGCAACCTGCTGGTCCTTGGGCCGGAAGGACCGACCCATGACAATGGTGTAACCAGGCCGGATGTTCTGGACATTGCGATGCTGAAGGAGATGACCCTCGAAGCAGAAATCACCACCATGATGGAAGGTTCCACCGAGCACAACCCCATTCTCCTAGAACTAGGAGAAAAGGACGGTGAGAACACGACAACTTTCATCAAAAGGAGGATGGACTGGGAAGTGTTCCGTGCAGCACTGCAAAGGGACATTGCACAAATTCCCAGACTAGAAACCGAGGCGGACGTAGAGAGGGCCATCACCTCCCTGGAAAACCAGATCCAGGCGGCACTGAGGGAAAGTACCACCGAGACGGAAACGAGGCGAGCACCAGCGCCGATGGCCAACCTCACAGAGGCCACCAGGCAGCTGATACGGGACAGACGAAGTGCGAAGAGACGGGCCCAGTGGACCAGACTCCCGGAAGACAGGAGACACTACAACACCCTGAGCCGGAGAGTCAAGGCTGCCCTTCAGGAACACAGACAAGAAGGGTGGCAACGCCACCTGGAATCCCTGGACACACAGGACAGGAGCATCTGGACCTCCCAACGGGCCCTGCGAAACCGACGGACTCCCATGCCCCCGATCCACGGAGAGAATGGTGTTGTCTACACTCGCCAGGAAAAAGCCGAGGCTTTTGCTGACAGCTTGGAACTGCAGTGTAGGAAAAATCAACTCGATGATGAGGACAAGGACTGGGAGGACGACGTGAGGCGCAGGGTACGTAGGATGAACCGTCTGCCAGATGAAGACCACATCCCCCCGACCACCCCCGAGGAGGTCAAGGAGATCCTAAGGAGCCTAAAACCCAGGAAAGCTCCAGGATGCGATGGTATTGGGAACATCGCCCTCAAGAAGCTGCCCCGGAAAGGAGTAGCGGCGATGGTCAACATCATCAACGCAATGTTGAGGTTGAGACACTTCCCCTCCAGGTGGAAAAAGGCCGACGTCATAGTCATCCCGAAGCCAGGTAAGAACCTAACGTTTCCCTCCTCTTACAGGCCAGTCAGTCTACTCCCAGCGATGAGTAAGGTAGCCGAACGAGTCATACTCAAGAGGATAGCCTAGAAGACAGAAGAACTGGAAGTCCTCCCAGACGAGCAGTTCGCCTTCAGGACAGGGCACTCCACCGAACTCCAAGTGCTCCGCCTCACCGAGGAGGTCACGAAGGGGTTCAACCAACGACAGGTCACGGCAGCGCTGTTCCTGGACGTTGCCAAAGCCTTCGACAGGGTCTGGCACGACGGTCTCCTAGCCAAAATGATGAGTATGGGTTACCCCATTGCACTCGTCAAGCTAGTGAGATCGTACCTCCACAGGAGACAGATGAGGGTGAAGATCGTGGACAAGGTGTCCACGTACAGAACACTGGAAGCAGGAGTCCCCCAAGGCTCAGTGCTCTCCCCGCACTTGTTCTCCATCTTCACATCCGATCTACCCCGGACGGAGAGGACCTCCATGGCCCTCTACGCCGACGACACAGCCCTGACTGCCAGATCCTGGAGCGCCAGGCTAACCACCAGAAACCTCCAGGAGGCGGCCACCCTTCTAGAGGACTGGTGCAACACATGGAAGGTAGCCGTCAACGCCGCGAAGAGCAAGGCGGTCCTCTTCAAGAAGGTAAGAAAACAAAACACCACAGGTCACGTTTCCATGTTTGGTGAGGACATCCAATGGCACGACACCGCCAACTACCTTGGCGTGGTCATGGACAAAGGCCTAACATGGAGACTGAACACGGAGGCCATCGTCAAGAAGGCCAGAAGGACGAGAGCCCTAATCTACCCGATGACGGGTAGACAGAGCAGACTCAACCTGAGGAACAAGCTCACGCTTATCAGGTCCCTCATCCGGCCTCAACTGACGTATGCTTCGGTAGCTTGGGGCTACCAAGCAAAGAGCTACCTCCAACAGATCCAGAGAGTGGAGAACGTCGCCCTCAGAACAGCAGTCGATGCACCCTGGTTCGTCCGCAACGAGGACATCTTCAGGGACCTGGACTACACCCCGGTCACTGAGATCATCAAGGAGAGAGCCAGGAAGATGTACGCCCTTGCCGAGGAGCATGGGAACCCACTAGTCAGGGAGGCAACTGACTATGACCCAGCAGACGCTCCGAGGCACAAGCGGCCGAAGGTGCAGCTCCTGGATAACGGGTGAGTATGAGAGACATACCACCACCCGACGATCCACCCCCACGGAAGAGACATGACGACATCCAACCACCCACCCAAGACCCTGCGGGTACCGGACAAACAACCGTCCAGTACCTGTAGTCCCCCTAGCTCCGAGCAGGCCGAAAATGCTACCAAAGCAGTTAGGTCTGCCCTTCCTCGAGCTACACAGCTCATCCTTACCCTACCGATGATCCGGATGACAGAATGCCTCTTGGCATTCTATGTACCGGCAGTCTCTCCCGCCACAAACCCAAAACACCCAACTGACCGATGACTACCCCCCGGGGGGCAAACAAGCTGGTGAAGAGCAGAAGACGAAGAACGCCAGAAGAGGCCTTAGCCAGCAAGGTCCAACGAGCCAGGACCCAGGGAGGTGGACCGAAATCGTCTGCACCGCTCACATTTGTGAGTGGGGCCGACGTAAAGTAAGTTCGCCCGCCCTGTACGAGGCTGGTCCCCGGTCTACAGCGATGCATTGGGGTAAAGGGCAATAGTCCTGCCCGGCCCCAGTCATCCGAGACCGACATCTTTAGCCAAGAATATTGGCGTTGGCGGCTAGTGAGAAAAAGCGATCTGTTCGTTATTTCTAATTACTTTTCACTTCTGTAAATCTGGGTACACTTTCATTTACGTCAAAATAGATCAGAAAATGCAGGGAAACCAATACCAAACATATTTCCTATTTGAATTCCTCTAGGACTGGCCTATTGCTGCAGGAAGAACACGATTTATATTTGAGGCAGCACCCCAAGCTACAGTTAAATGTATGATAAATGTGAATATGCAAGTGCATAACAAACGTGTAATATAGTAGGTAATTTGGATAACATCCTTCTTCTTCTTCATCGTGAGAAATGTAGATTGAATACATTTTACCAATATTCAAGATTGGTCTATTACTATGAAATCATCAGTCTTGATATGACTGTAAAATTGTATGAAATAGAATTATAAACAAATTTAAAAAAAAAACGGTTTAAATTCTTTAAAAATATGATCAATCAGATCATTGTAAGAAATTGCGATTTTCACGATCTCATCCTTATAACTATGAAAATATCTTTGATTGTTTTGAATATAAATTCTGGAACTTTTCCAATACATTAACAAATGTATAAGGAATTCAATGTATATAGCTGAAATGTGGATAGGTGTATCTGTAATAAATACAATAAATACAATAAATACAATAAATACAATAAATACAATAAATACAATAAATACAATAAATACAATAAATACAATAAATACAATAAATACAATAAATACAATAAATACAATAAATACAATAAATACAATAAATACAATAAATACAATACAGTAAAGGCATGTAAAAATTCATGCGAGCGATTCAGCGGCTATGTGTATGTTTTCATAATTATATATTTTCCCCCCAGACTCACTATTTATCCTCTTAGTCACTAAGAAAAATGTTAAAAATGTGTAGTCAGAAAGAGAAAAAAGCTTTATTTTACTTAGAACTACTGAGAATTTTTAGAGGTTCCATAGTATGCATTTAACCGTGCGCTTGGCCGAGCAGAGTGACAAAGTTACTTCACTATTTTTTTCCGGGAAAACCGTGGCTTTAGCGATAAATTTTATTGAGACATTTTTTGTTCAGTAACACGTGGTCTACCCACCAATATTTTTTGTTTTTTTCCAGCCTGACTTAATTTAAAAATTTTGAAAAAATTGATAAAAAAAAATTTTTTTTCACTTTTTTTTTATGTTCTGCACCCGAGCGGAATGTAAATATTTTAAGATATTATTCTATACACTTTCACGTATTCATTAAAAAAAAATTATTCAGGTTGCAACTTTTTGTGGGTTTCACTATAAAATGATCTCTGTCGTCTGGGCTAATGGGCCGATTTAATACAAAACTTCTCCTAGCACTTGCTATTATTGTTGTTATTATACCTACAACAAATTAAAATAATAAAATTGCTGTTGCCAAGCGATTCCATTCAAAATTTATTTTGACTCCACTAGTAGTTTTTTTATCATTCAAGAATAGTTCATTAACTTAATTTTCAGTTTATGCCTGTATAAAATAAAATTATGTAAGATGTATAAGATCTTTTCCATTGTTGAATTTTTAATCGAATAATTGCAAAAATATTAATAGACTGTGAAAAAAAGCGTCAATTATTATTATTTTGTTATACCTAATTACGACTATAAAAGAACATTTTACGACTTCTGTAAGAATGCTGTAACCGCAATGTTTCTAGTAACTATAATCCTATTAGAAACCGTTTAATTAGTGGAATTTTTAATCTTACATAATATAAAAGCATACTAGTATAAAGTGGCAATTCATCATATTTAGTCTTACAGTAAAATTAATGAAACTTTCTCAAAAATAATTTTCCATATATTTTTTTTTCCACAATTCCTAGATCCATCAAAATAGATGAAGTAGTGAAAACTTTAAAAATGTGGTAAAAAGAATTTCCCAAAAATAACTTGATCATCGATCGGTATATAAATAAAATTTAGAAGACATCCCAAAAAGTATACTGAACGTATATATACACTGTACTTGTTAATTCATCTCTTATACGTGTATATTTCTTTCCATCTGTCGTTTTTCTTTGTTACAAAGGGGGCAGTACTGCAATTGTAGACACTAGTTCACCATCTCCATTAGATCTACTATTTATAATTTTCGTTTTGTTGTTATCTTTACTAGGATACAAGCATGTCATCACCAGGCAATACCGTGTTCTTCAGCTAGGGCTATGGTTTCGATACTCTGGAGGGAAGTGAAGTTAATTGCTTTTTCTTGTTTAGCTTACAGTCATAAGCTTAAAAAACTGACTAAATTGTCTTTCAAACGGCTGAAGATATCGAAGAAATTATTCTATCACAGTTTTTAAGGTCTTAAGTAACCTACACTATACAGTAACAATAACCTAAATAAATATTGATGCACAGTAAATATAAAATAAACATCTGGATCAGAGTAACTAAAGATACGGGAATAAACCTTCCGACAATAAAAAAAAAAAGATCTCAAGAGCGCAGCGGTATCTCATCTTTACTGAGTACTTATATGAGTGTTGAAATATCTACTGAACAGCTGATGGTGTCAAAGCAATTATTCTGTCGCAGTTTCTATTGCCTTAAAATAGTAATACCGTTTTTAGTGACAAGAATTTTCATCGCGTCCGTTTTTACAAAAAAAAAAAAATAAATAAATAAAGGCAGAGGAACATACATCTGAAATGTGTCATGAATATAAAGAAAAGTGTGGAAAGGTGGGGAAAAGTGTCCCATTCAAGACGTCATTTACGAATTTTATTTCAAACGTCGATGAATTTTCCTCTTGGATTTCTCCGGTTTTGATTTTAAAAGTTATTTAGACTTAAAGAGAATAATCCTTAAGCCAATAATAAATTATTAGTTTAAAAAACTAAAAAACCATGCTTTTATAAATACTGTACTAAAAAGCAAAAAATAATCTTCGAACCTGTTTTCTCTGTCTCTCCGTAAGGGCCTTAGTGTAAGCCGTGTTTGTAATTAAGTATAATATTTGAGTATAAAAGCGTGGGGGGCTTTTTGAACGCTATTTCGAACAGAGTTCGATAATTAAAACGCTGAAGACATAATTAGATTAAATGAAAAGCGCCCCACGCTTTTATACTCAAATATTATACTTAATTATAAACACGGCTTACACTAAGGCCCTTACGGGGTAGACAGAAATATTTGTTTTCTACTTATCAAGCCCTTTCTTTTGATACCCATATCGAGGGGGTTGTAAAGAAAATGATAATCCGCCATCTTGGCGAGGCGGCCATTTTGAACATATTATAATATTGGACCAGATTATTGTAATTTACAACCTCGATAACCCACAGATGTCAATTTTCAGTCGAATCCGACGATAATTGATTAACCGCCATGTTGACGCCGCCATTTTGAATTTTTAAGTTTTGATCAAATACTTGTTTTCTACTTATAAAACCCTTTCTTTTGGAATCCATATCAAGGGGGTTGTAAAGAAAATGATAATCCGCCATCTTTGGGCGGCGGCCATCTTGAACATATTATAATATTGAGTATACTATATTGTATTGTCATCAGAGCTACATATAATGGGGAATTTCGGCATTTTTTTTTAATTCAAAAATGAGTTCTTTAGATTAAAAAAGAGACCCGTTTTTTTTAAAGCAATATAAACGTTTAGTTATATATTTTCCCCTAAAAAATTGTGACGTATGTAAACGTAGTTATAAAATTTTAGGCTTATTATAACAGGCCAAGGAGTTCAGAAGAAGAAGATAACCTAAAATTCTTAATTGTCATCTGTCACTAACAGGTTATTTATAAGCTTTTTGACAGCGACAAGTCAGTCTATGGCAGAAAATAACATGAAAGTAGATACAATTACGCAGTATTTACAACCGTCATCGGTAAATCAAAGAAATTTTCTGCTATGCTTGCCTACGTCACAAAACGTTTAGTGACTTTTTGAGACCAAAACTTATGGGGCTTTAAAAAATACAACGAACTGAAAATAATTGTTTAAAATATTACTGGTAAGTTCTGAATATATTATATTTTCATATTAATACTTGTTTTTAAATATTTAGACTAAACTGAAATTCCCCATTGCCAAATTTTATGATGATACAATAATTAGAAGTGGGTGAAATTCAGTTCCTTAGACCTTATTACATAGATAGATAGATACATAGTTAGTTAGTTAGACCTAATATAAAAGCATGTTAAAAATTGTGGATTAAGCCGATGAAAAATTATGGCACAACATTTTTTCCATTTCAGCTACTATGGTTCAATCATAGTAATTTTTAACTCTTGTAAGCCGTTGCCATGATATGGACTCGTCCTTCTAAAAGAATCAAGTTTCTGCCTCTTTTAAAGGGGATCAAAAAGTAAGAAATTGCTTTTTTTTTTAAGGCCGCCATATTGGATCCCACATTGAATCCATTATAGTGAAACCAGATTTGGGATTTTTCTTTTCAGCCCTAGGTGCCTTGGAATGCCCGTAGTGAAATTCAAGTTTCTGTATGATCGGAAAGTACCAAGAAAAGTCCCAGATATTTTTTGCTAAGAGACAGAACCACACGTCAGAGATTTTATATTATAGATACTGCTTAGATGCTTAGTTTTCAAGTTTCTGGATGATCAGAAAGTGCCAAGAAAAGTCCGACATATTTTACTTCCACGTCCAGTGGAAGTATAGTAACGACAAAAATTTTTTTAAAAATTTTTATTGTCCAAATAGGCTTAAAATGTCATGAAACGTCGAGATTTTAAGTTTGAGCGAAAAAAAATTTTCTGTCTGTCTGTCGGTCTGTCTCGGTCTGTCTGTAACTTTTTTTTGTGCGCACGTTTACTCTGGAACCGTTTAAGATATTGACTTGAAATTTGGTAGACATATGTACTTTAACGAGATCTAGAACTGGATTATATTTTTATCTTGTTCCGTCGAAGGGTTGGGGGGTAAATTGGGGTAAATTTGGGGTAAATAGGTCAATCAAGCAGGTAAGAGTCCATAAAATTGGTATTTAGTATATACAGGAGAAGCTAAGGTCTCAAAAACATTTTTGCCCTTAGCCACCCCCATTACCACCCCCACCCCCTTATTAAAGGGGATGAAAAAAAAAAATGTGATTTAGTGTATGTACAGGAACCAAAAACCCCAAAATATTTTTTTACTTCATCCACCCCCACTATCACCACCCCCCTCTCCACTACCGATGTGGGGTATCGTTTTATGGGTTTTTGGGGTAGAGGATTTCAAATATTATATTATTAAAGTTCCATAAACAATTATTTTCACATACAAAGTTTTTTCGTTGTGAGTGACTTGGATAGAGAATCTGGAGGTGGAAGTAGTGATTCCTTGGGCAGCGGTTTTTTCCTAAGAGACAGAACCACACGTCAGTGATTTCATATTATAGATACTGCTTAGATGCTCAGATCTTAAATATTTTTGGTACGCAACGCAAATCATTAATTGGTTTTAAAAAATTGTCATCAATTTCTACTTCAAACTGTTTGATGACATCTGGATTTTGATTAATTTTTTTATAATAATTCAAATACAAATGAAAACTATAATATGCTCGTTTAATATGAAAAAATATAATGAGGTAGGTTTATCAAAAGAATTGGAAGTTTATCCAGACTTTATCGTTGACACTAGAAATTCTTCAGTATGTGCTGTGCAAAATTTTATAAGACCTAAACAAAAATTTTTGAGATATCCAGGGGCAGACTAACCGGGTGCGGGGCCCTGGGCTATTAATGCTTTGGGGCCCTTCTTATCTCATAACATTTTTTTTTTAAATCAGGTCAGATCACGCATCACCAAGACACATTTCAATTTGTTTTGGCTAAATACTGAAGTAAACCATAATAATAATAGCGCGTAGCCGTATTGCACTGACAAGACAAGAGAAAACATGTTACATATACTTTTATATTTATTATTTATACCGTCAATGAGATCACCAGTACACAGCATAGTTATAATCATATCGTATTTGGTTTTTAAGTCTGTTTTCAGCGTTCGGGGGCCCTTCAGTATCCGGGGCCCTGGGCTTAAGCCCCTAAAGCCCCCCTCTAATCCGCCCCTGGAGATATCTTAGGACATCGACTTTGAAATGGATTTCTTAGAAATATTTTTGCTGGTGTAATTGCATCTGGTTAGTTATGTGACTTCATTACATAATTCAGGATCAGGGATTTACAAAGGCTGTACATTGGAATGCTACTATAATCCTAATGTCTCGATAACTCGTTCTAAACCATATTCCTAACTTATTTGATTTTTGGAAATTGTGCAAAAGTAATATAAAAACGTCAGTATCCGAAGATAAAACAACTATTTGAACCTCCGTTGAATGTATTGTGAAATATTTCTTATCAACTACGCCAAAAACTCAATCTTTTAGTATAGCTGTAGAAAAGTCTTTAAATGAAAGTTCCAAATCTTATAAATATATATAGATAATCCCGAATATCTACATGTTTTGGAAAATGTAGTTGTTAATGACGATTATAGTTTTTATTCTTATTATTTGGGAGACGTGCCAACAAATTTTGTGATTGATTTTATGGTCACAATTCGAAACATTAAATTTAAGGACATAAAAATACGACTTGTTATTCCAGAATTTTGTTACCTGAACATATTTGCTTTTGTACATTTTTATACTCTATTTTTGTAAAAAAAATGCTTTAAGAGTTGATGTAATTTTTTATAGTTATTTTAAAATATCAGTTAAAAGTGGCGACCGCATCTGAAGAACTACATCATCAGATACAAATAATCCAGTAGAGTTAGGATCAGGGCGAAGGAGGGGGGGGTACGGGGGGGGGGGAGGTTCGGTACCCCCAACTTTGTTAGACTTGGCAAAAGTTGTGGAAAAGTTGGAAATCTGAGACGTAAGTTGGCAATTTCTATTGAAAAAAGTTTTTTTAGATTTTCTCCCCCCCCTGCTCATCAATTACTTCCACGTCCAATGGAAGTATAGTAACGAGACAAAAATTTTTGAAAATTTTTATTGTTCAAATAGGCTTAGAATGTCATAAACGTCGAGATTTTAAGTTTGAGCGAAAAAAAATTTCTGTCTGTCAGTCTGTCTAACTTTTTTTGTGCGCACGATTACTCTGGAACCGTTTAAGATATCGACTTGAAATTTGGTACACGCATGTACTTTAACGGGATCTGGAACTAGATTATATTTTGATTTTCCAAACACTAAATTAGTTTGGAATGTGGTTTAGAAGAGTAATCGAAACAACATCAGATGCATACCAATTCACAAGTTTGTATAAAAATCAGAGATGGGTCGAGGAAACTTTTCATATTTGATAAGAGTCTGTAAAAGACATGTAAATAATTGTATGCACTTATTTGGTATCAAAATGAAGCTTGCATTATCACGAATTATAAAATAGGCTATGGAAAGTTAGAAGGAAATCTTTCTGGAATCTTTCGGAGTTTTCAAAACGGAAAATTTCCTCGACCCATCTTTGATAAAAATCCATGGCCCTGAATTATGTAATGAATTTCCAGCAACTCACACACTAACCTGAGGCGATTTCACGAGCGAAATTGGTTCAAAAAAATCCATTTTAAAAGTAGGAAGCCATAAAGTATCTTAAAAATTTTAGTTTAGGTCCTATAGAATCTTGCACAGCATAGGCTGAAGAATTTGCGTTGCATTGTGGAGAGATTTCTTTTAACGTGCTCTTGCAGAACAACACGTGAAAAGAAATGTTGCACTTGTAAAAAAAAAATGAAAAAATTCTAAAAATGCAATAATTTCAATTTGTGTCAACACAGACAATAAAAGTTATACTGACGATTATAGTAAGGATATTATTTTGGTTTATAACAAAAAAAAAATTAATGTACCTATTGAATCATTTCTCATGCAGATTTCTTGCAGCTAGTGCAACTAGTAGGATTATTTAAATTCGCACCACTGAATGAAAATGGCTGTATTCTTCTTATTTTTTGAGGTAATGAGGTGTATAAAACAGGATCTTGTAGGTAAAATGTCTGACTACAATTTATATTGACAAATCTTTTAAAATAATTATAATGAAAAAAGGTGGATTTAAAAAATATTGATTGTTAATTTTTATTTATTTATATATTAATTTTAACACCGTTATTTTAAGAGGTACAAAAACATGCATAAGATCTTTTACTTTTTTACATAAAACTTGTAGTCGAACTAACAACATTAAAATCGGATCAGCGGCTGCGGAGATAGAACGCACATCCGGTTTGACACAAAAAGATGACGGACTTCCTACCACTTTCCGGGATGTCCACCTCATGTATTCCTGATCTACGTACGTTCCCAATTACGGTTCTAAAGTCATACTTTCAACACTCCATGAGGCAATGAATACCTTGCCAGGGGAAGGACTTATCTCAGAGGCATAAAGAAATATGGAGGAAACTAGGACATTAGCAAGCCTGACCTTTGTGCATTTTGTGATATTTCTATCACAGCAAATATTGCTCAGCTAGCAAGTATTGCCAACAACGGCACTGTCTTGTCTACAACCTCCTCCTAGCAAGCCGTTAACTTGTTTGGATTGTTCTCATTTGCTCGGTCGACAATTATAATTTTCGTTTTTGTTATTCCCTACATTAAATATTTTTGGAAAATAATTTTAATGATTATGCATTGACAGAGATACAATTGATTTTTAACCTTTCCCATGTTTCAATACTTCTATCATTTGTGCATCCTACATTATTTCAACAATTCGCTAATGACTTCTGTAAACTAAAAAACCGTTAACTGTGTATTTGGTATCATCACACTACTACTTCTTGCGCGTATATCGTCAGGAGCTCCCCACATCACCTGTCTAACTCACCTTAAGAATTAAATAGTACAAAGGCAGGCAACGTGTCTGGCCTGTTGGTACGTTCGTTGTGCGACTTTCATTCTTGTGCAGTTCGCGGCTCGAAGCGCGCGTACTTAGTAATCGAATCCATCGCGAGTTTACCATGGAATAAACAGGTGAATTTCAATAGTGACTTTTTAGTTGTGTTTTTTAAATGTGTTGTTACAAAATTAGAAATGTGGTCCACGAAATGCTCAAATCAAAGGCCTAGTTGTAGTGCTTTAGTGATTGTTTTTCTCGGATTTATTAACCAGATCATTTGTCAAGGTAAGTTATTTTTAACTCTTGTAGCAATAAAAATAATGTTTTGGATTTTGTGTAGTAATGACCCAAATGGAAATTTATTATAAGAAATATTAGTTGGTAGAAATTAGCATTCGATCATGGCACAGTTCTTATTTCAGCCATTAGTCATAGATGCCTGTTTAAAAAACGGTGTTTAAATGGTATTTTGGGTTATATTTATATTCATATCTGGGTTGCTGTATTGCAAAGAATCCAATATATATTCATTAATTAAACAAAAAAAAATAGGTTATGTATTCATACAATTTCCGGCATAAAAATAGTATTAAATCAAATAAATTTTATTGTGATATAAGTAAATGATTTGAAATAATTATTAAACACAGATTAGTCAAAGATTGCGAGAAGAAGCACATTTTTCGGATGCTCAGTTTAGGTTTCGAAAAAATAAATCCACCGCTAAAATTTTATTAGCAATGGTTGAGAATATAGTCGAGGGTTTTGATAGGGGTTCAAGCTCCACGACTACAATGTGCGACCTCACCAAGGCTTTCGACTGCGTCAATGCATAAATACTGCTGCATAAATTATAACACCCCGGCATAAGGCAAAATATGCTTGAACTACTTTGTTCCTATTTATCCATTAGGCAGCAATACGTAAGTCTTAACGGTAATGAGTCGAGATCATCGATTATTAAACACGATGTTACGCAGGGATCTATTCTGAGGCCTATTTTATCATCATCTATATTAATGATCTGCATTTCCCTTCCTTCTTCTGGTAGTCTGGGAGTTCTGGTAGTGTATACTAATTGCAGATGCCACGACCCTAATTACTAAAGATGACTTAAACGAATAGTTCTGCAAAAAAGCTAGTTTTCCAATAACAAACTAAAATTAAACGTATCGAAGACCCAAAATATGCTTCTCGGTTCGGATGAATCGATACAAAAGTTTGAATCTAAATTGCTTGGAATTTTACTTCTCAACAGTAGCTTAAATTGGTCACCTCAAGTGGACTATTTCTTCTTGAAATATAGTTGCTGTTATTAAAACTGAATTATTACGTTTTTAAAGCGTAATGATGACGGAAATAGGGAATAATATTTTGGTTATCAAAACACAACTGAAGCCAAACGGCCATAACGCATATGCAACTCATTTGGCTCTTTTTGATTTTCGTGGCTGCTTTATTACTAGTTATGAAATGGCTCTTATGGCGAAAGGTATCTACTTCGCCGTGAATAAATCATGACTTTTAGGCATAAAATAAAACAAGAACACTATTATGGTCACCTTTTGGCTTTAAGCAGGTGTTGTTAGATAAAATGGACGTCTATCATACCTATAGTTTATTCGAGAGTTTGTTCATCTTTAAAATTATAATATCATAATTGCATATATTGTAAAACTTATGTAAAATACTCATAAAAACAAAGGGACCTCCAGAAATTTCTAAATTTCAGGTATAATTAAATTAATTTGAAATAGTGAATCAAAACGTTATTTTATAGGTATAATTAATAAAGTATTGAAAATGAACGTAATGGCCGTCGTTCGGCTTCTTCTTGATTGATAGAAAACATGCCGGTAAGCTGTCATAATTTGGCAAGTGCTTTCGCTAATAATGCTAAAAATAAGTCAGAATATAACTGTAAGAGACCTAATAAAGTTTTTCGTCAAATGGCAAATTTAACCTGTTATATTGGCCAAACTATTACGGGTTAACAGGCATTTTTGACATTTGTTTCTTCAACGTTTCTACATTTCCTTTCTCCAACCAAATTAAAATTTGTTACTAAAGTTTCTAAAAATGTATTGTGTGGTCCAAACCATCGAGGAGCAAATTTGCCTTAGTGCAGTTCCTCCAAGTTGAGTAGGTAGTAAATAGCCAACTGTACTAGTCAAATACAAAAGCATACATACATTTTTGACTAATCCGCAATCAAAAATAGACTCAGCAACCATGCACAATAGAAAGGAATAATATTAATATGTTAGTGATGGCTAGAACCATAGAAAATTAAATGTCAGCATTCTTGGACACTGATGCAGAAGATAGGTTGACACTTTCACTTTAACAATCTAAATATTTATATTATAATGCATAAGCATAGATTAATAACATAGGCCTTCAACAAAATGGCGCTTCTAACAGCAACTATCGTTTTGAGTTAATTGTGATCCCCAGAATACGAAAATAGCAGCCATCACGTATAATGTGAAATCTTATGCCAAATATAAGGAGCATTTGCGACACTATAATGGCAACGAGCGACACCCTTGTCGCTTGTCTAGTTCAAGATGAGCAAAAAATCGTAAATAATATTTATTCTTTTAATCTAGAATTTGGCGAAGTCGCCGATGATAATTTAATTTCATTCAAATTAATTTTGTGATAAAACATTCAAATTCCAGGGGAAATGCATTAAAATCGCGGTAGTTAGGCATTTTAGATGTAGCGAATAATGAATCTAATGTCAAAAGTTACAAAATTAAAATGGCGAATCCAATATGGCTGCGATAATTTGCTGAATTTAGTTTTCAACGTGATAGAAGAAAACTGTAACTATAATTGAATTCAGTGAATTATGTTGATACACCATGACCACAAAACTTGGAAGGCGCAAGCAAAATTTATTTTTTGCAGGTCAGTGTAATTTGAATAGCTTAAGTTTTGCCGATTGGCTTAAATGATGTTTAAATTCTTAAAGCGACGTTTTAAAAACATTTGAAAACATAATCAACGTGATCCTTGAAAGACAAAAGTCCATCGACTAAGACCCCCGGATTTTTCACAAATCTTCTTACCCAGTTAACATTGTTATTATTTAACGTTAACTGAGACTTTCGTCTTATTAACACTCTATGTTTTTCTGGTCCTACACTTTATACCACCGATTTGTTTGTATTCGACCTTAGACCATGGTGCGCATAATAGTTTACAATATTTATTATACTAGGGAATTTATATATTCTAATCATTTATTGATAATAAAAAGTATATCTGAATAAGAAAATATTAGCCTTATTATGTTGCTCTGTGAAAACCCTGATATGATAACCCTTAATGAAAACCATTCAAAACCATTATCATTTATCACATCTTGAGGCCGGCTAGTTATTATCACGTAATACATAAATGATAGCGAAATAATCAGATCCAATAAGTAATTTTAAGTTCTCACTAAATTAAATGGAAATTATTTTATGACAAATTTGTTTTGCCGACAATTTTACATGCTAGAAATTGACAATTTAAAACTTATGTTTAAATAGAGTGTATATTAAGTTCTGTTAAGATAATAATAATTTTCAATAATATATTCTGCAAATCTATTAACAATACACAGTCTTATTTATTAACAGAATTATGTTGTTTATTTCAACTTCAATACATTGAACCTCGCCTACGCGCCCGTTGATGTCTCTCCTTTTACATAATTCCAATGGTAAATAATATGTGAAACTTTCAGCACTAAAAATTTTTATTGGTATTTTATATACAGTAACTATGTCACCATTCGGTATTCATACCTGAGGATAATGTTTTGCAGCCAACACATTATTCAATGATCACGAAATTTAAGAAATTTTTGTAGTTCATTGCGTACTCGATTGGGTATATGTAAAGCATGAAGTTGGGTTTAAATACTATTTCATTCTAAATTATTTTCTATTTTATTCTGTTTCATTCTATTCTGCTTTATTGTATAAATATTTATAATATTCGCGTAATATATGTAGAAGGCATAAAGTTTAGTTTTTCAACTTTATCAAATTTTTAGCATTTTTATGTTTAATTGATTTCATATTGAATTAAATAATAACGTATTTTATTACAAAGAATTAATTACATAACTACAAATCT
This sequence comes from Rutpela maculata, assembly GCA_936432065.2. Taxonomy (NCBI): domain Eukaryota; kingdom Metazoa; phylum Arthropoda; class Insecta; order Coleoptera; family Cerambycidae; genus Rutpela; species Rutpela maculata. The sequence continues at coordinate 92,391,837 of OW386286.2, forward strand.
TCTTCTGAAGAAACTGACGTGACACATACAAGTCAAAATAATTGCTGCCAAAAAACTAAGAGCATGCTATACAGAATTTAAGCTATCTGTATACCTGACAAAACTGTTAAATTAGAGTTAGGAAATTATTTATATATATTTATATTTATATATTTATATGAGTTTTCCATGTAGCTCTATTCAGCTAAAATATTTTCAGTTTTCTGTCACTGTAGACCGAAATGGGCAACCAGCTTCATTATAGTAAATGGAACAACCGTATATTTTTGCATTTTATATATTTTTTGACAAATGCGAACTTATCAAAAACGAATAATAAATGTAAGACGAAGATATATTAATTAAGTCAAATTGCAAAAAGGCACCTTTTGTTGGGATGATAGAGATGTTTCTAAATATAAGCAGAAGCAGAAATAATTATATAGTGGTGATCAAAAGATACCTCCAAAGGAACCGCTCAGATCTTATGGGAAGTGGCCCTCGGTGAAATTGGCTGAATTTTTACTATGTTGTAGATTTCGACTTTCCGATCAAAAGCTTTCATGGGCCCAATTCGATCCTATGACTAGTTTCCGAGATACAACTATAAATTCTTCTAAAATTCTGTATCTTTGTCGAACTTTTAATTTATTCATGGGGCATTAGAGGTCAAAGGAGCAATTTCCGAAAGTTTTTCAATTAAAGTTTTCTGATCAGGAAGACGCATACTTTGTGTAAAAGACTTTTTAACCAATTTGACCGAATATTTTTTTCACTTATTATTATTTTTATATAGATTTCCCGGCGCCTTCGCCAACACTTTAAAAAACTAATTTTTTCTACGCTATTTCTATTAAAATAACAAATATTTTTAGTGCAAAATGGAGCTATTAGAACGTATCACAATATAAAATGTATAAAAAAAATCATGAATTCGAAATTTTTTTTATCGTACAAGAGATCATTCTTGTACATTTCTTGAGCTGAATCTCGGAAACCAGATGTAGGATCGAGTTGGGCCCATGAGAGCTTTTGATCAAAAAGTCGAAATCTGCAACATATTAAAAATTCAGCCAATTTCACCGGGGACCACTTCCCATAAGATCTGAGCGGGGTCCTTTACGTTTCAAAAATATATCAATTTTTTAATGGCAACCGCTAAATTTAATGCAGTTCATTATCCTTCATTAACAAGTAACAACTTTGTTAAAACAACTAGCGTCTCTGTTTTTTAATTTATTCTGAAGGAGCTAATAAATAGATGTTAAATGATGGTACACATTTTACTATTAGCACTCATAGTCCCTGGAGGTAAAGCTTTCACCCTAAAAATTCTGTGGCGTTTACATAGTATTAATAAATGTGTACATTATACTAATGAACTTACATTATATCAATAAACAGATTCATAAATTTTCAGTGAATGAATCTTCGTTCATTAATATTTCGAACATATTTTTTTCGGTGTGCAGATAAAGATTCACTGTGTGTCGGTGCATCTAGATCACTTTACACATATTGATAATAATTAGAAACACAACTTTTCAATTATTAGCAAGTCAACTTTTTAATAAACCTGTAAAAGGTTTATTGTGTTATATAATTAAATTTATACTAAATATAAAAATCATTTATTTATAAATTCATATTAGTTAATTGGTACTTAAAGAACCGTTATGTTATGTAAGTAAATATGTAACTTAAAATTATATACAAACATGAAATTAATAAAGCTGACAATTACAAATTTCCTTCAAGGTTTGTCGAAAGTTTCCTTAGGTATATGATTGACCAGTTTCCTGCTGACATTGACATTTAGAATGTTATATTATAAATAATTATAAATACAGAAAAATGATTAGATTTAAATTTATTAAGTGGACTATTTTTTATTAACTAAACTATTCCAAAAATCCGATGTCTGCATTTTGCGTACTAACCAGACTAATTACCAAAACTAATTTATTTAACTACTTTAATGTATGTATAAAATGGTATTGGCTCAATCAGTTATTATTTACATTACTTCTTAAACCGATCTACACTCGTCTACCATATTGAAACACACAGCACAAACTATTTGCCTGTTTTAGTTCTTGTTGTATAAAAAACTAATATTAATTAATCACAATAACACTGCGAGTAATACTGTGGCAAGTGCTTTATTAAAATATGTCTTAATCAAATGAATTGTAGATGAAAGACAAGTTTGAAAAGAAAAAAATAATAAATGGGCATAGCCGGATAAGTAGGGTGAAACGGCCCCCGGCCCTATCTTCATTGAGAGAGGGAATATGCAATAAGTGAAGGGAACAATTTTGCAACATATTAACGCAAAAGGGTGGCGCGTTTCACGGGGTTACGAGGGGGATGAAATCCAAAGGACCAATTTTTTGTGCCAAAACGCAGCAACCAAAAATTTTGGAAAAAATATATGTTGGACAAGTATTGGAGAGGATTCTCAGAAAAAATTGTCGGTCAATTTGGGAAAGAACTAAGGGCGAGAAGACATCGGTATACTTTTCAAATATTTTTAAGGGTAACTTCCGCTCGTTGCACCACATTCAAAATTTTTTTGTAGCGTCTACTTTTACCCCCATATAACATATTTTTTTAGCAGTGTGGTCGGAACATTACGTCATAGTGAAAAAAAATCACGTCCGTGGTCTTTCGAGACTAGTAGTCTATGTAATGAAGGCAGAAAGAGTAAATATTTCGTGCAAAGACGAGATTACCTTTCCCTTCCGTTTTCGAGGGTGCTAAACACGATGGAAGTGGTGGGAGAAGTTTTTGACCGCCGCAACCACCGCTTTTATGGATCCCTTTATGTTTTCATATATAAATGGGTCTGGGGAGCGATTTATCCACGAGTTATACTTGAAATAAAATGAGAGTAAGTGGAATCCAGACAGCAGACTAGGGGGTTGATTAAACCCTCCCGAGGCGAGAGGTGGAAGATTATTTTTTTTCAAATGGTTCGGTTCAAATGCGTATCCCCCGTTCTCGGGGTAGCTGGTCATGGAAAAAATATTCATTTTTAGCTCCAACCCCTCATCATCCTTCAAACGGGCAAAAACCACCAGAAAGCATGCTATCCAGGATTTACAGTTTTTTTCGGCACATGATCGTTATTCCTGTGCATATCCCTTCATTTTTCACGGAAGAGAAGGTGGTAGCGACCTTGGGGTTGCTTCACCCCTTCCAAGGGGTATAAAATTCATTAATTATATTTTTATCGTGATCAGCGCCTGCGAAAATGGGGGACGGCGTATTGACGATCCAAAGTGTAATTAATTAATTTTACACCTCTTGGAATGGTTGAAGCGACCCTCGAGTTCGCTACCACCTTCTCTTCCGTTAAAGATAAAGGGATATGCAGAGGAATAACGATCATGTGCCGAAAAACCTGTAAATCCTGTATAGCATGCTTTCTGGTGTGTGTGGGGTGGTTTCTGCCCGTTTGAGGGTTGAGGAAGGGTTGAAGCTAAAAAATTAATATTTTCCCGTGATCGGCGACTCCGAATACGGGGGCGTTTGAATCGAATCATTTGAAAAGAAATGATTCCACCCCTCGGGAGGGTTTAATCAACCCTCTCGGACTGCTGTCTGGATTTCACTTACTCTATAACTCCCTTACATTTTATTTCAAGTATAACCCGTCGATAAATCACTCCCCAGACCAGTTTATAAATGAAAACATAAAAAGATCCATGGCCATTTCAGGGGGTTGCGGCGGTCAAAAACTTTTTCCACCACTTCCATCGTGTTCAGCACTCTTCAAAACGGGAGGTAAAGGTAATCTCGTCTTTGTACAAAATATTTACACTCTTTCTGCCTTCATTACGCATTACTAGTCTCGAAAGACCACGAACGTGATTTTTTTCACTATGACGTAATGTTCCGACCACACTGCGAAAAGAATATGTTATATGGGGGTGAAAGTAGACGCTAAAAAATTTTTGAATGTGGTGCAACGAGGGGAAGTTACTTTTAAAAATATTTGAATAGTATACCGATATCTTCTCGACCTTAGTTCTTTCCCAAATTGACCGACAATTTTTTCTGAGAATTCTCTCCAATACTTGTCCAACATATATTTTTTCCAAAATTTTCGGTTGCTGCGTTTTGGCACAAAAAATTGTTCCTTTGAAACGCGCCACCCTTTTGCGTTAATATTTTGCAAAATTGTTCCCTTCACTTATTGCTAACTATATTCCTTCTCTCAATGAAGATAGGCCGGGGGCCGTTTCACCCTACTTATCCGGCTATGCCCTTTATACATACATAGTGAATCACCAGCACATGAAATCTGGTTCTCCCTTAAATACTTTTCCTGACGAGCACACCCAGGCAAAATTAGCTTCAGGTCTAATAAAATAAATATGCATATGCAAATAATGCATTTGGGTGATACCAGATTGAGCTCGCCCTCTCTTCTGCTTTTCAGTTTTTGAAAAGCCAATAAATAATAACTGATGAAACATAAATAGAACAAGGCGCTTCATTCTTTATAATCTATTATTTAACTTCACTTGTTAGTTTGATTCTATGAACACGAACTTTCAATACTGAAATAAGAAGTAGAGTCAGCAATACAAAGACTAAAAACTGACAAAGCAGCTGGAGTCGACAGTATCACGACCGAGACGCTTAAGTTAGTTGGTGAAGGTGGAAAGAGAATCCTCCAAGGGACATGCCAAAAAATATAAAAGACAGGAATCTGGCCTGATGATTGGAGAACCTCAATCTTCGTATCACTACATACGAACGGAGCGATAGATGTCTGCGATAACTGCTGATTATTAGCATTATTTTCACAGCCAATAGAATATTGCTGTATATTCTTCAATTCAAACTTCACCATTATCTGTATTGGCAAACACCCCCTGAGCAAGTAGGCTTTGTTAATGAACGAGATATTAGATAGAAAATATCGAATTTGTGACAATTTATCGAGAAGGCAAGATAATATGTGCCTATGTACCTTTGTTACGTAGACCTCCGTAACCCTTTTAACGGGACAAACTGTGGACGGTATTATTGAAGATGGGGACGCCAAACATCTGTATGAAGAAAAGTCCAAGAAATGTAAAGTTAGGAAAGCTGTCAGACAGGGCTCTGTCCTATCATACCTCTTTAACATTTATAGTGAAAATGCTTCAGACTATAGGCTTTGATTCACAAGCTGCAAAAATGATTTTTTAAAGATAAAAATTTTGAACAAGACGTTGTGTATAAGAATAAGAAGAAATAAATCCCCTTTTACATATCTGATTCACTTAAAATTTCGCACATATAAGTAGATCTGATAATAACACAATAATTAATGGTTACAGTTTCAATAATTAACCCATTTCTATATTAATATTAACTAATTTTCATTTAACGTCGTTACGTTTTCGTTTTAAGTCGAGTCGGTGATTGAGCCTGAGGAAACAAAAGATTCTATACCTGTTGTGTATACTGATATACTATTTCTTAACAGATTCCACTGTCGTCTGATTTTGCGTATTTAAAATTTGAATGTTAAGATGAACAGGTAATGGGTTTTAGTAGTGAACAAGAGTTAATGCGTGAATGAGGGAATGAGTTAGATCACTTGAATGAATGCACTGTAATCTATCGAAAATTTGAGATTAGAAAGTATAGAAAAAAAAATACTTTAAAAAAAAATCGGCAGCTACTGGAAGCGGCTGGAACCTCCCCACTCGGTGGATCCCTATCAGCTGTATTTGGATATTACATCGGAAATCAGAGCACTGAGCAAACAGATAAATTACACGTGACTTTGGAGCCATTTATTTCATGAACAAATATCGAACGAACTGAAGTGGACTACAAGCAATCTGTTAAAACATAACCTCTCATGTTTGTTTATGTTGCATGTTAATCAATTGCCGGATATTATAAGGGTATTAACAGATAACGTTTCGAAGATTTTGTAGAACATTGGATAGCGAAAAAAGATAATAACACAGAATTTAGCCCAAATGACACTCTAACCTCAACAAGTCAATAATATTATGGACAGTTTAAACAGACTACGCATGGATCAAATTCAAATCTTCCTGCTCCATCAAAAAGGTCCGAGCAAGTCGAGCTTCGACCGAGTTCTTTATTTTGTAATATTAGAACGTTTAAGATTTAGCTCAGTTAGCTCGATTTTCATTAAATGAACGATTGTGACGTCCCATCAATCAGACGTAATATTCGAACACGGCTATAAACCCAACTAAAATAAGTTTTGACATTGTCAATAATATTTGGGTTGGTAACCTTTACGAATGTTGATTTTTAGGTTATGAAATATATTTAGGGACATAACATGTTTAAGTTTTTCAAGTTTATTCTCATTTTTAGCTTGGAGCCGTACTGGCTCCAAGCAAATATTTAAAACTTCACGTAAATAATTTTTCAATATAGACCATTTTAGGATGACGTCACGATAAGTCGGCCGTATTGCCTGAGGTACAACCAAACTTGTTATTCCATTGTAAACAAAGAAGTCATCTCAGTTTTAAACGTGAAATAAAAATAAAGTGCCATCCTTTTGTGCGATAAGGTGCGATTGTAAGATAATGTTTATTTTGAATGTAAAAAAAAGCTTAGGAGAAAGGTAAAGAAATTAATTTCTGGTAAAGTCTATTGAATACTACATATACGCGTAATATAACATGCTTATAACTGAAATCTAGCACTTAGTTATTTAAATGTAAACTTGCCTTGCCCATAACAATGAATACATTTGAGTTTATCTTTCTTGCACAAACTTCTTGCACAAATCCAGACTCATAATATTTATATGCTTGTAAAGATTTGCATGGATTTAACTGTTGGCCTGTGTAGAAGCTGTGCGTCAACACTAAGTAATTTACCATATTAATTACAGATACACAAGGTAAAATAGACAAATCTGCAGAAAGGTCTCCAGTCTCCACTTCAATGGTGTAAGGGTGAATATTGTCTATTATTTTGATTTTCTCATCATACCGACACATTACATCACCCGTAAGGGTTGAATAATATTCACTATTTGACATTATTACGAAAACACACAGTTTCTCAAGAGAAACTAGAAAAATATATATAAAACCACGCAAACTGCGTTTGATTGTCGTCCCTCAAGCAAAATGTCAAAACCACAACTAAAATGGTTGATTAATGAAAATAGACTACAAGTTAGATTTCCAGCTTACAAAACGAGTCCTATTTTATTAGAACAAAGTATTTAGAACTTCATAAACATTACACTGTACTAGATTTTAGTTGAAAGTACGGGAACCAGGCAAAAATTTTAATAATAGCTACGTAATATTCTTAAATCTTAAGAAATATATATTTTTGAGGTTAGTTGTGACGTCACGTACCATAACCTATAAATCAACATTCATGAAGGTTACCAACCCAAATACAGTTTTCCCTAACAATAATACCAATAATATTTTTTGGATGCTGCCATGTGTGCACATAACGAATCCTTTTTAATTTTTTTAACGGAAACCAAATCGAAAGGGTGCAAGTGTGATATATCGTTGAAATTGGAATTTTTACTGCTTTTCAATGGTTCGATTACAAATTGTAAGTAATCATAAAATAAACAACTTGTTGTGCCAAAACAGCACTAAACGTAATTCGATCTCAACCAAAACCTTTTCAGATCTTCTGGAGCACTAAAGAAACCCTCATGCAAAGTTTTATCCAAATCCGTTTAATAGCTTCGCCGCTATCGTGCTAACATACATACACACACACACACACATACATACACACAGACATTTTTCAAAAACCACTTTTTTGGATTCGTGGGACCTCAAAACGTAAAGATTTGATGTTATCTCAGTTTTCGATTTTGGACTAAATGTAGTAACCTCCCACAATTTTATTGTGGGGAGTTTAAAAAACAAGCCTTTTAGTGGAGTAAAACTAACAGTCAAAATCACATAATAAGGAATTGTTTTACAATAGCAATTTTTTTTGTTGGAACTTGTCGGAAACATTACAGGAGTGTAGCAAAAATTTTGGAATAAATCTCTGTGCCGCAATTCGTTTGTTTATACAAAAGAATGTAGAAAATTGTGTTTTTTCGCAGTTTTTCTTAAATATCTCTGGTTGTAGAGCTCGTATTGCAATGAATAAAAAAGGAGATATTTCTTAATAAAACTCAACAGACTATCCGAACGTTTTTGGTTAATTTGTTAAGTTGCAGTAAATAAAAATAATAAGGAGGAGCTATTTTTAAACAATTGATGGTAATTTAAACAAAAATATAACTATTTTAATGAAAAATTTTAAGAAACGATGCTTTTAATGGAGCTAAATCATTATACCAAATTTCAAGTTTGTATGTTGGCAACAACGCCTAAAAAACAAGAGCAAAATCTAAAATGGAATCGTCAATTGTTTAAGGTAGTCGATACTGCAGGAGTCAAAAGTACACACTGTCTCGTTTGACTTCCACAGTATTTAGACTAGGCAACGTCGCGATGGAGTGAGAGAGAACTGACAATGATTTATCAAAATCGTCGCTTCAACTGCCTTCGAAATCACTAAACGTCAAAAAATGCCACTTTCGATTCGTTCGTGCCGAGCCTAATTTTCCAATTACGATATGCGATTTACGATCAGGTTTAACTGGAAGTCTTCCTCTTTATGTCGCGACATCGTACGGCCGTCCCGTCCCGCTGGTGTTTTTCCAAAAATATGAACGTGTCAAGATCGCATGTTTTTGCAATTTTTCCGGTTCCGAAATGCGAGCTCTTGTTCTTTGCTATTTTTCTTTTGAGAATGTTTGCTATTTTTCGCAGATATCTCCGGAACCACGAGAGCTAACTCGAAATTAAAAATAAGGTTAAACAAGTATTTTCCACTACAAATCTTTTGCTACCATCAGCATTTGAGCGGAATTGGAAACTTTTCGTTTTCCGGTAAAATTATTTTGTCGTTGTAATTAATCGGTAATTAATTGAAATTGATCTCATATACGATGTCCACTTCAAATCATGTATCAACTAGACGCTCCATTAATCTCCACCCTTCACTCCCTTCAAAACAAAGATTTGTGGGAAAGATGATTTTTTTAAGATGAAATGGTTGAAGATGCATATAAAAAAATAAATATAATGATCTATTAAACATTTTAGGGAAAGTTGAGAACGGTGTTGTTAAAGTTACCAAACACAAAAAATATTACAGAGAATTTTTAATTTTTTAGAAAATAAAGGAAAAAAATAACCAAGAAATCTCGTTATTATAAGATTAATTACTAACAAAATGAAATATTATTATCTGTAACATTATTAGTCATTTATATTTTATTAGATTTAATAAATATGGCTGTGCTAATCAAACATCGTTCATGTTATTTTTAATAAAGAACTTTTATGAAACCTACATTCTCATATTCCATGCGTTTTAAAATTTCTCGAGCATTGTAATTTCTTTTACGACGTTGCCATGTCTAATAAACTATGATATAAAAAGAAGACTTTTAACATTTATTCGCTAATTACTACTATCACATGCTCTGAAGCTGTACTTTTAAGAATCGAAAATGTTTTGTATATTATTTTCTCTCGTTTTTTCCTTTTTAATTGAAATCTGAACGGTACTTTTTGAAAAATATGATGAAACTTGTGATTTCTCATAAGTACCAATGTTCATTTGCCAATAATTACTACTATCACATGCTTTAAAGCTGTACTTTTAAGTGTCTAAAATGTTTTGTATACTATTTTCTCTTGTTTCTCCTTTTTAATTGAAATCTGAACGGTACTTTTTATAAAATATGATAAAACCTGTGATTTCTCAATGTTAAAAGCATAAAATTTCAAATGTCAATATTTTTTTACTGGTTCTCTGTAGCTCTTCAAAAATTTAATTGGATCATTATTTTACCATAATCTACCAATATTACGAATTTTATTAAATTCTGAACATTAATTCTAATACCGATAGTACTACCTTAAGCGCATCAAATCGTAAAGCAAAATTTTTTTTCCGATTGTCTGTTCTTTTATCTTCTTTTCAGTGATATTAACAAACAAAAATGTTCACATTTTTAAACCATTTTTTTCTTAATTTGTTTTATTTTATTTATAAACAAATTCACTTTTCTCATCAATATTTTGCCTAAAAAGAATGTCATATCTCGGCTTCCAATTGGCGCATGAAAAACTTATTTTTAAAATTATTTCTTTCTTTATATGCTTTTAACAGATGCTAATCATATGAGAAAAGTGAATTTGTTTATTAAAAAAAATACAAATTAGTAAAAAATGGTTTAAAAATTAAAAAAATGTTTTGTTAATATCACTGAAAAGAATATAAAAGAAGCTACAATCTGGTTTGCTGTATGACTTCAGGTACTTAAACAATCGACAATAATCTTTCGATTTTGTTTTTGTTTTTTGGGCGTTGTTGTCATCATATTAACTTGAAATTTGGTATGATGATTTAACTCAACTAGGGGCATAGTTTCCTAAAATTTAGTTGAAATATTTGCATTATTGTTTAAGTTATTATTAATTGTTTAAAAATGGCTGCTCTTTATTATTTTTATTTATTGCAACTTAACAAATTGTTCAAAAAAGTTCGAATTTAGTTTCTGCGGAATTTTATAATGAACAAACTCTTTTTTTATTCATTGCGATACGAGCTATATAACAAGAAATTTTTAAGGAAAACTTCGAAGAAACAAAATTTTCAACATTCTTTTGTTTAAACAAAGGACTTGCGGGACAAAGATTTATTCCAAAACTTTTTGCTATATTCCTTGTAATGTAATGTAACAAGTTCCTGTAGAAAAATTGCCATTGTAAGACAATTTCCTACAAATTTTAATTTTACTCCACTATTTGTCAAAAATGCACTTAAAATAAAAAATAGTGTTTTCAGCTATTATAGTATTTTCAAGCTTACAAAACTAAAAACAAAAGCGTAAGGCGCTCATCATAAAATGTCACTTTTCTCTCACGTAAGTTTTTCAATAGATAGTAAAAATTTTCGAAAAACTTTATCTACCCTTTTATTTTTGATCATATAACCCTGAAAATACTGTATTAGCTGAAAATATTTGTTTTTATTTTTTAGTATTTTCTGGATAAAAGCTTGTTTTAAAAAAGTTTTTTCGTATATTTTTATTTATTAACTGACTAAATACTGAATACATATAATACCGTGCGTGTAATTTCTCATTAGGCATGTACATTCACGTAGCGCGAGAGATCTGACAACACAGGCAGCCGTAAATTCGTCCGTCGGTGGAACATCCCAGCTTTGTTATTTCATTTCAGCTAGCTGGCACACGCGATGTTGTAATTCTTACTCCCCATGCCTAGCCCGCGACTACACACATGGTATAGATGTTACCAAGAGATATAATGAGTTTAATCGAAACATAAAATTAAATTCAAGCCAAAAATATCAGTTATTTCTACTCTTTCAATAATTATTTTTTAGTATAATTTTTAGTAAGCAAATCTATATCTTTGCCTTCGTCATTTTATAAATATACAAATATTTAAATAATTTTATAAGTTTCTTGGTTTTTATTTATTTTTTTCATTACACAAATTAATAATTACATTATTTACATTTCTTAATTGGAGTTTAGGTAAGATTCAGTAAAAGCTAAAATTAATTATTAGGTTAGCTAATCCACTTTAGAAGTCTCTCATTCAAGGTTTACAGATTAAAATCTTTAATTACAAATTGCAGGAAATTTCAAACATTGCTTAAATATGCTATTATTATCATAATTTATGATTATTTTTATACAAAGCGAACGAACATGTATTATATTTTTTTCAAAGGACTTTTAACTTAATATAATTTACATAGTAATTTAACTCAAAATACGTATTTATTTTTATATTATAATTATAGTGTGGCTATGTTTCCTGCTATAGGTCAGCAACTCTAGATTGACTCATTCAACACCACAGTGGTCTCTATATATTAAATGTTTTATGGTCATATCACTCTTAAAGATCCACACTTTAGCAAGCTTCAGACATTTGACTCACATTATCGTAATCAATATATGCTGATATTTTTTCTTTTCATTCAATTTTCATATGTGGACACGACCTCTTATTCTTCTTCTACTCCCTTTACTTCACAAGAACATATCATAATTTATGCGAGATTGTATTTCTGTTTATAAGTATGTTTCTCTTATAGCAACGTCTTCTAAACTCATATAGGCAAGTAAGAAATAATATAAACAAATAATTCCCTCACTTCCTTCTGGTTACAGGCGCGAAAGTACAATTAACTCTCACAAGCACAATAAAATAACACTTTCTCCTGTACAATTTATTATCAGTAAACATTAAAAATGATCACCTTTCAAATATTCGCCGGTGTAATAGTAGACTTAGAGAGGTTACCGTTCTATGCTGCTGTTGATATCTCTCAGTTTGATTTTCATTTGTTTCCTAAGGAGTAAGTTTTTCCTGAAAGCGCTTGGTGCACTTTATTCATATGTTTTACAAGTAAAATGACTAAAGAGCGGTCAGTAATCAGGAGGCATTTTTATTTTAATAACGACGTTTCGTCTTTATTTTAAGATAACCTTAGTATTATTTAATTTAGGTTTTGCTTGTAAAATAAATATTCTAAAGTTTTAAACATAAGTAATAAACAAAAACACCAGTATATTATACAAACAATTTTCAACATTGTAAGCTTTTCTCTGGAAATATGAAAAAATAATTTAATACTTGTAAGGTGTTTTGGTAGATAAATCATAAAAGGAGTCTTAAGTACATATATTTGTATCCTTGTATGTTGCATCAAATATACCGTGTGTGTAGTCGCGGGCTAGGCATGGGGAGTAGAATTACAACATCGCGTGTGCCAGCTGGCTGAAATGAAATAACAGAGCCTGGAATGCTCCACCAATGGACGAATTTACGGCTGCCGGTGTTGTCATATTTCTCGCTCTACGTGAATGTACATGCCTAATGGGAAATTACACGCACGGTATAAAAAACTTAATTACCTTTGGCCTTCCTTCCGCAGAATTACCTTGCAAGAAGTCCCATCCGCACCACTTGGGGATATGAATTTTTAAATAGTAAAATATAATACGATAAGTAAATTAAGAATTAGGTATAATATAATATGTAGCAGGATGTTTATTTTCATAGCAGTACACACTAAATTAAGATAACTAATAACTACTAGTATCATCGAAATGTATATAAAAAAAGACAAAAACAATTTATTTAATTATAGACCACTGACAAAAATGTTTTCTATTTCTTGAAGAATAAATCTCATATCTATTGTTGATTCCTCAAAATGTTACAACCTCGATCGATGTGACCTCAATTTTGTCTGAAACTTTGCCTAAAAATGTTTCTCATTTGTATATAACTTCCAAGACAATAACTTTAAATATATAGATCGGCTGCTAGTGTGATGTACAGTTACACGAATTTATATCCGGACAGGGCCAAGCAGCCAAGTCTCCATCTTTCAAAAAGATCTGTGACGTGGAAGTCTAAACATCTCTACCTTGATTTTTTACTGAACCTTTTTAATCCAGTTACTATGTGTTAAAGTCCTCAGGTATTTCGAAGAAATTTTCAGCGATCTAGAATTTTGTACTTTTAATAGTACTCATTTAGAAGAAGTGTTTTTTCGCCAAATTAAAGTTAGTTTCACCTCTTATGAAGAATGCAGTAACTGTTACATTGATCAAACAGAACGAATATTTAACATAGTTACACTGAACATATCAAATCAGCCATGTTTTACATTATGAAATAAAATCGACTAAATTAATTACATTAACACCTGGTACTTTCATCTCCAGTTAAGTCTATTCTATAGATAGATCCCATGGAAACAATTATTGACACAATTGTATCCAAGGAAATTATCTGGAAAATAGACTTAACTTGAGATGAAAGTACCGGGCCTAAAAGCAATTGAAATCTACAACTATTGAAATGACCCTACACTGCCCTTCTTTATAACCAGTTAGATATGGGACTTTACTTTATTTACCATCCTGATACAACACTGTTTGTTTAATCATAGCTACTTAATATAATCCTTTGTAATGCAGAATAACCGATAATTTAATTTGCATATTCAGTGTTCTTGAGAATGTAGTTCATTAAAAACGGAACGGCAGTCTCAAATATTAAAATATAGTGATATCTGACAATGAAATTTTGTGCTTGTTACCTGTTATATTATAGTGGAATATCAGAGACAACAACATGAATTTTTTTTTAAAGTTGTAACTTCGCAACGTCTCTAATTAAAACAAAAATAACATAAATCAAATTAAATTAAACATCATAGATAATAGAATCCCCCTGTATTCCAGAAGAGATCTTATGTGGGAGGGGATACTCATACGAAGGCAAGACACATATTCAATATCCGCGTATACTGGCATTCAGAGCCGTAGCGAAGGGGGGTTATGGCGGGTAACGGTACCCTCCAACCTTGTTAGACTTGGCGAAAGTTGGAAATTTGAGATGTAAGTTGGCAATTTTTATTGAAAAACATTGTTTTAGATTTTCTCCCCACCCGCTCATCAATATTTATTTCGGCGAAACTTGGAAAAAGTTAAGTAATAGTTGGAAATTTGAGATGGATGGAGTTGGCAATTTGTACAGAAAATTTTTTTTTAGAATTTCTCCCCTCCCGCTCATCAATTTTTATTCTTAAGGAATTACTATTAATAATTTACAGAGTTGGTTGGCAAATTTGGAAAAATAACCCCACAAAAAAGTTGGTTAGCTTCGGCTCTGCTGGCATTTACTGGCTCTTTAGAAAAAATCCTAGTGTCATGATCGAGAATCGAACTCGAGACTCCAGGTTGAGAGATACTTGCCTTTCAATCAAACAGTCAAAGAATACAAAGAGTATGAATGACTTTCATTACAAGAAAACTAAGAGCAATAAGTATTTTGTAAGAGGTAAAAAGTGAGAGATGAAGTTTACCAGTATAACTAGGTCATTTATACCAAATTACAATACTTTTATTTTGATTAGCTATGTTTTATATATCATTTTTAATCGTATTTTATTTATTTCAGTATACAATCATAAATTCACATTGCGTAACAATAGCGCGGCAGAGCGCGCGCGATGTGACACCACGGCCAGGTGCTTTGGCGAACGAATTTCGGATCATTTAATTTTAAATTTAAAAACGGTCTCTGTATAGTTAAACCGTGTACAATTGTAATATATCATTATGATTACATATCTAGATTCACTTTTAAAGGAGGAGTTTGATTAATATTTTATTATGCAGGAACTATAATTAAACAAGAACCCTGCTGAAGGTGTCAAGGGATAAAAACTAGTAGTTTGCATAATGCAAATTGTTAGATGGATATAGAATTCAGCGAGGGATCAAGGGTAGTAGAGGGGATGTTAATAAGGTAAGTGGTTTTGAGGGGACGTGTTTTGGTGGGGATGTGGGTTTCAGAGGAGGAGGTTTCGTCAGTCGAGTACAGGAATGTCGTAAAGTCGCTCATGTATAAATTTGTGAGTATGTGTTATATTGTTTCATATTCTAAGATTTGCAATGTTTTTTGTAAGGGCAGAGTTTGTCAGTTTGTAAGTAAAAATCTTTGTTAAGTCTCGTCAATATAGTCACGTATCATTTGCACCAATGTAAGCCTATGCAGCTCGGCTGATGGTGATGGCGACTTATTTTGGGTTCTATGTAGTCTTAAGCACTGCGTGTCCGAAATTAAATTCCAGGACGCGCAGGCGTACGTTAAAATCTGTCTAAAAATTACCGTATAAAGGCACAATTTGTCATCAGTTGTAAATTGACTGCGTCTGTTGACCAGCGGAAATAATTTACTTAAAGTTGCATAGGCTTTATTTATAACCTTAGTTATATTATATAGTCGCATGTCATGTTTTAGTCCGAGCAAAATCACTGTTTTTCGTTCGGTGATGTCTTGATTGTCAATTTTCAATTTTGTTATTGTTCTAATGTTAGTAAACTTTCTGCGGAAGGTTATGATCTGACTTAGAGTGATTAATCCCAACCTTTCACAGTTTATAAAGTTCTAAAAATTTGATAGTATGATATGTAATTTTTTGCGTGTACACCAGAATAATTCTTAGATACTATTAGTGGTGGACAATGCTCACGGCACCGGCATCTTGATCAGTGAGCCTTGACAAAATATCTCGATCCTCTAAGTTATCGTCACTTTCGTGTAGATCAATTAGGATTCTCCAAATCTATTTTGATTTATTGTTTAAGCATATAATTATGTTTTCTTTGGGGCATCTTTAAAACTAACCGCAACTTTCTTCTTTGTATTGTTCATGTAGAAGAACCCTACACAAAGCGTCTGAAGGACGCGACACTAATTTATCTATTAGAGGGCGCCAGTTGCGTTCTCCCTTGTTTACATGTTGTTTCCACTCCCAGGCGAGTTCTATATATATTTATGAGATGTTTGACAGGCGAAAAAGATAAAAGCTGCACTTATCGTAGATTGCTAACGGCGCTCTCTCCAAAATTGGTTTATCTCTTGATGCACTTTATTTTATTTACCTAACAATTTAGTGGATCTTGCGGCTTAGAGATCTCTGATTTAAAAAAATCCCTCTCGAGCCTCCATGATATGACCGGTTATTGAGTTACAAAATTACGGGTGTCGGGAAACATCTGATATTCAATTTCGGCCTAATAAAAGCCCTTGAGGGATAAGATTGAAAGTCAACCATTCAATCAGTAAAATGTAACAGTTCGAGTAATACCATTTATTGATTAGATTCAAAATAACTACAAATGATTTTATGAAATATCCTATCTAAGAGAATCTATACATTTCAATGAAACGCCTCCCCAAGTAGGGCAGGGACGAGTGAGGACTTTCGTTTCATAACTATCATTTAATTGAGAGCGTGCTATAACAATCGATTAAGTAAAAAGATTCACACAACTTCCTCGGAAGTTTATGTATGCACTTTGGTTTTGGGACTGGTTGAAAATAATATAAATTTTTTTTTTTTAAATTTTGGTACACTAGTGGTCATAACTATTATGAGTTATTACAGCTTTCCGGCCTCGGGACGTACTGGCCCTCATAATAGGTTCAATATAAGGGATGTGACACGACTTCGCCTTCGAGCGACTTTTTTGCAAATGACCTTTTTATCTTACTTACGCATAAGGCGGATTTCTCTATAACTTTGCCATCTTTAAAGACTTGTATTTGGTTTTGTTACCACAACTTTCTGCCGATTCTCCAACGCACTCCTCCAACTGACAAGTCGCTGGATGAATCCAAATTTGTTGTATTCGAGAAACCGGCCTTGTCCATTTTTGCCAGTTTTAGTCTAATAATTGCCTATACTCGCTACGCGCCTTTGCAGTATTTTTCGGTTTCGCGTTTTCAGTACGTCGGCTCGTTAAAATTTCATATTCATTCTTTTGAATGATATCCACAATGACTGTATCCCCACTTTCATCATGTTTCGTGAAGCGATAAAGAAGTTAAAAATATTCAAAAGTATTTTCAAAATACACTTTTAGTGTACTTCTTAAAAAGTATATTATCTTCTTTTTATTGTCCACAAAAATGACTAATTTTTGTGCACTTTCGAAAAAGTATAATATATTTTTTCCTGAACCAAAAATATACTTTTATTTTCGGTACACTTTTCCATGAGCATAATCTACTTTCACTCTCACGTCCTGGACATAAACATATTTTCATAAGTGAAAATTCGGTGCTTCTTCGAATTTTCACCTGGTGGTGCCTTACATCTCTTCGAACGTGTATGAGTTCTCTTGTGCCAGTCTTCGCCGCTGATGCCTTTCAGTCTGGTATGTAATACTCTAAAATGTCTTTTTAATAAATTTTTCCTAAGTTGAAATTTTTATTTATTCTTCGACTTGGGTCGGTTTTGGGATATTATATAACATTCTCAATGCTTTGACAGACGTTTTATGATCTATGCACTATAGTTGACCTGTATTTGCTCTATGTTACATCTGATAATATCACGTTATCTGTCGTAGTTGCCTGTTAGGTATACTGTCTCAACAAAGCGCTAATGGGAGAGGGCTTTAATTGATGATCATTTGGTAACATTAGATTATCATTTGAGATAATGTCCTCTTATAGTCTTACCTGAATTATTAACTGTTCCATACTAATCTCTCACAGTTGATGCAACCAACAGAAAAGTGATAGAATACGGGAGAATATAATGCTGGGAAGTTGATTTGGAGGACGTACCTGACAGAACCGAGTTATTGGTGGGATGGTTTGTCCAAGATATGCACGACAAACTTCTCAAATTTCACTTTGAAAACTTCAAGACGTTGTTCAATCTAATCTCAGTAACAATCTATGTATTCTTTAACAAAATGTCATCCAGATTGGTATGGGACTGTCATGAAAAGCTCAAAATTCTGGATGAGCGGAACAGAGTTGAATTATTCTGGGTGACATTCCAGAATAGACAGCAATGAAAAAGACGATGAACTTGCTAGACAAACAGGAACATTCTATGGTCCAGAAATCATGCTAGTAATCATCATATGCTTAGATGAACACAAAAATGACTAGATAATCGGTCCAGGAAATCGTCATGGGAAAACAGTCTTCGAAGTATCATGCAACTATGCCTAAAACAAACTGAAGAACTACTCACAAAGAGCAGGACGAAGAGTTAAAAAAGTACTTCTAACGGGTCACTTTCCTATCAGGACCTGCACATAATTAGAAAATTAGACGACGACCTGAACTGCAGATTGTGAGGAAGGAAATCAGAAACGACAGATCACATTATATTTAATGCGAGGTATTGGCCTGCAGAAGACGCAGTATATTTGGGGAAAACATAGACAGACCCAGAAATCATCAACACTCACCCAGTCTCAAACCTGTATAACCTTTGGTGTTTCATGATATTTGTCACGTTAAATTTTTGTCAACAGGCAAATTGTCCATCTTGTTATCTGTATTCTCATTGAATCTCATATTAGCAGTTACCGGTATTATCAAGGCTCCAAGACACATCATCCAATTCAATTGTCCTTAAGGTGTCTGGATGTGTTTTGCTTGGTTCACTATCATTATTTTCGTTTTGTTGTAATTTACGTTTAAACCGCACTCAAAGCTTATTATTGTTTGAAGATTATGTAGCTGGTGTATGAGCTTCACCAGCGGTAACTAAGGTAGTATACTTTGCAAATTAAAATTAAAAATCTTAGTTCCATCTATAGCAACAAAGCCAGTGTTCAAGTACACATCGCGTAACACTAGAGATATTAAACAGAATTCACAATAAAATCCAGCACTGTCTGACATCTTTGTTCACTTTATATTTATAATAATAATAATAATAATAATAATAATAACAAATAAGCAGGAGGGGCTAACCATCATCTATCTAGCCTTTGGTGAGTAGCACCACCACTTACTCCAGCTGGGGATGCAAAATCGAACCGGCAGCCCTAGCGCATCCGGGAGGGGAGAGCGTTTTCCCCTCTGGTGTCGGTCGTGTTCTTGCTGGGCTAACCACCCACAAGCCCAAACCTCCGGTTCCTATTGGCTGAGGACAGGGCCCCCACGATCAACCCTGTTCGGATAGGGGTCAAAGGCAAGGTGGTGGGGCCCAACAAGATCGACAGCTCATTGTTGACGACTGCGACGGCCAAGGACGCTCTGAGTGGACATATGAACTGAGGGATGACCTTATGCAGTGCTACAAAAGCAGTGAGCCCGCACGAAAGGGATACATGGGGCAAATGCATGTTCTGTGGTGTGCAAGGCACCCAGAACACAACGCCTTCACGCCACAAAACCTGCGTGATTATGTGTTCCACCTTCGTCGCAGGGGCTACGTGAGAACTGCTCCTCGGCCGATGAATGAGGTGGCCGAAGGTCCACCGAATGAACCGGTTGATGTTGCAGTCCCAATCGTTCCACCAGTACCAGAGGGCCTCAGTACCAGAAGGGGGTTACACAACATAAAACCCCCCGGGCCACAAGATCTGGCCAGAGTGGATGCAGAACTTCGTGCAGCGCTACCAGAAGAGGCTGACATCTGGCACATAAATTGTGCCGTGCATGCTGCCTCTCAACGCTTGTCTCAGGTGCAGTGCTTCTCCACAAGAGAGAGCGAGACGGCGCATACAGAAGATGGAAGCCAAGATCCGGTCGGCGAGGCAACACGCATCCCGTATCCAATGTGTGATGGACTATATGGCGGCCAATAGGCCTTTCACGCCTAAAGTGCGGCGAGTAGCTACCAGCTTAAGACGCGTCCATCACACACTCAATGGGGCAGTGCTGCAAACCACCAAACAGCACTTTCTCGACAGGATACGGATGCTAGTGTCTTGTAAGAAGTCACTAGTGAGGCGGGCGAGGGGGCTAGCGGAAAACAAACTCTTCCGCCAAAAGCCCTCGCGCCTTTTCGAACCGCCTCCGCGTATTGCAGAGAATCCGCCGACTGTAGATCAGGTGGAAAATTTCTGAAAAACGCTTTACGATGAGAAGCTTCCACTCAACCGAGATTCTCCAGCCCTGGCACACTTTGAAGCTTTCTGTCAAAGGCTTGACAGCGGTGACACAACCATGATTGGGAGGAAATCCTGACTGATTGTTCGGTAAAATATTATAATTACTAAGATACTCTCTTATTTGCCCATTTAGTACATATTCCAGTAATTTCGAAAACACCGAAAGAATGTTTATCGGCCTCAAGTCTTTCAACTTCGTAGGATTATGCAATTTGGGCAGAGGTAAAACATGTGCAATTTTCCATTGTGATGGAAAAATATATTCTATGCAGTAATTTACTAGATGAGTAAGATAAGGAATAATCAAAGGACAACAGTACATTAACATATGTAGAGAAATACTATCAGAACCCATTGGTTAGTTTTTATATTATATAAATAATTTTTAATGGTCTCTGTATCAACAGTTCGAAAATAAAACTCTCCAACATTTGGTAACAGATTATTAGAATAAAAATTTAAAGTGTCTTTATTCGGACTTTTCGTCTCCTCTGTTATGTTTAGAAAGTATCGGTTAATCTTATTAACATCTGAAATACGATGAGGAATATCTACATTTTTTCTTTTTGAACGAATGTTCAAATCTCTCAATATTTTCCATGTTAGTTTTTTATTAGAATTTAATTTACTTTCAAAATATCCTTTTTTTCATGTTTTATTGCCCGATTTACATAGTTTCTTAATCTCTTAAAATCTTCCCAGTCTCTAATGCTTTTAGTATTTTTAACTTTGGCTAAAGCCTTATCTCTCAATCTCAATATTATTTTAAGATTCTCTGTTAGCCATGGGGCGAACTTTTTTGTAATTCTAGAAGTTTTGAGGGGAGCATGTTTGTTAAATAAAGGACCCCTCACAAAAGCAATGGAAAACGACTACCCGTCGACTGCGAAATCCACGATTTTAAATACATTACATTGAAACGCGTACAAGTATCTAAGACTCAATGTACCACAAGATTTTTCACTTGTAACTCAGATTTAGCGATGTGGAAAACCTTGGAAAATCGCTAAATCTGAGTTACAAGTGAAAAATCTTGTGGTACATTGAGTCTTAGATACTTGTACGCGGTTCAACGTAATGTATTTAAAATCGTGGATTTCACATGAATTTTCCGGGGTTTTCCAACATTTTCCGACTTTTTCAAGCTTGGTTTTCAGTGTAATATCAAGAGATATAACTTTCATTGCGTTTGGAATTAATAATAACTCAATTATCAGCAGTATTATACCTACCCTATACTACTTGCACTCCTAGGATCCCGTAAAATCTGGGACTTCAACGTCCCATAACTCGAAAACTTATCATAGAATTTTGTTGTGCCCATGGAGACTTTTGTTCTGGATGCTGAGAAGAACATTTTCTAAAAGTTTCAGTCAAATCGACGAGTAGTCGTTTTCCATTGCTTTTGTGCGGGGTCCTTTATCAATAAATCATTAAAGGTAGAAATTTTAGTATTGATATCATCACTAATATCATCTATGTAAAGTATTTGGTCAAAGTATTTGGTCAGAGTTGGTGTTGTCGAGTCTCACCAAAAGCTCTTCATATAGTTGGCAGAAAATGAAGTTCGTTTCCCATCTCCATCTGAAACTTTTAAATATTAAAATATTTAAAAGCCACTTTACATTAATGCAATATTGCACGTGCCATGCAAATTTTTATTGCGCGCATGCGTACATCGAGCTATTTCGATGCAATAGGTCGATGTACGCATGCGCGCAATAAAAATTTGCATGGCACCTGCAATATTGCATTAATGTAAAGCGGCTTTAAGAAAACACTAGTGCTCAATGTTGTTAATGCTCCAAACAATATATTTTTTTTCATAAATTACCGTAAATAACAATTTGTAAATCAAATATTTACAAATTTATAGAATTTCATACCTACTTATCGAGAGTGATTACTGTACATATAAATTACACATTATTTAGTGTATTATTTAGTACATGGTATAAGTAGACCTGTTATGTTTTATTTAGCAGTGTTAATTGTTACCGTTAGTAAACTAGAATCAGCAGTTAGTTAAAATAATATCACTTTACATACTCACTAACTGTATTTTCGTGAAGTGTTTAACGAAATGCAACTAATGAAGATAATCAAATTTGTGAACTACACAAGAATAACGATCTCTTACAAAATATGTTACGTTATAAAATACATAAATTGCCCACAACGATAAATCGCGTTTGGCAATTAAAATTTCATTTCTGCAATAAATGTTTTGTCATTATATTTCAGGAATTATTGTTCACTATGTTTTCTTTACTTATTTTTTGTTTATAGTAAAATACCTCACATTAATTCAGTGAATTGCGCCACATATATTTATTTATAGAGCTGCATAATAAAAATACTTATAGAGGTCGATAGTTTTACATTAAATACCGCCAACATGCCAACACAATAATTTGCATAACATTTATATTATTTTGTTTGTATATTTCTTAAAAGCATAAAACTTAAAAAAAAAATGTGAGACTATGCTGACTATGAAACTGAAATAACTTTTACAAACAAAAAAAATATACAAAATTACATTCAGCACGAGTTTCGGCCATTAAATTACCACCATCACGAGATGACTTAAATTAATCATCGTTGAACAGGAGCCTAAATCAAGTCACGACAATAAAACAAATTTACTTCATTGACGACGTTTTGTTCACTATGTACAAACTTCTTTAAGGTCTAGACTATTGGCCGAGAATAGAAATTTCCAATCGCCATCTTTATAGGTACTAAAATTAATCTATTTCCATTCAACATAAGGATTCTGTTTCATAGGACTGAAATTTAGTAGGCAAGGGATCCTCATAGTACCATAATAAAATTCAACAGAAATTTTCAGTAAAACTAATAGTGTACGCCTACTGTTAGTAGCGCGAACTCGCATTCTTTCTATGAACCCAGTGTAGTAGTTCTTCGAAAATCTTTTGTCGTATCTTATGATGAGAACTTTAAAAACTTTTACTATGAACAACAAAATACTTTATTTTTGTTCAACTTATTCCCTTTACTTATTATCCTGAAGAATCTCCAATACTCGGAACCCACAGATCGATAAGTGGGATATTAAATTTAGAGATTCTTTGAAAACATTTAATTCTCCACAGGCCGTAGCAACCAAACAATTTATGAATCATCAGAGAAAACTGACCTATTTCAATATAAAAAAATGTCACAATTTATTCAGAATGGTACATAACAGGTTGAAGATGTATAGGAAAAAAATTCGACATGTTAGAAACTTATTTAATAAGATACAGTATAACCTAAGATACATGAGTATAGACTCTGCCCTTTCTTTGGTTCTGTTTAGTTGTTGGTTCCAAGTAAGTCTGGAATCTAGTATTACTCCCAGATGCTTTTTCTCGCCCGCTAGTTGTATTAGATCATCTCGAAGTTTTAGTAGTCCAATCTCCTCTACTTTCCTTCTTCTGGTGAATGCCATTATGGTTGATTTTGAGGTACTAATGTTTAGTCCCTCCTCATTTGTCCATTTGATTACAACATTTAAGGCCTGTTGCATGTGCTCCCTTATTGTGTTGTTAATTTTATCTTGTGGTAGGATGACTAGGTCATCTGCATAGTCTAGTGTTTTGTGTCCTTTTCTATCAAGTAACGTTAGCAGCTCATCAATAACCAGGTTCCACAGAAGAGGCCACAGAACACCCCCCCCCCCTGCAGACTTCCTCTTTCAACCTGAACTACCAATGTTTTTCCCGTTATGGATGTATATACCGATCTTTCTTTGAGCATGCAGTCTATCGACCTGCAGCTGGTCGCATCGCTCCTTTTTCTTCTCGTTGTTTTCGTGTTGGATTGTAGGGATGTGTTATCAAACGCTCCCTCAATGTCCAAGAAGGCACATAGTAGTACCTCTTTGTTTTTAAGAGCATATTCAGCTTTGTTTATTAGCTGTTTTTCTTGACATACCGGCTCTATATGTATATTGGGCTTGGTGTAAAGGTTGATTTCCCAGTACATCCCGTATATGCCTATTCAGTAGTTTTTCTAAAGTCTTTAGTGCAAAGAACATAGACTTATTGGTCTTACAGATTTCGCCCTTTCCAGTTCCTTCCCAGGTTTCGGTACGAATATCACTTTAGTTAGTCTCCAGGCCTTTGGTATGTATCCATAGACCAAGCTGCTCCGGAATATCATACATAGCCTGTATAGTAGGTCTGTGCCCTTCTGCAACATTATCGGATAAATGCCATTCGGTTCAGGCGATTTATATGTTTCGAATGAGTTTGCTTATCGCCCATCTTCTTTTGTGCACGTTTATCAACGTCTTTACTATCTGCCAGTCCCTGGATGCCACGTTGGGCATTCCAGATCTGTGTTTTGGCAGTCTTCGGGTGATAAGTTGGTGATTTCGGAGCCAGGGAAGTGCACTTTGAGGAGTTCCCTTATAGTTTCCTCCCCTGTGTTGGTGTATTCTCCGTTATCCATATTCAGAGTGTATATTGAGCTTTGGGGATATTTAGAAAGAATCTTGTGGAGCCTGGCGCATACTGGAGTTCCTCCTATATCCTCGCAGTATCTCCACCACGATTCTCTCTTGGATTTTCTCAGAGCTTTGTTGTATTCAGTGAGGGACTGTTTGTAGTCGTCCCACACCTCTGTTTGCTTAGCCTCTTTTTTCTGACTTGCCTCCACATCTGAGCAAGGTCCTCATTCTACCAGGGTACGTTCCTGTTGGAGCCCTTGCTCGCTGTGGGGCAGTTTTCGTGGTATGCTGAAATGATGGCATGCTGCACTTGCCCTACCATCTGTGCTGCTCCTTATCGTAGCCCTCTTCTTCTTTAGATTGACTTCTAGATAAAGGTTGATGTATATAAGATAATATACCCTGATTACTAAAGGCGATACTGATTTGAATCGAGATATACTAACCCAGGCAAAAAAATGGTATTCTTCTGATAAGATAAAACTAACTGATTCTAAAATTGAAAATATGCTTTTTGGCTTTGTTAAATGGGCATAAAGTTCGAATCTAAACTGATTGGAAATATACTTGACACAAGTTTAAATTGGCCATCTCATGTCCTAGAAAATATCATTTCCAATTTTTTGCATACGTCAGTTAAGACAATCATTACCCTCTGCTTTGCAATAATATATAGGTACTTAACCTATTATGTTACCCTATGGAGCGACCGATCTACACCTGGAAAATGATTGCAAAAAGCAGCTCTCCGCGCCATTTAATGTGAAGCATACGGCCCTCCGTGCCAGATACCTTTTAAGAAAAATGGAATTATGTCTTTCCCTGGTATTTATATTTTTGAAAAATTATCGCAAATTAACTCGCAATTAGCTAAGCCTTCAAAACATTTTATATGCGTTCTTATAATATTATCAACTTTAGTAATAGTATAGCATAGTATTCTAGGATTTACATCACTCAAAATGAACCATAAACCAATTTTCTAAATTATTTTAGACGTTGAGCAACAGAAATATGAAGTAGATAGTTAAACATGCAAATATACTTTTGTTATAAAAGAGATTAGTAAATAAATGCTAAATTGCATAATCAGGTCTAAGACACTAAAAGTTTTCCAATACTATTATCAAGACGGTACAATTTAAATAATTGCTTATTTTTTAAATTATTCTTTCATTTCGTATATACAGAGTGTTTTGCCTTAAAGTACACAGATCAATAACTTCGAAACCAAAGATAATTTTGGGAATTTGCGAGAAGGATTAAGGACTGACATTTTTATGTATACTGCTATTTAAGATATGAAGAGTGGCGAGTCTGTGCCAGTGTTGACGTTGCGATGCTGGGAAATAATTGTTCGACATCAGGAACTTTAAAATTCCGATAACTGTATGGTATTTTGAATTCTGAACATGTTTTACAGGATACATTTTTTCATTTAATTAATTGGACACTATCGGAGTCATTTCATGCTAAAATCGAATTCTAATAATTAAATTAATAATTGCTTTGTTGCTTTGTATTAGCAAGCTATAAGCACCACTTACACACATGTGCATAAAAATACTTTATTATTTAAATATTAGTGTTCAGAGGGGTTTTATGAACAGTGTTTAACAGAAAATGAATTTTAATATTCTATGCTAACAACGAGAGAAAACACATAATTTAAAAGAATAGCATATTAAATTCACTTAATCCTCTTAATTTTTTTCTTGGGCGATTTTCTGCCACGTTTTTATTTCATTTTAGAACGCGGTATTGTGTTAAAGAAATATTTTTTAAACTTGACATTAATTACCAAAATAAAACACCGAGAATAAATACACAATAGATCTATTGTTCCATAAATTTGAAAACTAGGATTTTAACTGAAATTATGTATTCTACAGATATTTAGCATAGCGTTTTAAAAGAATAGGTAATTATGCAAATTATTCTAAAACTCTGGTCGAATAGCTGGTTCCTGTGATTTATGAGTAACTGTAACCTACAAACGTACAAAACATTAAGGAAATCATGTTAAAGGACCAACTGTAAAATTCTCCTCTACTAAATAATTATATTTTGCCCCACAATTTATCTAAATAGTCTTATTCTACCCATAATGAAACGAAGATAAGATATGGCCTACCTAAGAAATTGAAAGGAAGTATAAAAATGAATGTTGTTAAAAACAATTTTTACAAATACAGTGAAAATGGTTTTCCCGACTCAAAAACAGAGAAGTATGATGTACTAAGTAGCTACGTAGCTCGATTTTTTGTTTGAACAAATGCGTGGTTACATTGGTAAATAACAAATAATTTTTAGTGATATTTTACGACTTGAAAGAAATGAATATATACAAAAATTTAAATATTCAAAACCATATCGCTATGCATTTACCCACTTATTAATCCATTTTTTATGGGTTTAATGGGTAAAAAGATCAATAATTCCTTTTTATACTGTGATTCATTTCATAGCAATAAACTCCGTAAAATTAATTTTCATGATTTTGTTTGAAAAGTTCATCAGAAATGGCAAAATACATCTGTCACGGATGAAAGTGTAAAACAAGTTGTAATTAAATTCACTAGAACTGGAAGTGTTTTGGATATAAAAGATAAAAAGAAAAACTGCAATGAAGACGATGCTGCTTACCAAATTGCAATGGATTCGGTAAGGGAATTCCCCAAGATGTCGCTGAGAAAAAGTACTTCTTATCTTGAAAATGTTCGTAAATCTCTGTTATAATTAAATTACAAGCAAAATAAGATTCGCGCATTTAAATCGATATTCAATCACACCTTAGAAGTTAACGATGATTAAAAACGTTTGGACGTTTGTTTGTGGATCGGAGAAAATATTGAAAATATAAAGAAAGACGTTTCGCTGAAAACATACTTTTTTCCGACGAAGCGACCTTTTGTAATAATAGTACACAAAATTATAGATATTGGAGCAACGTGAATCCAAATTTTCGTATACAGTGTAGGAGACAATATTAAAAAAAGTCAATGTTTGGTGTGCAATCATATACTCTGGAATTATTGCATCAAATTCTTTTGAGCAAAATTTAAATCAATATTCGTATCTCCATATGTTCAATAACTTTTTCTTGATTATTAGAACAATTTACCCCTAACAAGTCAAATAACATTGTACTTCCAATAATATGGATGTCCACCTGATTCCGTTCTCATTGTTCGTCAGTATGGTGTAATAACCAATTTGGCTATAAATGAATCAAAAGATACGCGCCGATACCTTGGCCACCTAGGAGCCCTGATCTCATGATTATGAATTTTTATTAGTGCGCGGGTCGATCTCTTAAAAGATAAAATAAGAGAGGCTATTGCGGATACACCACTAAACCAAATTCGAAACAGCTACCGGGAGTTGAGGGCTCGAGTAGAACTACGTGCAGAAGTTGGTGGTGATACTTTTGAATAGTCTTTTATGAGTCGGTATATTCATTTTTCATAAAAATTATTCCCCCTATTTGAAATTGAAAAATCACAATTTTTTATTTGACCAGACCAGACTAGAATTATTAATGCAACGTATAAAACGTGATTTTAAAACCATTTCGAAAATATTTGGAAACTATCCATAATCAAATAAAGTTTTTTGGCTAACCCTCTACAGCTAACAAGGATCCGATAACCGAATAAAATATTTCTAGAGAAGCAGACTTCATCTAGAATAACTTTTTCACGTAAAAACCAAAATTAAAAACATTTTCCTCTTCCCAAATCCATTCCTGGACACACAGCATATAAAAAAATACATTTTCTATCATTATTTTTAATCAACCTTTAAAAGTTGTTATAAAATACATTTATTTTAAAAGTTATTTATGAAAAGTTTTGGTTTATTATAACGATTTTCAGGTCGAAGCCGGTCGAGGCCGATGAATTTTATTCTTTGGCAAATGTACTATATAGTATAATAATATAAAATCGTATTTGTACATCAAAATAAACGTGGAAAAATTGGAGTACATCCAGTCACAACCGTTATTTAGCATGATTAAATAATTCTTTCTGCGGTAAATCTCAATCTTACGGGAAAGGCAAAAAATAACCGTGATGTTGATTCACTGAACATGACACCACATAAAACCATTAACTTGCCAAATGATAGATTTGTCAAGCAATCATCTACAATAATTGTGGTAATCATTATACTTACTTTAAACGGCGTTTATATGATACTTTATAGTCTGGTAACGTATCGTTATCTATTCACGCATAGAGAAAGTGGAGAAAAGAATATAAGTAATGTGCGGATATATGAAAGCATCCGGCATTCTAATTTCAATTTAAGAAACAATTTCATAAATTGAAAATATATGTATTACAGACACTTAAAACATGAGAATTTATTATATGAATTATTATAAGTTAAACAAAATGTACCTATAGTTGTCTACAACTTCATTCTGCACACAAAAAAGTCAAAGCTGCCGACCGAGCTAATATAAGGGGAGACCGGGGCATGCTTTATTTTTCTACACTATATTAAATAATAAATATAATGTATTACTTATTAGATAAAACATATTGCTCTTATGCATTCTAACGCCTATTTCGGTGGGGTGTCGCCAAATTTCTATCAAACGGTGAAGTACCTTGGGGTTAATTTAGACAAGAGACTGACGTACAACACGCATATCAACGAAACCATACGAAAAGTCTACTCCATGTCCAGGAGTCTGTGTCCGCTCCTGGCCAGGGATAGCGGACTAAACAGAATCAATAAAAAATTGTTATATACGATGGTGATCAGGCCGACCATCACATGCGCGGCGCCGGTGTGGTGCAGCATCCCGGTCACGACAATGAAAAAATTCGTGTTCTAGAACACAAATTTATGCGCTTCATTTCTGATTCGGGCAGATACACCTCACTCAGAGATCTGTACGCTCGCTGTAACGACATAACTCCACTAGCGGAGTACGTCCAAGAGATTTCGCAAAATTCTATGAATTCAAACTGGGCGATAGTCCTCTAACGCGCAACATAACACACATCAGACAGCATAATGCAATTCTATTTAATTTGAAACTCCCATTACCATACCAGACGTTGCGTATTTTCAGGCAACTTCCACCTTATCCAACTTCTTCCCTACTATAACCTATCATTACTATATCTTTATTTTTACCTATCAACTTTACAATTTTAACACCCTTCTATTCGTTTTCTGTTTGTTCATTGTTTTACCCTTTTTTTGTTCTTTTGTCCTCTTTTTGTCCCGAAATTTACCTCTCGGCCAATAACCTTTTAGAAATTATAACTTTTAAAACCATAACATTTATTTTTCCCCTATTTTCTTGGAGGCAGGAAGATCACCAGGGTGGAGATTACTTCCAACGGGTTTTTCCGTTGTGTTCTGTTTTCCCGTGGTAGTAATCAAAATTTTTTAGTGATCTGTGCGCGCACAGTGCGACAACTTCAAGTATAATTTTAATTAGTTTTATTCCCTTGTGGACAGTATAGTTAAGTACATTGTTGTTTTTAAATTTGCCCCAGGTGAATGGAAGTTCCAACTTACCATCCCATTATCATTCTTAGCTGAATCGGACCTGCACCGTCCAACCTTACTCACCACAACGCTACGCGGCGTGGTTGTTTGGTTGGCTCCGGGCCAGGTTTCCGGCTAGACGCATGTATACCTTTACTTTGAATACAATCTTTTTGAATTGAATTGAATTGAAATGTTCTGGGCTACGCACCGTGGTTGTTTGGTTGGCTCCGGGCCAGGTATCCGGCTAGGGGCATGTATATCTTTACTTTGAATAAAATCGTTTTGAATTGAATTGAATTGAAATGTTTTGGCATGATTAAGATTTAATTAAGATTTCTAACTCTTATGATATAGTAACGCGAATCATCCCTAACTAGGATGACGCGGAGTTTATTTTCGGCGATAATACCAGGGAAACATATTATCAGAGCCGTACTTTGAATTTATCTGTCAACGTCGCGAAGGACAGGTAATGCGCCCACCAATGCAATGACGCAAAACTAGAAAAGTCATTAAGTTACTACTGAAAACACGATTTTTAAATTCCTCTATTTTGTTAATAATTCTAATATGCAAAAATTTGAGGTACGGCTCTATAATACCATTCTGAACATCTAATTTGATATTGATATTTTGACGACAATTTTTATGTGCAGTATAAAGTTACTAACTGACATTATACTCTTTCCCTGTTTCTTATTGGGATGCTCTGCCACATGTATTTTCTTCTAAACAATGTCATGAAATCTACAAAAAATACAATTATCCAGTGTTTTACTGGAAAATAACCTCTACGCCTATGAATTTTACGTCAAAGGATCAATTAGAGGTGGTTTTTGACAAATAATGAATAAGAAAAAAATATAAAAATGACGTATTTTGCTGACGTTTTGTGTGTGTGTATGTTTCAATTATGGCTTTGGTTAAACCAATTAGCCAGATCTATGCTGATGTTTTGGAAAACGATCTGTTTCCTTTCTCAAAGCGTATTATAAATGTTTGTGTGATGTGTATATTAAATACATAGCTTTAAGAATATATTTGTTATATTCAATATCCATAGATACTTACTGCTTACACAGAACTGTTGATATGGTGGAGATATGTTGACGATATATTTGCAATTTGGCCTCATGGAGTCGATTTTCTAGATATTTTTTTAGAAAATATAAATAATAAAAAACCCTCTATTAAATTTACATTAGAAGTAAAAAATAGAAATGAACTACAATTTTTAGATGTTTAATTAAAAGAGTAAATAATACAGTTGAAACAAGCGTTTATATAAAACACACACTAACAGGTATTTGAATTTTAACTCAAATCAGTCGATGCAATGTTAAAAAGGGTGTCATAAAATGCTTCTAATCATGAAATATTAGACAACGAGAAACGCTTTATAAAAGAGGTTCTTATTAACCGAAGCATTTGTTGATAGAACTTTCACATATTATATAGAAAATAATAATCATGTACGACAAAAACCTGAACAACGATACACAACGTTAATTCCTTATGTATACGGTATATTTGAAAAGCTACGCCGTATAGGCAATTGATTTGATATTAAGACGATATTTCAAACGGGCAATACATTGAGATCTATTTTAACAAAAACAAAACCGCTAAATCATGAGCAAAATTCAAAAAACTGCATTTATAGTATTCCGTATGAGTGTAATAAACATTATGTGGGTGAGTCATTCAGACCATTCAGTGTTAGATTGGGTGAAACTAGGGGTGACATTAGGAAGAATGAGATTCAGAAATCGAAGATTTGCGAACACGCTTGGGAGAACGGACATAGAATAAACTGGGACTCGGCAAAAAATTTAACAAAAGAGACAGACAGCAAGAAGAGAAAAATTAAAGAAGCCGTTATAATACTATTGAATGAGGATAAATGCGTGTCGAATTGTTCCGTAGATGTTTGCACAATCTGACTGCCGATGTTAAAAGAAGAACTTAACAAACTCAATATTGTTTCAAATAAAACTATCAACTAGATACACCTATCAACAGTTCTGTGTAAGCAGTAAGTATCTATGGATACTGAATATAACAAATATATTCTTAAAGCTGTGTATTTAATATACACAGCACACAAACATTTATAATACGCTTTGAGAAAGGAAACAGGTTCGTTTTCCGAAACGTCAGCAAAATACTTCAGTTTTATATTTTTGTTCTTAGTCATTATTTGGCAAAAGCCACCCTCTAACTGATCTAACTGATAATTGTATTATTTTGTAGATTTCACGACATTATTTAGAAGAAAATACATGTGGCAGAGCATCCCAATAAGAACCAGAGAAAAATTAAGAAAAAACCATAACCAACATTTAGGCAATATTGTACTCTTCCCATTAAAAAAAAGTTATTTTTTTAGTTCTAATTGCTGTATTTATTATTTTAATCATCACCCGATGATAATTATTGGCGAAACCTTAGTTGGTATACTATGCAGTATTTTCATGTTTTTAAAATCTTATTAAAGGTTCCAATACTTTTCATGTACATTTTATTTCTTAAAATGTTCCATAACTTTTATTTACTGATCGATTTTTTTTCAAATGACTGGGTTCTTTCTCTACCTAACACTAACTTACTGTCAAAATTTCAATCAAATCGGACTCCTCTGTCTTAAGTTATCGTACTTAAAAGAAACGTGACGGACGGGCAGATAGACGATGGGCATATTAAAAGTTGTTCAGAATTCGATCACTGACACGATCATATGAAATTTTTTTCTCTACGAGCGATATTTATAGTTTTAGAAAAGTGACGATCAAATGCAATATACTCTTCGTTTTCGTATTTGCGAAGAGTGGATAATAGTCTTATTTTCTTAAAAACGACATGAATCTTGGAATTCTAATTACAAAATTAACAAACATAAACACCACACATAGTAGACAACCCCCATATCCAAAGTCAAGGTTGTCCCGAAGGGGGGGGTTACTTATTTGATGTGGAACGCCATGGCAGTTGAAGGGCTAAGCGGGGCGGAGCAACATTAGTTGCGACTTGAAAACAATACTAAAAAAAAGGTAATGTATAAAAAATAATGTGAATTATGAATTGTAATATTTAAAAACGATTTTAACCATCTCAACTCTGCAAACAGTGTGTGATGATTTTATTGCATCGAACAAAATGTTAAAAAAAGCTAGTGTGTTACTGAGATATGAATAGGGGGTCCTTAAAAGTGGGACACGCTGTACGCATTAAGTAATAAGGTTTAATTAACCGGGCGACGACGATGGTGAAATTTAATTTCATAATTTTTAATGATCGGTTTTTGAATGCGGTTCAAATTTTTGCAAAAAAATTTTTTTCTGTCTTATTAGATTCGTCGTTTTGAATTGTCAAGCTTTAACATCAGATTTGTTGTCAGAGAATTACAGAATTCCCATGTACCAAATGTCGTGTATATCTTCAAACATTTTGCAATTATGGCAGTCATATTGAATCCGCCATTTTGAATTTTTAAGTTTTAACATTAGATGCGGTATCAGCTACTGCCAGAATACCTAACTGCCTATTTTAATGTAATTCCGACAAAATTTGGGTTTTTTTTATTCACCAAATTTGCAAAAAACCTGTATCTCATTTTTGCTCATCTTACGCTATATAGCTTGATGACACTATAGGTTATAGAACCTCCCAGAATCGACCTAAGTTGAAGACTAGTTGAATGTTTCGACTTAGGTAAAAATTCACTTAAAGGCATTTTTGAGCCTCATATACAAGTTTGAAAGACATCAGAGCCGAAAACTGGAAACAAAAGGACTTATTTATATACGTTTGTTAAAACGTAAGGCACAACCAGGTGAAAATTCGAGGAAACATCGAATTTTCACTTAGGAAAATATGTTTTTTCCATGGGAGTGAAAGTATATTGTGGTCATGGAAAAATGTACCAAAAACAAAAGTATAATTTTTGATCAAAGAAAAAGAAAGATATACTTTTACGTTGGCCTCACAAAAACCAATGAAAGTGGCAATACAGTCATTGTAAATAGCATTCAAAAGATTGAATGTAAAATTTTAACAATACGACGTACCAAAAAGGGCGAAACCGACAAATGTAGCAAAGGCGCATAGCGTCTATAGGTAATTATTTAGCAAAAAATAGTAAAAATGGGCAAGGCCGGTTCCTCACATAAAACAAATTTGGATTCATCCAGCGGATCGTAAATTAGACGAGTCCGTTGGATAATCAATAGAAAGCGATACTAGGAAAACCAAATGCAGGTCTTTCCAAATGATAAAGTTATAGAGTAAACCGCCTTGTGCATAAATATGACAAAAAACCATTTTGCCAAAAAGTCGCTTGAAGGCAAAGTCGTGCCAAATCCCCTTAATTGAACCTATATGTGGACCGGTACGTCGTGAAACTGATGGAAAGTTGTATAACTCATATATAATTGAACTCACTTTGAACTTCGTTCTGTGAATGATATAATCACTATCAAGAACCTTTAAGCTAATCATAGGCGAACCAAAATTTTTTAAGTAAAATATTTTTATATTATTTCACGTCAGCCACATTAAAACCCAAAAATGCTTTCATTACTGTCTGGGGAAATTATATGAATCTTTTCTACCAAATCGATTATTAGCGCACGCTCTCCATTGTATGGCAACAAAAAAAAAATTAAAGAGGTGATCGACCTTGCCTTATTTGGAGAGGCGATTCTATTCGATTCATATAATTTATTAGATAGGATATCGCATAAATCATTATACTTATTTGAAACCTAATTAATATTTTAATAATTTAAACTTTTGCATTTTATTGATTATGTACGACTTGTTGTAAGTCTCATCCCTCGAGGGTTTCCGTTTAAAAGACTGGAATTGAGTAAATTGGGTGTCTCCGGACCCCACAAGTTTGAAATCTTAATACCCACCGGTCATATTACGGAAGCTCGAGAGGGATTTTTTTATGAAAACGTCTCAGAAATCTTTAGGCATAAAACCCATTACCATTAAGTAAATAAGTAAAATTCCGTCAGAGAGAAACATCAATTTTTTTATTAGAGAGAAAGAGAGCGTCGTTAATAATCTACGGTAGTGCAGCCTTGGTCTATTACTTATTCTATCAAGTTGTATCTTATCTGGAACCCGCCTGAGATTAGAATAACAGGGAAGAACGAGACTGGCGCTTTTAATAAATAAATTGGTGTCGCGTCACTCAGACACATGGTATTAAGTTCTTCTATAGTACCACCGCGGAGTTTGAAAAATATTTCATAACAATCTTTTACGCCAATCCAAAGAACTAGTCAATCATTCTAAGTTGACAAGTAGCCGCGCAGAGAAAGAAGAAATATCGTCACTATTGGACAGAGACAAACAAGCTTTTTGAGCTTCTTAAGTTTTTTAAGCTAGCTGGCTACCTAGCTAGCTTAAAAAGCTTGTTTGTCTTTTAAGCTTCTTAAGCCTAAGCTTCTTAAGCTAGCTAGCTACCTAGCTAGCTTAAAAAGCTTGTTTGTCTCTGTCCAACAGTGACGATATTTCTTCTTTGGAGCGGCTACTTGCCAACTTGGGATGACTGTAGTAGTGACTGAACAAACATAAAAAAAAACATTCACAGAACTTCCTCCTTTTTTAAATTTTTTGACCGTTAAAAGAATTTTAATAAAGGAGTAAAAATTAATTTTTAAATTCATTCACAAATTTTAGGAGTATTTTTAGGTTATAATATAATGGTGTGTAACATTCTCTTTTTGGAGATATGAATGGTAAGTGGTAATTAAACAACATAGCACATCCATAAACCAAAAAACTAAAGGAGGTTAATAATACTACGAAAATTTCAACACAACAAGGTGCAAAACTATTAAAAGGTCAAAAAGTTAGGATAAGAAACGAATATACTTAGAAGGCAATCAAAAGTCTATGGAAAATTTTAAAATGTCAAAATTTCACGCAATCTATATTATTTTTTAGAATTATTTCATTTCATGAAATATTTATATATCCAGTATGATAAGCATCTCATATTGTCAAAAACAAATACCATTGTAAGTAGGAAAAAATAAGCCGTATGTCATAGTAGTTATGAAGTTGCTTTAGTTATTGTATTTTATTCGACGGTAGTTTTAATAAAATCATAATAGCACTCTTGAAGGCTAATGGGTGCGGTTTTAACTTTTTCGCCTCGTTATAACTGGGATTGAATCAAGGTCATGCGGATATCTTACTTAAATCAAGATATATATGCGTCCGGAAATCATTTTGTTTTGTTAGATTGCTCAAAAAAGCAGAGAAACATGATTAATACCTACAAAAGTAGTTTAATGCTAATTCTTGGTATGCAAATATTCTTTGTAGAAATCTAGTATTTTGTAAGAAAAATGTTCTAATGGCTTGCTTTCTTTTAACCATATGTTAGATTAATATATTTCAGCATGATATTTATTATTAGAACCATTACAGTTTTGATATGAATTTACTTAAATAACTAGATCTAAATATATTATACTTCAAGTTTTCTTATAATTGTGAAATATGCTGGCTTTATTGTGGCAGCGTAATGTTATTAATTAATATTTCGTATGATTCTCAGTGTTACAAGCAAAAGGAAAATGGTTTTTGGTTTAATAAAGTTTTTTTAATACATACAGGGTGTAATTAGTTTCATGTCATTAAAAACAACTGGTGGTGGGGAACGACTAAACGAACAAAAAAACCTTATATAACATGGGGTCTGAAGCCCATAGTTTTAGAACAAAAATAATAAATAAACAAAAATTTCGAAAATTCTAAGTAATATTGTGTGAGAACTGCTGGAATGTTAGGATAGGCTTTTATCTTCGCGTATATCGGCACCTCTAACCGTCAAATACGCTAATACGGCTCTATCAAAGTGTCACGCTTCTTTGTTAGAGACCGCGCGTGGGCGAGGACACAAGTTGATAATAACTTTTTTATGGCTTTTTAAAAGTAGGTAAGGTCTTTAGCGGTGCGGAAAAGGTGAAAGACGTCGGTGTTTTCTGAGTGCTTAGTAGATCTGAAGAAAACTATACTATTTTATTGACTTACCGTTCAAGTCGTTAAGTTCTTGATTACGTACAGACACTACTTACTTGTTCGTTCTATTTGTGTTGCTTTTTGGATGTTGGACCAAGTTTTCATTTTCATTTTTATTTTCTTTATTGACGTTAGTTGATAGTTTAGTGTGGCATTTTAAAACGCAGATTTTGAACGATATGGGAGATTACACTTACCCAGAGCTCGCGGATATGCACTTGATGTATGGAGAATATCGTGGAAATGCAGCTGTTGCGGAACAACTTTATCATTTAAGATTGCTCAGCTTCTTCGGGAAACTGGTCGTCTCGATGGACATGGAGGAGAACGAGGTCTACAACGCGAAGACAGGGTAATTGAAGTGGAAGTTCAAGTTTTGGAACTCGTAGAAGAGGATCCAACTTTAACCACCCGCGATATCGCGAGCCGTGTGGGAGTATCCCATTTTGTAGTGTGGAGGACTTTAAGAGATATGAACTTACACTCCCATCACTATCAACGTGTCCAAGCTCTAGAACCTCAAGATTATGCAGGGCAAATGGAATTTTGTAGGTGGATTTTGAGAAAACACGCGGCAAATGAGGATTTTTTAAACTTTCTCCGATGAGTCGTGTTTTACAAGGAGTGGAGTGTTTAATTTTAAAAATATGCACTATTGTGCAGACGAAAACCCACATGTATTAAGCAAGGCGCATTTTCAACGACGGTTCAGCGTTAATTTGTGGGCAGGAATTTGCGGTAATAAAATAATTGGACCTATAAAATTACCCGCCAGATTAAATGGTGATGTATACTTAAACTTTTTACAACAAGCTTTGTCAAATTTGTTGGAAGATGTATCTTTGGCAAGGCGCAGAAGAATGTGGTATATGCATGATGGCGCGCCAGTTCATTTTAGTCTGGCTGTTCGAAATTTTTTAAACAGGGAGTTTCCTTAACGATGGATTGGGCGTGGCGGACCAGTACAATGGCCTGCTAGGTCACCCGACTTAAATTCAATGGATTTTTATTTTTGGGGTCATCTTAAATCTCTGGTTTACCGTGATCCAATTGACACTTTGGAACAATTGCAGCAACGTATTTAATTGTGCATAGAAACCATAAAAAATGATCCTAATTTACCAAATGTGTTGAATGGAGTGAGTATGTCCCTAGTTTGGCGTGCCGAAAAAGTGTATTGATGCAGACGGAGGCCATTTCGAACATTTTATGTAAATCAACAATATTTATTGGTAAGTTTTAGATTTATCAAATATTTTAGTTTTCTATACTGATTGGCAATTCGTTAAATAAATCAGATTTTTTCCTAACTTAAAATACACATAATTGTTTTCTGTTATCATATCTCAGACGTCCAACTCTTTATTTCCCAATGTCATGCAATAATTACTCATTTTTTAAGCTTTTAACCCAGAACACTCATTTAGGTTACAAATGTTAATAAACCACATTTAAATTTGATAAATTATAAACAACAATAAAAGCTTCAATATTTTGTTCTAAATTAAAAAAACACACATGTAAAGAAATGCTGTATTTAAACCTCTACGCCTATCATTTGCTTGCAGTTCTGCAAAAAGAGATAACGAATTATTTACATTTTTAATTTTATAATTGGTTCGGTTGAGGCGGTCTTCAAAGGAGCCGCCCTTCTTTGCTTTGAAACCGCGGGCCGGCGAGAACGAGTCGGTCGGTAATCTTTGCACTTTTTTATGACAATTTAAAAGTTGTATAATTGGGAACTACACGTCCATTGACCCAGAAAGGCAGTGGTCCTCAAATGTTTCCGACCCTAATATTCAAATTGTTGTCCTAGGTCAGTTTTTTCAAAGTGCCCCTAGAGGAAAAAGTCATAAAGGTTTTTTGTTTGTCTAGTAGGTCCCCATTACTAGTTTTTTTTAATGACGTGAAACTAATTACACCCTGTATATGTTTAATGATCACGCGTAATCGTAATTTACGTTGCAAGATCGGAAAGAGGTAATTCCAGATTCCAGATTCCAGGGCGAACCGCAGATGAGTCCTGGAAGCTTGGGGACACCTGCAAAACACTGTTTTTCGGTAGTGTAAAGTAATTTTCTAACGAATACAACGTCAAACAATAATAATTAATTATATAAAATATTTTTACGACCAACACTGTTATACAGCTTCAATTTCTGCTTGTAACGCTTCAAAGTCTGAATACATATTTTCCATAACTTGTGAATTCACTTTTGAAAACTCGTAAAAGTTAATTAGTTATTTGACACTTATCTCAAAACAATTAACACAAATTCCTTTCTATAGCAACGAGAATAACAGGGATCGGAAAAGCCTTTGCCGATCTCTAATGTCACTTTCAGGTCTAGCCCGGGAAAACGTTAATTTCTGGCGGATAATTTCTCCAGAAAGGGTGTACTTTCTGGTCGGCCGAAAAAAAAAATGTTGCCGATTGATCCCGGGACGTAATTAGGAGTGGAGCGTGTTGCCACCGTATTGGTGTGATATACTATAAATGGTTTCAATATACCTACGTATATAGAGATGTAAGTGAGTAAATTTGATTATTTTAGGGACTAGTGTATAGTGTATAGATAGATGTGTATGATAAAAACTATACATATTAAGTTTGGTTAATTTGATTAATAGCTTGATACACACAGTAGTTAAGTATTAACAACAACCTGTTGTATCTATAAAAATAGAGTATGCACACCAAATATGGGTGACATCATATTTGAATACTAAATGAAAAAATAAAGGACATGTACTTTTTCATTTTTTCTCATTTTGATTACCATGATACATTGCCCCCGATCTCTCCATTTCATGAATTATGCTCTCATATACAAGATTCGCGTCCCGCACGTTGGTTTCTAATTGGTCTTTTAAAAAGTTGCCAATCACGAGTGGTTAAGTAGGAAAAGTAGACACTAAACACTAAAGCATCGTGGCTAAAGTGAATTTGCAATGACGTAAGCACAATAGTACATATCCTTAAATATCAGTTTTGACATGCTCTGTTGATCTTCATATGATGAGTACGTCGCCAAGCCATTTCTATATAATTTTTAATTATTTCATTACAATAATCATTTTCTTTAGTTACTTGTGAGGCACCGCCAAACTTTTTAATGAAATTTTTATAGAAGGGTATATTTATTTATCATCCCAGTACCTACTTGGGATATAACTTTGAAGTATTATATCTGTCGTCGTTTTTCCTTCTGCCTTTGTGTTCTTCATTTAGAATTTATAAATCAGAGGAATATTACATCATATAGTGATATAATACTGAATAATATTTGGACATTTCATTGAACATATGCTCAATATTGGTCATCTCTATTTCAAGACATTTTGGGATTTCACCTGAAATGCATCAGGCCTCCACTACTACCTAGCTGGACTAAAATAAATCAAATTTAAATCCTTTTCTGATATTTCATTAAAAATTTCGCTAGTGGCTGGAATTCTCCAATTCTTTATATCTCAAGAATTACTGAAATTAGAGGAATTATCAGGGTAAAGGTACTTTATTGTGAAAACATATTCAAAGTAAGTTTGTCAAATTGCCCTGAGTGAAAATACCTTATTAATATTGTTGTGTTTTATAGGTCAATAAGGTTATAAAATTGTTTAAATGTTTTACTTTGCATGAATATAACTCTCTCAAGTCCCATGTTGTTGCTACAGCAGCAACTTCGACAACTTCGACCTCCATTAAATCGCTTATTTCAAACGGAACATACTGTATTTTAAAATCCTATTCACTTCCCTATTTTATTACCTTTCAACCTATATGTGCATTAGGGTGGCCTATCTTTTTCGAAATCGAATTTTTTTATTTCTCACCCCTGCAAATGGTTCCATTTGAAGAAAAAACAGTCCCCTCAAAATATTATTGAGGCAAATTGAAGGCAAGGGGTGCCGCAGAATGCATTATTATGCAATAATAAAAGTGAATGGAATTATTTATATTCTTTGGTTGATGCATTGTTTTTTTTTTAATCAGCAACATTTATCTTTAGAATGACTAATCAAGTCATACAAATATCAAAGATATTATCTGTTGTGACTATGACATGTGTCATACTACTGTAAATTCGTAGTCTAAGAAAACTAGACTAGAAGTTTTTGAAATAAAACTCTCGTTTTATCTTTGTGTATTTTATTATGAAACGTTTTTTTCATACATAGTACCAAATATTATCCTAAATCTACAAGACATATAGTAATAAAAACAATATTTTTTGCACTAGGCCAAAGCATGCGACAGGGTTTCTTTTTTTACATTTGGAAACTGTGATTTATAATCATTTACAACTTGGAGTAAAAACTGTTTTTGGTCTTCATTTTTTGTTAAAATGTCATTATAGTCAGTAATAAGTTTGATTCCTCTCTCAGCGGCATCATTTACAACTTTAATTTTGTTTACAATATTGAAACATCGGGTATAACTTTCATTTTCCCTCCATGTTGTTGGATCATTTTCCAAAAATT
The DNA here is from genome assembly GCA_936432065.2 of Rutpela maculata. Taxonomy (NCBI): domain Eukaryota; kingdom Metazoa; phylum Arthropoda; class Insecta; order Coleoptera; family Cerambycidae; genus Rutpela; species Rutpela maculata. The sequence goes on from OW386286.2 coordinate 92,433,857, forward strand.
CCATAGACAAACCTAATTTTTGAAAAAACTGTTTAGTGTTCTCGCATATGAAGTCCTGAATTTCCTTGTTTTCAACGTCAGTAATGTTACTAATCATAAGTCGTTTAATACCCTCTTGATTTGGTGCTTTCCTATTCAAAGCTTTAACCATTTCTCTTTTAGTGGTAACTGAAATATCGTCATCAAAGAAAGATAAGCCAACATTTACTGAATTAAGGTACCACAAATGGTTCACTATTTTCCTACTTGCGGCTTGAGATATTTCTTTGTCAATATTTTGATAATTAATGAGTTCTTTACAAAAGTCTAAGTCATGAAGCGGTGCTTTACTAGCAAATGACGCTGTAAACCAGGCCTTTACATAAACCTTTACAATAAAGAGACATATATCTTCAATACTTATTTTTTCTTTTTTAGTTAGTTGGAACTGATCTTGGAAAAAAAATATTTTTAGACAGTAAATGGCTTTGGCCATCCAACGTGCATGATGAAATGCCCCTGGTTGATAGAATGTCGTGTGAGTGGGCTCTTCTTCAACAAAAAGTTTAGAAAGCATTAAAAATTCTTTATAATCATCACGAGGCTGTTGCAAAGTTAAAGCTGCATTTAGAAACTTTACAATTTCGGCTTTAACTGATTGTAAAATGTGTTTAATTTTTGATACCTGAAATCCAGTTTTTAGTTTATTTTGATCTATTTTAGGCCAAAATTCCCTAAAACGTTTAAATCGTGGCACATTTGGACCAGATGAGGAAGGCATTTTTGTGTCAAACACACTTCTCAAAACCACTTCAAAAATATGATGTCTACAAGGAAAATATAGAATATCTCTTTCTAGTTTTTGTTGCAATAGTGTGGCTGCCCCATTTATATAACCCAACTTCCATTCACAAAGCACATCATAAACTGCTTCAGTCAGTTCTCTTCCAGTTGAATTGGGCAAAGCTGGTACTCCAAGTAGTTGTTCAATATCTCCACTAGTAACTAAGATAGCAAGTCTATCGATATTTCCCATTCCAGTGAGAGAAGGTAAAAGTTTTCCATCCCAATAGATGACTGGGGCCGGCAATTCAGAATTACCGAAGACAGTTTTTAATATTTCAGCTCTTTCTTCGCGGATGCGTTGTCTAGAGCGCTGAAGTGTGGTTCTGCTGATGGACAAAGATGTGGTGTCATGTCCTAGTGCTTCTGCTACTGCCGTCAAAATATGGACTCCATACCTGTCGCTTATTTTGCAAGCATCAAATGCAGCGGCTATTTTTGGTGTGATGATGTTACATGTTCCATACAATCTCCTCTTTTTTGGCTGTGACGGGCCAGGCTGGTCTTGTAACAACTCTTCTTGGGCTTCGATTATTTCATCTTCATTTTCGTTGGAGTCGGCTGAATTACTACTTGATGATGGACAGGTGACTGTTTCCTCTAATCTAGCTTTTTCTTGTTGACTTCGTTGCATTCGTTCGAAGCAAGTTGGTAATCAATACCATGCATAAATCCAGGACGTCCCTTTTTTCTTTGGTTAATTAAAAACTGCTTATCTTCATCTATTTTCATCAACTCCAATGCATTTGCATGAGAAATGTCAAAAAGATCGTCCAATTTTTCAACGAAATTTTTTTCTTTACTCCCGCACTGGCCCTTTTAGCCGATTTTTGTAAGTTCCTCCACTCTGCATAAAGTTTATCTAGTTGTTTAACACAATGAAAATCCTGACGTGTCGGAATGCGAGCTTTATCCCAAAAAACTGACACATCTTTTATTGTTAATTTAGCACTTTCATGTACACTTAGCTTCACTTCACGAATGTTATAAAAGAGCACTTGTAATACTTGTCTATTAGACGGCAATTTATTGCCAATGATTTGTGACGAATAGTGTCCAACTAAGTAAATGAAAGTATCCTTTCGTAAGGATCTAACATCAGCCATCGTTAAATGTTTTTTCAAAAAGGAACGTATGCTAGAGCTTATAATGTCACCACTGTAAAACACAATTGCAAACTGACATAAAAACCTACCGTAGGTGCATTATATTTCCAAACTTCCAAAACAAATAATTTCTAGGAAATAATTACACCAATAAAACATTATGAGAAAAGAGGTAGATATTTGTATTTTAAGTAAAATTTAAGTGTATTACCGTAATAAAATCTTATCTACAAATTTCTACCTGAATGCGGCACGGGTTACCGTAATAAAATCTTATCTACAAATTTCTACCTGAATGCGGCACGGGTTACCGTTCACCGAATTATCTGAAACTTTGACATAAATTATTTCTAGTATAATAGTATATTTTCGTGGGGTGAGACTTAAAAAATACGCAAAAAAAATTCACCCCCTATAGAGATGGGCCACCCTAATGTGCATCCCCTATAACTAAAATATACGGTTATTGAGTTATTTAAAGTTATTTAGAAAACTTGTTAAATTAACATCAACATCTGTAAATACACGAGAATAATTGGAAATTAGAGTAAGAAGGGCGTTTGAAGAACTAGAGGCAAATGAAGTTCGGCGAGCAACCATCAGCGGTGTTACGACCCGAGCATATCCAGCAGTTACGTTGCATTGTTTTTGTTGTAGATACCAATATTGATAAAAATTTCATACTGTATTTTTTTATAGTGCTCTCAATGACTTATTTAGACAGAAAAATGCTCTGAGTGGAGGTTACGGAATCATCTTCTTCTTCTCCCAGTAGGCAAATATTTTAATATTGTGCATGTATTTTCTGCACATTTAATTTTTTTTTCTTCGAGATAGTACAAAACACGAATAAATAACACTTTTTACCATCCCTGAAGAACTATAAGCAACTTTAATGAGTCCACTGTGATTCTTTTATAAAATTATTGTAAATTACTGTGTTCTTCATGGCACACTATGGTCGATATGGATGTTAATTTAACCATTTTTCAAAGTAACTTTAAATAACCCAATAACCGTACATTTTAGCTATAGAGAATGCACATATAGATTGAAGGACAATAAAAGAGGGAAGCGAATAGAATTTTAAAATACAGTATGTTCTATTTGAATAAGCGATTTAATGAGGATCGAAGTTGTCGAAGTTGGACCTAATTTTCTAGACACCCTGTATATTTTGGGGCATTTGTAGCTTGAGCTCAAATAAGCTCCAACTCACGTAGACATATGGGAGAAAAATTGATTATTGGAATTTACCATAGCGGAGGTTATTAATTTCTAACTGTGGGTTAGTTCTCGCATCAGATTTCATTAAAATCGAAGTATTTCAAAAACGATTGGATTTTTTGATAAGGAATTATTTTGAAAGTTTAAAATCATGACTGGAATTCGAATATTGCATAAAAAATAAAGCATGCCATTTAAAGTAAGGAAATTGTCAACTTCCAGTATAACCAGAAGTGTCACACAGGTGACGTTATTTTCTTTAAATAGAACACCCTTAAGAACCCCCCTTTCTAAATTTTCAGCTTAAAATTAGTTGCAGTTTTTCTTAAACATCTAATAGGCCACTGATGCACCGAGATGCACCCTGTATAATGAATTACAAATGCCGCAGTGGGAGCTTTTTATATAGATTTACAACTTCGTATTATAAACATCGCACTGCGTTTCTCTCAATGTAATTTTCGTTTCTGCGAAGAATATAATAATAGAGTACATACACATTATTATCAGCTGGTCTACGTTTACAGTAGTATTTCCATAAGATAGAATCTATTGATTATTATCTATAATCAATAAAATTAGATAGAAAACAATCGCCTTACTAACTTGCAAATTACCCATTATCTAAATATCACTTATCAGCTTATATACATCTTCCTCATATGATTGCCCAATAAAGGATATATCATTAACAGTATCAACAAAAATAATATTAGAACAATGAAAATTATCATAAATCCTTGAGGGATGCTCACTCTCTTTAGAAATAGGTATAGTGAACATTTTAGAAAGAATTGTCACTGAAATCATTGAAAGTAAGAACACATTTGATGTTGCGATGTTGTTGCTATTTATATTCGAAAAATTTGAAAAGAAACAGCAAAAATTGCCTTTTAAAGAAAAATGAATTATAATAATAATAATAACAATATCTTTATTTACCATAAAATATAATATACATGGCAAATAGGCACCATTTCACCTAGATGGTGTTCTTCCTATGGCCTTAAATACAATTCAATACAATAAAAAACAATAAAATTGTGCTACGATGTGACGCCACTGGTGCAGGGGAGGGAGATCAAACAAAACAATTTAAGACAGAAATTTTGTTATTAAAATGGTGCATGCAGGGAAGGGTACCGCTGATTTTAGATGGCAATATTTTGATCGGCAAGCGGCATACTTTTTATTTTACAATTAAATATTTTTGCAGATAACTTTTTAATGTTTCGATCCAGCCTGTTCCACATATGGATTGCATTATATGTGAATGACTTTGTGATTCGGTATTCTAAAATCTTGCATATTGATCATGATTAAGATTAAGAAGTTGTTTCGTAAGTAGCGGGGCTCACAAAAAATGTTGATATTATATTCGGTATACAAGTATACAAGTGTGACCCAAACTTATAGTTAGAAAGTATAGAATTCAATAGTAATTTAAATAAGTGTGGAAAACGAATCTTTTCACCACATGGGTGAGACAGTTTGGTGGAACGAGCCGGAGGCGAATTCCACAAATCGAATGAGTGTGAAAAGATGTTTCAAACGTGTTGTTTACAATATTTTTTCTACGACTGCAAGGAAAACAAATAATTTCATAAGTAAACAGATTAACCATTTTTAACAAACTTCTTTAAAAGTGATGTGGTTTCAAGACTTCAAAACTGATTTTTAATTCTTAAATAAGTCGGTTGCTAAGAACCTGAATAGGCTAGCCTACTTCAAAAAATATAAAAGGTGTCAGTTCTGTTTTCGACAGGACTGTGTGAAAAACACGACAGTACTGTGTTTTTTGGATTTTTGCACACATCGTGTGAAAGAAGACAGTTTCCAGTCATAGCTACTGTGCGCTATTTGTCGTTTTCGAAGGCAGTCGTAGAGAATAGTATTTTAAACAACAAGTTTCGAAAACGAATTTTTTTACGATTGTGCTGAAAGTCAAATTTTCTAACTTCAAAATGACTGCAGAAAATATCACTTTGCCGCACGCCGTGCGGCAAAGAATTTGCCACACGCTTTGATTACATCTTCACACACCGGAATAAAATTGTGTGTCTACCTTAAAGAATTTTATATTACTTACTGGTAATAACAATTAAATTCTATAAATGTACATTAATTACACATGAATTGCAATTACAGAGTCAAATTTTCTAACTTCAGAATGACTGCGGAAAATGTCACTTTAAATTGGAAAGACTTTAAAAAAGGGAAATAAGTTCACAACCGTAGCGTATGATAGAAGCACTCGCTGCGCTCGTGTTCCTACTTTCATACATCGTTTTACAATGAAGCCCTTGCCCTTGCCACACATGTATTACAATCTACTATTTTTCACATGAGTGGGACAGTTTGGTAAGTAAGTAAACAAATCAACTATTTTTAATAAATTTCTTTAAAAGTGATGTGGTTTGAAGACTTTAAAACTAATGTTTAGATGTTATGAACCTGAATAGGCTAGCCTACTTCAAAAGATACAAGTAAAAGTGTCAGTTCTATTTTCGACAGGACTGTGTGTAAAACATGACAACACTGTGTTTTTGGATTTTTGCACACATCATGTGAAAAAAGACAGTTTAGAGTCATGGTTACTGTGCGTTATTTGTTGTTTTCGAAGGCAGCCGTAGAAAAAAGTGTTTCCATCTTACTGGTATGGTAACGTAGAGCTAGAGCACAGATAAAGAACTAGTTCCTTATTCTGTTGCTCGGGCATGTTGAATGGTGAGCAAGTACTGTATATTGTGTACTAGGTTTAATTTCTAGCTCCACAAAATGCAAAGATTGCAAGACAATAACGATATTCCAGTACTGAATAGTCAAGTTATCAAATGTCATACAAAACGTTAACCAATCACCACAGGACACCAAAGAGCCAATCACAGCAGACATACCCGTGAATTTTACTGTAGTCTATCACTACACGCAGACTTCAAAACTGTAACCACGCATGCGCAATGTTTTATTTCAATGAAGATTTTTTGTGAATTCCTCAAGATTTCCCCAAGATTTCTTGTAACATGTACACCAGATTTTTCCTGCCCTTCGGTGACCACCCTGTACAATTTTTTTATATGTTTCTTTGACAGTTGTGTTAACTACATGCCAAATATTATCGTTATCCGTCACATTAAAATTTTTTTTTAGCGACCACCCTGTATGTTTTTTCATATTTTTCTTCTTTCACAATTAACTGCATGCAATATATTATGCATATTAACTGCATACAATATACTATCGTGCTCTGTCACATTTTTTATTTTTTTTTGAGTGACCACCCTGTATTTTTTTCTTCCTTGACAGTTGTGTTAACTACATGTCAAATATTACCGTGTTCCGTCTTTTTTTCTTTATTATAAGTTTTATGAGGTCCTGTATATTTTTCAACGAAAGTGTACTTAGTTCTTCGTTGACAGTAGCGTCAACTATCTACCAAATATTATCTTTCTCCGTCAAGTGGCTTGTAGAGATAGCGCCAACATACAAACAAATGGAATTAAATGGCTTTAATTTTTGTAATCTACGTACTCTAAAACGTGAAAATTCGAAGAAATCTCAGAAGGGTGATTTTTTCACGATTACAATACTTCCCTTCGGTAAGCGAATGAAGTAATAAAATAAATAAGTAATACTTTTTAACACTTAAATATTTATAAATAAATGTCATTCGTCACGAGTTTTTGCAGAAGAACTTATCATTCTGCGTCTGAGTGACGCGACACCAATTTATTTATTAAGGGCACCAGTCGCGTTCTCCCCTGTTCTTCCACTCCCAGGCGGATCCGAGATAAGGTACAACTTGATAGAATAAGTAATAGGCTAAGGAAGCACCACCGTAGATTATTTATTAACGACGCTCTCTCTCTAATAAAAAGTGGTCTTTCTCCCTCTCGAGCTTCCGCAATATGACCGGTGTGTATTGAAATTTCAAACTTGTGAGGTCCTGAGACGCCCAGTTTACTCAATTCCGGTATTTTAAACGGAAACCCTCGAGGGATAAGACTTACAACAAGTCATATAATTAATAAAATGCAAAAGTTCAAGAATATCGTTTATTAATTAGGTTTAAAATAAGTATATATAATTATCCGATATCCTATCTAACAAATTATATAATTAAAGAGAATCGCCTCCCCAAGGTCGATCACCTCTTTAAGAGAATTTTTAAATATTACCATACAAATGAGAGCCTGTGCTAACAATCGATTTGGTGGAAAAGATTCATACAACTTCCCTACAAATTAATGAAAGCACTTGGGACTTATTGTGGCTGACTTGAAATAAACTGCTGCACAATTGAAGTGGATATTGTCTAAATATGGGCCATAGTGAGAAGTGAGAAAATATATAAAAAGCAAATTTTGCAATATGTAATGATTTAACGAATTAACAACAAACGAAAAGGACAAAAGTAAAACATGATACAAACGATAAATCTAAAAATCTAAACATCTTCGCTAGTCTGCGATATTCCAATATTCATGCTGTTGGGCCTATTGCAGGTGACCGATTTTATGACGGGGAAGATGACTGGGACATGGCGCACGCCATCTTATCCTAAAAATATTAATTGATATTTTCAGCGTAGGCTGAATTTCAATAAATGAAGTACTGGTTATTTAACAAAATTCAATTTGACAGTCCTGTCAACAATTATTTGAGTATTTCGTGATAAAAACAATTTAAAAATGGCTCATCTCACTTTAAAAGAATTGAATAATTGCATTCGATTATTAGATACTGGAATGTACTAAAAATACTTATCAAATATTTACGGTGTTTCCCAAAGCGTCATTTCCAGAGCACGCAAACCATCTTCTGACAATGTTAACTATTAGCATGGCTCGGCACGAACGAATCAAAAGTGGCATTTTGTGACATTTCAGAAAATCGAGCACATACACTAAATAAAGGGAATAAGAAATTGAATAAGTTCGTGAGTTTTTCAGATATCGAGATAATTTTTTTTTGTTTGACTAGTTATCTGAAAAACTACTAAATGAGGTTGAATGTACATGATATTTCTAACATAGCAAACTTTCTAATTGTGCAGCAGTTTAATATAAAAATATTTTACTTAAAAAAATTTGGTTTGCTTATGATTAGCTTTAAGGTTCTTATTCGTGATTAGATTATTCACAAGAATGGAGTTCAAAAGTGTGCAACTAATATATGAGTTTATAACTTTCCATCAGTCTCACGACATACCGATCCTCATATAGGTTCAATAAAGAGAATTTGACATTACTTCGCCTTCGAGCGACTTTTTGGAAAAAATGGTTTTTTATCATACTTAGGCACAAGGCGGTTTTTTCATTTTGAAAGACCTGCATTTGGTTTTCCTACTATCGCTTTCTACTGATTATCCAACGCACTAGTCCACATTACGAGTCGCTGGATGAATCAAAATTTGTTTTATTTGAGAAACCGGCCTATTTTTACTATTTTTTGCTAAATAATTGCCTATAGAAGCTATGCGCCTTCGCCATATTTAGTACATCGCATCGTTAAAATTTTATATTCATTCTTTTGAATGATAGCCATAATGAGTGTATCTTCACTTTCATTGTGAAGAGATTAAAAAATATTTTTTATAAATATTTTCAAAGTACTTCGTAAAAGTATATTGTTTCTTTTTCCTTGACTAAAAATTATACTTTTATTTTTGGTAAATTTTTCCATGACCACAATATACTTTCACTCCCATGGCCTGGACAAAAACATATTTTCCTAACTGAAAATTCGGTGTTTCTTCGAATTTTAGCCTGGTTGTGCCTTATATTTTAACGAACGTATATAAGTCCCTTTGTGCTAGTTTTCGGCTCTGATGCCTTCCAAACTTGTATGTTATACTCAAGAATGCCTATAAATGAATTTTTACCCAAGTTGAAATTTTATTTTGTCTTCGACTTAGGTCGATTCTGGGAAGTTCTATGACATTCTCAGGCTTAACGTTTTTCAAAAAACTTGTACTTTTCCAGTTTTCCAATTTCGCTGCCTCGTCAAGATACTGTAAGCACCCAGTTTACTTCAACATTTACTTTATAATATAACTGCTCGTCGTCGTTAATTAATTTTAGAATTAATTTCACTAGTGTAAAAGTTGAGCTGAGCGCTGTTTTTATAGTCATTAAGTAGCGTGAAGTCTAAATGAAACATCGTGGAATTTACTACCTATTTCACAATTTCTAATGGTTTTTTTTACATGATTATCTTTTTGCTTTGTTTTGTGCAATTAGATGTTTCAAAGAAACTAAAACAAAATTAGAAACTAGAGATTTATCGTAACCTGCAGATCTGCAGTTTTTATTTAATCTTTAATTAAACATTTTAAAATATTTATTTAGAAAATCGAAAGCCTGCTTTTAAATAATGATTTACAATTAGTAATGTCAATAAATACTTTGTGATCAAACACATAAATGCTAGCTAAAAACAGTAATAACTTGGATAATAGCTGTTTTGTTAAGATTTTATTCAAATATTTATAAAAGCTTGATGAATCAAACATTCTGTATAATGGTGAAAGTAAAAAGCAGCTTCAAATTCGGGAGAATTATTTCTTGAAAAATATTTACCCAAATTTATATCTTCTTTATCACGTTATGAGGATTTCAGATTCTAAACTAACTGCAAAATATATTTGTCCTATATACTTTTCATCATTTTCGGGCTATAGTGTGTTCAAATTTCTTTTGTATGAAACAATGAAACCGTTTCATTAGCAAGTGTAATTAAATGATGTTGCGAATGCTAATTTTTCTCAAACAATATCGTTGATGTTGATGAAATAAATAAATTCAGAAAATAGGATCTATCCTGTTCTCCACATACACATTAGTACCTATTTTGTACACATCAGTCGCCTCGGAAATGGTCTCAAGGATGTTTTTTGGGTGGCTGATCACGAATCCGAGGAGTCCAAATTGAGGAATTCCATATTCCAGTATGGAATTCATGCCATTTTTTTGATAAAAATTCTATTTTTCCGGCGGAAATTTAAATATGAATATTGTGCTGGGGAAGTGTGCTCTAGAGGGTTTTTTTGGGTCGCCGATCATGATATTGAAGTCCAAATTCAAGAATTCCATATTCTGTACTGGAATTTGTGCCATTTGTGCCAAAAAAAAATATGTATGAATATTAAGAGTATTTCAAAATAATTTTTCAAGTTAATTTTACTCTGAAGAAAAAAAGTTGTGTATGAATATTACGAGCATTTCAAATTAATATACTTGGCAATTTTATAAACACTGCAGGAATGAATGCAAATTTTTTCATAAAAATATAGCATTTATTGTGTTGGTACGAAAGGTGGTATTCTGTGTGATAAAATAGTTATTAATTTATCATTATTTTTTTACATAATTTACACCATTTACATCAATCATAATCTGAATCATATTCGAGAACTGGTAATTCAGGATTTGTTGGTTCTTCTTCAGTGTCACTTCATCTTCCTGAAGACAAATCCATTCATTTTCATTAATATTTAAATTTTTTCTGAAAAAATGGAATTTTCCACGGCACGTATTCCAGTCTGGAATATTGAATTCTTAAATTTGGAACTCAAAATTATGATCAGCGACCAATAAAACCTCCTAGACCACTTTTTTTATGGAAAAACGTTAATATTTAATTTTTTTCCGAAGAAATGGAATTTCCATGGCACGTATTTGAGTCTGGAATATGAAACTGCTCAATTTAAAAAAAAAAAACAAAAAAGAACCCTAGAGCACACTTCCGCAGCACAATATTCATATTTAAATTTCCGCTCCAAAAAGTGTAATTTTCATTAAAAAAATGGTAGGAATTCCATACTGGAATATGGAATTCCTCATATTGAACTTCGGATTCGTAATCAGCGACCCAAATAAACCTCCTAGAGCCCATTTCCGAGGCGAAATATTAATTTTATAAATTTTTTTCTGATAGCTACTTTTTGGGGCACTTCAAACCCCCCTAACTTTCGGAGGTAATGCTCCTGGGGGTCTATTCTAGGGAATACGTGAAAAAAGGAATTTTTCAAATTGGTGCTGTTCCACCACTTTTCCACAATTAATATAATATAATACATATAATTAAAATATTAATTTCGTATTTTCTCTTTATAAATTGATAGTAAATACATCATAGAAAGGTTTTTATATTATGCCACCTTCTTTTGAGGAGCGGCACCCGGAAAAAGTAATAACAATTTTAACTAAAAAATAATCAAAGAACCCCGCACAAAACAATTGGAAAGTTGATTTGTCTGAAAATTCAGTATGTTGTAGTTCTCGACTTTCTGAACAAAAGTTCCCATGGTCCCAACTCGATTCTATGTCTGGTTTCTGAGATACAACTATAAATTCTTGTAAAATTCTGTATCTTATCGAACTTTTAATTAGAGAATATTATTTAGGTATTATGTAAATCACAACTTACACACTTTTTATTTATTATGAAAATACCTACTTTCTGTATATTGTTGCCCTAATCTGGGCACGCTAATATACTAGTCAGGTAAATACTTTAAAACACTCATTATTGGAGAATCAATCAAAACAACTACTCTTCTAGCTAATACTGACGAAGTATTGAATTACATGATAGGATTCTTAGCATTTTAAAGAAGAAAAAAAATATACTGAAAATACTTAAATCATTTATTCAAATTTAATCATTCACACTTTTTTATTTAATATGAAATTATCTACTTTCTGTATATTGGTAACAATATACAGAAAGTAGGTATTTTCATAATAAATAAAAAGTGTGTAAGTTGTGATTTGCATAATACCTAAATAATATTCTCTAATCATGATAAAAGCAAATAAATAAAAAAATAATTAATTGTAAGAACTTTTAATTTATTGATGGGATATTAAAGGCCAAAGGAGCAATTTCGAAAAGTTTTTCAATTAAAGTTTTTTGATCAGGAAGACACATATTTATGTACAAAATGTTTTAACCAATTTGACCGAATATTTTTTTCACTTGTCATTTTTATATAGATTTTCCAGCGCCTTCACCAACATTTTTCAAGCTTAATTTTTTGGGGGTGAATGAAGTGAAAACAATTCTTGATGACTGGTTCTTGTACATACACTAAATCACAATATTTTTTTCACCCCCTTTAATAATGGGGTGGGGGAGGTAATAGAGGTGGCTATTGTCAAAAATGTTTTTGAAACCTTAGCACCTCTTATATTTACTAAATACCAATTTCATGCACTCTTAATTGCTTGATTTACCTATTTATCTCAATTTACCCTTCAACTTTGCAACGGAATAAGATCAATATATAATCTAGTTCCAGATCTCATTAAAACACATACGTGTGCCATATTTAAGTCAATATCTTAAACGGTTCCAGAGTAATCGTGAGCACCAAATAGATACCAGACAAACAGACAGACCGACGCGACAGATAAATTTATTTTATTCAAACTTAACATATTGACATTTCATGACATTCTAAGCCTATTTGTACAATGAAAATTTTCAAAAATTTGTCTTGCGTTAGTATACTTCAACTGGGTGTGCAAGTAATACGCAGAAAATAGCATGACAATGATATAAAACATCATTCCGTGCCGTGGACTACACGATAGAAGTAAAGCCTCTACTTCAAGCATTTTCTTCAATGAAACCTACTACGAATCCATATTACTCGAGGTAACCCACTGTGTATCTAAGAGGAAAGCCACTACGCATTCATACTTCTTGAAGAAATCCACTGCACATCCATTTTACTTGAGGAAACCCACTGCGCATCCATATCACTTGAGGTAACCTACTGCGCATCTATACTACTCGTGGTAACCTACTGCGCATCCATACTACTTGAAATAACCCACTGCCAAAGAAAGTCCCACTTTTGATTTTTTCGCTTATATCTCTAAAATGGTGCGTCGGAGGGAAAATTTTTTTTATACAAAATGAAAGCTCATAAAATTCTCTACAACTTTTATCTTCCAGCCTCTTCAACCTCGCCTTGAGTGGAGGAGGGGTTGTAAAAGATCACTGCCACTTCCTTGATGTTTTCTGACTTGCGTTTCCTTTGAAGAGGTAAAAAATCTGTTTTTCGAAAATTCTCACTTCCGGAGTGTGTAGCTCGAAAACGGTTGCGAATTCGAAAAAAGTATATAGAATGAAAGTTGTAGAGCATTTTATGAGCTTTCATTTCAATTTTTCCCTCCGACGCACCATTTTAGAAATATAAGCGAAAAAACAAAAGTGGGACTTTCTTTGCCCCCCCCCCCCTCCCCTCCTCCGGCTCACCTCCTAGACGTCAGGACTTTCAGTATGTTCACTCCCTAAACACCCTGATCAACTTTCTAAAGTAATCGCTTAGGTCCCTGCTCACGCACTCTACACCACCCTTTAGGTCATTCGTTGACTGGACTACCAGTAATTAAGAAAATAAAATTCTCAAATATCGTTTTTCATGACCTAGACGATGCATTTTTTTTGTCCATTTAAAGCACTTGTTTTATAAAAAATTGCAGTTTAAACCATAACAATATTTTAGAAAAAGAGTAAAATTTTTGTTTTGGAAACATTTCGATAAATGTTGCTTCTAGTGTAAAAAATGTGGAGGTCAAAAATAAAGCTTATGAACTAAGGGTGAGTTTAGTTTTCGTTATTTATATATGATTAATAGTTTCGGAGATATAGAAGTGTAAAGATGGCTTCTGAATCTATGTAGTGCGAAATATTTAGTTGACATGTTGAATATCTCAGAAACTATGACACACGCGCCAAAAATATTAAGAATTAGTACTAAAAATCGCTCCCAAGGAATCACTAGTTCCACATCCAGATTTTTTATCCAAGTCTCTCACAACGAAAGAATTTTGTATGTGGAAATAATTGCTTACGCTTTAATAATATAATATTTGAAATCGTCTATTCCAAAATCCCATAAAACGATATCCCACATCGGTAAAGGGGTGGGGGGTGGTAGTGGGGGTGGATGAAGTAAAAAAATATTTTGAGGTTTTTGGTTCTTGTACACACACTAAATTACAATTTTTTCATCCCCTTACATAATGGCGTGGGGGTGGTAATGGGGGTGGCTAATGCCAAAACAATTTTTGAGACCTTAGCTTCCCTTGTATATACTAAATGCCAATTTTATGGACCCTTACCTGCTTGATTTACCTATTTACCCCAACTCTTCAACGGAATAAGATGAAAATATAATCTAGTTCCAGATCCCGTTAAAGTACATATGTGTACCAAATTTCAAGTCAATATCTTCAACGGTTCCAGAGTAATTATGCGCACAAAAAAAGTTACAGACAGACCGACAGACAGACAGACAGAATTTTTTTTTCACTCAAACTTAAAATCTCGACGTTTCATGATATTCTAAGCCTATTTGAACAATAAAAAAATTTCAAATTTTTTTGTCGTTACTATACTTCCACTGGAAGTAAAAAAAGACACAGGCCCACAAAAAAAAGTGGTCTACGTGGGGGTACTGACCATACCTATCCCTTGTGTTTGAGCCACTGAACAGGAATTTGACCTTAGTTTTTCCCAAGAAAATCTGTTTGATCGTAATATTGCTTACCAAGCTCATTTAAATCAGACTCCAAAAATGATTCAACTTTAAAACTTCAACCTAATAACATTTTGGTACTTCAGTATTGACCACATAAGTCAAAGAAACCGTAAGACCTCATAACTTCTTAACCCCATAATTCCTCAACCCTGGGAATCTGATGAAAATAGTGGGGAATCTTGATTGGGGAGTTAATGAGTTGTGACCTTGGATACTAGTGCTTGAGTGTCATACATCCACAACTTCATGACCCCATGACTTCAGCATCCCATAACCTCGTAACCTCCTAACTCCGAAGATCCAACGGAAAAAATGGAGATCCTAAGTAGGGGAATTCGTGTCATTGTGATATTAGGATCTTGGAATCTATGATGCCATAGCTCTTCAGTTGCAATCCCTGTATACTCATAGCCCCTAAAACCCCAAGAATTCAATGAAAAAGATAGGAGGCTCTCAATTGGGGAATCAATTAGATTGTGTCCTCAGAATCTTGTTACCTTCTTACCGAGTAAGCATAGATCGCTACAGCAGAAAACCGTTCTATTACATAACCCAGTAACCCCGTAAACCCACAACTGCATAACTCTGGGAATGTAATAGAAGAATGTGAAGAATCTGAACAGGGGAATTCATGAGATTGTATTCTCGGAATCTTGAAATCCATTAGAGTTAGCTCTTGAACAGCAAAACTTTTAGCCGTATAACCCCCTGATTCTAAATATTCAATAAAAGCAAAGTAGGGAATCTTAATTGAGGATTCGATGAGAATGTAACTTTGGAAGTGGCGTATATTTTCAGGTTATTTCTATTTAGGTGATTTCATTTGATCTCTTGCCTTTGCGAACTCTTCTATCTTATTATATCAAGGAAGGTGGGATGAGCATATGATGGCAGATTTTTGTTGGATGTTGAAGGGGGAACATGTGCGTAAAAGAAATCTGCTGCATAGGTCGTTCGAAAATAAAAGAGTTCGCAAAAGCAAGAGATCAAATAAAGTCATCTAAAAGAAATCACCCGAAAAGATACTCCACTTCCAAAATTACATTCTCACTGAATCCCTAATTAAGATTTCCTGATTTTCTTTTATTGAATCCCTAGAATCACGAGGTTCTTCTATTATATTCCCAGAGTTATACAGTTATGGGTTTACGGGGTTACTGGGTTATGTAGTAGAAGGGTTTGGTGCTGAAATAAGCTTACAAGGTAACAAGGTTCCGAGGCACAATCTAATTGATTCCCTAATCGAGAGCCTCCTATTATAACTCCTATTATAACTCCTCAGGGTTATGGGGTTATGAGGATAGAGGGATTGCCATGGAAGAGCTATGGCGCTGCTTGATTCCATGATTCTAATGTCACAATGGCACGAATTCCCCAACTCAGAATATCCATTTTTTCCGTTGAATCTTCAGAATTAAGAGGTTGCGGATGCTGAGGTCATGGGAGTCATGAAGTTGTGAATGTATGATACTCAAGCACAAGTATCTGAGGTCGCAACTCATTAACTCCCCAATCAAGGTTCCCCACTATTTTCATCAGATTCCCAGGGTTTTGTGGTTGAGGAAGAAGTTATGGGGTTTTACGGTTTCTTTGAGTTGTGTGGTCAATACTGAAGTACCACAATGTTATTAGGTTGAAGTTTTAATGTTGAATCACTTTTGGAGTCTAATTTCAATGAGCTGGGTAAGCAATATTACGATCCAACAGACTTTTTTGCTATTATAAAAAACCTGACGTGTTGGGAAAAACTAAGGTTTAATTCGTGTTCAGCGGCTCAAAATACAAGAAATAGGTATAGTCAGTACATATTTTTTTTGTGGGCCTGTGTGATTAATCAAGCTTTTTCTTTATTCGTTTCTGTATCATAGAGAACAAAGAAGTTATGATCGAAAGAGTGGGCGTTTTCACATTTCTTAAACAAAAATGTCGCCATTTTGTTACTACAATTACCCAGAAATTAAAAAAAAATCAAATTCTGTTTTCCATTAGTACATTACATAGATGATCGATTTTCTTTCCCCGTTTAAAACACTTACTTTAAAAAAATGTTCATATGCCATATGGAGCTGCCATTTTGAATTTTTTTATTTCGATTTCAGACTGGTAATCATAAACCCCAAAAACATAAATACATAATATTAAATTTTTAGATTTAGGAATGGTTTTCACCCCTTGGAGTAAGAGCAAGTATCGGGACCATATTGAAGCAGAAAATGATACCTTTCGCTACAAGAATCACCAATAAAAAATATCATCACGTATAACATTATCTCTAAATTTTGCATATTTTTTACCTCTAGATACTGCAGTATCATGCCAACTTAGATGTTTAGCTGGTCCTTAGCATACAAGAATTCAATTTAAAAGAAACTTAGAAGCACCTGCTCCAAATAATTTTTCTTTTAACAATTCTTTGTAGACAATAATTACGTACGGGTTTACTTGGAAAAATATTAAATTTTAAATTTTCACAACTAATCACACGTAGCATCGCCACAATGCGCAATGACATATTATATGTAGGCTACTGGAATTAGTTAAAAATAACTTAAATAGAGTAACTTCAATAGAAATTGTCAGAATAGTTTTCTCAATGTAAAATGATGATTTGGGTTAAAATGGAAATCCAAAAATACCTCGAGTTCCAAGCCTCCATGCTCTCCCCTCTCACCTACCATCTGTAGCGTTGTCTGTTATACAGGGTGTCCCGTAAATAATGGATAATCCTGAAAATGGTGATAGGTCAGGCCATAACCTATCAGAATATCACAACTTGACCTTATTGAAAACCCTACGGTTTTCGAGATATGGGCACTTTTTTGAAATTTTGAAAATTTCTGCTCTAGGATAGTATTTTGCATGCCACTGCCACAAGGTAAGGATTTTTCCATTTTGTTTTTTGGTGAGTATTCTAGAATAGTTGTGCTATCAAATGTGTATAGGAGTTTTTAGATAACGACGACGGTATTCCAAGAAAAAATGTATTTCTTAAATTTAGGTTCCACCAAGATTCCGTCTGCTGACTTTGACCTTTAGTGGTATAAAGAAAAGTGCCAAGCGAAACTTGCCACTTATCTTAAAACCTTGCCCATTTATTATTATATTCTAAAATGTTTAAAAATTCTGATTCTTCCTGTTAGAAAAAAAGATATAGCTGTGTGAATAGTGGAGGAGCTAAATTTATCAATTTAAAATTTTTAACAAATAAGTCTTGTTTTTAATTGCAGGTCATTTTATACGTCTGGTGTTACCGATTCAGACTTTGTTTGTCCATAATAACGAATTAGTATTTCTCTGGACTTATTGGAACTTGTTGAGAACGACAATGCCTCGTATACAGTATACACAACGCGAGTATGCTAATATGAATACTATATGCGCGAATGTCGAGGCAATGCCAGTGCATCGGCTGTGCGTTATTGAGAGAGGTAACCGAACGCACGTCATCCTGACTATCGTGTATATATTAGAGTCCATAACGCGTACTGCGAGGGAAGGATTTCTTCGTGGTATTGGTGGTGCCAGTGAAGGAAGACCACGTCAAGATTTTGACCACGAAGTGCTTGATGAAATTAACGACGATCCATCTACTTCTGTGCGTACCATATCACGACGCACTGGCGTATCTAAAACAACGATGAGATTTTAAAACGGTACCAACTCCATCCTTTCCATGTACAACGTGTGTAAACTCTACTTCCCAGAGATTATCCCTTAAGAGTGATATTTTGCCGGCGAATTCTTCGGATGATACGAGAGGATCCAGATTTTTTAAATAAAATTTTGTGGTCTGACGAATCATCGTACAGAAGAGATGGCTTTGTAAATTTACATAGTCTGCATAGTTGGCAGTTTGAAAATCCCCACTTGATGAGGGAAGATCGGTCACAATACCAATTTAAAGTAAATTTGTGGACAGGCATCCTAAATGGTCAAGTGGTAGGCCCATTTGAACTGCCACCAACATTAACGTTAGACAATTATTTGGAATTCCTTCAAGATAACCTACCGGTCTTACTAGAAGACTTTCCTTTATCCCTGAGGCTGGTTACAGAACGTCGGATGCCCTGCACATTATGGGAGAGTGAGAGCATATCAAAATTTGAAATATCCAGGAAGATGGATCGGTCGCTTAGCTCCAATTCTGTGGCCACACAGGTCACCAGACCTAAATCCTTTAGATTTTTTTTTACTGAGGATGCATGAAGGAAAAAGTGTACTTCCTACATGTTTAATCCTTAAATGAATTGCATGAGCGCATTGGAGTAGCCGCTAAAGAAATAAACCGATCCGGATGTTCACGCCATTTAAAGCGTTCCATTATATTAAAAGGTGCAGAGCCTGCATCAGGGCTAGGGGAGAGCAATTCGAACATTTGTTATAAGTTGTTTGACTATTTATTTTTAATAATGTTTAATAAATGCAGGTGAAATTACTTTTTATTTTGTTTCCATATTTCTTCATTCTCTTACCTCAGAATTTTTAAACGTTTTAGAATATATTATCGATAACGCATAGCAGATGCACTGGCGTTGCCTCGACATTCGCCGTAAATAGTATGCATATTAGCATACTCACGTTGTGTACTGTGTACGAGGCAATGTTGTTCTCAACAAGTTCCAATAAGTCCAGAGAAATGCTAATTCGTTATTATCGATAAATAAAGTCTGAATCGGTAACATCAGAGGTACAAAATGACATGCGTCACATGCAATTAAAAACGAGGCAATGTTGTTCTCAGCAAGTTCCAATAAGTCCAGAGAAATGCTAATTCGTTATTATCGACAAATAAAGTCTGAATCGGTAACATCAGAGGTACAAAATGACATGCGTCACATGCAATTAAAAACAAGGCTTACTTGTTAAAAATTTTACATTGATAAATTTAGCTCCTCCACTATTCAAATAGCTATATCTTTTTTTCTAACACGAAGAATCAGAATTTTTTAAACATTTTAGAATATAATAATAAATGGGCAAGTTTTTAAGATAAGTGGCAAGTTTCGCTTGGCACTTTCCTTTACACCATCAAAGGTCAAAGTCAGCAGACAGAATCGTGGTGGAACCGAAATTTAAGAAATACATTTTTTTTGAGAATACCGTCGTCGTTATCTAAAAACTCCTATGCACGTTTGATAGCACAACTGTTCTAGAATACTCACCAAAAAACGGAATGAAAAAATCCTTACCTTGTGGCAGTGGCATGCAAAATACTATCTTAGAGTAGAAATTTTCAAAATTTCAAGAAAGTGCCCATATCTCGAAAACCGTAGGGGTTTCAATAAGTTCAAGTTGCGATATTCTGATAGGTTATGGCCAGGCCTATCACCATTTTCAAGATTATCCATTATTTATGGGACACCCTGTATGTAAGACCCCACCAAAGTTATTCCCCATCAGGTTGTCTACCGGGGCCGAAACTATTGTAACTTTTGAATGGGCCAAAAGATTTTTCTTAAATTTGATGTATTGATATGGAATAAAATTTTCAATTATATGATGTAAAGATCCAAAATGGCCCTCAAATACTATCTTGATTTTCAAAAAATACAATTTTATTAATTTTTAATTTTAATCATAGAAGGCCGCGATTTCGTCAAAATTATTATAAATCGGTCTGTAAGCTCCTTTAAAATATTATTTCTTCAGATACTAATATTAAACACGATTTATTCTTCCTTAAATTCAAAGATGTTGGTTTTTCAATGAAAACTATTTCTTTTTAAATGGAACTTCTATGGGAAAACCTGTTATTTAATTAGATCTTTAAATTACAAAAAAAAAAAAATATACACATAATGGTTACCTTCTCTTTGTACTAAATTTATAATTAAAAAAATAAATGCTTTGATAATCGATTTTTTCCAATGATAAATTAGATATTAAAAAAAATCTATATTTTTTGAAAACCAAAATAATGTTTGAGGAACAGATCATATGTGTTGTCCCATTTAAAAATTTTATTTTCATATAAATTGTATCGAAACCGGAAGTCGGTCATTTTGGTTCTTCACATAATATAATTGGAAATTTCATCCCATATCACCACACCAAATTTGAAAAAAATCCATTCGCCTATTTAAAACTTACAAGTTACAGGATTGTCTCTTATCGGCTTACCGGTATAGCAAACCAAGATATGTTTATATACAGTCTTAGTAGATCACATAAATCCATAGGTTTATTCTATAATCTTTAAATTATCAATTTTAGTTATATTTATCTCGAACTTACCCAATAAAAAATAATTGTATAGCTTGTATATAGCTGTCGCTGCGTAACGCTTTTCAAATTTGCTTCCAGCTGTCTCACATTTTATAATGGCATCCTATAATTTTAATTTGCTTCAAAATACCAGGAAGAACCAGGAGTTTCTAAATAACTCTGTATATATGTAAAATATATAAACCTTTTACGTACTGCCTAAGGCACTAACCTTGATCTTGATAATTTGTCTTGTGAATTCCTACATGGATGAATAAATATAATATGCATGTTTTTACATCATCTCGTAACACAGATCTTATGCGTTTTGAATTGATAATACTTACATTTACTGATTTCATTCTGTAGCTAGTAATATCGGTAAAAGCACGTAAAAATGAAAGTGGAAGCTGTTTTATGCAGTTTCAAATAACTAAATAAAGTATTCTGAACAACTATCTGTGTGGTAATCGGTACGTTTTTTTATACAATATATAATTTTGTAAGAAAATACACTTGTTGGTAGGTGTAGAAAGCAGTTTGCAACAGAGCATGACCCTCGAGGTACACTGAATAATACTCTCTAGGTGCCTAACCAGATCACCTTGTAAAACACTGGTCACCGCTCACCTTACCAAATTTTGAATGTCATATAAATTGACAACAACAACACACTTATGCCAAATAAGGCATAGTGGTGTATTTCTCATCTTGGAAATGTTCTACAATGACAGTAAATGATGATAAATGATTAACCATGGTTTATCGAAACATTTGGAGAAAGCGAATACACTACACTGGACGTATTATTTAAACTTAGTGTTACATATTTTTCTTCATTAGAAAGATCTAAATACGACTTAATAACGAAATAGAGTGAAGTTTATCTGTCTTAGCTATTCTTACGCCTAGTCCTAACTAAATATAATGCTTCAAAATTGAACCGCAAGAAATTATGATAAGACATTGAAAGTTAAAAAAAAATTGAAAAGTAATTCCATTATCTTTGACGCCAGCAAAAGAACGCGATATTTTTAAAGCTGCAAAATCTTTAGAAGACAATAATGCTCTAGGCTACGATCATGGCATGCACTAACTTTAATGTTAAAAGCATGCTATGGACTTTTAAAAAACCATTGACGGCCACAATAAATACGATTTTTGAACAAGCAGCAATAGATCAATTTAATAATACTATAACTGTACCAGTAGTCAGTAACTATCGAAATATCAATTTAATAAACAGTAGAGCAAATATGTTTGTTTGAAAGTGCCAGTATGGATTTAATACAGAAATGTACCTAGAGCCGAAGCACAATAGGGTGTCTTCAGAGTGTAAAAATTCACTTCAAATGATGCATTAATAGGCAGTAAAATATAAATGTAAAACCTAATGCATTTATAATAAATGTATCATCATAGTTGAATAAATATTTCATAAAGAATATTACTTAAAATTCGATATATTAAAGAATTGGGTTTATTATTTGAAATTATTAATACTGCCTAACCTAAAAGTAAGATTTAGATATATTTTATAATGAGTGTAGCCCGGCAGTTTTTTCAAAATGGTCGCCAAACGTATACCCATGCCGAAAAAATCAATCAATCATATTGGGCATTTTTTTATCGGAAAATCTTATTAACGATAGTTATTCAGAATTGTCCAAAAACCTTATGGATAGGATTTTGCAGAATGAGAGGAAAATATGCGTTTATTTTCGATTTATTATAAATATTTCAAAAACCAAACATAGTATAATCTTTAAAATTGGTTTAGATACTTGCTATTGTTCTAACGAATACAACTATATATGTTTTTTTATTGTAAATTTCTGTTGTACTTCAATATCGTAGTTTGTCAATAAAAATAGATCCTAATTTCATTATTAAAGTATGGCATTTAACTTTATACAAAATATATGATAAAAACTGTACATGGTTGTATTCCTTAGAGCAGGGATTCCTAACAAGATTTTTTTCAAGGACCCCCTCATCGGTCGCTATACTGACAAGGACCCCTTCAAGGGCGGATCTGGACCTTGAGCTTGGGGGGGGTAACGCTGAACCCAAAATGAAAAAAAAATTTTTCATACTAAAATTTTTTTGAAGAGCGGGGGAGGGAAAAAAAATTTTCATCCTAAAATTAAAAAATAAAATTTTTAAATAAAAGTTATTAACTCACAATCTTGAGGGGGGGGTAATTACCCCATTAAAATTTTTTTTCTTCCCAAAATTAACAAAAATCATAACATTTTAAAACAAAAGTTGATGATTTACAGAATCTTGGGAAGGGTAATTACCCAGTTACCCCCCCCATAAATCCGCGCTTGGACCCCTTAAAAACTTAAATTCTTCTTAAAATGAAGATTATGTAGAATCTACCACTGCAAATCAAGTAAAATACAAACAATTGAATATCTCAGTGACATTTCGCGGACCTCTAAGACATCGTCCGCGGACCACCTGTTGGGAATCCCTGCCTTAGAGCAATGGGAAGTAGGTACCTGAAACTATTTTAAAGATTATACCATTTATGATTTTTTATATATTTACCATAAATTGAAAATAAATACATATTTCCCTCTCACTCTGCAAAATCCTTAAGTCCAAAATTTAATTGAAATTAAAAAATATTGAAATTTTGTCGAAAAAAATAGTCCTAAAATATCATTTTAATGGGATTTTTTGTTAAAAAAAAATCATGACAATTTTATTTGATATTAAATCCAAGCTGTCAGGTAGTTGTCAAGTCATTTGTATAATCGAGTGTAGTTAGGTTTTTACCTCGGAACTCGTCTATAGTAAATGGATTTTTATGAAACTTTTTTCATTAAGTTTCTAGTCGCAAGACCTTTAATCTTTTACATTAAAAAAATATTTAATAACTATTTAATTATTTAAACAAATAATTCTTAATTATCGAATGAATCTTCACTTCGCAATAAAATTAATTGTTTTTAATTTTTTTTCTTAATTAGTCGCAAAAACACAAAAGAGACATTCTTTTCACAAAAAAAGATCCAAAAATTTTTCGAAAAAAATGATACTATGAAAAAAATTAATGTTGAAATATAAACATTTTTACAATTCAAATGTGATCGTAAAAAATAGGAATCATGGTTTTCGGGACTGCTGAGTATGAATCTATGTTCAAAAAATAAGAATAAAAAATTTCTGTTACAAAATGCCGAATATAACGTCACAAAATATATATAATTCGATTAAAAAGTAGCTATTAAGGTTAAAGAACTGCCCAATTGAAACAACAATATGAAATTTCGATCGTAGTATAATACTTATTTTGAAAAAATCGGGAAATAAAATCATAAACTAACAATTTTTATAAACAATATCTTTATTTATTGTCCTCATTCTCTATTTCATTCACTGATATCATTGGTGTTGCATTCGAGCAGCCATTGCCTTTGCAATGTGATCAAGCTGGAGAGCAATGCATATCACTTTTCCTACATCCACAAGCTGGTCCACATTCGGTCTTACACGAATAAAAGATCATTTTCTGCAAATTTTGTAATTGGCTGGAACAACTCACAGTCAATTTTCCATCCCCAATATCTTGGTAGGACACTTTGTCCTAACCATAACTGCACCTGTAAATACACCCTTTTTATGTGTTCTACGGCCGTATCATGTGTCGGCACCAATGACGCTAGGTGGACACAAATATTCTTAGATGTAGTTTTAATAAACGATTGGTACCGAAATTGATTTAAATTGTTTGTTGAGCACCATACAATGCCAAAATACATAAAATGTTACAGCCAATCAGTGATGGCTCGTCAGAGGAGGCAGGGGAGGCTGAGCCTCTTCTAGCAGCATATCCAGGGGTGGTGAGGAAATGTACAAATTGTAATCATATTGCAAGTTAATTGTCTTTTAAATATCAAGCCTCCTCTGCACAAAATATCACGAGCCGCCACTGCAGCCAATTACAATGACTTAGCCACCAGCCCTCGAATATTTGCTGAAAATGATCTTTTATTCTTGTAAGACCGGATGTGGACCAGCTTGTGGATGCAGAAAAAGTGGTTTGCATTGCTCTCCAGATTGTTCACAGTGCATAGGCAATAGTTGCTTGAATTCAACCCTAGTGATATCAAAGAATTAAATACATAATGAGGAATGAATAAAGATATTATTTATAGCAATTGTTTGCTTATAATTTTTTTTCCGATTTTTCAAAATTTTACTACGGTCGAAATTTGACATTGTTTCATTTGGACAATTTTTAAACCCTGATGACTACTTTTTAATCGAATTATATATTTTTTGTGACGTTTATTCGTCATTTTGTATCAGCAATTCTTTACAATTAATTACTTTTTATTTATTTGCTTTCATCATGATTCGAAAATATTATTCAGGTATTAAGCAAATCACAACTTACACACTTTTTTATTTATTATGAAATTACGTACTTCCTGTACATTGTTGCCCTAATCTGGGCATGCTAATATACTAGTTAGGTAAATACTTTAAAACACTTATTATTGGAGAACCAATCAAAACAACTACTCTTCTAGCTAATACTGACGAAGTATTGAATTACATGATAGGATTCTTAGCATTAAAAAAAATAATTTATTGAAAATACTTAAATCATTTTTATAATCAGAGCTTTTTTAACTATCTCATGTGCGGATGATGCAGTTTTAATATTCAGTGGACTACAAAACCGATAATAGATTATCATTAATTGAAACAGTAAAAATATGAATAGAAAAGATAAATGTAGTTATGATTAATTTATTACTTATTTGATATTTGTGTCACAGTGGTAGCTGTCATTATTATTATTATGAACATTATTATAACATAATAACTTTGTAAAATTTTAAAATTTTACGAAAGCGTGGAAAGGCCGGACTATTCATAATATTTTTTCTAACACGGAATATTACTATTTCACTTATTACTATTTTAGCATATTATACTATAATATAAAAAATTGCTAACGTGTTCTACTTTTTACGTAAACAGATGAGTTATTATATCATCAAATACCAATGCTACAATTGAATGAAAAGAATTTTAAAAATCATTCGTAAATATGTTAAAAACGTAAGGGAACTCCAGGATGCTCCTGTGTCGACTTTTAGTTTCCCATTTACCTTTTACTGACCCTTCTTGCCTAGTTGGTGCTAGTATAGTGGGAGTAAAAGTTATTGCAAGAAGATCAGCGAACTCTGTTGTTCCGCCTAAACACTTTCGGCCACCAGCGTTCCATCTGCAACACTACTTACCCTACTTTTATTGCAAAATTTCATAAATAAAAATTCAATAAATTAACTGGTTGTTTAAGTGTCTGGAATATTTTCTGCGGTAACACGATTAATAATAATTACAATCATTAGGCTTAAATAACCGTTACAAATAAGTGTTATAAATTAAATAAATTACTTGGGAAAAACTGGTCGTGTACAAAAGAAAAATATAATTTGAATATTACTGGTCCTTTATAAAAATAATGATAATTATAATTCTGTTATTTTGTTATTTATAAAACAATTATGTAAAAATTCCAAGGTTCTAAGTTATTTTGATGAATATGTAACAGAAATGAATAAAAAGATTTGTTAATTATACACCAAAATTCACTTGTAAAAAATATGTCGGAGATTAAAATTAGTCAAGTAACTTATGTAACCTCATTTAAACTTTTAGATCCGAACTGGAACTGGTCCGACATATATTCGATCCATCTTTATTAACTTGTATAATGAAAATTTGAATACTTCTTGAATTATTTTTTTCTTGTATACAACGTTTTGATGAACGTTTTGTGGTCCACGCAGGTGGCCCCTTTGCTGTATGGCACGTCTGATAGTATCATGCCATCTATTGTTGATTGTTAGAAGTACACGGTCTCACCACAATTTCATTCTATTATGTAGTCAAAGAATAATAGGACGCGGAAGAATATTATACGATGATGGAAAATCGTTTCGGAGGACGTACTCCTGGAAGAAATAGATTGCTGATTCGATGAAAACTCGAAATTTGTAGTAAACGTCTGTAAACCCACATCTTGAAGGTATTAATGGTGAAGAAAATAGATAGATAGATGAAGACAACTTGTGTGCAAGCTCTATCTTTGTGAAACTAAAGAATCGATTTTGTTGGAATTTCGCACAGGAGTAATATTGGTACCGTACGTAAGCTGAAAAGATTTTGGTGCTAATATCGAATGACATTTTAGTTCTGAAATCAAGAAAAAAATATACCTGACTAACACAGCATACTTTGGGTTAAAAAAGCTTCTAACATCAAGCATAGTAACCAAAAGAACTAAAGTATTGATATATAAAACACTTATTAAACCTGTCCTCACCTACGCGTCAGAAACATGGACAATAACAAAAAGCGATGAGAGGCTGCTGGGCTGCTTTGAAAGAAAGATGTATACAGAGATATATACAGAGGAGTGTAGGAGAATGGAACGTGGCGCAGGAGTTAATTTCGAAATTTACGGTCTCTACGAAGAGCCTGATATTGCCCGATCCACCAAAGTCAAAAGATTAAGGTGGCTTGGTCACCTAGAAAGGACAGATGAAATGGAACCCCCAAAGCAAATATCAGAATCAGAAATTGGAGATACAAAGCAAGAGATAGGGAAGAATGGAAACTAATCTTGGAATAAGCCAAGACCAACCCTGGGTTGTAGAGCCAAAGATTATAATGATCGAATGACATTTAGTACTCTTTTGGCACATATATTTTGTTATTTCTTAACTTAATATCTATTTTTTTGTGCCATTTGAAAGCAGATGTTATTCTGATTTCAACGATATATTACACTCTGTGGTGCCCCACCTGATAGATACAGCTATTTGTATTAGAGTATTGTGTGTTGTATAAATTTTGGGGCAGTGATGCGAATTTGAGGTTTTGAGTTCAGAGCCTAAATCAAGTAGGAAGACGAGAACTGTCAGAAAAGGGACGCGGAGTTGGAAAGGAGGTTTTGGCGGATAGAAGGGTGATGGCAGAGGCGTCTGGCATTGAGAGAGTAAATGTAGCAGAAATGAAATAAATAATAGTTGGAGAGATAATTTGGAATAATAATTGAATCCAGTGGCGGTTTACGAACAGTCTGCATCAAATCAGAGGTAAACAAAAACTGTTGTTGTGTTAAATGTGAAGAAGTTAATATAAATTTGTTAAATACTGATCTTTTCTTTGTTTCTTTTGACGCAAGCGCGTAACCACTTTTAAATTTCCCTGAGATAATAATTAAGAGCATCTCAATTGGCGCCCGACGCGTGGCTTTGCGGTGGACAAAGAAACAAAGTAAGACAGGTAGATTGAAAGCGTTGAGTTGATAGCATATTTAACAAGAGAAACGGACACAGAATTTTGTTCGGTACGAGCATGAACTTTATGTGATTCTTGGAGAGAGGAACTTATTAATAATTGTGTCAATTTTAGAACAATATAAGTACTAGATTGTGAATATTAGAGGGACTGTGTTAGATCTAGTATATATATCGAATTGTTAGTCAGTAGATAATTAGATAATTTAAATCATGTCAAAGAAATCCGGGCGAAAATCAAAACAAAAAGATCGGGAATCAGGGGAGGAAGTAGGAAGTAAATTAGAGGATATCATTAGCAAATTAGCAGATGGTATGGCCGAGATGCAATGGTCCATAAGTAAACTTGCGGAAACTGTTCAAAATAATGTGAAAGAAAAGAAAGAGTTCAAGAACGAGGCTGCTGGTACAAAGTTAGAAATGGTATGTTCACGTGATAGACATTATATATCACTATGGCGAGATTTGGGGGGTTCTAACTTAAGCTTTGCTCCCAATTCTGGTTTACATCCTATGGTATATTTAAAAAAATTAGTTCGATTGTTTGATGAAGCAGGGGTACCCGAGGACAGGAGATTAAGTTTGGCTATTAATTCGTTACGTGGGTCGGCGGCGGATTGGGTAGCAACGCGAGAGAATGTTTTGAAAGACTTTAAGCAATTTAAAGAGGCTTTTAAAAAACGTTATTGGGGGACGGAACAGGAACGCGACCTATTTTATGAGATCAAATATGGGCAGTATAAATCAGGGAATCGTGCGGACTATTTGTTAAAATTGGCAGCTCAAGCAGCTTTTTTGTCAGATGTAATACCGGAGAAAAAACTTGTGGAATGGTTAAGTAAACATTTTACCGCGGATATTCGGAGGGGTATTTGTTTAGCAGGATTAACGCAGATAGAGCAAGTTGAAAAGTATTTAAGAAAGTTGGAGACAACGGAGGGATATTCTAATAGAAATAGACAGATGACGCGTAGTTACGAGGGAGGTAATGAGAATAGGCGCGGACCGACAAATACCAGAGATAATATTGCATATCCCAGGGAAAATTATTATCTAGATAACTCATCTAGAGAAAATGCTGTAGCAACCAATATAAATGTAAATACTAATAGAACGATGAGATGTTTAGATGTACGGGATGAGCTTTTAAGTGATAACGATAATGTCGAAATGTCGGAAGAAGAAATATTATTATCACCTATTATCATGTCACAGGTTAAAGATAAAAAAATAAATATTTTAATTGACTCCGGGAGCCAGTGTTCAGCAGTGTCGGAGAATTTTTTCAGAAAATTACAGGTTGATTCGGAAAAATTACCTGTGATGCCGGTAACCAATTTAACTATATCAGGAGCGATTGGTGCTAAGAAACGAAAAATACTAGAACAAGTATTATTGCCTGTTTGGATTGGTAAAGTAAAATTTGATATATTGTGCATTATAGTACCGAACTTGAATAAAGAAGTTATTTTAGGTTGCGACTGGATGACGGCAGAAAAGGTGAAACTAGATTTTGAAAAAATGAGTTTGAGAATTCCAGGTAGGGGTTTGAATGTAAAAATGCAAGTTAAAAAAGAGCAAGAAAGTCAGTTGTCGGTGAAGCTAGTAGTAGGAGAAAGTAGGGCAAGTAATAAGCAATGTTATACCGATTTTAATTTTAGACAGATTGCGGACAAAGCCGAAACTTTTAATGATGACCAACGCAAAATCTTGTTTAGATTATTACAAAAATATCGGGGGGTATTTTTAGAAACTTCGGGGAAAACAGATATCTACGAGCATGCGATTCAGATAAGGGAGGAAACGTCGCTTTTTAAATTGGTTTATCCAATAGCTGTGGCGCATCGCGAGGTAGTCAGGGGGCAAATAACAGAAATGATTAACTTGGATATTATTTCTCAGTCTCAAAGCGAATATGTGTCACCATTAACGACAGTTACAAATTTCCCTGTCCCGAGCAATATACAGAAGCTGAGTGTTTTTTTGGGAATGGTTCATTACGACCGTCGTTTTGTGCATAAATATTCCGACCTAACTGTGCCACTACTTCGCTTACTAAAAAAAAATGTCAAATATACTTGGGGGGTGGAAGAAAAGGGGAGTACGAGATATGTTCCACGATTTTTATTCTATGGGATGGACAATTCAAATAATGTTCATAAAATTATTCAGTTTCCGATTGATGACGAGTATGATCAGCAACCGTTAACCGAATGTTGGGAGATTGCATGTAATACAATGTTGACTAAGTCCGAGAGGAAAAAAAAACAAAAATATGAATCTCGGAAGCCATTACTTTTGAACCAGGGGAGCAAGTGCTGGTAGAAACACACCCCTTATCCTCTGTCGCTAATTCGGAAATAAAAAAGTTTTTTTTACTGTACGAGGGTCCGTACACGGTGACTAAAAAGATAGGTCAAAATTCTTATCTTCTAGTTACTGCCAGTGGTATTGTTCTTGGACCTCATAATATTGTGAATTTGAAAAAATATAAAACCATACCAGATGTTTTGCACTAGTGGTATTCCTAAAAATATATTCAGAAATTACAGTTAGTTTAATTAGTACTTAAGCACCTTATTATTTTTGTATTAAATCGAGACACTTTTGATTGATTTTCGTGCCGCGATTGAATAGGGGGGTGATGTGGTGCCCCACCTGATAGATACAGCTATTTGTATTAGAGTATTGTGTGTTGTATAAATTTTGGGGCA
Source organism: Rutpela maculata (assembly GCA_936432065.2). Lineage (NCBI taxonomy): Eukaryota > Metazoa > Arthropoda > Insecta > Coleoptera > Cerambycidae > Rutpela > Rutpela maculata. Next base: position 92,464,821 of record OW386286.2, read on the forward strand.
GTGATGCGAATTTGAGGTTTTGAGTTCAGAGCCTAAATCAAGTAGGAAGACGAGAACTGTCAGAAAAGGGACGCGGAGTTGGAAAGGAGGTTTTGGCGGATAGAAGGGTGATGGCAGAGGCGTCTGGCATTGAGAGAGTAAATGTAGCAGAAATGAAATAAATAATAGTTGGAGAGATAATTTGGAATAATAATTGAATCCAGTGGCGGTTTACGAACAGTCTGCATCAAATCAGAGGTAAACAAAAACTGTTGTTGTGTTAAATGTGAAGAAGTTAATATAAATTTGTTAAATACTGATCTTTTCTTTGTTTCTTTTGACGCAAGCGCGTAACCACTTTTAAATTTCCCTGAGATAATAATTAAGAGCATCTCAACTCTTTTCTATTCATTTTTCGTCAAAATAATCGTCCGAATCCTGCGGCGGTGAGTATAAGTTCTAGCAACCGTTAACGGAGGCATTGCATAGCTCAGCAATAACTAGATTAACACATTCTCACAAACCTTTGGTGGGGAGGCTTTAACGCTTCTAATAGCTACCAATTTTTCGTTTTGTTACAATTAACCCTTAAACATACTCGGAGCTTATTGTTTGAAGATTCTCTAAGTTGTAAATAATTCATATGGCATAGTTAACTATAATTGTTTATATTTTTCTGGTCTGTGTTTACTTTTGATAACAATGATTCCACTATTTTCCACTCATCATCAGTTGAATATGTTGCATTTAAACCAATACTTACTTGAGGATTTTCGGAAAAGCGTATTTTTAGTAAAATACTGCCTTCTTCTTCCTCCACTTCCACATTTGTTACTTGATCTTTTGTTAAAAATTCTTGATACCAATCAATTATTAAGTTGCAATGGTGTTGATCACGATTTCGACATTGGTTGTCAGAATATTATCTGACAGAATACTGTGAAGTATTAAATTCGTTAACTTTGTCAAATATTAAACAGTGCTCACAGCACTTGACTGTAGAGTGATTGATTCACGGATAGCGTGGACGGTCTCACAACCTTGAGTCTGAAGGACCCAACATGAAATAATATGCTGAAGTCGTGGTAGCGCTTTCTGCGACGTTTAGCAGTTTCTTTCCACTCTAAGAGCGATTTTTACAATTCTCAGGACCTGAATCTTGTAATAGACGAGAAAAACAACCTCTTCTTATCTTAGATTACTAGTCTGCTACTCTCTAATGTATTTGTCTCAGTTGATACACTTTACATGTCTTATATGTCTTAATACTAAATAATTTTTAGAAGTAACTATTTAGTTCTGTGTTGTACTCTGAACGGACGTGAAGAACTGTATAAAGTTACTTAAAAATCAGTTGCCAATCTAATTCACAGAATGACAAGATATAAAAGATACCACGCTTACCACGCATGGTAAGTTAAAGATACATCCCCGATTCTTCTTCAGAAGATATATTCAACAATTTTGGTTTTGAGGGAAAATATTGACGATAATATATTTATTGAAACTTCATTAAGATCGATTGCCGCTAGCTTTAAAAGTCCTTATGAGTTTCATATAACATTCATTAGAACTGAGCAGTTAAAATTGCTCATAAAGGCAATGTATAAGTTATATGAGGCTTCCACTTACTAACGGCATATATCCTGAAAGAGATTACTGGATTCCGCCACGCATTCTAACTACTTTTACAGAGACGTCTGCATCCTGATTTTGTGATGCTATTTCATTTTGCAAAAGTTTTGGTTAAAATAAAAAATTCGTTATTCGGCATGATAAAATTTGGGTAAATCGTCATCCGGTGCTTTTCCTCAAAGCTCTTGTTGCCGGATGACAACCACTCTTGTAACGATTAAATACATCCCAATTCACAATTTGATTTTTCTTAGCAAAAATCGTACTTCAGCGTATCTCCTAAATGAGCATGAAAAATATTTCTAAGTCAGATTTTAGTGCAGTTAAAACAATGAGATTTCGATATACTTTCCAATATTTTATATCGTCGGGCGATAAAACGTCTTTTGAGACAGAAAACAGATTTTATTGCACTTTGGATATTTTTTTTATTTTATCAAATTTCATCGAATTTGCTTAAGTTCTATAACAATAGAACATAGAATAGTCCGTCATTTTATTAAAAGCTTGTAAGCATATATGTGTTTTCAATTGAAATATTTGGTATATGCTGTTATACTTTTTAATTTTTCTCTTGATTTCAAGGTTTAGCATATTTCATACTCTTGACGAATTTTTTTCTTAGTTTATATCATTTTGTTAATATAGAGTGGTAGTTTATAGGTGTTATTGAGTCTTTAAGTTATGTATGACGTCATCATATTTATTTAGTAAATTAGCTGATTCTAACTTGACAATGTTTCTCTCGACGTGTATCGACATGTTTTGATCTATTTCAACAAAATGATTCTTTCATAATCTTTTTTAGCTATTTTGCCCATAGCCTTATACAGATTTAAAATAGTTTTATTTCTTAATCAATAAACGTAAGTGGTGGATTACAATTCAGTTTATCATTTACCAATGGATACAACAAATTCCAGTAAAAACCAATATAAAGCCACGTTCTCACTATGCAACATGTTTATAAAACATTTGTTTTAAAACAATTGTTTTGAAACTCCAGGGTTTCAAAACATTTTTAATAACATTTGTTTCAAAACATTTCAATGTTTGAAAACATTTAGTCATCATGGAGTCTCCAACCGAGGGTGGTCTTATTGCAGCTGCAATTTGTGTGGTGTTTACCGAGATCTGTTAGCTGGAGAGATTTTCTTAGAATGACAAGTCAGGATTTTAAGTATCTGATTCCTTCCATTGGTAGGCGCGTTGAAAGAAAAGACACAACTTTTAGAGATGTCATTCTGGTAAAAGAAAGACTAGCCATTCGTCCAACTAACTCGTCTGTAGTTAATTGCACTGAACAGAAAACACGAAAATTGTTTTAAAATGTGTCTGTTTTAAAACATTTTCCTTTTGAATTTGTAACAGGTTATCAAACTCTGTTTTAAAACAAATGTTTTATAAACATGTTTCATAGTAAGAACGCGGCTTTACGTTCACAACAACCCTTTATAAAAGAAAGTGTATATAGTAATATAAAGTATTTTCCAAAAATATTAGTATTACACCATCAATAAACCCCAAGGCTTGTTGATAAATTGCCTTTGCCAAAATTACTAACATTCATCAAAGATTAAAATATCTTTATTTGAATTGGGCCACACTTTTATTTTATAAATTGTGACGAAATATTTTCGTTTAATTCTTTAAATTGTGTAACTCGTTTCCCTTAAGAATGTCTGATAATAGTCAGTGAACTTTATGCTCTTTTGAACTGTTGCCTTTAACAAATGTCACAAGGAAATAACAAATCTTGCATATAAACCACAACTTCCAGGTATTTGGGGACGATTACGTACAGTAGACAATAAACTGTATTAATTAATTAGTTCAATCTGATTCTTAATTAAAAAGTAAAAATATTATATGGCAACACATACCACGCCTTTGTTGCATAATTATTTAAAAGAATTTTAGTTGCTACACTAGACTGTTATTGTTTTCACACAATTATTAATCCAAAGGGAAACATAAAAAGTAAATTAAGAAATATTGGACGGATATGTGCTACTATGTTTTAAAATAATGTATGAATTATGGGAACTATCGTTAAACACAACCTACTTTAACTGATATATCAGAAACTGTTGAAACAGTTACATAATTTAGGTTCATTCCAAAGAAACTATTTTTAGGACAGTTTTTATGGACAATAGACATTTGACATTTGGAAATGGCAAATACTTACTGTGGTGGATATTGGACGTAACTGAAGATTATTAATAATAATAGGAAAAAGATTTACAGATAAATATGTTACAATATTCATGTGTAAATAACTTAACAATAAAATAACAATAAAATATATTTGAAACCAAGAATTAAAAAGCACATTAAAATATATACGGAAATGCCTAGAAAAAGATACACTTAAATATATTTGCACTTTTTGAATGAAATATATGAAGCTGATCTTCAATAGACATGTAAATTATTGCACTAAGTACTAAAGCGAGGACAAGAGTACCTACGTTGGTTCGGGTAAAAGGTTTTATGATTACGTGTTTCAATGAATGGGCACGAAAATTCAACATATAATACAAGAGTTTTTAGCAATCAACCAGATTATGAACTAATTTGTGTAAAAACAAAAAATAACAAAGTTTTGTGCGGTCGTGTGAACTAAGAAAACCGAATCTATTTACCAACATGTTCAAAACCAATACCAAGATATACATAATCCATTTTTTATTATGCGAATTTTAAATAGCGACATTGAATATTCTTGATACTATTACAATATTTTTTATAGCAGGTTTTCCAAATGACTGAGGCATATTCAAGTCTGGTTTTAATAAATGCACTATAAAATGAACTAAACGAATTAGTGTCATCAAATTCACTTAAAATTTTAATCACGGAACTCAAACTTTTAGAAACATACTGAATATCTTCTGTGTTAGTTAAAATTAGCCTCGAATCAAAAACAACACCCAAGTCACTAAACTCATCTAATCTATTCAAACTGTACTCACATTTTTTATACAGGGTGTCCGTAAACTATGGACAAAAATGATTCCATTCATAAACAATGATACAACTCATTTAACACTTTTTCGAAATTATATTATCGGAATATAAAACTTTAGGTTATTTTAAGGTAAATTTACTCAAATTAACATTTTGTCATTATATTTTTGCTAGTGAGCGATTTTTTTTCAAATTTGGCGTATACAAACACAGCATGCATTGAAACCTAAAATATTCTCGTATGTCTGTCTTTTTACCAACATGAATTGTACGTAAAAACAAGATGTTCGCTAGTATTTTTTCACGCTTTTTACTTTTTCCTTTTTTGCTATAAACATATGTTTTATGGATAAGAAAAGTGGAAATATACAGTTTTTCTAACAGTCCCAAAGAAAATCACATACGCAATTTCGTTGACCATATGAGCAATCATCTAGGTACTTTACTTTTAAAATTTCCAGTAATTCTTTTTTACTTCACCAAAGAAAACAAGTTACAGGAAAATAAACAAGTTTTAGTCTTTATATGATTCAATTTTGATGTAGAACCTACCGTTTGTGAGTAAAATTTGTAGAAAAAGCTTTTCGAAAATTGAAAAAATAACGCACCCTCAAAAAATTCGATTTCGATCAATTTTCATAATAAAGCAACAAAAAATATTTGAAAGTATAAACTTTAAGAATCACCGAAATTTTAGCTGAAAACGATGTTTTTTTAGATATATGCAAAAAGTCACATTTTAGCCTATATTATCCCACTTTTAACACAAACAACAAATAATCACTTGAGATTAATCGATCTTTTAAAGAAGTAAGGACTTTAAGCATGTCTAAAATAAAAATTATTCATCAACTAATTATCTACTTTTGTTGTATTAATATTATACCAACATAAAACTATAAGCAGTACGCCTGTATAAAACGTTTGTTTGCAAATAGTGAATTTACAGTCAGATATAAAGATTTAATATTAACTTTTACATTGTGAAAGTGAAAGAAGTTAGACTCTTCTTATGGAGCAATACACATTCTACCTCGACGTGCTACCTTTTGAAGTTTTTAAATGTAATATTTAAAATGTTTATTTACATCCTTTTAAGTTTTGTAAATTCCAGAAGATATAAGTTTGTTAATCTTGTAGTATTTAATTTTGGAGGCGATGGTGATATTAGATCTATTGAGAAAATTTTTGTTTAAATATTTGTAGGTACTTGAATTAGGGACGATGAGTAATTTTGGCCTGTAGTGGAACATTTCTGAGAAACAATCAATGGATTTCAGTCTACAAGAAAATGTGTCCCTACAGGTTTGGAATGAGACCATATTTTGAAACTACGTAACTCACAATAATACATATATGTTGCTTATTATTTATTTTTAATTAAATTTATCCGACCTTACTGGATAGATAACCAATTCGCAAAGGGTGACAAAATATTGTTTCCAAAATGACCATATTTTATTTCTTTTATAAATTGAATGGAAATTGCAGAAAATAAAACAGTTAGTTAATATAAAATTTTGAAGCAAATAACTAAAAGCTGCTTCATGTATTAGGAAAATGAAGTACTTTTATTGAATCAGTGCTTCTTTGTGCAAGAAATTGGTTGCCTTATCTTCTGGACCCAGTATAACGAACTATTGTGGTGTTGACTCTAGTCGCTTAAAACTATCACGTGGATGTAAAAAATAATATTCCCTCAAGTCAATTCTTTTACAGACTGCCCCTGAGATTTATTTTTGTTATTACTTCCACATCCAGTGGAAGTATAGTAACGCTAAAAAAATTTTTTAAAATTTTTATTGTTCAAATATGCTTAGAATGTCATGAAACGTCGAGATTTTAAGTTTGAGAGAAAGAAAAATTTCTGTCTATCGGTCTGTCGGTCTGTCTGTCGGTCTGTCTGTCTGTAACTTTTTTGTGTTCACGTTTACTCTGGAACCGTCTAAGATATTGACTTGAAATTTGGTACACACATGTACTTCAACGAGATCTGGAACTAGATTATATTTTCATCTTGTTCCGTCGAAGGGTGGGGGGTAGATTGGGGTAAATTTGGGGTAAATAGGTAAATCAAGCAGGTAAGAGTCCATAAAATTGGTATTTAGTATACTTATGCAAGAGAAGCTAAGGTCTCAAAGAAATTTTTGGCATTAACCACCCCCATTACCACCTCCACCCCATTATTAAAGGGGACGAAAAAATATTGTGATTTAGTGTATGTACAAGAATCAGAAACCTCATTTTTTTTTTTACTTCATCCACCCCGTATCACCACCCCCACCCCATTACCGATGTGGGGTATCGTTTTATGGGTTTTTGGGGTAGAAAATTTCAAATATTATATTATTAAAGTTCCATATACAAAATTTTTTCATTGTGAGTGACTTTGATAGAAAATGTGAATGTGGAAGTAGTGATTCCTTGGGCAGCGGTTTTTTTTATGGCGTTGGACATAATTTATTAACCGGTTTAAAACGTAATATATTCATGTTTTTGCGTGATGATTAAGAATTTGATAATCAAACGACTTCAATATGGCGCATGGAATTTTTCTAAAGCAAGTTAAACGTATAAAAAAATTGAACAGCTCTATAGGTAACGCTATACATTAACGAAAAACAGTGTTTGAATTTTTTTTTTCAATTATTAATTGCTGCTTACAGTAACAAAATGGCGGCATTTTTGTTTAAAAAAAACGTGAAAACGAGCATTGTTACTACCATAACTTCGTGTTTTATGCTACGGAAATAAAAAAAGATTTGAAAGCTTAATCAACAATCTTTAATTTTGGTCTGTTAATCATATCCACTTCCACGTGGCGCTGAGCTAATGATTTATTAATAAATCAAAGCCAACATTGCACGTACTATTACTACTACTATTATTACTACTACTACTAAGCCTACAATAATTTTAAAGCTGCAGGTTCATTATCAGTGTATACTCTTTATTTTTGGTGTATACCATTCTTTCACTAAAACTAATATTTATTGAGATATTTGCAATACAAATTACTCTAAAGTGCGTTTTTTTCTAAAGCAAGTGCTTTAAACAAGGACAAGCATTGCTATATATTAACGAAAAACACTACTTAGGACTTTTTAAATTGCTGACTAATTAGATTGATTGATTGATTTACCAGAGTTGGACTAAGGTCATGCTTGTTGCCAGCAGCGAGAGCCACATGGCGCATGGTAAAGGAATGTGGGGTGGAAGGTGTAGGTATTTGTGAGATGTCTTCTTGTGAAATATGTTGCCGCGTAGTGTCGTTATATAGTGTCTATACTCCCCCCCCTTTTTGTGTTTCTGCTTCTTTGAATCTTCTTTCTCTGAGTCTTCTGATTCCTCGGTTTCCGATTTCTTTGTGCTGTTCATTTTCTGATCCTGGTCCTCTCAGTTGTTCCGCCTATTTTTAGTTTGTTGATGTTCTAGCACTTTCTTCAGTAGACGTGTTGGGTTCCTTCCTTGGGTATGTCCCAAGTACTTCATTGCGTACATTTCTATCCTTTTTTAATTGACTTTCCTCCTAGTGTTGACGTTTCATGTCGCTGTTTTCGTCTTATTGTTTTTGCACTTCTCAAAAATTTCTTCTCGCTCACCTGAAAATTTACTTAAGGAAGTATTAAGACCATACTATAAGAGTAATGATTATTACGGGTTTAATTTATCTATCTATTAAATTCGTTTAAGTATTCTTAATAATTATGAAAAAAAATTATTTGACCATACTTTACGAAAAATACGTTATTGATTATTTCGGTTGTAATTTAAATTAAATTCATTTGAATATTTGTATGATTAAAAATAAGTTACTTGGAGGTTTACACAGGGTTATTATGGCCATCAATATTTATCGCTCTACCATAAATTTATCGACAAATGTCGACTCTTCAAGGGTTTGGACCACTTCAATGGTTTTATGCAGCAGACACTATTTGTAATTCATTAAGACATAAATAAATAAAATTGACTGGCAACATAAATAGGCACTTAGCTCTTATATATCCTTGCTATTTATTGCCTGGTCCCGGGTTGTTTGTTTATGTATTTGTTTCTTTAAGCTCGTTTCATTATCTACCACACTGATTGCCACTAAAAAACCAGAATAACTAATACAGATATTAGTTATTTTCAAATATTAATTATATTTCAACTTTGTTATTTTGTTATGACACATCGATTTACGCGGAATTTTTTGAGCTACAATTCACCTAAGCTTTATCAAAATTAACGCAGTTTTACCCGGTATTTACGTGTTTGAAATGGGAGCGTTTCAGACGCACGTCAGTTCACTCCGACCTATCCCACTTTTTAAATTGTTGACTAATTAGAGAAACAAAATAGCGACATGTTTATTAAGAAAAATGTGAAAACACACTTTGTTTTGGTCATAACGCCTTTATTTTTTGTGCTTCAGAAAAATAGAGAAATATTTCGTCTTATAGACTTTCGGTCGCCCTCTCATGTATCCGAAACTATAAATTCTACATAATAAAAAAAACATATACATCCTCAGAGTGTAAGTGTTCTATTTTGGTCTAGCATTTTCCGTTAAATGTGATAATTTTCAATGTATAAAACTTTTTTTCTCAAAATTTAATTCCTTTTCAGTTCCAATGGTTTTTTTGAGTGTCACCCTATAATGAAAAAAAAAATTATATGAAAAACTTTCTAAATTAGAATATCTACTTAGTGTACTATATTATAGATGCATATACAGTTTTAAAAAATATCTTAATTGATTTCTACTATTGTATAATCTTTTAAAACTAGGAAAAAAATATAATCTTATTTAAGACCTCCCATGACATCCTGTAGTTTATTGATAAATTAACCATTTTATAGCTATAATTGTTTTTATGTCTAAATTGCAATTCACATTAACTAGAGCTAATTACACATCTATTCAACAATGCAACCACACTTAAACACGGTTCAGACCATTATAAATCAAAAACATAATTTTAGGTATTAACTTCATTCTGATTATTGATTTATAAAAACTGATATAATATTAAAATTGTTAAACAATTCATTAAGCGTGTGGCAAAATTTGTACACATAATTATGTTGTAATGAATGATATCGATGTAGTTATAGAAATCGAATATGCATTACAAAAATAGAAAGCTGTTGTGGGAGGTTCACATGAATATGATGGCTATATCTGTTTGTTTGTTGCTAATTATACTTTTAATTCTATAAGCTTCTGCATTATGTTTGTAATTATTTATGTACACAAAATATTATTATATAACTAAAGTTGTACGGCTGCCGCGACAATTACAAATATCCGTGTTACGTGTATTGTTTTAAAGTATATTCATTATAATGTTGTGTTATTTATCAATTTGACTGTATTTCTTGGATATTTGACCTTTAAAGTTGTTGGAACATACTTCTTCAGTACTGAGAAAATGTCGCTGAGAATTTCAGCTGGCTGTAGAACTTTCAACAAATACCTTGCATGGGCCAGATAATATACAATTGCAGCAACGTGCGAGCAGCAGCCAACAGCTCTGTTTCCGTTGGCGCAGTTGTATACTGTCTGTCTCATGCAAGGTATTTGCCGAAAGTTCTGAAGACAGCTGAAATTCTCAGCGATATTTTTACTCGGAAGAATAATATTCCTATAATTGAAGGAGGTAGCAATGAAGACTAAGAAATGTCTCACCAATATAGAGTAACCTGATTTGTAAGAGGCCAGAGAACTCACGCAAAAGAGTCACACCGAATCGTGAGAGGCAAGGGGAGTCACGATAAACAAGCATCCCGACTCGTGAGAGGCAAGGAAACTCACGATAAACAAACGCCCCATAATAAGTGGTTCAAAATCGTACTGTAACCTCCACCTGGCAGCTACAGTTCTTTGGTAGGCTTACTACAAACGTCATCATTGCAAAAGTTTTGCAAAATTTTTCAAAAAAGTGTTGAAACATTTTTTTCAAAATAATTTAAAAAAATGTATGGGATGTTCTCTGAAAATTATAATTCTTTCGTTGGCTGACTGCAGACGTCATCATTGCAAAATGTTCAGATTTTCAAACTAGATTTTGTTTGAACCAACAGTTGACATCAGAGAATTTGAAAATATCTGCACCACATTTCTTGAAGTTTGATACTGATTTGAACGGTAGGGGTGTAATGGCCGCCGTGGTAAGATGTAGTAATGAACCGCGCCGTGCGCCGCTCGCAGTACGCCTGTGATTATTAATTACTTCCACGTCCAGTGGAAGTACAGTAACGACAAAAAAATTTTTAAAAAATTTTTATTGTCCAAATAGGCTTAAAATGTCATGAAACGTCGAGATTTTAAGTTTGAGCGAAAAAAAAAATTTCTGTCTGTCGGTCTGTCTGTCGGTCTGTCGGTCTGTCGGTCTGTCGGTCTGTCGGTCTGTCTGTAACTTTTTTTGTGCACACGTTTACTCTGGAACCGTTTAAGATATTGACTTGAAATTTGGTACACATATGTACTTTAACGAGATCTAGAACTAGATTATATTTTCATCTTGTTCCGTCGAAGGGTTGGGGGGTAAATTGGGGTAAATTTGGGGTAAATGGGTAAATCAAGCAGGTAAGAGTCCATGAAATTGGTATTTAGTATATACAAGAGAAGCTAAGGTCTCAAAAAAACTTTTGGCATTAGCCACCCCCATTACCACCCCCACCTCCTTATTAAAGGGGATGAAAAAAAAAAGTGATTTAGTGTATCTACAGGAACCAAAAACCTCAAAATATTTTTTTAATTCATCCACCCCCCACTACCACCCCCCTATCACCACCCCCACCCCACTACCGATGTGTGGTATCGTTTTATGGGTTTTTGGGGTAGAGGATTTCAAATATTATATTATTAAAGTTCCATAAACAATTATTTTCACATACAAAGTTTTTTCGTTGTGAGTGTCTTGGATAGAGAATCTGGATGTGGAAGTAGTGATTCCTTGGGCAGCGGTATTTTGAATACGTTGTACCCTTCCGATCGCTTTGAAAATTGAATAAGTTTTAAAGGGGCATATAAATATTTATTTGAAAGGAAATGATGGGTGTGCCTCGAGAACATCCCCTAAAAATTTTTTTTTTTATTTTGAAAAAATTTTTTCACCACTTCTTTCTGACAAATAGACTCAATAATTTTTCCTACGTTTGTGCCATTAAAAGCCACACCATATATTTTTCTCATGAAAATCGGTTTATCCGTTCTTGAGAAAAAAATATTTTTCCATTTTTCTTTTAACCCCCACAACCCCCGTAAAAATGGTTTTCCAAAAATAATATTTTGGGAAATTTCATCTAACACTACTATGAACTTTTGCTCAAAATCTCGACCCAATTGGTGGGGGCATGTATCACATGCTTATCCCGCTATATGCCCTTTGTGTTTGGAATCCCAATCTTAATATAAGTAGTTTTTACTCAAGTCATCAGGTATTTCTGTAGTGTACTTTATTTGGGTGCCTAAAAAGAGGATCTGAATTCGTAAATCCCAGCGCGTTTGGCAAACCAAATATATTTTTAAAAAAGGTTTTCAAAAATCACAAATTGGTGTATCGGTCTCTTCCAAAGCTTATAAAATTCAGCGTAAAACAAAAGATTCCCTTAATACTTTCCAAAATACCGACAAAAATCCTTATTTTGGTCAAAAAGTCACACTTCTTAGATTTCTTAAAGTACTGTTGTTTCTGATGATCATACGTAAGAGTGGTTAAGGTAAACACAGTTTTATATGAATCAATAATTTACGAATTATACAAAGTACACCATTTTTAACTCTTTTTTTTTAACTCTTTTTCGAGCAATTTTTCAATTGCAATTTTCGAAAATAACTATAAGTGCATCCAACATAAAAACAAGAAGACACTTGTAGTAATGGAAGCTCAATCTCACAAATAGATCATATCCTGATAGGTAAAGAGATAAGAGAAGAGATCAAGAACATTAAAGCAATAAGGACAGCAGAAGTCAATACAAACCAATATACCGTGCGTGTAATTTCCCATTAGGCATGTACATCCACGTAGCGCGATAGATATGACAACATAGCTGCCGTAAATTCCTCCGTCGAGCGGAGCATTCCAGTCTGTTATTTCATTCAAGAAAACATTTTTAAGAAAACAAACATTTTTTTTTTTTTTTTTTAAGAAAACAAAACATTTCAGCCAGCTGGCACGCGCGATGTTGTAATTTTACTCCCTATGCCTAGCGTTCGGCTACACGCACGGTATATTATATGGGAAATTGGAAATAAGGTAATATAAAGGAAATAACAAAACATCGTACAGTACCTAAAACAGTTCTCTACTACAGCACGAGGAAATATAGCGAAGAAATAGAAAAACAAGTATTAAAAGCTCTTTGAGAAATCGAGTAAATAAATGTTCTTTTAATATACATTTTATTTTCAATCAAAAAGGTACAGTATTATTTGACGTATATAAATGTATTATTTTATTGTCAATTATTTCATTTTTTATAAAAACAAAAAACAACCCAAAACATCTCAGATGGAAAACTAAATTGATACAAAATTAATATAATTCAACACCAACTGATGAATAACAACTAAACTGGACATCAATGGTTTCAATAAAAATTGCTCCAAGAAAAACATTAAAAAGGGACAAGTCATCTATGAGCCTGACAAGAAAGGAAAAAAAACACCTAAAATAGATGAAGACTACAGATGAACAACACCGGACGTGGAACATAAACGACAAACTGAAAGAGGCATTGAAAGAAAAAGAGAGACGGAGAGAAATCATGCCGAGGAATAATGTACAGTATTTTTTTAAAACATAGAGACACTTCCAACAGGACAACGACTAAACCAAACCTTCACACATCCGAAAAAATAAAAAATAAACAATAATGCCTGCAAGAGAAGATACATACCACTGCAACATTGGATTAAGAAGCTGGAAGAAGAAGGGAACACAATGAAAGAACGAACAGAACTAATAAAAGAAACGGACCACTGGCCCTTGGACAAGCCATCATCAAAGGAGCAACTGCTAGAAATAATAACTAGAACCAGAAGAAATATCGCACCTGGAGTAGACGAAATAAATAATGAGTTAATACACTATGGACCGCTATGATATAAATTATCGAACAACTAGAGAAATACATCGGAAGATCACCAGACAGCATCCGCCAAAGGCAGATTAACGGACGACCATATGTACACCATCAGAAGAATCCTGGAAGAAATATATAGAGAAGGGAAAAGCTATACATAGTCGCTATAGATCTCCAGCAGGCATTTGATACTATCAGTTATGAGGCCATAATCAACACCCTACGTAACAATGGAGTATCGTACTACCTAATAATCAAGATAACAAAGGCCTGCCTTTACGAAAGCACTGCTATACAATGATTCAAACAAATGACGGAAACCGAACAAAAGAACATAGGAGTCAAGCAAGGATGCCCCCTATCCCCCCGACTATTCACCACGTTCTTATACCAAGTGATACAAAGCACAATAAGGGAAACACCAAATTTTAGCAAAGATACAGAAATATTGAAAACCTCTGTCATACTAGCATACAAACAAAATTATTTTAGTTTCACATAGCACCAAATGTTTAATTATACTTCATTGCCTAAATATTACTATTTTAACCCTTTCAGGCACAGAAAAATCATGCACAGAAATAGTCTTTGCTGCACGGGATATTTTGTTCTAATTCATTTGTTTTTTTTTGTTATTGGGGATTGCTAAGCAATAAAATATACTTTAGTTACATTTGTGGAGATTTATTTTTTGTTTTAAGTATATGCTTTGGCGTGGTACCATCTACATAGTATACATTACAGTGTACACAGTATATACAGTGTTTACAGTCCACTATGCATATACAATATGCGGTACGTTATTTGTACCACCATGCATTAAACGAGTCAGTTTGCATGGTTCAAATAGTGTACAACCATGCCTGAAAGGGTTAACAATAAATTTATTACCTTAACTAATATATTACCTTAACTACCTTAAAATGTGTTGATCTGCCACTATCGTTTATTTGATAAATGTCAAGTTTATAGCATTGGGAAAACTTATTATTAAAAAAAGAGATACTTTTAGACGTTATAAATATTTAAAAACATATTATATGAGTTATGGTTATAAAGAATAATTTATCCCACCATTAGCTTGACACCTTTCCCATTCGGAAAATAGGCACTATAAAAATGTTGGTAGCAATAACGTAGTTGGTAGTAGTAATATTTTAAATATTTCCAGGAACTTTGTGCCATTACTGTTTTCATAATTAATGTTAGTAAAAAAATTGTCCACCGCAAGGATCATTGGTAGGAACGTGTCTGGTTACTGTATCCTGCGTGACATTTTGCCTAATCACTCTAATTTCAGATATGAGAATTTTAACATTAACCTTAAAAGCACATATACCAAGCAAATATTATATAAATGAACGTTATACGATTATCAAAACTAACATTATATTTGTTTAAAGTTATTCATAAAAAACTAATTGTTTTCCAACTGCTGGAAACCATGTCAAGTTAATTCTTGTTTTCATTGTCAATATAATTACATATACATTTCTTTTAGATGTAGGTACATTAAGGATTATTCTCTGCTTTTTAACTTTGAATTTTGGCCGTTGTAATTATTAGTAACAAGTATTTGATTGGTGAAAGCCGAAAACTTCTTATATTTAATTTGAATATAATATGCGACTTTTTAAGCACGTGACAGCACCTAGAAAGCGTGAATATTTTATTTAAAATTTTCTCCAATGATATTTGGACGAGGTAAGAAACCAGTAAAATTTCAATATATAAATCAATAAAATAAAATTATAAGGAGTACCACGATTTCTTAAACAGTCATTAGTAGAGTAATTAGAGATTTTTATTTAAATAGTCCTGCGGATTAAATTTCGTTGTTCTTTTTTGCTGACATCTCGATAGTAAGTAAATACATTAAAGAAACGTTTCTATATTATGCGGGGTTTCCATTGATGCCAACCCTGTTTACGGGGAACCACCAAAAAAAATTACCAAAGAATAACTGAAAAAGAAAACTTTGATAAAAGAAGGATTTAATATAATTTTTCATATAAATCAGCAGTTCTTAACCCCCGATCCCAAAAGAGGGGTGTTATAAGTTTGACGCGTATGTTTGTATTGTCGCGTGTTTCCACCCTTAGGAAACTACCCCTTGCAAATTCCGTGGGTTCCAAAAATTATAACAAGAGATTGTCCACTAACACACTTTATTAAATATTTACTGGATACTTCACAATACTATTAATTTGAATACACTTTACTGACTAAAATCACAATGTTTATCACTTTGTTTTTCCTTGAAGTCTTAACCTCACTTTCTATACTTTCTGAACTACTGAACTACTCGCTGAGAATGCGGTCGGTCTTTTATACCTAAAAATGACAGATCTCGATTTTTCTGTGATGACGCCACCATTCTCTAGATAATTCCAGATGTCACCAGAACTAACTTCTGGTAGGTTTCTCGAGTAGGTGCAAATACACTACATTCAGACATTCGATCTGTTGAAGTCTGCCTACTTTTTACTAACCAACATAACCTTAAATTTTAAGGGGTTGCAACATATTACACTGCCCCCTCCTTAAGCCTGAACGTCCCGGTCAGGCAATTCAGCCTCTTTCGCATACTTCGCCAGTCTATCCAAGTGTACGATCTTCATCTTGGACTTTTTGTTTCGTTGAATCCGATAGACGACATCATTAATTCGGGTAATAACAGTATACGGTCCATCCCAAGGAGGTTGAAGTTTCGGGGATCTCCATTCCTTCCGCTGTGGGTTGTACAGCCAAACCAGATCCCCCACCTTGAATCCCCCTGTACTGGCATTCTGATCATAACGAGCCTTCAAGCGGTTACTAGTTCTGTTCATCTGCTCTCGATCATTCTTTGGCTGTTCTCGACTTCCATTTCTGTAGTTGCTCATCAAAAATGGTTCTCCACGGGCAGCACAATTTTTACACTTGTGACACCAGGCCTCCACATCCTGGCCACTATTAACCCAATAGAACTGTTACCGTGCTCTACTCAATGCCTTGTTTATGCCAAAGTGTCTGCTGGATGTTTCATTATGTGCTTCCTGGAGTACTTCTGGTACACGACACCTGGGAATCACTAGACGCATGGCAACCTGCTTCCCATCTGGGCTTTCCCATGTTCTCCTTAAAAGCTCATCTACGACTGTAAGTGAATCCCATTGTGACCATAAAGCCTTCAGCCCCACTTCTTTGTTGGAAACATCCTTCCATACTGGTCGCGTTCCCCCTTCCTTTGCTCTCAACATGGGTCCGATTTCTACATCGCGCAATTGCTCTTGCCTCAGAGTTTTCTTTGACCAACTGTCTGGAAGATCGACCTTGACAGTGTTGACTTTAACCATGTTCGGCAATTTTCTCACCTGAGGGTAGCGCTTGCAATCTTCCTTGTCTGGTTTTCTGGATAATGCAGGAGTTTTGACTGCCTGCGTTGTCAACAGCCTGGTTTTCTCGCATTGGTCATTCACTTTTGACAGAATAAATTGTTCGTTCCCAATCCTTAAAATTCGCTTCCCTACGTCAACAATAAATCCATACTGTTCCATAATGTCCAGTCCCAAAATGAAGTCATCCGTAATGTCAGCCACGATGACCCTGTGGTCGAACCTCAACCGTCCAACCTGCAGTTCCAAGTTGACCTCTCCATGGATCGCAGCCCTGTCCCCCGTGGCTGTCCGAATGATTACTCCATTTTGCTTCTTGTCAATCTGCAAGCCTGATATAAACCCTGGCCGCACTATTGATGACGTAGCACCGGTGTCAATAGTAAACACGCATTTTCTTCCATTCACATATCCTTGCAACAACAGACTACTTGGAATTCTTTGGAGCTGGGAAATCTTTATTTCTCTGGGGGTACCGCATTCCCTAGCCAGCACAGCCCCCTTGGTGCTGGCTATCTTTAGTATTCCTGCTTTTCTTCAACATTCACAGCATTTACTTGACTCTCCGAGTTCTGCTGTCGACAGTCTCGTTTCATATGGCCCACCTTGCCGAAGTTGTAACATTTAATACCACCACTCGGCTTTCCTTTATTTTGCTGTTTATCCTGCTTTCCTAAGCCATCCAATTTATCGAATAGTTTGGTAAACATTTTCTGGGTTCTGATTCATTTCTGGTTGCGATTCTTCGAGAGTCACAGCTCGCACTCTCGACCTTGGAGTATTCCTATATGCGGCTTCTACTTCCAGTGCACGCACCAAAGCTTCGCTACTACTTTGGTGTCTCGTCAGCCTCAGAACTCGCCTGACCTCTTCGTCCCTTATACCATCTAAAAAGGCCCCCACGGCTAATTGTTCCTGGAATTCTTTAGGTGCATTTGGATACGCCAGGTGTGCCAGTCTCTCTATCGCAGCTTCAAATTCTTGTAAACTTTCCCCAGTTTTTTGCATCCGGGATTTCAGCTGAGCCTGGTATAATTGGGCAAGGTGTTGATCGCCATACCTCAAGTCTAATGCAGCTTCCAAGACTTTGAAGTCCCTTTGTTTCTCAACTGGGATGGTTTGGAGTAACTCTGAGGCCTGGCCCCTTAACGCCAGAACTAATGCCATAGCCTTTTCCTCATTATCCCAGTTGTTCGCACACGCTGCCGCCTCAAACTGCCTCTTGTACGTCGTCCAGGAACCTTGGCCGTCAAAAGAAGGAGGTTTTAGTCGCTGACCTGATGATACCACCTGCTGGCTTCCTCTATCTCTCAACTGTCGTTTAAGCCGGTCTATTTCTCCTTTGACTTCTTCTTCGAACTTGTTTACTTTTTCTTTAACTTGACCGACTTCTGTCTCGACTTCACCTACTTTTTCTTCTACCTTGTTTATCTCTTCTTTGACTTCACTCTTTAATTCTTCGTTGGCAGAAATGATACCGTCCTGCTGTATTTTCATTTGTTCATTCAGAATTTTCCTTAATTCTTCTTGGCGTCTTTCTTGTTCCTCTTTCTGCTCTTGACGTCGTTTTTCTTGTTCCTCTTTCTCCTCTTGACGTCGTCTTTCTTGCTCTTCTTTCTCCTCTTGCTGTCGTATCTTCAGGTCCTCCATCATTTTCTTCAATTCATCTTTTTCTTCTTGACGTCTTCTTTCTTGCTCTTCCTTTTCTTCCTGGCGTCTTCTCTCTTCATCCTGACGTCGTTTTTCTTGCTCTTCCTTTTCTTCTTTCCGTCTTCTTTCTTCATCCTGACGTCGTTTTTCTCGCTCTTCCTTTTCTTCTTGGCGTCTTATTTCCTGGTCTTCCATAATTTTATTTAATTCATCTCGCTCTTCTTGACGTTTTCTCTCTTGTTCTTCTTTGTCTTCCTGCCGTTGCTGCGCCATCATTTTTTGGAATTGTTCGAATAAGTCCTGTATTTGTTTATCGGATGCCATACTTCTTGCTGTTACGGGCATACGATGAAATTAAAATAAAATAAATTTAACTGTCACGTCAATATCGGTAATGGAACTTCCCAGACAAATCTCGAAATAGCACGAAAAAATCTTATCCAGAGTCTTTTGTCACTATCCAGTTCAGAGAATTTAATAATCTCCACTAATGTCCAAATAGAAAAGTTCTAGAAATTTTCACGCACTAAATGAGTCTTTTTCAGTGTCTCTGTCACTTCTCAGTTCAAAGGATTTAATTATCACACTAATGTCCTAATAAAATGTTCTACAATGTCTCAAAAATGCACTTAACACTATTTTCCTGTTCGAAAATAACCCTCAAACAATGTCCAGTAAATTAGTCCTCCGTGCTAGCTCGAACACTCCAGCACAACTTCAGAGCTCCTCTTGTCATAAAATTCCGCTTCTGACACCAATTTGTCACGTGTTTCCACCCTTAGGAAACTACCCCTTGCAATTGTCTACTAACACACTTTATTAAATATTTACTGGATACTTCACAATACTATTAATTTGAATACACTTTACTGACTAAAATCACAATGTTTATCACTTTGTTTTTCCTTGAAGTCTTAACCTCACTTTCTATACTTTCTGAACTACTGAACTACTCGCTGAGAATGCGGTCGGTCTTTTATACCTAAAAATGACAGATCTCGATTTTTCTGTGATGACGCCACCATTCTCTAGATAATTCCAGATGTCACCAGAACTAACTTCTGGTAGGTTTCTCGAGTAGGTGCAAATACACTACATTCAGACATTCGATCTGTTGAAGTCTGCCTACTTTTTAGTAACCAACATAACCTTAAATTTTAAGGGGTTGCAACATATTACAGTATGTTTGTCTGTCTGTCTGTCTTTGGCTTCATATCTCTTCAACGGGTGATCCAATTTTGATCTAGTTTTTTTATTTGAAAGAGTATTTTGTCGAGAAGGTTATAGGCCATATTAGATTTTGATGTTTGTTCGCCATCTTGAATTCGCCATATTGAACTTTTCTAGAAATTGTCCGATTGAAGTAAAATTAAAAATGTGCAGGCAATTATGGTAGCCGAACATGATTTAGGCCCCATTTTAATTCGGTCATATGAAACTGGTACGATTAGATACATTGATCGGGGGTTCTCAAAATTTTCAATTTTATTTGTTAAGTTATTTTGATTTACAATTTTAGCTTGAGAAAACAGGTATATCAACGGTTTTCGTCGAATAAATTTGAAAAGCATCACATTCGGCGAAGAAACTAACTAAAAAGACAGCTTATAAACTAAGGATAATTTGATTCGGTTTTCTTTTTCATTTCTGTAATTAACAGTTTTGGAGATATGAAAGTTTAAAGATGGAGTACGAACGTTTATTAGATGAAGTATTTAGTTTAGTTTAGTTTAAATGTTAAATATCTCAGTAAATATGGCATTTATCTATGAAAAAAGAAATTAAGGATTAAACTTCCCTATTGACACCGACAATTCCCGACCGATATTTACGAAATCGTATCGCTATCCTCAGGTCCATAAAGAAGAAGTTAAGTCCCAAGTATCGAAAATGTTAAGTCAAGGTATTATTCAACCCTCAATCTCACCTTGGTCCTCTCCTGTCTGGGTAGTTCCCAAAAAACTGGACGCTTCTGGTAAACAGAAATGGCGCGTTGTAGTCGACTACCGCAAACTCAACGAGGTTACAATTGGTGACAAATATCCTCTGCCCAACATTTCCGATCTTTTAGACCAACTTGGCAAATGCCAATATTTCACGACCTTAGACTTGACTTCTGGTTTCCACCAAATCGAAATTAATCCCGCAGATATTCAAAAGACTGCTTTCACAGTTGAGAACGGTCATTATGAATTCGTGCGA
Organism: Rutpela maculata; assembly: GCA_936432065.2. Taxonomy (NCBI): domain Eukaryota; kingdom Metazoa; phylum Arthropoda; class Insecta; order Coleoptera; family Cerambycidae; genus Rutpela; species Rutpela maculata. The sequence goes on from OW386286.2 coordinate 92,485,718, forward strand.
ATGCCATTTGGACTCAAAAATGCTACATCAACTTTTCAAAGAGTTATGGATAACATCCTGTTAGGTATTCAAAATGAACGATGTCTCGTCTACATGGACGATATCATTATTTACTCTCCTACAATTCACGAACACATTTCCCGTCTAACTGAAGTCTTTAAACGCCTTCAAAAAGCCAACCTCAAAATTCAACCAGACAAATGCGAGTTTCTCCACAAGGAAGTCGCTTATTTAGGACATCTCATTACAAAAGACGGCGTAAAACCGAACCCTTCAAAAGTTGACGCTATCTTAAATTTTCCACAACCGAAAAATCCAAAAGAAATTAAATCATTTCTAGGCTTAGCCGGATATTATAGGCGCTTTATCCCCAATTTCTCCAAGATAACCGAGCCCCTAACAAAACTACTAAAAAAGACATACCATTTCTCTTCGACAATGATTGTGTAAATTCTTTTCAAAATTTGAAACAAACATTAACAACAACTCCGATATTAATTTACCCTAATTTTGATGAACCTTTCGTTCTAACCACTGATGCGAGCGCATTTGCCGTTGGCTCAGTGCTGAGCCAGGGGCCCATTGGCAAAGATTTACCCATTGCCTATGCTTCTAGAACCTTGTGCAGTGCAGAAACTAAATATTCAACGATTGAACGCGAGCTTTTATCGATGGTATGGAGTGTAACGCACTTTAGATCATATCTGTACGGTAGAAAGTTCAAACTTGTAACCGACCACAGACCACTCACCTGGCTATTCTCTATAAAAGACCCAGGAAGTAGACTTGCCCGTTGGCGACTCAAACTAGAAGAGTACGACTACGAAATAATTTATAATCCTGGTAAAATCAATAAGAACGCGGACGCACTTTCCAGAATCAAAATTAATCATTTTTCCGAATGTTCCAAATTCCATTCAAAGATTCTAGCCGCGAATGACGAAGAGTCAGACGACGACGAAAACCCAGACGATAACAACGAAATCACTAACGAGCAAATTTCCCAGGAATTTGAAACTTTCGCCAACCTATATAAAACAACATCTTTAATAGACTATTCAAAAATCAAAGCCTCAAATAAACAACTCTTATACCGAGAACATAAAGATATTATAACCTTCTTCCAACAAAATAACTTACAAGACCTACATCACAAAATTATCGAGGACATATTCGAAGAAAACCCCGAATTTCATAACGATAAAATCAATATTGTATCGAGCAAAACAGTCAGACATAGGAGATATTTTATCATCCCTCTACCTTTTGATATCGAATCTGTAATTGAACATCTATTTTTGGTATTATATAAAAATCAAGATGTCCTAGATCTCTCTAAGACATACTTTGTCGAAAATATCAAGTGGTGTTTTTTGTGGTTTCCCCAGCGTAAAAAATGAAGAAGTTATGACGGAAACAAGATACGTCTTCGCTGCTTAAGCAGTGTTGTTATATTAACATTATGCTACATTATCAGTAAAGCAAGGTATAATAAAGTTTATTCATAATAACTAGAAATAAGGGTCACATAACCTCTAAACTTGTTAGAGGCTTACAAAAGACCTTCTGTGTAGTTCATATACCAACATTAAATAAAAAATTAGAAAGATTAGAAGGGAACTTTGGATTTGGTTTTACCTCCCTAATTGTATATTTAACCTGGTGGATTAAGAAGTATGCTTTTAGAGGGCAGAATATTTAAGTGCAATAAGTTATTGCACTTAACGCGGCCAGGCTTGTAATTTGTAATCTAGTGCTCGGCGGGGCATTAGTCCGGAGAATAGCTGCTGGTTGCAGTTTGGCTTTTTATTTTTTATATAAATGGTTAAATTAAATTATTCTACAACTGAATAAACTATAACAGAATAATCCTTCAACCTTCTTCCTTATTCCTTACTTCCACCATTTTCTCTGTTTTTCCTAAGTTAAATTTTTTATTGAGTTATATTATTTCTATATTATTTAATCTCCCACGCCGGCTCGGTAGCTCAGTTGGCTGAAACGTATTGTGTGGTGAATATGTTCCACCCTCAAAACCACCTATCCTACAACATCCCCTCGCTGAAATCTATACGTCCATCTAAAAATTTGCATAATGCAAATATCACTGTTATTATATCTTGACAAGCTAAGGGTTTTTAATAACATTTTATAACATTTTCCCTAGTCCAGTCAACGGAGCGCTAAAATGACCAAAATCTCTAATTTGAGTGCTAATAAATGTATTTTGTTGAAACCTTGTGCAATGTGTTTGTAATGACGTTAATAAAAAAGTTGAATAAAAGATTTGAGTAGGAAATGATCGGAAGAGGTAGAAAACACCCTTTTTATCACGGGTTCCGTAACTTGTAGAATTAGGTGAGAAATGAAAAAAAATACAATATATTTACCTTTTTTGCAATCATTTTTTGGTCCAAAATAAGATGTTTTGTTCTTGTGAATTTTTTCAAAAAATGCTTATTTTTCTAGATCTGGCCCCTCTAAAATTCCTAAGGTGGGGGAAGGGAAATGTAAGAGTTAAAAAAAAATGTGAAAGTAAAGTGCGTTTCCACCGAATTTTTCCGGAAAAACATGAAAAACTACCCCTTTCTTTGAAATTGTAGTGCTTTAAAAGTATGTAATTTAAAAATTTGAAAAAATCATACTTACCCATTGAGGCCTTGTAAATATTTTTTGTTTCTTGGAATTTTTTTGTAACTTGTTAATTTTCCAAGTTACAGGCAGTTTTTCACGATAAATTGAAATGAAAATTCGAAAAATGAGCATAATTTATATATATTATTATAAAGAAATATAAAAAAAGAAAAACAAAATATATTAATCAACTAAAAAATTGTGAAAACATGAAGATTTTTAAAAAAATGTAGTACGTTATTTATCGTGAAAAACTGCCTGTAACTCGGAAAATTAGCAAGTTACAAAAAAATTCAATTTTTTCATTTTTGACCTAATTCTACAAGTTACGGAATCTGTAATAAACCCCTTCCGATTACTTCCTACTCTAATGTTTTTTTCAACTATTTTATTAACGTCATTACAAACATATTGCACAAGTTTTCATCAAAACCATTCATTAGCACTCAAATTAGAGGTGAAATCCCCCTTGACTGGACTATCCTGCATAAACAAAAATATTACCCCAAAAACGAAATTAAATATGAAATCCTCGGATATATTAGCAATAAACACGGTTATATTTAAAGATACCTTTTAACGCTAAAATTACATTGTCTGAAAGTCGTTAGCCGTAACACCTGGCCGTTGCGACATTTCGCGCCCTCAGCCGCGCTATTGTGACATAACGTTATAAATATAGTAATTTGGTAATTTGGTAAATATGTTGGTCACACTGTCTATCGTATACTGGGTTCGCCCAGCCTCGGCACTGACAATATCGGTGGGTATGGATGTATGTGCGTTTTTCCAAATGTGTAATTCCCTTTCAGAAAACTTTGGCTTTGAATCTAGGGATTGTCTACTATATATGTTGTGTTTATGTTTATATTTATTGTGTGTTATGTATATTTTAATATAAGCCCGTTTAATACTCCTTGTAGCAATTTTAGGGTTAAATAAAATGTATTATTATTATTATTATTAAACTTTACTGAATATTCATGACACATATTACCAATTATCAATTATTAAAAACAATTTTATTTAAACTGTATATATTCCGAAATTGGAAATATTGAGAAAGAAAAATTGGAAAACATTTTATTTTATACTTTTGAGTTCCCTTGAAGCTTTTCTCAGAAATATATTTTACACCTTAATTTGCTTTAAAAACATGAAATTATAATATTGAATTTTTTTAAGTCAATCCATAACCAATAAGTAAATAAAACTTGCTATTGGTTTCCTAACAAGCGGTGAGAGAATATGTTTCTCTGCAATAATGTTCAAAGATAAAGTACTAGGATGTGAAATATTGACCTGAAACGATTAAAATAAATCTTCCATTAAGAAACACACATAAATACATGATTTGTTCCATCAATTTCCTGTTATATTGAAATCTGGTCCAACGATAAGTCTTAATAAATAGCATAGGTGATCTAATTTGATAATGACACCAATTCATCGTATGACAATAAATTCACAGCTGCAAATCCCGTTTGATGACCTGACATACACCCACAACACAGACATAATGGGGCATTTAACTCTCTCTGACTCAAAACAGAACATAGCGTGTCTTATTTAAACACGATATGGATATATCTGAATGTAAAGACAATGGAAGTATGCATCAGCAGAGTAATTAATTTCGCTATAGATAAGTCTTTCGATAGTACAGTAAGTAACTTCGGAATAAAGTCATATGCATTAGATTTCGTTAATATTTGGCAACTTAATAATAAATGCATCAGAGAAAAGTTTCTCTATTACGAGAAGGCTTGCAAATTTATATGGGGTGGCAAATAAAAAAAACAAAAACATTGGAGATGAAAAGAATATTGAGAAGAAAATTTATATCTATTTAACTTTTCATATATAGTCTTTAAGTTATAACATATTGAAAATTGCGATTTTAGCTTGAAAAAAAGAGGCATTTCAAAATAGTTTTCGTCGAAAAACTCGAAAAGTATTACATTTAGCGAAAAAATGGTAAAGACAAATAAGAAAGTTACTAAGCCCAAGATGAATTTTGTTTTCTTCTAATTAATAACAAAGTCCAATACATAATAGATTAAAAGACCATCGCGTTCACGCAGGAAAACAAAATTTCACAACTCATTGCCAAACAATACCCTACCCTCTTCTACACTAGATCCTAATAAAGTAGTCCACAAATTTTCTGATCTTCCCACAGCGAGCCCGCTCACCAACCGAAACTATAATTTCTCAAGTCAAAAAGTCTATATCCCATTTTTAAAATAACCAAGCTGAAGACGCTAGACAAGACATCACTAGTATACTTCGGATTGCTAATACTAGTTCCTCCTTCTAACGTACCATACAGAGAAAAATGGGCGTTGTAAGGCCTATATAACAACGCTAGTCCTATCAACCTTCCAGCAGACAAAGGCACTAATACCGACCTCTGATCACCTATAAAAAATGAACAATTTACTCAGTATTTCTGATTACAAACGGATTCAGCGGAATCGAAAAACATAAAAAACTATTATGGACAGATGTGAGCTCCATCAAGATACGCGAAAAACCCACATTCCCGTCAGAAATTCTCCAGAACTGCGAAGATATACGGTCTTTTTAAAATTCATAAAACTAACAGCCTCTACGACCAATCGTTAGCGCATATCGTCTAATAACCCATGTACTAGATGGACACGTAATCAGCACTCTTTAGCCCATCGCTGAATAAGCGTCATCCTGTGTTAGAAATTTCACCTATTTCATGATCTTCAAAATTACTGCATTTCACAGAATGTACTTACTTAGTAGAGGTTCAGTATTCGAAAAAATCGTCTAGAAACGTGTCCCGTGGAACATCGAAAAGTAAAAACGTACTGATTACGCTATTATATGCACTCCCTACATTTGCCCGGTGATATCGATGTCCAAACAACCCCCAGGATTGAAACACTGAAAAAAAAAAACGGAAAATTGACTCATCTTTCCAGAAATGTTTTAATTTTTGATGAATTATCCATAATAACAAAGTTATGACTATTTATATGCAAAAGAACAGTATTGTTTAAAGGGTAAAATATTTCCTAAGACCTTGCGTGGCTATCTTATTATGCCAATATTTATATTGTTATTTTCGTAAATTCATTCCACTCGTGATTGTAGACAAACCAACGAAAATTTTAAAAATTTGATGAGAATAAAAGTTATAGCTGTAGTACTATCAAGATTCGATTACTTTTTTCAGTTTTAAATTTCGATAATAAATAAGCGAGTTATGAATTAAACCGTTAGTTGTCAAAATTATGCCTCAACCCCAGTCGCATCTGTCTAAGCTTCTATTAGGACAGTAACTAGAGGTTTAAACTTCGGAATAATGTCATATTGAACGGATTTCTATATTTCCCGTCTCATTCTAAAATGCCTCTCCGCTCGTCACCCGTCACTCGTCACCCGCGAAACTCTACATACTGACATGTAGAAAATTATTAATTGCATATTTTTAGTGTTTTTTGATCAAGTACTCTTATATATTTATATACCTACTTATTGTAAAATATGTAGTCTTCATCTAGCAATACGGATTAAACGTGAAAAAGTTTATAAATAAAATTGTATAATTTGTAACTAAACTGGTAAATTAAGTGAAAGTACTGACTAAAAGTGTTTGAAAATTATAATTTTAGTAAACAATGTGGACAGTGCAAAATATTTGCCATTAAAACTCAAAGGTAATGTGGCATAAAACTCATCTTTCATAAGCAAAAAAAATACTCTATTTGAAATAATCCTTTTATTATATTATATCAGAGAGACTGAAATCAGCACCAGGGGGGAAAATGACAGAATTATTGTAAACCAGATAAAAACACCGTAAATTGAGTCAAGGATATTTTTTCAATAAATGTCATTTCATGATGTACAATAAGGCATGGCCAGTTCAAGTTTGTAGTGAAAAGAAAGCAAGTTTGACCAAAATGGCTGAACACATGCCTTCGAGACCATACATTTTTTTCCATGTATGAACCTCTATAAGATCCTTTTAATAAGGTTCTAGAAGTGACCATACGGGCAAAAATAGAGTATCGCGTATTTTTTATTATTTTTGTTTATTTGTGATTTTTTTGTACAACATATTATTGATTAGTGAAATTTGAGTTTTTCTTAACATTTTTAAGAATTTTAAATTGTTGCATATATTTATTACTATAATTTAAATTCAGGTACATAAAATAAAATTGTTTAAATAAATTATAATTGTTTGAGCAATATTAATAATAATTTGCGCAATAAAATCGCAAATAAACAATGGTATACGCCAAAAATAATAGTAACGATTTTATTTATATTTAAGTCCTGGCGGAGTTTAGCATAGCTACACCAATCAACTAGGAAATTCGCGATAGTCTATTTGTGAACTTATTTATCTTTGGAACCCCGTAAAAGAGTCTTATGGGGGTTAAATTTGAAGAGACACTGTTAATTTCTATTTTCTGAGCAATTTTGAGGAGAGGGGAATGTGCAATTTTTATTTTGTTGCATTTTTACGACTCTTATAAATTTACGAGAAAATATTTTTTTCTCATAAGAAATATATGGAAAAAAAATTCTCAGTGGCACGTGTTTATATTAACCGATTGTGCTCAAATCAGGAGATCAATTTTTTGAGATTTCGAATAAATCGAACCTATCTGGATTCTGGATCTGGATTGTTTGGCGGGGGGTGAGCTTACGCTCACGTGCACTCAGGCCTCATAAGCGGGCCCATTGTGCTGCCCCCGTAAGTGGTGGCATGTCCACCGAGCCTCTCATTCCTCAAGCCAACCAACACTTGTGATGTATTTGAGGAGAAGACCAGGTGAGAAGCCACCTATGCTGGCCATACTGGGCCAGAAGTCCCCCAGTATGGATCCTCTTTTCGTTGAGAGAGCAGGGCAGTGACAGAGCACATGCTCGGCGGTCTCCAGGTTACACCCCCTACACTTGGGGTTGTCCATAACTCCCAGTGTATGGAGGTGTTTGTTTAGTCTGCAGTGTCCTGTTAGCAATCCTACATAAATGCGCAGATTACTCCTGGACATCTGGAGACAGTGTTTGCCTAGCTTACGACTGGGTGTGGCCAAAGCCATTCTGCTATGTCTGCAGCTGCTCAGACCACCCCAACAGTCCGCATGGCGTTTAAGTGTATAGTTCTTTAGCAGGGAACTGTGGACTGAATCTGAGAGCACTATTGCAGGTTCTGGACCATGCAGGGCGCTCTCAGATCCCTTGCGGGCTAAAGCGTCCGCTTCTTCGTTACCCTGAATTCCGTCATGTCCTTTTACCCAATGGAGCTGGACACTATTATTTTGTGCGAGCACATCTAGGGCCTTTCTAATATCCAGAACCAGCCCCGAGCCTGTCCTACAATTGTTTAGGGCAAGCAGGGCTGCTCTGCTGTCCGTTAATATGCGCACCGTTTTACCACTGACGTTTGCCTTCGTGGTTTCTATTACCGCTTGCAGGATCCCCACTAGTTCCGCCTGGAAGATAGTGGCGTGTGTGCCTAGCGGTATTATCGAATGTAGATCTAGGTCTTCTGAGTAAACCCCAGCTCCTGATCCACAGTCCATTTTTGAACCATCGGTATAGATTGATATGTCCGGCTCGTCATTACCGGACACGTTCAAACTCACCTCAAAGTTCTTGTTGAAGTTATATATAGGGGGGATACGGTCAGTTCCCATTCCCAGAAGAGGAATTTGTTTTGTAGCCTCTTCTAGGATGCGGGCATGTCTCGTAGCCGTGCCCTTAATATACCATTGGCCTACAGATTGCAATCTCAGAGCGGTCCTCAACGCCACCTCCTCTATGTACAGATTTAGAGGGGGGATGCAGAGTATAGTCTCCATTGCAGCTGTAGGCGTCGTTTTCATCGCACCAGTAACGCAGAGACATGCCAGTCTTTGAACATGCTCCAGTTGAGATGCTGCTGTTTTTTGCCTTACTCTGGGCCACCAGACTATGGCTGCGTAACAAAGCATGGGTCTTATCACAGCAGTGTACAGCCAGAGGGAGATTCTGGGTGAGAAACCCCAAGACCTACCGACCGCCCTGCGACACTGCCAGAAAGCCGCACATGCCTTGTTAATCTTAACTTCCAAATGTCTCTTCCAATTCAGAGTGCGATCAAGTATGACCCCCAGGTACTTGACCTCACTCGCTAAGTGGAGTTGACTGCCCGATAATTTGGGCATTTTCATATTTGGTAGTTTCCTTTTCTTGGTGAATAGTACTAGCTCAGTTTTCTGGGGGTTAACTGAGAGAAAGTGTTCTGTGCACCAATTATCGACCAACTTGAGGGCTGTTTGCATAAGTTCGCATAGCAAGCCCTCAAAGTTTCCATTTAGCAAGATGGTGATGTCATCTGCATAACCTATTGTGAAGAAACCAGAGTTATTGAGGCGGTGTACGAGGCTGTCGGCGACCATAACCCACAGTAGGGGTGATAGGACGCCACCCTGTGGACAGCCTCTATTGACCATGCCTCTAGTCTCTATGTTCCCCACATTTATTCGGACGGCTCTCCATTTGAGCATGTTTGTTATCCATTCACTAAGTGTGTTGGGAACACCATGCGTTTGGAGGGCTATCCCTATACTCTCGAAGGTTGTTTTATCAAAAGCACCTTCGATATCAATAAACGCTCCCAGGGTAGACATTTTCATATCCGCCGATCTCTCGATACGAGATACCACGGAGTGAAGTGCCGATTCTGTTGATTTCCCTGGGATGTAAGCGTGCTGATTTGGATGCAGTGGATGTAAAACTAACACTGTATCTCTAATTTCTCGATCACACAGTCTCTCCAGACCTTTCAATAGGAAGGAGGAGAGGCTGATGGGCCGATATGATTTTGGTAGGGAGTAGTCCGTACGTCCTGGTTTGGGTATGAATATTACCTTTATTTCCCTCCACTTTACCGGGGTGTATTTAAAAGCAATACACGCCCGGTAAATATGCACCAGGTGGTGGTGTATGTATTCCAGCCCCCACTGGAGTAGAACTGGAAAGACACCGTCCATACCTGGTGATTTAAAGGGGAGGAAGGTGTTGATCGCCCAGGCTACTTTTGCATCGTCCACTGTCCCATTCGCGACCTCCCAGTCAGCTGCAGTAGCGACTGGGTGAGGTACGTTGGGCCAGTCCATACAGGACGACATAGTGCTGCCTGGAAACATTGTTTTTAGCAGGAGTTCAGAAGTTTCAGAGAGGTTGGTTGTAAAGGAGCCATCCTCTCGTTTCATGAGTCCTGGTTGCTGTTGGGGATCTTTGGAGAGTATCTTATTGAGCCGAGCTGCTGAGGCAGTAGATGCAACCCCGCTACAGAAAGATCTCCATGACGCTCTTCGACTTTCGCGAATGGTCTTTTTGTACAGCCTTTGACTGTTCTTGTATGCCTCCCAGTCTTCGGCACTTTTAGACTCCATCGCTTTATTGACAAGTTTTCTTGTCTTCTTTCTCAGCCGGTCGAGTTCTTTGCTCCACCAGGGTGTTGCATGCCCCGTTCCGACTTCTCTTAAGGGACAAGAGTCCTCATAACTTGAAACGAGGGCTTCCTGTAACTTAACCACGTTACTATCAATATCCTCTATCGTTTCTATGTTATTTGTGTTGAGGGGCCCCAGGCGGCTAATAAGAAGTTCTTGGAACTGTGTCTTATTTGTCCGCCTAGGATTCCGGTAGAGGGTTCTTTCTACCAACCCCCCTTCCAAATTAAATTGAATCCACCTATGATCTGACATGGAAACCGATCGAACCTATTTTTTCCGGTATAAATTTAAAGTGCCTTATTGCGTATCTTCAAATAACATTTGTTTAAAAAAATGTACTTGAATCGATTTTCGGCATTATTATCTGCTTTACAACAATTCCTTAATTTTTTTCCACTGGTTCCTGCAACGTCTCTTTACAGAGCACATTCCCATTATTTAAAGAGAAATATTTTTTTGCTTGTGAAAAAAGAGTGAAAGGTCTTATGCCATTACCTTTGAGTTTTCATTTATCCGTAATAATTTAAACACACTCTTTGGACATCGGTATCACCAGGCGAATTTAGGGGGTGTATATACACGTCAAGTATTATGTAATGGCGTAATCAACACATTTTTACTTTTCAGTATTCCACGGAAGTCAACAAAGAGCTTGTTTTAAAGTAACTGGTTAGTTTCAACATTATGCCACTGTTCACCAACATGTCTCTCTGTAAAGTCGTAAACGTCCTAAAAACCAAACACCGTATCTCTATTAACACCATAACCCTCCTAGAACCTTTTCTTTCAAAAGTCTATTTTCTCTTCCAAAAAAATTACTGCAAATAAGTAAGAAGAGCCCAATATTTTCATGGAGAGTTTCGAAACTCAAGCCCTTAATTCATCCCACCCTCCGATTAAAGAACTTATATCTAGATACATAATGGCATGAATTTTATGATCCCGAAAGACTCCCAATCTAAGGCACTTCTTCCCATAAGTTGTTGATTGGCCCATCGGCGTATTCGCGGCCGCTCGTACACGGTCGGCTTCAGTTCGATTATCATAATCTCAGTTTGACAGTTTTGACAGTATCAGTCATTAATGTTAATAAGTGTTTTTCGATCAAAATGTGGTGAAGAAGTCTTTTTATTTTAAGTTGTGATTTGCCAATACCTAAATAATATTCTCTGTTCATATTTAGACAGTTTAGTGACAATTTAATGCAACATGCAACAGTGCTGTGCCATTTGCAGAAATCTATCATTTCATAAGTAAGTAGGTCATAGTCGTAACATGATGAGGTCCAGTTTATAGTTTTAATAATAATATTATAAATAATATCCCTCCAATGCATATTTCCCTTGAATAAAACATCTTTACCTATTGTATTTTTTCAATCTGCGTTAATATTCCTAGAAGTTAACCAATAATTATCACATAAAATAGGTACAATATTTTACATTTTCCCTTCTACACATACCCGCCTCTGTTGCTTATGGGATGTGATGTTCATCTATCCATTTTAATGGACATATAATGTGACTATGTTAGGAGCAAATAAGGTATATGAAGAAAAGGTAGCTATTATGTATCTAGATACAAGTTCTTTAATCGGAGATCCCACCTAATATCTACCTGCTGGTTGAGATATGTTGAGATATCCTCATCACCTTACCGTATGACACAGATTTCGTAAATACCTTTTTATTAATTTTAATAAATAACATACACCCCAAGATCCAATTCAAAAGGGAAATAAAAAACAATCCTTTCCTTCCTTTTGTAAACGTCCTTATTACCAAATATAACGAACAGTTTCTCTTCAAGTCAGTTTACAGAAAATCAAGATATTTCAGATATTTAAGTTTTAAGATGACGTGCGAAAGTTTGTAGGATGAAGTATTTAGTTTAAATGTTGAATATCATAGAAACTATGACACTTGCGTTCAAAATAGTAAGGACCGGAATTAAAGATAATTAGTTAGACTTTAAAGTGATTTTCGTTTGTTTCTGAATCATAAAAACAAAGAAGTTAGGGCCAAAACAATGTGTATCTTCACATTTCTCTTAACAAAAAGTCGCAATGTTGTTACTGTAATTGTCCAGTAAAAAAAATCTCAAAAATACTGTTAATATAGCGTCACATATATGCACAATTTTTTCTGTCCCGTTAAAACACTGGCTTTAGAAAAATATTCCATCCGCCATATAGGAATCCCCATTTTGAATTTTTAAGATTCGTAATCAGCAATCTCAAGAACAAATATCCTTCAAAAATAAAACAGCAATACTTTAGGTACCTACCGTACTACTACACTGTTTATCAAATTTAAAATAATATTAATAAATTAATAAATTTAATAAAAACATTTAAATAAAAAGGAAGTATAATTTCACACAATTTTGTATTTAACAAATGCAATGATACAATTAACGGTACAAACTCAGGAAATCCAATAAGTGTTGTTTCATGTAAACATCAAATGTACCACTCCATTATTAAAGAATTTAACTTTCTATTTCTATATTTTTGCGTAAAATTAAAACATTTACGTTTCTTTTCCTGCAGTGAAAGGCGTCACTTCTTCATTAGTTATTTATTATTATTTCCTGTAAACTTCAGACTAAAACAATAAATAGTTGTAATGTACTTAACTATAAAATATTTTTCTCAAGGAAAGTGTATAAAATGTGCGTATATTTTATGAAAGACAATTAAAAAAAGAAAGCTTTTTAATTAATTGACGCCATTTGTAACATTGAAATAGTTGCCACAAACACCAAAACAGTTGAACGCTACACTCGAATACTATCACTGGACATGCGTCTCGCCAACTATATTGGCATCATCTGGACACGATTAAAACTAAAAAAAAAAGAAGAGAACTAAAGTAAAAATCGACAGTAACCATTTATTATGTATATTTTGATGTTATATACGGGATAAAATTCTAGGGCTCATGTATACTATACTTGTAATGTAAAATTTAGGAATAATAAAAATGTATGGGTTATTACTGTAGTAAAAGGTATCATGTTCAATTTCTATATAGTCCGGGCACTTGCTCAAGTGGTGAAAACCACCCAAATTCATCCTCAGGTTAGTAGCTTTTTTATTTGTCTCTAGCATGTTTTCGCTCAATATATAAGCTGCCAAAAAGTGAACGAAGTCTAATTCATATGACATTATTCGGAAATTACGTTACTGTTCTAATTGGCAGGGTAATAAAAATATATTTATCTCGAAACATTACAAATGCTTCGTTTTAGCTATTTTTTCAGAGAAAAAAACAAAGTATGAATTGCATAAAATAAATGATTAATAATTATACAATAATACTATAAATGTGGATTATTTGCACAAGAATCTTGTAATGGGTTCAAATAACTAAAAAAACCTAAACAGTTATTATCACTTAATACTGTAGATACATTTTCATGTCACCAACGTAGCCTGAAGAAGAATTACTGGTATAAAATTGGTACAATATGCTAATATATTACTGTATTGTGTTTTTACATCACATCACTCTGTACATAAGAAATATAATGCCTGTTAATAGCATAGCGGTAGTAAAACACCGTGTTAATATATTAGTGTCTCGCCGCAATACGCAACAAGAAACCTAATTGTAATTCAAACATTGTATATATTCCACGTTTATTTTATTTAAACGACTTAATACACATACATATTTATTGGTTACAAGTTACAAAACAAACGGTCTGGACTATTTCTAATAGGGGAGTGTCTCTCTGATTTTATAACTTAAAATTGTACACAAAATATCCAAAAAGTTTTGTTATTTTCCACACACGATCTGCATTCTTATCAGGGCCGTGTAGAGCGGGTGTGCGAGGTGTGTTTTTTGGGGGCACAAAATAATTTGAATATGAAAGGGCGTAATTTTTTCAATTTTCTGTAAAAACTGTAAATTGCTTGACAACTACCTGGCAGCTTGGGTTTAATTTCAAACAAAATTGTCATAGTACAGTTTTCTAAACAAAACTAAAATTATATTTTCGGACATCATTTTAATCAAAATTTCTATGTTTTTTTCATTTTGATTAAATTTTGGGACAATTCTGAGCAAGTTTCATTGACAAAATTTTCCGATAAAAATATGCCTAATGTGATTTTTTGATTTTCTACGCATATTTTGGTACCGCAAGTGGCTTTGCATTTGTAGGAGGCGAATGTTTTATGGTCATAAGTAGATCCTAACTTGTTCTGTACTTAAGCAAAATTTGATTAAAATCGGAAAAAGTTTTTTTTTTTAACTAGTTAACGTCGGCCTATTTCCGCTACCAGGGCCTATCACAGACCCCAGGAGACGAGCTACCCCCAACCTGGAAATTTTGCCGAACCTCTTCCCTTAGGAAGAGTAGGGATCTTTTACTTGCCTAACATTTAATAAACAAGGGACCGCCTACTTTACATCCCCTCCGAAGGATGGTATATCCACTGCGTAATCCTCGTCTGAAATTACGTAACTTCCACGTATACACTGATATACAAGCCTCTAGAAGGTGGGACGAGAACGCTGTATTTCCCAAGATGGGACCCCATTCAATTACTAACCGCGCTCGACGTTGCTTCAACGGAATATCGACTGATATTCACAATGAAGTCGCCTCTACGCTCGCCCCCTCGGAAAAAGTTAATATAACATTTATTGGGGTGTTACCATTTCAAGTGAAACGCACTGTAGATACATAATGCCATACATATTTATGCTCAACTATTTCCCCGGCTATTTGGATATGTAATAAAGATAAACTTTATATTCTCCTAAGTGGATGGATGTTCCAATAAACTTTATTGTTTTCTTTAGAACTACAAAATATAACAATATAAATTTAGCAATAAACCTATTAAACTCATTAAAATATTAATTGGGAAACAATAAATACCTAATTGGATTTTTTCTCGGAACGTATATCGACAGTATTATTACAGATAATATAAAACTATTAGTTTATTTTGCAAAATTGTTATGACAATCACATTTACCTATTATGGTGGCGAGTTTTCAGTCAATTCAATAATTCATCGCCAATTAAAAAATATAAAATTATAACTTATTTTATAATTTTCTCCAATATGGTTGATAAAATCAATGTAGATTAAATTGTTTGCTGTCTGGATGTTCAAAACGATCTGATGACATATTTTTGTATGTATACGTCTATCTTAATAATCTAAAGACCTTTACTACGAAAGCGTAGAACGGACAGAGTAGAAAATATTTTATAATTGTCAGTTTAAACTTACAATTATGTATAATTGCAACTTTAAACTTACAATTATAGATAATTGTCACTTTAAATTTATAAATATAATTGCAACTTCAAACTTAAAATTTTACATAATTGTTAACAGATTAATTCTAATTTTATTTTAGTGTAACTTAAAAAATGTGCTAGCAGCGAAAACGGTGTGAACGTCTATTTCGTGATTAACTTCTATGTCAGATGTACTGGGGACTTCATTTTTTTTTTTAATTAAAGGTAAAGAGCCCACCTTTCCATTAAAATGGGTCCGAAAAGGGCCACGTTAATAGATCCTATTTTATTTTAGTTTAACATAAAAAATGCGCTAGCAGCGGAGACGCTGTCAACGACTATTTTGCGGTCAACTTCTATGTTAGATGTACTAGGGACTTATTTCTTTTTTTAAATTAAAGGTAAAGAGCCAACCTTTCGAAAAGGGCCAGGTTAATAGATCTTATTTTATTTTACTTTAACACAAAAATGCGCCAGCAGCGGAAACACCGTCAACGACTAGTTCGCGATTAACTTCTTTGTTAGATGTACTAGGGACTTGATTTTTTTTTTTTAATTAAAGCTGATTAATAGTGGTCTGAAATGGGCCAGGCTATTCAATTTTTGTTTATTAACATATTACTTGAGAAATTACACTCTAGAAGCGAAAACGCTTTCGTCTGTTTCGCGGCTAACTTTTATGTTAGATTTACTAGGGACTTTTTTTTTAAATTAAAGCTAAAGAGCCCACCTTTCGATTGAAATTGGTCCGAAAAGGTCCAGGTTACTATTTTTTTTAATACGAGTTTTACCTGAAAAATATGCGTTGGTCTTCAAAATTATTTTGAGAATTTGAAGCTAATAGCCTTCTTATTAGCTCTTTGGTCATAATTTGTAGGTGAAAATGTTGATATTATCATCACCTACGAATATATGTATTCAAAAAGGCAATCAAAAATTTTTTTTTTCGCTGCTAGTTTCGCTGCTAAAGAACGGAAAATTATGAACAAAATATGCTGGAAACATCTGAAATACGAACGGATATGCTTCTTCGAAGTTTTTATGATCATTTCGACCCAAATCTGATCAGTAACAATATTTCTGCTGCACTTTATAGCCAGCTCTGCAATTTCTGCGACTTACGCCCTTGCTCCGCAAAAACAGGGAAGCCGACGGGGCAGAGTAGGGGGCTTTTTGGTACGTGTTATCCTGGACCAAAACTGCATCCTGCAAATTTTCAGCTTTACAGTAATTAATTCCGGGTCAGAAACTAAAATTCCTGGGCTACATGTGATATTTTGTCGTATTTGTCAACCATTTTGGATTTTAGTACTGTACAGGGTTATTCATTATATTTAGGCCACCCTTTATTATCGTTATTATTGGAGATAGAAAAAAAAGTTTCGGACGAAAACTGTAGGGCTCTAACTAACCCCCTTTAATAAGTTGACGGAAGCACAGTGGCGTGCAGAAATTGAGGGGAGCATGAAACAATAATATTTTTTGTATTGTTGAATTTTTGAATTATTCTTTTTTCTGATTTCAAAAATATGACATATAATAGTCCTATCTTTAACCGTTTTCGAGTTATTGAACATTGAAAATCGTATTTAAGCTATTTATTATACGAACGGAAATTACAATTATTAAAGTAGTCTATGAAAATGACAAGTATTCTGTTGTTAAATCTGTCAGCGTTTCATATAATAACAGAATACTTGTCATATTCATAGACTACTTTAATAATTATAATTTCCCTTCGTATAATAAATAGCTTAAATCCGATTTTCAATGCTCAATAACTCGAAAACTGTTAAAGATAAGACTATCATATGTAATATTTTTGAAATCGGAAAGAAAAGGAAAAATTCAAAAATTCAACAATATACAGGGTGTTCCATTAAAAAAATATATTATTGCCTCTTGTACTTCTCAATTTCTGCACGCCACTGTGCTTCCATTAACTTATTAAAGGGGTTCAGTTACAGCCCTACAACTTTCGTCCGAAACATTTTATTCTATCTCCAATAATAATGATAATAAAGGATGGCATAAATATAATGAATAACCCTCTACATGAAAATGTTTAGAAATTCCAGAGGGCTCCTAGGCTAATATTTATTAGTATACCCTAAGCTACCTTCATACCAAATTTGGTGTTTTTATCTGCCAGGTAACGGTAATTTCAATAAGCCAACTCACTATCAACCCTTCAATGGAATAATTCTTTTTTTAAATTTATTTAACGTCGACCTATTTCCGCTACCAAGGTCTATCACCGACGTCAGGAGACGAGCAACCTGGAAATTTTGCCGAACCTCTTTTCTGTCGAAGAGTAGGGATTTTTAATTACCTAGACAAGGAACCGACTGCTTTACATCCACTCCGAAGGATGGTATATCCATTACGTAATCCTCATCTCAAATTACATAGCTTCTACGTATACACTGATATACAAGCCGCTAGAAGGTGGGATGAGATCGCCGTGTTCCCCAGACGGATTACCCCATTCAAGTACTAACCGCGATGAACGTTGCTTCAATGTAATTATAGAAATAGGTGAACATTCAACGCTTGCCCTAAGAACCAAAATATAATTTAGTGCCAGATCTCGTTACAATACACAGGTGTATCAAATTTACAGTGGCGTAGCCAGCTATTTGATGCAAAGAGGCAGTGGCGGTATAAAAAGTTGCAAACAAAAAATAAAATATAGATTTTATAGCAGGGCGCAGATGCGGTTTTTTTTTTTGGCATAAAGGCCGAGGCCATACAGCCAGCCACAAGAGGAAGAGGCGGTTAAAATCGAGTATTTCGGTTTCATTGCGTCATTGCCTTTATCTGAATTTTCAGCGGAAAACCACTAATAGCATGTTATCAAGTTTCCAATGCGCTATCATCGTACAATATTTGAGCAAAATTGTTAAAGCTTTTTTGATAAAATCGAGATTTTTTATTTTTTCGTATCAGGAATTTTTTTTTATAAGAGGTAGGCGAAAAATAAAAAAAAACGCTTATTTTCCGAGGCAAACTACTAACAGCATATTGTTAGGTTTGCAATATACTGTTATCGTAGACAATTTAAGCAAAATTGTTAAAGCCATCTTTGATAATATCGAGATTTTTTTTTATTTCTTTGCATCAGTAAATTACCCTTATGTGAATTTTCTGGAGAAAATCACTAAGGGTATCTCGTTAGGTTTGTAATGTACTATTATTTACAATCATACAGAAATAATAAAATTGTCTTACATGTCAAAAGTTAGAAAGTATGACATTTCTACTTCATTCGACAAATGAACTGAAATGTGACATTTTAGGTGGAAAGTGACATAAGTGACATCTCAGGTTGGAAAGAGGCCACCATCTTACCAGTTTTCGGGTTGGAAAGTGAGCATTTGCCAACCTGAAAAAAAAAAACATAAAATTACATTTAAAAATTTAGTAAACGATTTTTTGGCTTTTTGTTCTTTAGGAGAGATGATTGTGAATAAAATAGTATATAAACCTTGGTGGAAAGTTTCATTGCTGTCTCGAGAATTAGTTGACCCCGCCGCTGCGCATCTCGGTCAACTATCTTATTTCTCGACAACAATGAAACACTTTCCACCTCGGTGTGTATTATACTATTATCGTACAAAATTTAAGCGAAGTCGTTGGAGCAATTTGAGATAAAATGGAGATTATTTTTTCGTATCAGTAAATTACCTTTCTCTTCAAATATCAGAAAAACATGACGTTTCTTAACTCATTTCACGACATTAAAGTTTGTCTTTTTAGACGGCTGTGCGTTGCCATTAACAATGGAGGTAATAGTGGTTTGTGCAACAAGAGTGGTTATGATATCCATATCGCACGATAAAGAATTTTTAGCACGACGCCGTAGGCGGAGGGAGTGCTCAATCTTTCTAATGCGATATGGATAATCCACTGGAGTTATACAGTATACTTTTTCTACGGCCAGCTTAAGAAAAAACTACAAATTTTTGAAAAATTTATTAAACATTAATAAAGGCATGCGCATCATATAACTAACATAACCTCAAATTTTAAGTTTTTTAAGTTTATTCTCATTTTTAATGTTTGTATACGCATTTTTAGCTTGAAACCATATTGGCTCCAAGCAAATGTCTAAAAATTCACGCAAATAAGTTTTCAATATTGTTGATTAATAAAAATAGACTGCTAATTGTAGGTTATATTCCTAACCTGCAAGGTGTGTCTTATCTCATTGTAACAAACTATTTAAAACTTCATAAACATTACGTTGAACTAGATTTTGGTTGAAAGTACAGGAACCAGGCAGACATTTTGATCATTGCTAGTACTACGGGAGCCCGCCCTAAGTGCCCCCCCCCCCGATCCTTGAGGACATTGTTATTCATAAAGATTAAAGCCTAAGGAACAATCTTGGACATGTCCCCCCAAAAAAAATTGGCTGCACTTTCAAAATGGCGTCCGTTAAAAAAAAATTGTAAATATTGTTTTTGTCATTTAACACAAAAACTAAAAAAGATGGAGAAAAACTTTCTGCACAAAAAGCAAAGTGCATAAAATTTCCTACAATTTTGTTCCTATACAATATTTGGAGAGGAGTTACCATTTTCCAGATAAATGATTCAGCTCTTAAAATAAAATATAAAATTCAATATAAAACGTAATACTACGGAAGCCCACCCTAAGTGTCCGTGCAGCCTCAGATCCTTGGGGACAATGTTTTTCATAAAGATTAAAGCTTAAGGAACAATTTTAGACATGTCCCCCAAAAAAGAAACTGGCGTCCGTTTAAAAAAAATTGCAAATATTGTTCTTGGCATTTAACACGAAAACTAAAAAAGATGGAGAAAAACTTTCTGCACAAAAAACAAAGTGCATACAATTTTCTATAATTTTGTTCCTGTACAATATTTGGATAGGAATTACTATTTTCCAGATATCATTGTTACCGTTTTCGAGATAAATGTCTGCAAATTACATTATTATTATTATTATTATTTCAGTTTATTTTATTCTTTGTTATGTTAATACTATAAAGTTATATTATACGCCTTACAATAATTGTCACAGTTATTTCCTCTAAGTGATTTACCGATATATGAATTTCCATGTTTTCTTAATTTTGGACTCATTTATCTGGAAAATGGTAACTGCTATCAAAATATTGTATAGGAACAAAATTGTAGAAAATTTTATGCACATTGTTTTTTGTGAAAATAGTTTTTGGCCATCTTTTTTAGTTTTTGTGTTAAATGACAAAAACAATATTGGCAACAGTTTTTTTAACATATGGCCGCCATTTTGAAAGCCAGTTTTTTTTTTTTTTGGGGACGTCTTAAATTGTTCCTTAGGCTTTAATCTTTATGAAAAATATTGTCCCCAAGGATCGGTGGGGGGGTGCACGTACAGCTAGGGAGGGCTCCCGACTATAGGTAATACTTGTAAATCTTAAGAAATATATATTTTTGAGGTTAGCTGTGACATCACGTGCAGATGCCTTATTACAATTGAATTTTTAAAAACGAATAGTTGCCTATGTACTTAATATACGAACTGTGATTGGTCGGTTTCATATCCATCCTAGATAGTATATGAAATATATCCGTTCAGTTAACTAGAATTGCCTACCTACTTATCCATTCTACAGACTGTATAGAAAATAGCAAATTTACATAAGGGAGTAGAAAATAGTATATTATGTATCTAGGTGTGAAAGCGATACATTCCCGGACGACGATGCAATTGTTGGCCGAGGCGCTAGCCGAGGCCAACAAGCATCGAAGTCTGGGAATGTGCTTTCACATCGAAGTACACATACTATTTTTTCTGAAATCACAATAAATACTATTTTAAACGTATAAAAATCAAAAATATAAACATTTAAAAAAAAATTTTTTTCTGAAATCGATCGACAATGTCTACATTTTCGGCGCGATTTCAGATCGAAAAATGCACAATTCCAGTGTTTTAGTCCGTTGCTAAGAAACTATCAGAAAACAGATCGGAAAAGATCCGTTGCCAAGCAACGATCAACAAAACCGTACGGGAATGTTACTTTCCCGGCCTAGGCCGGGAAAGTAACATTCCTGTACGGTTTTTTATGTATATTTTAGACAGTAAATAAATACACGCAGACAAACCAACTCACATTAAAATTGCATTTATTAGTAAGCAGTTAGATTGTAATGAAGAAATGTCATGTATTAGTACAAATTCCTTAATTTATAAATACTATTGATTGTGATTTCAGAAAAAATAGTATGTGTATTTCGGTGTGAAAGCACATTCCCGGACTTCGATGCTTGTTGGCCTCGGCTAGCGCCTCGGCCAACAATTTGCATCGTCGTCCGGGAATGTATTGCTTTCACACCTAAATACACAATATACTATTTCTGAAATCACAATCAATACTATTTTAAACGTATAAAAATCAAAAATATTAACATATTAAAAGATATATAAAAAAACCGTACGGGAATGTTACTTCCCGGCGTAGGCCGGGAAGTAACATTCCCGTACGGCTTTGTTCATCGTTGCTTAGCAACGGATCTTTTCCGGTCTGTTTTCTGATAGTTTCCTAGCAACGGACTAAAATACTGGAATTGTGCATTTTTCGCTCTAAAATCGCGCCGAAAATGTAGACATTCCCGATTGATTTCAGAAAAAAGTACTTTTTCTTCAAGCGTATTAAAATGTTTAAATTATGTCACCAAAAACAGAAGTAGAAGTAGGACATTGTTTTACTAGTAACAAAATTTTAGTACCGAACGCCACCGTAGTGGACTTTGTTTTACTAGTAACATAATGTTAGTTCCGAAAGCGCCACCGCAGTGGGTATTGTTTTACTAGTAACATAATGTTAATACCGAAAGCCACCGGTGGCGCGCTATCCACTAGCCACTTGTCATATTGTGTCAACATGTAAGACTGTAGTTTGAATATTTGTACATTTATGATAAATAAATGAATTTTTGCATTTTAATACGCTTGAAGAAAAAATAGTATATATTACACGGAGTAGAACGCCTTTTTTTGTGTTTCGCCCAGTTTGCGGCTTCGGCTTCGCCTCAGCCGCAAATCCTGGGCTCAACACAAAAAAAGAGTGCGTTCTACTCCTAGTAATATAATATACTATTTTCTTACGCTGTGAGTGGCAGAAAAAGTAATAGCCATAGCAACGTGTATTTTATTAAATACGCCGGCCATGCGATATAAGCACAGTGTGTTTTTGGTGGTGAAATTCGAGATTTTTTATCTTTATTATTTTATAGCTAATCGATGTTTGAAAAAAAAGTAGCATGTTTTATTCGGGGTAAAAGCCACTTATTGTGGCTCGCCTGAAATTGCCGGACTCATTTCGTTCGTCCGGCAGACTCGTCACAAAAGTATAACTTTTGCTCCTAATAAAACAATATACTATTAATTTTTGGAGGGTAGACAAAAAAATGAAGACGTATTGACAGACGTCAATACGGCTTACGGCACCACAGAGGTCCGAAAATTAAAAAAAACGGCCAAATAACAAATTTTACAAGTACCTTGAATGGCTTTCGTGTCTTATAGGCCCATTAAGAAATAGATAAAGTAAACTTTTCTAGAGTATGAGACCTTGTGTTCCAAAAATATAGATAATATGGGTGCTTAAACATAAGTGTTTGTGAAACTTAGCTTGTACCTCAGTTTGTTGACAAAGTTTAAGTGGTGAGTGTGCTTGTACTAATTGTGTTTTTGACTTCAAACTTTTTCCAGGTCTTTAGTGTAATCACTTACTTTCAGTGTAATACCAGACTACTTAAAATGCCATGAAACGTCGAGATTTTAAGTTTGAGCGAAAAAAAATTCTGTCTGTCTGTCGGTCTGTCTGTCTGTAACTTTCTTTTTGTGCGCACGTTTACTCTGGAACCGTTTAAGATATTGACTTGAAATTTGGTACACATATGTACTTTAACGAGATCTGGAACTAGATTATATTTTCATCTTGTTCCGTCGAAGGATTGGGGTAAATCGGGGTAAATGGGTAAATCAAGCAGGTAAGAATCCATAAAATTGGTATTTAGTTTACAAAAGAGAAGCTAAGGTCTCAAAAAAATTTTTGGCATTACCACCCCCACTCCCTTATTAAAGGGGATGAAAAAAAAATGTGTAAAAAGTGTATTAACGCAAAAAAATTTTTGGAAATTTTCATTGTTTAAATAGGCTTAGAATATCAGGAAACGTCAATATTTTAAGTCTGAGCAAAATAAATTTGTCTGTTGCGTCGATCTGTCTGTGAGTCTTGGTATCGTTTTGGTGCTCACGATTACTCTGGAACCGTTTAAGATATTGACTTAAAATATGGCACACGTATGTTTTTTAACGAGATCTGGATCTAGATTATGTTTTGATCTTATTCCGTTGCAGAGTTGAAAGGTAAATTGGGGTAAATGGGGATAAATAGGTAAATCAAGCAAGTAAGAGTCCATGAAATTGGTATTTAGTAAATATAAGAGGAGCTAAGGCCTAAAAAAAATGGCATTAGCCATCCCTATTACCACCCCTACCCCATTATTGAAGGTGGTGAAAAATAGTGTGATTTAGTGTGTGTACAAGAGCCAAAGCCATCAAGAATTTTTTTCACTTCATTCACCCCCACCTCTATTACAGATGTGGCATATAATTTTATGGGGTTTTGGGGTACATGATTTCAAATATTGTACCATTAAAGTTCCATAAACAATTATTTCTACATAGTGGAGTGCAAATATAGTATTTTGTTGTAAGACTTGGATGTGGAAGTAGTGATTCCTTGGGCAGCGGTTTTTTTCATTATTTTTCCATTTGAAAATGTAACCGAATTTTTGTACCGACAAGCCGCATTATGCGAGAACTTTTAACATAATATTTCATTTCCCGAAAAATAAACGCGCCTATATGGTGATTATCACCACCACCTTCAAATACCCTAATTTAAAAATGTTATAGATTTGTGTTATACAGTGTGTTTCACTTGAAATGGTAACACCCCAATAACTTTTCTATTTTTATTTCGATTTGAATCAAATTTTAGTTAAGTATGGAACAAATTAGGACCTACTTATGACCAGAAAAACATTCGCCTCCTACTAATGCAAAGCCACCTGCGGTACCAAAATATGCGGAGAAAATCAAAAAATCATATTAGGCATTTTTTTATCGGAAAATTTTGTTAATGAAACTTATTCAGAATTGTCCAAAAACCTTAGGTCCAAAATTTAATTAAAATGAAAAAATATATAAATTTTGCCCAAGTCCAAAAATATCATTTGAATCGGTTTTTTTGTTTAGAAAACTGTTCTATGACAATTTTGTTTGAACTTAAACCCAAGCTACCAGGTAGCAATTTACAGTTTTTTTAAATAATTATTTTCAAAATTTTTAAAATTTTAATTTTGATTAAATTTTGGGCATAGGGTTTTTGGATAATTCTTCTGAACAAGTTTCGTTAAAAAAATTTTCCGATAAAAAATGCCTAATATGATGTTTTGATTTTCTCCGCATATTTTGATACCGCAGGTGGCTTTGCATTTGTAGGAGGCGAATGTTTTTTTGGTCATAAGTAGATCCTAACTAATTTTATACTTAAGTAAAATTTGATTCAAATCGGAAAAAAAATAAAAAAGTTAGGGTGTTACCATTTCAAGTGAAAGAACACACTGTATATTTCGGTGATACTACAAGGAAAACATTCAAAATGGCATGCATCTGTAACATGGCAGTCAAATTTTACAGATGTGGATTGATGCGAATTTCGCTCAAAATCTGTATCAGGGAGCTCTTTCTCTAATTTTTTTAAATATATTTTTTTATATTATGATGGATCTTTTAAAGACATTCAGACTAAAATCAGATGTTTATAGTTTCTTTTTTTAATTTTCGGACCTCTGTGAGTACCCTAAAATGAGTCTTTTTAAAATGTTTTCATTTTCTAAGGAAAACCGCTAACAGCATATTATTAGGTTTGCAAATGTACTTTTATCGAACAATATCGCAAAAGTCATTTGAGATAAAATGGGCATTTTCTATTTTTTAGCAACAGTAAAGTACCTTTAATTTTTGTGAGGATAGAAACATTTAAAAAACGACAGGTGACACCCTGAAAAGTTTCTTCTTTAAAGTATTTTTTTCATTTCCATCTGTAACTTAAAACGATGTCTATGTAAGTAAAATATTCAAGGGTCTGGAGTCTAATTCATATTCTTGTAATCACAGAAACGCATATTTGTAAGATCTAAGATTGAAGTAATAAGTTAAAAGTCTTGAAACTTCAATCTTTGGAAATATATTTTGTACCTTACAAAAATTTGATTCAAGGAAAGAATATTATTTGGACACTAACATTTCTGATTAGGAAGCAATAAAATATATTATTTCATTTGTTGTACTCTTTAGTGGTGTTTTTAAGTAATTTGAGAAACTGGAAAGGTTTTTATATTATATGACGTTATATAACAAATGGTTTTTCTATAATTTACTATTTTGTAAGACCATTATCATAGATAAAAGCGCTTGCATGGTTCGGTGGCCCTCGAATTATTTCAGAAATTAGATATTATATAAATACATTGTACCACATCAGTGTAAAACATTTTTTCTTTTTCAGATATTAAATGCGGTCACCCAGCTGTTCCTGTAAATGCAAAAGTAACACTAAGTTCACCGAGTTTGGCTCCGGGCACGACAGCTACATATCAATGCGACGAAGGATATGAAACCTTCGGTAACACACAGACTTCCTGCTCGCCTTCTGGTCAATGGGCGGGAGAATTGCCTTTTTGTGGTAAGTTGTTGCATTTGTAGCTCGCTGACTGACCTAAAACAGAAACAGTAAACCACTAACTATAATCGTAAGGTCATGGAAATATACAGGGCGATTCCAACTGAATACTTCTGATGAATTATTCCGAAAAGTTGCCTAAAGAACAATGTATACTTACAGCCAGTTTCACAATCGTTGGTTAACTAATGGTTAGGATTTGACCAATAGTTTATTAAACAAATCTGTGACATTAACAGCCAGTTTTACAATTGTTGGTTAATTAATAGTTAAGATTTGACCAAAGATTTATTATTATAATAACAACCAGTTTCACAATCGTTGGTTATCTATTTGGTTGACTAACCAGAACCTGAAAGTTATAATTAGTAGTAAACCCAACTTTACCAGACATTGTTACCTTTATAGTAATAAATCATTAGTCTATTAATTAACCAACAATTATAAAACTGGCTAGCCCATTTCCGAGGCGAAATATTAATTTTATAAATTTTTTTATGACAGCTACTTTTTGGGGCACTTCAAACCCCCCTAACTTTCTCATTTTCGGTGCTAATGCAGGGGTCAATACTGATGAATGTTCCTGGGGGTCTAGGGAATACGTGAAAAAAGGAATTTTTCAAATCACCACCACTTTTACACATTTTCTGGCTTATTAATTGGACTACAAGTTTCATTAATAAAGATAAATTACAGAGCCCCACAAAAAAAAGTTCAAAGCAGTGAACCAGACCCATGTATTCCTATGTATTTTCGGTCGCTGAATCCGAATCCGGGGTTAAAAAAAATCGTTCACGCCCAAAATCATTAGCTAGAACCAAACCACACCCCTGAAATGGGGTAAAAAGAATATTAAGCTACGTGAATAGTTGTTACACCTTTATCAATCGAATTATACAAATCAAGGTTAAACAGCAGCGTACATACAATAGATATGAAAACTACCCCCCATATATAAAAAAATTGATCCAAAACAGCAATAACTGCTGAAACAGCTCGAAATGTCTAAGTTTTGTTAAAGTGATAAGCAACTGCATCAGGTCCGACGTAATCTTCATAAACTGCCCCTATAGAGTTGAGAACAACCACCCCCAAGTTTAAAGGACACGAGAAAAACAAGAAAAAACGTAAAATGCAACAAGGTTTCTATTTTCATGGATGGATTTGATGAAATTGCGTAGTACTGTAAAATAGAATTAGAAACTTACGTGCCATCAACATTCTACAGTGTCAACCCTCAGAGGGTGTGAAAACTACCCCCTATGTAAGGTTTGACTATAAAAAGTTACAGTGACTTCTATAAAAATTCGAAACACCTGCTTTGTGTGGAAGAGAGAAGAAACTAGACTATATTCGACGCTGTGTTTGAAAACCACCCCCATGGGGTTAAGAGACGCCACCTCTACAAAAAAAAAACTATGGAAAAGAAACGAATAAGCATCAATATAGCTTTTTGGTTACATCTTGAATTACATCCTTTCTGGGGGTGTTACTTAATAACATTTATAAGACATGAGTTTCAAACTCTAAGTGTGCAACGCGATTTTTGCCAATCATAGCATCCATAAAAATGTAAATCCAGTTAGTTTCTCTCTGTTTTTCCAGCATCCTACAGATATAGAGGTAGTATCTCTCAACTCCGTGGGGTTGGTTTCAAGCACATCGTCGAACATAGTCTAGTTTCTTCTCTCTTCCACACAACGCAGGTGTTTCGAATTTTTATAGAAGTCATTATAATTTTTTATAGTTAAATCTTACATAGGGGGTAGTTTTCACACCCTCTGAGGGTTGACAGTGTAGGACGTTGATGGTACGTAAGTTTCTCGTTCTATTTTAGAGTACTACGCAATTTCAGCCAATCATAGCATCCATGAAAATAGTAATCCTGTTGGATTTTACGTTTTTTCTTATTTTTCTCGTGTCCTTTGAACTTAAAGGTGGTTGTTCTCAACCCTATAGGGGCAGTTTATGAAGATTACGTCGGACCTGATGTAGTTTCTTAACACTTTAACAAAACTTAAACATTTCGAGCTTTTTCAGCAGTCATTGGTGTTTTGGATCGATTTTTTTATATATGGGGGCTAGTTTTTGCCCCTCCCTAGGGATGTGTTTTATATCTATTGTATGTATGCCGATGTTTAACCTTAATTTGTATAATTCGATTGATTAAGATGTAACAACTATTCTGGTAGCTTAATCTTCTTTTTATCCCACTTCAGGGGTGTTTTTTGGCTCTAGCTAATGATTTTTTTGACCCCGGATTCGGATTCAGCGACCGAAAATACATAGGATACATAGGTCTGGTTCGCTGCTTTGAACTTTTATTTTTTTTTGTGGGGCTGTGTTATTTTTTTAGTAATTTTGGTTTATGTAAAATTAGAAATTGTCTTAGTTTTTATTTTTTTTGCAAAAAAAACAAAATGACAAATTGGATTTAGACTTATTTTGTTTTATTGGTAATTTATTTACAAACATTTTTATTTTTTGTTTGGCCTGATCCGATGAACAGAACCCGATATATTAAAAAAAAAACGGGACAAAAACACGTTTTTCAAAATTAAAACTTAATTTCTAAGAAACGCTCACCCTCAAAATTGGACAAAACTTTACTGCAACTTCCTGATAATATACAGATTGCACTTCCAGAGAAAAATTGCTCCCCCCTCTCCAAACGTAATCGTTGAAATCGTAATTTAAATGCTTATTTTTATTCGACTAATTAGATCAATAGCACACATAAAACAGTTTCTATTGTTTAGAAAGCACAGTCAACCAGAAACTGGCCAAAATTCAAATTTAATCAGATTTGCCTAAAAATTGGGAGTTCTCGGGAATGCCTACAGCGATATTCTTAAATGCGGACACAATAGTTGCCACAATTGCAAAATTTTTACAAATCTACTCAAGACTCGCTACATGATGGTTTGTGTAGTAGCCGATATCAAATATTCGAGCAAACTATTGATCAAATACATATTCGCATTCGGCTACGCCTGATTTCAACTTCCACTCATTTTCTTATTAGTCTTACTTAGTCCAGCAAATTAGTCTTACTTAGTCCAGCAAATTAGTCTTACTTAGTCCAGCAAATAAGTAGTTGGTGGGGTTAATAGGTATTGGTAGCTGTTTTTGAAGTCATATTTTGAGACTAAAATTTTTTGCCGGAACTTCGAAAAACGGCTAAAAAAACGTGCAAAAAAATATTTCTTGCAAATGTCTCCGTTCCAGTGGACTTTTAATAAATATTTGTACATCAAATTGAAGAGGAATAAATCCTCTACAATTTAGCTTTTTTTTGAGTGACGAACAGTTTCGGCACTAGAGCACCGCAAAGTTGGGTCAATTTTACGAATTCATGAAAAATGTACTTTTTATCTCAAAATTAATGCAAAAATAACTATAACTTCAATTCTGCTATTATTCCAAAATATGTGACTATTTTTAATAGTTTGTTTGTTGCGTAAGCGGACGGAAACTCTGGGCAGTCATAGAAAAAACACATTTCACGTTCGCCGCAAAATTAACACATATAATGCTATAACGAACTTCAATTTTGTTTTTTTCTATATCTGATTGATTCTAATAATTTTTGTTGCGTATGCTCCTTCATTAAAATATACTCATTTTTAATAGAGTATGGGGTGGTTCTTTTTTTCGTGGTTCGCTGGTATCCCAAGTCCGCGTCAGTTTGTTTGTTGTTATTTTATATTTCTCCTCCTTAGTGCTAAAGATTGACCCGGTTCGGCATCGATTTTGTGGAAGTCGGGCTAATCCTCAATATCGATTTCTTACACTATCTCACACACTAGCTTCGTTTCTATCTTCATCTATTTTTCAAGTTGTTCAAATTTTTTCTCTATTTCATATTCTTAGTCTTCGTCGAGATCTTCCAGATCGTCTTGTTGGTTAATAGGAGCAACATTGCAACTTGTGACAATAATGGAGCACTTAAGGCTAGCCTTTCTGCATCCACATGCCCCTCGACATTCCCCTCTTGCATTTGCAAGACATTCGTTTTAGCAAACTATCGGAAAGTGGG
This sequence comes from Rutpela maculata, assembly GCA_936432065.2. Classification (NCBI taxonomy): domain Eukaryota; kingdom Metazoa; phylum Arthropoda; class Insecta; order Coleoptera; family Cerambycidae; genus Rutpela; species Rutpela maculata. The sequence continues at coordinate 92,515,923 of OW386286.2, forward strand.
GGGCTGAAAAGTGGAAACAGGAACTTACCATTCGCTTTTCTTCCATTCCCATTTCTGTCAATTTTTCGAAGCTCCATGCAGCTCTGGACCTGATTTTATATCAAGCGTGAATACTCACATGCTGCTGCCTCAGTTGGAGGTAGAGAAACAATATTAAACCTGCTTTTGTGGTTTGATTTTACAAACTATGTCTGTAATTGTTGAGTGTAATACCGTCTTTGACACTGCAACCATGCAAGGCGAGTATAAAATGTTTTCCAGCTTTAGCTCTCTTTTCTGGATCAATGTCGGATTCTTTAAATAACTTGATGATCTCTCTCAGCCAGTAAATGCGTATACGTTCTCAGCTATTGTTTTGTCTCACATACTATTGTTAGGAGGAGATACACGTTGTTACATATTGATAGGGCTATTAAGAGAATGAGGAGATTCACATCTTCGCCGAAAATTATCACGGAACAAATTCAGGTGAGATACCCATTTTCATGTCGATTAGCTTATTAATGTGTCGGCATCTTCCATGGCTTGTTTGATTATAATATTACTTCCACATCCAGTGGAAGTATAGTAACGACAAAAAAATTTTTAAAAATTTTTATTGTTCAAATAGACTTAGAATGTCACGAAACGTCGAGATTTTAAGTTTGAGAGAAAAAAAAAATTTCTGTCTGTCGGTCTGTCTGTCTGTCGGTCTGTCTGTAACTTTCTTTTGTGCGCACGTTTACTCTGGAACCGTTTGAGATATTGACTTGAAATTTGGTACACGTATGTACTTTAACGAGATCTAGAACTAGATTATATTTTCATCTTGTTCCGTCGAAGGGTTGGGGGGTAAATTGGGGTAAATTTGGGGAAAATAGGTAAATAGAGCAGGTAAGAGTCCATAAAATTGGTATTTAGTACAAGAGAAGCTAAGGTCTCAAAAAACATTTTGGCATTAGCCACCCCCATTACCACCCCCACTTCCATTATTAAAAGGGACGGAAAAAAAATGTGATTTAGTGTGTGTACAAGAACCAGACACCTCAAAACGTTTTTTTACTTCATCCACCCCCACTACCACCCCCTATCACCACCCCCACCCCGCTACCGATGTGGGGTATCGTTTTATGGGTTTTTGGGGTAGAGGATTTCAAATATTATATTATTAAAGTTCCATAAACAATTATGTCCGCATACAAATTTTTTTCGTTGTGAGTTACTTGGATAAAAAATGTGAATGTGGAAGTAGTGATTCCTTGGGCAGCGGTTTTTTCAGCTTCAAACTTGATCTTCAACGGTTCTATAAGAGACGAGAGGTTCGGGCCTTTTTGTACCTCTTCATCACGCTGTGACTTTTTACGCCGCTAAAATATATCATTGATATTTTGGGAATATTAATATTTGTGTATTAAGTACTGTGCAACAAATTCGTATTCAAAGTTAAACGTTGTACTTTTGTTTGCGTAAGAATATTGAAAATAATCGTATATTTTCGGAAAAACAGCTGAATTAAAGTTATAGTAGTATTTTTGAGTTAATTTTGAGACGAAGAGTACATTTTGTATGAATTCGAAAAATTGATTAAATTTTACGTGCTCTAGCATCGAAACCATTCATCCCACAAAAAAACTTATAAGAACTAAATTGTAGAGAATTTATCCGCCTTTAATTAAATCTAAAACATTTTTTCGAAAAGTGAAGTAGAACGGAGATATTTGCAAAAGAAATCTTTTTCTGAAATCGATCGGCAATGTCTACATTTTCGGCGTGATTTCAGATCGAAAAATGCACAATTCCAGTATTTTAGTCAGTTGCTAAGAAACTATCGGAAAATATACCGGAAAAGATCCGTTGCCAAGCAACGATCAACAAAACTGTTCGAAATAGTATATTGTGTAATTAGGTGTGAAAGCAATACATTCCCGGACGACGATGGACAAGCATCGAAGTCCGGGAATGTGCTTTCACACCGAAGTACACATACTATTTTTTCTGAAATCACAGTCAGTATTATTATAAATTAAGTAATGTGTATTAATACATAACATTTCTTTATTACAATCTAACTGCTTACTAATAAATGCAATTTTAATGTGAGTTGATTTGTCTGCGTGTATTTATTTACTGTCTAAAATATACATAAAAAACCGTACGGGAATGTACATTCCCGTACGGTTTTGTTGATCGTTGCTTGGCAACGGATCTTTTCCCGTCTGTTTTCTGATAGTTACTTAGCAACGGACTAAAATACTGGAATTGTGCATTTTTCGATCTGAAATTGCGCCAAAAATGTAGACATTGCAGATCGATTTCAGAAAAAGTAATATTCCCGTGCGTTTTTTTAGGTATATTTTAGACAGTGAATAAATACGCGCAGACAAACCAACTCACATTAAAATCGCATTTATTAGTAAGCAGTTAGATTGTAATGAAGAAATGTTATGCATTAATACAAATTCCTTAATTTATAATAATATTGATTGTGATTTCAGAAAAAATAGTATGTGTACTTCGATGTGAAAGCACATTCCCCATTGCCTTCACACCTAAATACGCAATATACTATTACTTTGCACGTTTTTTGAGTATTTTTTTTCGAAGTCCTGCAAAAAATTCTAGTCGCAAAATGTGACCTCAAAAACAACTCCTCAAGACCTATTAATTCCATAATTTTCAAAACGAATAGAGTTTTAAAAGAAAATAATAACTGTGGTTGATGTGACTAACTAATGATATATGGTTAATTGTCCTTTTAATTAATTTTGTGTGATGTTAAAAATCTTCCCAGGCGCAATCCCATGGTGTGGTAATAAATTTAAGTTTAAGTATTCTCCATTCAGTACCATGGCATTCGTTAGTTCAAGGTTGCAGAAATCAAGTAACCTTTTAAATTTTACTCTCACTTGCAGTTTGATACAGCATCAACCTGATGTTGAATTAATATGTTCAATTCTTTTTTATTCCAAATCACTGCCTGCCGTTTATAGAAGTTATAATGGACATGCTGATAAAATAACTGTATTTGTATTCGTTTATTTAAAGGATACATTTCCTTAGGCTGTATTGTATAATATTGACCTCATATCTTGCTTATCATGATTAAAGCACATTCCTTGGAAATATTATTGCCGTTGACGTTCATCTGCAGTGTTATTTCACGGTAACAATCACCACCATAATAATAAATCAAAACGAAAGTTAGATATTCCCTGCAAGTCGGCTTGAAAATTCCTTATGTATTGTATATAAAAATTTACTTGTGGCATATTCATGATTTCTGTTTATTGGGTATTTTGTCATTTTCTGGAAAAATATTTAAAAATCTTAATGAATGAAACCTCTGCTCCAAATGAATTAAACAGAGGCTGGTTTCTAATGCTTCCTTTTGATTAGTACAAAATGTCTCACACCTAAAAATAAACAGACTGAAGTAAAATGTTAAATGATAATCCTATAATTAAAAATTAAATTGATGGCTGTTAACATTTCTAAAAAATACATTCTATTTCCGTCATCAAAACTTTGACATTTATTCTAAGTATGGGAATTCGTCTCATTGTGACATTAGAATCTTGGAATCAAGCACCCTATGGTGCCATAGCTCTTCAACGGCAATCCCTCTATCTTCATAACCCCATAACCTTGAGGAATCAATGAAAAAAATAGGAGACTCTCGATTGGGGAATCAATTAGATTGTGCCCTCAGAACCTTATTACTTTGTTACCTATAGGGCTCCAGCAGCAAACCCTTTTACTACGTAACCCCGTAAACCCATAACTGTATTACTCTGGGAATATAATAGAAGAATGTGAAGAATCTGAACAGGGGAATTCATGAGAGTGTGTTCTCGGAATCTTGAAATCGAGTAGCCGGTGCTCCCTTAGCTCACAGAGTCACGGGAGATAAAATTGTGATTTGAGTTAAAGTCTTTTTAAAAACACTAATAAACTTTTTATTTGAACACCTTTTTATTTTCAACAAGTTCGATGTTGATACAACGGTTGACAGGTAGATCTGATCTCAATTTGAAGAGAACCTAGATTTATAAGCTTGCTTATCGCAATTGCTGAGTTTACATATTCAGCATTTTATTTAGGTTATCTCCAGTATCGAGAATTATAACTCGGGGTTAAAAGTTTTGCTGCTCAAGAGCTAAGAAGTCACTTGCTATTCAATTTCAAGATTTCGAGAACACAATCTTATGAACTCCCCTGTTCAGATTCTTCACATTCTTCTACTATATTCTCAGAGTTATGCAGTTATGGGTTTACTAGGTTACTGGGTTATGTAGTAGAATGATTTGCTGCTGGAATAGCTTTAATTGGTAACAAGGCAACTAGGTTCCGAGGGCACAATCTAATTGATTCCCTAATCGAGAGCCTACTACTTTTTCATTGAATCCTTATGGATTCAATGAATGGGGTTATAAGGATAGCCAGATTGCCGTTGAAGAGCTATGGCGCCATAGGGTACTTGTTTCCAAGATTCTAATGTCACAATGACACGAATCGCCCTACTTAGAATCTCAATTTTTCCCTTGGATCTTCAGAGTGAAGGAGTTACGGGGTTATGGGATACTGAGGTATTATGGGATCATGAGGTTGTGGATGTATGATATTCAATTACGAGGATCCGAGGTCATAATCTCATTAACTCCCCAATCAAGATTCTCCACTCTTTTCATCGGATTCCAAGGGTTATGTGGTTGAGGAGTTATAGGGTTTTACGGTTTCCCTTGAGTTATGTGGTCAATACTGAAGTACCACAATGTTATTAGGTTAACTTTTTAAACTTGTATTACTTTTGGAGTCTGATTTAAATGAGCTGGGTAAGCAATATTACGATAACCTGACGTGCTGGGGAAAAACTAAGGTCAGATTCGTGTTCATCGGTTCAAAATACAAGGGTATAGTCTGTACCTCAGCACAGACCACTTTTTTGTGGGCCTGTGTTATTAAACGATGTAGGTACCTATTTTCCAAAAGTGAACAATAAAACATGTGTAAAGCGAGCTTGGGAAACTCTTGTAAACCTCTATTTGTTGCTCACGAAATACTACCAGTGATATATATTTTTATCCAAGAAATAGTCTGTTTGTTTCATAAAACAGGAAATTAGTTTGAATTTGCAGAAAATCGCCGCAATACTCGCCAATCAAATAATATTAACTTACCCAAACATCTTGCAGTTTTATTTTCCAGTTTTACTAGATATTGCTTATTTTATAATAACAAATAAAATTAGAACCATCTTCTAATAATATTTAAATATTTCTTCTGACAAACAATTTAAGAAGGCCGTAAAAAAGTTCTTAATTGATAAACTATTATAATTTGCAGAAGGACATTTTAACGTGTTAAAAGAATATTATCATATGCTGGTTCCGAAATATACATTTACTTTTGTGGACTGTGTTGTAATCCTTTTTATTGTATATAAACTGGATCAAACGAATATTTTTCTGTGTTATATATAGTAAACTTTATCAATGAGAAATATTTTTTTGAACAGTAAAGTTGCTTTCTCTCTTTTGAATAAATGCAATAGTTTAATTAAATCATGACAAATTTAATAATAGTAAACTGTGTTCCAGGTGTAAATATAGCCTTCCGAAAACCGGCCAATCAGTCCACGACAGTAAGAGGTGGTACTGCCCTAAACGCCAACGATGGCGAGAAAAGTACAGACCACGATGGCAAAAGATGTTCCGAGACACAGAAAGAAGCAAGTCCTTGGTGGCAAGTAGATCTATTAAGGCCGTATGCTGTTAAGGTAGTCAGAGTAACCACTAGAGGGTGTTGTGGACATCAACCCCTGCAAGATTTAGAAATAAGGGTAGGGAATAGCAGCAGTGATCTCCAAAGGAATCCTCTCTGTGCCTGGTTTCCTGGAACCATAGGTGAGTTGATAATTTTACCACATACCACATTTTTGTCTTGCGTAAAAAAATCTACTTTTGTCGTCTGAAAGGTTTATTATGTTTGGGGTTGTCCAGTAAATGTGAGACGAATTTAAGAGGGGAGCAGTTTTATCAAAACATCACAAAATGTCACCTGGAAAGGGAGGAGGGGCCCATGTGATACGTTCCGTCACAAGACGTGTGATAAAATCAGCCATAATTTTTTACTTCGTATTTGTGTTTGACAGTCTAAAGTACAAATGTGTTTCATTCATTCATTCATTTCATCGCGATCGAATCATATATTGTAATTTCAACATGACGAAATCAAAATGGCAACCGAAATTGGTTTAAATATCTATAAGCCTTCCTGTAGAAATTCATATAGATAAATATCGCAACTAAATCAATTTAACCATTACAAAGATAGAAGATAGAAGATAGAAGAATATAAGACACAATCAAAAACTCACAAACGCATATGCCCACTTCATGCCATCTAAGATACAAATATGTAAATTGAGAAGAAAATCAAAACGCTTTGAGAAAATAATTATTAAAAACCAAATTAAAAGTGTCTATATGAAGCAGATGGTTCAAGATTTCCACAAAAATATTCAACTTCGAGCCAGTTTTTTTTTTTTTTTAATAAGAACACATGCAATCGAAAATATATCATATAAACCCGCTTCGTGCCATTGGAGGTAAAATTATATAAATAGAGAAGAAAATCGAAAAGTTCTAAATAGATGATGATTAAAAAGCAAGTAAGAAGTAATTACGTAAAGCCAATGATTCAAGATTTACACCAAAATATAAGCTTCGGTCACCCTTGGTTTTTAAAATCGGAGCAAGTTATTTGAAAATATATAAATGGAGAAGAGAGTCTCTGAACATATCACGATTAAAAAATTAGTAAAAAGTATGTACATAAAGCCGATGATTCAAGATTTCCAAAAAAATATTCGGCCTCGGCAGACCCATTACAAATAGCATTTTACGTATTGTACAAGCCAAGAAAAACAAAACGACACAAGGTGATGAAATATTCCTGATTATTTCCTTCATAAATTATAGATCAATGACATTTCATGAATTTTTAAATTTCAACCAATGACAACAGTTTTACACTGAATAAACGCAAGCTAGTTTTTGCTAAAATTTAACAGCGATTAAATTATGTCTAGCTTTTAAATGCACATAATAATTGTTTATATTCGATTGTAATATAATAAAATAATAATGATTTTCGCTTAACTAGATAAAAAAGTGTATGTCTCTCTAAATAAAAACCTAAATATAAAAGTCCGTAAGGATTTTCCCAGAAAACACTACAGATGGCAAAACAATGGGTCATTCGATTTATCACTGGTAAAGTGTTGGCAACTTTTGCCACTACCTGAAAAGCGAATACAAAATAACCTTGTATCATCTGTCCTGTAATGGTAAGTTGATGGTCCTATGTGTTTAATACGCCACATTTTTCGGTATCGCCTTCTCAGTCTGTCGTATCGTTAAAACTTTATAGTCATTCTTTTGAATGATCTCCACAATTAGTGTGTCTCTAATTTAATCATGTTTCGTGAAGCGATAAGAAAGTTAGAAATATTTTAAAAATAGTCCAACTTTGGCGCACTTTCGAAAAATATAATATAGTTTTTCCTTGACAACTACTACTTTTATTTTCAGTACACTTTTCCATGACCATAATATACTTTTACTCTTATGGCCTTAAGTGAAAATTCGGTGTACTTTTGAATTGTTTGCTTAGCATCCAGAATATTTACCAATAGACCAAGCAACGAATGATTATAGATGGAAATTTTAGGGACAGAAAATTTGACTTCGGAACTTTGTTTGGACTAGTCTGGAGATGAACAAACATCCCCACTCCTAGGTGGTGAGCGGTGACAAGAGGGGTACTTTAAAGGTCCCATTTTTTGGTTTTTCACTTATATCTCGGAAGCTATGCGTCGTATGGAAAAAGGTAATCTATGCAAAATTAAACATAATTAAGTTTCCTACAAGAATGTTTATATTCATTTTCTTCCTATGTGTTATAGTTTACGAGATATTCGCCAGCCAAAATAGATTATTAAAAAAAAAGTATTAGGTACCCTGAATATTTCTATCAAAGCGGTTTACCGTGGTCTGCTAATAAATCACAAAACAATCTTTATTTTACAATACATGACGTATTTACTAACGTAATATTTTGTCGAAATCTATACATTTCATTAAATATACAGTGTGACTCACTTAAAATGAAGATGCCCTTATAACTTTTTTATTTTGTTTCCGATTTGAATCAAATTTTACTCGAGTCTAGAACAAATTAGGATCTACTTATGACCAGAAAAACATTCGCCTGCTACAAAGGCAAAGCCACCTGTGGTACCAAAATATGCTGAAAAATATTAAAAATCATATTAATGGGTCTTGACGAATTTCACGTATCCACCACAAATTGCGGAAACTGAGCACCCTCTTTGCCAGATGAGCTTATTTATGAAAAATCCCTCATCCATAACCAAATCAAATTTTGGTGTATTTACGGTTGTGGCGCCGATCCGATGCATTTTTTAGAATTCCTAACATTCAAAATGTTTTTATTTTTTTCAGCATATTTTGGTACCACAGAAGGCTATGCCTTTGTAGCAAGCAAATGTTTTTCTGGTTATAAGTAAATCCTAATTTGTTCTATACTTGAGTAATATTTGATTCAAATCGGAAACAAAATAAAAAAGTTATAAGGCCGTCTTCATTTTAAGTGAGTCACACTGTATATTTAATGAAATGTATAGATTTACGTCAGTAAATACGTCGAGTGTTGTAAAATAAAGATTGTTTTGTGACTGTGATTTATTAGCAGATCACGGTAAACCACTTTGATAGAAATATTCAAGGTACCTAATACTTTTTTTTTAATTATCTATTTTGGCTGGCGAATATCTCTTAAACTATAACACATAGGAAGAAAATGAATATAAATATTCTTGTATGAAATTTAATTATGTTTAATTTTGCATAAATTACCTTTTTCCATACGACGCATAATTTTCGAGATATAAGCGAAAAAACAAAAAATGGGACTTTTAAAGTGCCCCCCTCCCCCCGCTCACCACCTAGGAGTGCAGACTTTTGATATGTTGATCTCTAGACTAGTCCAAACAAAGTTCCGAAATCAAATTTTCTGTCCCTAAAATTTCCCTCTACACCCTTTCTTGAGCATTCGTCGCCTGGCCTACAAGTGAAAATTTTGGGTTCCACGTGTTGTGCCTTACTTTTTTGTGAACGTATGGGCGCCACGTGTTGTTCCTTAAATATGTTTAATGCTCTAATTGTCACTTTAATAATTTTTTTCTTCTGGGATATTATACAACAATATCACCGTGTTTGTAATCGAAATTCGAAACTTTCAAAATGTCAGTCTGCCTAATGATCTATTCGTTCATCAGTCCTGTTTTTTGTAAGCACGATAACTTAAAAGCGGAAAATCCGATGATATTGAAATTTAACTGATGTTAGTATTAACTGGAAAAAATCCTCTAGTTGTTGAAAAAAAGTCGATTAGTAAATGTAAAAGTTAAAAACATTTTAATAAAAAAAAATGTAGCTGAAGAGAGTTGTAACTTTTGATAAGATTCTACAAAAACAAAAATACTGCATGATATACTGTCGAGAATTTCGTCAAGCTATTATACGTAAAAAAATATTTATTTTAATAAACTGCAAACAGTGCTCTCTAGAATGTTCAACACAAAACTTCAATAAATCGGCAAAAAGTACATCTATATCTAGTTTCTTATTTTTATCGTAATGAGGATATAAAGCCCTAAGGTGTTAAAGTGATTGTAAAAAGTCCAATTTTTCTATCGATTACAGAAAGTTGTAACTGTTGATTTGCATGAAGTGGAATTATTATTAACTTCTTATAGAAAGAGCTAAAAAACAGGTATAAAGTGTTTTTTTTTGGCCGCGAAGCTACACTTGCAATGTGTGTTATTTATTCAATAATTCGATTCGATGATTTATTTTTGCTTATTAACCTAATATACGAGAAACTTTAATCACATGTTGCATGTTCTCTACCATACCAAGTATGTTAATTAATAGATTATGTGAAAATGCACTCACTTTTAATTCTTTTTGTGTGAAATTGTTACTCAGTCTGCAACCAAGATTTCTAACATGTTAATGTGTAATAATTAGCGCTAATTGTAGACACAGAAATAATTGATTCTTCAATTACAAAGATACAGGATACTAACCTATAATGAATTTACTACCTATAGTCTGAGCATAAACAGTAGAGCAAGAGATGAGCGCGGTATTTTAATCAAAGGAAGTATAAGATAAATGTGGGTACCTGAAGCGGCACCGTCGTTGATTACGTTCTACCACAGACCGGTATTTAAGATTATTATAGTTTTGCAGCTTATAAGAGATTAACTCTTATTCTCTTTAACCCTACACTCATCCAAATATGACGAAGGCATGAAGATATCGCTTTGATATCTTAAGAACTTGTTTCGTAGGTAGCGGGGCTCACCAGTAGTCATCACAGGGAGTAATGCGATTTCTTAAGGGAATATTGTACACAAAGCGCATGCAAGCATTTTGAACTGTTTGTTTCAGACGACATGTAGCAGCACTAATGAAGTTATTATATACAATATCACCATAATCAAGGACTGAGCATACAAACGTTTTAAGCAACTTAATTTCAATCTTACTTTATTAGAAATATGCGCATATCATCCATGATTACACCTAGACTTTTTGCTTCACTTAATTTAGGTATCTGATCATTACCAATCTTAACAACAAAATCAGATGTTATTAAGGTATTTTTAGCAAGAGAATGAAAGTTGCAGTCGGGCGTTGCCGATTGCGAATACTTATTAAAGACGATAACTTCTGCAGGTCTTAAAATTTTATTTCATGAGTACAATATCGTGGTGCAATAATCCGTTTTGAAATTGAATCATATCCGTCATACAGGGTCATCGTCAGAGGCACGCAAACTGTGTTGTTTTGTATAAATTATGTTATATTATAAATTTAGAGCATTAAGATTTATTATAGGATGCATAAAACTACGAAGATGTACAAAGTATCGAAATTGCAGTTATCACAATCAGTGTGTCTCACCTTTTAACATACATAAATTAAGTGATATATCGATTTTACTTTACATTTTTATTTTTAATAAGACTATTACGAACGATTGAAAGTGGCAATCGGGAGCTGCCGACTGCAAATACCTATTTGGAAAATAAAAGATGTGGACTCTGTACTAAATCACAATGGCAGCATTTACTTGAATTCTGACGTGTTCAAGCAAAATGACTGCAACTTTCACTCGTTATTATACTCTTCGCAAAAACGAAGAGTATATTATATTTGATGTTAGTGAACGAATTCTAAACAACTTTCAAAATGTCCATCTGTGCGTCCATCCGTCCGTCCATCACGTTTCTTGTAAGCACGATACCTTAAGAAAGAAAAGTCCGATTGTATTGAAATTTGGAAAGTAAGTTGTTTTTGAAAAAAATTAATCAGTAAATAAAAAAGTTATTAATCATTTAAATTAAAAAATATATATTTCCTTAATTTTTATCATTTGTACTTAAATAGAAATCTTGCGAAATTTTGTTCTCTATATTTTTTTTTGTTTATACATTTTACTAATGTATATATTTTATAATAATATATCTCATTCGTTGAAATATAATACTCAAATGATATATACTACAGACATTCAATTTTCGTAGTGATGTCTGATGGTCGAATGGCTTAAGCTTCATTAATGAGACGATACGCTCCATGTCCAGGAGTCTGTATCCGCTCCTGGCACGGGGTAGCGGACTCAACAGAACTAATAAAAAGTTGTTGTACACGATGGTAATCAGGCCGGCCATCACATACGCGGCGCCGGTGTGGTGCAGCATCCCGGCCACGACAATGCGGAAGTTAAGAGTATTAGAACACAAATTTATGCGCTTCATTTCAGACACTCATAGGTACACCTCCCTCAGAAATCTCTATGCACGTTGCCACGTCATAACCCCACTAGCGGACTACGTCCAAGAAACCTCGCAAAAATTCTGCCAGACAGCATAATGCCATACTTTTCGATATAAGACACCCCCTACCGTACCAGGCGTTGCCTATCTTCCGGCAGCTCCCCTAGCCACACTTCCTTCTACGATAACTTACTCCTACCCTAACTCTTATCTTTCCTCAACCTTACATCTTTTCAATCCCTCTTTCTCCCCATTTATGTTTGTACAATTTTGTTCTTTTATCCTTTTTGTTATTTTCATTCCTTTTTTGTCTCTCTAAATCCCCTCGAGGCCGAAAACTTACCCAAATCCTAATTTTTTAAACCACAATTTTATTTCCACCCTATCTTCCTTGTCGGCGATCAGACCACAAGGCCGTCATTTGTTCGAACGGGTTTTTTCGTTTAGTTGTGTTCCCCGTATCAACAATCAAAATTACGAAGTGCGCTCGTCTACGATTTTAGTGTTCTCAGTGTTGTGTTTATTTTTAAGTTACTTTTAAGTCCATGTGGACACATTAAAAATTTTAATCTAGATTTTAAGTCGGCCCGTGGCAGACAGGAGCTTCTAGCACCCCCCTCGAATTTATTTCCAAGCCGAACCGGACCTACCCTATCCAGCCTCACACTTACCTCGGCGATGTTCGCCCTGGTTGTCTGACTGGCTCCAGGCTAGGATCCGGTGAGGCACATATATTGTACTTGAACTTAAAATAAAATATTATTGTTGTTGTTGTTATTGTTGTTGTTGTTATTGTTGTCTGGCAATCCGGAGGTCTTCTGTTCGAATCCCGGACAGGGTGTTTCTTTTTTCATTTTTTTTCCTTTTCATATATTTCTTTTTTACAACAAAGCTGGTATCACAAAATTTAGAATGTCCAAAAACTAACTTTATTTACAAGAAAACTGCGAAGAGTATCCTATAGAATGTGTAACAATTATATAAAAAGCTCAGTCAATCGGCGAAGAGTATAGTGCTTCCACTAGTTATTTTATATATTGAATACGGATTCTACGCCTACTTCCGCTCTACTGGCTGAATGTAATGAACCACCATTACATCTTAGGCGCCAATTTCTGGCTCAAAAATTCCTGTTGAAATATAATAACTTTTCGGAGAGTAGTCTTCTTTCCAAACTTGCCCAGTTAACCACTCAAGATTTGACAAATCCGTATTGGCAAAATAAATCATCCCCCACCCTGGCAGATGCATTTATTAAGGTGGCTGAATACGATTCTAGCAGTAAAATGACTAATTTGCCCTTCTTTAGTTCTAAATACAACATTTACTTTTTTCAATCTATGGTGATAATACTCAAATATAATGATGCAACTGGAAATAACTTAATTTTGCAGGAAACTATATCTGGATTCCATAACTCTTGTAAAATTTTCACTGACGGTTCCAAATCCTGTAGTGGTGTTGGTTGTGCCGTGTACATTCAAAACACTCAAGATTCGTTTAAGTATAGATTAAACAATATGTGCATATACTGCTGAATCTATCGGAATAAGCAGAGCCTTAGATTGGGCCATGTGTAACAACAATAATTTCGTAAACTTTTTAATTATGACAGACTCAGTTTTGACAGCTATTTCCAATCCGCCAAATCACATATATTCCAATTCAATTATTGTAGAAATTATAGAAAAGCAAGCCAGGTTAAAAGATCTCAATAAGAATGTTATATTTATTTGGGCAAAAGGACACTCTGATATAAGAGGGAATATTATAGCAGACAGATTAGCCACGTCTTCAAGTATTGACGGAAACCCTATCGATAATTTACCTCACTCTGACATAATACCAGCCTTGAAAAGAAATCTGAAACAACTATGGGAAGAGGAGTGGACTAAAGTTTGTAATAACAACAACTATATATATTGTAAAATTAACGACAAATTACCTAATTCTTCTTTGGCTAGTAGAAGTCATCCAAATAGAAATATTAACATCAAATATGTCAGATGGGCATGGAGCTGTCAACTCTCATTTATTTAAAATGAAACATTCGGAACACCCTCTTGTGATTGCGATGGAAACTTGGATGAAATCAATCACTGGATCTTTCAGTGTCATCATAATTCACGTGCAACTACCTTATTAATGCAAGAACTAATCAAACACAATATCCCGTTGCCACAATGTAGCACATCACTTTGCTTCCTTATAGTCAGAAATGGTCGGTTAAGAATAATGTTTTATAATTTTCTAAAACATACTGAGCGTAAAATTTGATAAGGGAATTTAGCTTAGCTGTTGTCTCCTTGTGTGGACATCCTTTGTGGGTTAACCCAGTTACCGTTGCCTACCTTTGTCTAGAAAAAAGAGTCGCCATGAACGGCACCTTGGCGTGAAGTGTTTGCCCCTATCTATTATCTTTTGTCATTGGTTCTTTTTTGGTCTTGTGTTAGATAGGATACAATAATAAATTTTCGTGGCTGGATGGGCGCAGCTCAAAGCCAACTAATTGGAAAAAAAAAAAAAGAATACGGATAATAATGAATATTTCACAAAATAATTTAAAGGTTCTATAATCTCGTACAACATTACCATTTATTTTATCCCAAATTAACACAATGAGCCTCAGTTCACAGTGGTAAGGCGGCGCGGCGGTCGGAATACGTCAATACTTCTAGCTTTAGCCACTTCATCCACGATATGTTTCTTATATACTGGATGCCACAGGCTAGTGGCTCCCCCCTATATTTCCTTTATTTTTTAATTTATCCATTTGTTTGGGGTGCATAAATTACCTGTAAAAATGGATTTTTTGACATAAAAATGGTATATCGGCCAATGCTATCTCGCTAGGGTTAGTAATTCTGCTTTAACCAAAGCATGATCGAATGGTATACCTTTACCATCCAACCATTTGAAATTTGAGCTTTTTGCCATGCGCTAGTTGTTACTTTTTTCATTAATCGGCTGTGGTAGGGACGTTATCCATAATAACGACAGATTCGGATTATATCTTTGTGAGAATTTTTGCAAACCATGCCCCAAAAATATCCGCGTCCATGTCCTCATGATAATCCCAGTTTTTTTAAAACAACACATCTTCCACGAGTCCTGAATCACTTGCTATGTGCGCTATTATTATGCGCTTTCTGTTGGTCTTTTTAGTCCAGCTGACCAGTCTTCCATATAAGCTTGGCGAACAGTGTACATTTTGACGAGTAGCTCTATTTGTCCGAATATAAATTTTATTAACTTTACGCTGAATTCCATTTGTCTCGAAATCGTTTAATACTGTTTTTTCCTTCCAGATTTCTGTTTAGGTTTCTGAATATTCCCTTCACTTTTCCTGTCTTAAAATTTCATTAAAATTCTATAAACGTGCGTGATTAACAGAATCGAAAGCTTTGATTTTTTCGAAATAGTTTTGTTAAATTAGTCAATTCTATGGAAATTTTCTTAGGAATCTACTTAAGACAAACACAAGCTTCATCGGTCTTAGATCGTTAAAACCTACAGGGATATTTATTAAATATAATATATTAAAAAATAAATAACATTCAAAACAAATTATGGAATATTTGAACAATAAAAATTTTTTAAAGTTTTTTTGTCGTTACTATACTTCCACTGGATCTGGAAGTAACTAATGTAATATAAACATTAAAGAACATTGGCGATATACTTACCGATGATATTAAAGTGGCAAACTTATTTATCGAATCGTAGGAGTACAAGTGGCTAGTCAATAGACAAACTATTAATTAGAAATGATCTCTAATTTCAGTAATGACGAATTGGAAATATATAATTAACGAAATGAATCTTACTAAAGAAAGTGTAACCGGAGAAAAGTTAAAGTTTACAACAGGTTTTGTAACACACGAAAATTGATATAAATTGCAGATAATTAGATACTTTAACTTTCACCTTAATTTTAAATCAACCTGTATTCTTCAATGAAATGAAATATTTCCTTTCAGAAGAGATAAGTCATATTTTACGAAAACAAAACATTCTGCGTTGGCTATTAATATATGCAATGAATAGATTATTGAGAACCATGAAACATGCACCATAATCATTGAATCATTTCAACAAGTATGAAAAAATATAATATAGGTAAATATATTGTAAAATATTTAAAAAAGAGAGAAAGAAACATATTTTCATAATATTTAAATATTTCCTGTGGTATTCTCTTAACTTTTATTTTTAGGATTTAATACTCAAAAGTGAAAGCTGAACCCCTATAGGATGACTTGTTTGTCCTTCCGCCCGTCTATCTGTCACAATTTATCTCCGAAATTATTATAATTAGAAACATGAAATTTCACATGTAGTTGGGGTTTGGCATTCTGCAAGAATCACATGAGTCTTTGCCCCAAAAATATTTGTTGACGCCCTCTGTTGATCAAAGTATGCTTCGTTTTTTTTTTCATCAAGAAAATGGGGTATCCTATGAAAGACCTAAATGTAAGAATTACAAAAATTTGTTTTCTTTTTGTTTGAAATTTTATAATAAATTCTTTAAAACTCATCTTCATCTTTATTGGTATCAATTCTGGTGAATTTCCGAACTTATTCACCAAGGAAAAATTGAATTATGTTATAAAATGAGATACCTAGATAGGCAAAGAGACTCCAAAGCGGAAGCTCTGTGGCACTTTTCATTTTCTTTGTTTAAGATAGTAATTAGTAATAGACAATTTTAGGACTAGAATAAGAGAATTTCTCACTTTTGTTAATTGTTTTACTATCTTTACTTCAAAAGTATTAGGACTGGAAAGAATTAAAAATATGAATGAAAAATCTAAGGGAATCTATAGTGAATTACTTCCACATCCAGTGGAAGTGGAGTAACGCGTTAAAATTTTGAAAATTTTTATTGTTCAAATAGGCTTAGAATGCCAAGAAACGTCGAGATTTTAAGTTTGAGCAAAAAAATGTTCTGTCTGAAAATGAAATCAAATAAAATAAAACATATTAACAAGTTGCAAAGAATGATTATAATGTTGGCTTCTTGGGGGTAGGTAATTAATGATTGGAGAAGTAAATTTGTTTTGAAGTGAATGGATTTGTGCCTAGCTTGCACTTTCGGTGTAATTAGAAAAGCGGGTTTAAGACACGAAATAATTATTCATTATAAATTATCCTCAAGAAGTAATTCGAATTTCCTTGTAAACAGTTAAAAAGACATTCTCAAACAGTTTCAAATGTTTTTCCTTTTCGTGTATGATACGTGGACAACCCCAACGTTTGGGAGAACTATCCTCTTTGCCGCTTGCCATTAAATCTTCCCTGAATAACCACCATTTTATTCTGTCCTTCCGGTTGATGGGACCAAAAAAATAAGGTGCAGGATAGCACAATGCTGGAAAGCCATTTTGGGGGGCTATTTCTTGGATAGATATGGATGGAGAATCGATTTGTTGGTTCGACGAACTGCTCAAGGAAACTTTAACGTTACGTATTTTCTGTTCCTTGACATATACGGCTTTGAAATTTCAGGTACACTTTACTACCAATAAGTGGTACCATCTCTCTAAATTTCAACAAAATCGGTCTACTAGAACTCGAGTAATAGAAGAAAGTTGAAAAATGACTCGTTAATGCATATTTGTTGTTTTTTTTGAGGTTATGTTAAACCTTTGAACTTTCTAACTCTTCTAGTTTTGCTGCCCTTTAAAGAACAAGGATTTTGAGATCTTACCTACAGTGATAGAACCAATAGAACTGGAGATATTTAAAAAAGAAGTTCGAAAAACCAGGCACGGCGGCCATTTTGTATAAAAAGTGGCCCCAAGCCCTAAACAGTGGATCGGCGACTTCTGACCACAATAAATAGCATTTTCGTAACCCATGGGGCCCGGCTAATAACTTTTAAAAAATCTGAAGTATATTGATACGCTGAAGCCAATTTTGGACAAAAAATTGTTTTTTATCTTGCCACTTTCCCTCTACCACACCTTTTATTCCCTAAAAAACTGAAGCAATAGAAACAATTTTTTGTCCAAAATTGGCTCCAGAGCGCCAAAATACTTTAGAAAAGTTAGATTGGGACCTTAGGACAAGACCTGTGTTATTATTTGTTGTCTTTGGAAAATATTTATTAATCACTTCAGTGATACAAACAATTCTTGTGCTCCAAAAATTGGTTCGCTTCACTAGGTATGGCCAGGTCGCACCATCGAGGTATCATCGCCTTAAAGGTACGATTTCCTAGCAGCGTTGAAACAGACGTATCAGTTTTGACATGAACGGCAGACACACGGGAGCTGTTCTCCTAGTGTAGAAAACTGCGTTTGGGTTATTTACTAAAGTGTACCTGAGTTATGTAGCTGAATATAATATAGCCATTGATAGTTAGGACCACACAGTGGTTTCCTGCTTTACATCCTATTAACCCAATAATAATAATAAATCTCAACTTGTTAATTGAATAGTGTTAAGATATTTAGTAAATACATTCATGTTTTATAGTTCCTTTAAATGATGCTTTTAGTCTAATGAATAGATGATTTACCATGAAAGATTTCATAAAGACTGACTGACCCTTGTTCCGGGTTCTAGTTGTTCTGTATCCATGTAAGTGAAAACGTTAAATAAATGTATTAAGTTCTAAATTTGCTTTTTAAAAACAAAGTCCGTTTGTCAACGAGCTTAATTCCTGTACAAATTTTCCCCAATAAATATAGTATTTTCATGAATTATCACTCTCTTTAGTGTTTCTGAAATTGAATTCCATATGTTTTCTTTATCTGTTGATTCTTATAATCTTTTTGGCAGCTCGCATAAATGGCTGGATTTTCAGATAGGTATTCTATAAGTAGCTCATCATGTTCCGCGCAAAATTGAGTTAGTTTTTGTTTTGTAGTTGTCGATATTGCAGACATCTTTGTTATTTCAAAGCACAAGTCAACACAGTTTCACTATACCACAGAATGCAAGTGTCTGTATGTATGACTCCTTCCCGAGCGGCCAGAATATAGCCTTATGCGATTGATGCAAACACATGCGTTTTAACGCATGCATAAGAAATCAGCAACACATAATTGGCTTTAAGCAGCGCCGCAAAGCTGACGAGCATTTAGAGATTCCTAGTAAATTTTAGTTTAACCTTCTTGAGATTTAAATCTCCGGCATTGCATTACAACATGTATTATGTTAAGTTCCTAGTTCTATTCATCTAAAATGCGATGCTCATAAAAAGAGGATTTTTTTTCGAGACAAACTTTCAAAAATTAAACCAGCAAAGAATTTTTGTTTAGGAAAAAGTGTTCCAATTTTACCCGGATTCCGTTAATAATTATTTCTCAGTCACTAATGTTTTCATTGTTGGAATTAACAAAGAAAAAAGAAAAATCCGTTATAAAAATTAATCTTTATGTAACTAAATAGTTTAGGTAGTTATTTAACTTTGATCAGTTTGAATTGCAGTCTACATTTTTTGTTGTTTATTTTATCAATTTGGTTCAATAATTTTACTGTTATACATTAAAATTACTCAAATCTAGCGAGGTACAACAATGCTGTCAGGGATTTATAATCGATTTTTTCAATGTTTCGTGCAAATCGTTGCAATTTAGCTGGATTTATCAGAGACAACCATAACAATAGATCACGTTCACAAATCACGACTCTGTGGAAATTATTAGAGTCAGTATACCGAAAACTACTTCGCGCTTGGATGATTTACTTCTTCATTATATGCTTCCCTACTTTATCAAACAAACTAACTAAAATAATATATTAGCAAAGTTAACAATGGGTGACAAATATGTAAAACATAGACAAAAGACGTTCTACTTAAAACAATTTTTATTTTGTGCTGCACTAGTTGATTCACAATAAGAATCTCTTAAATCTGACGTTAAGAACTATTATTGAAGAAACATTTAGGTGTTTAGTAGAACGCTCGTGGCATATCTTAGGCACATCTTAGTAAAAAACAAAAAACAAAAAACAACTAAAAAAAAATTAACCTCCTTCCAAAAAGGATCACTAAAAATTATGAAACGAATGAATGAAACCCAAGAATTAAATTTTTAATATTTGATGTATCTGTTAGGCGTTTTCTATCGAAAAATGTAAATAATAACAAGCTAAAACCATAATCTTCACCGATTTACTGAACTTTTTATATAATTGTTACACATTCTATAAGGTACTCTGCACAGTTTTCTTACAAATAATGTTAGTTTTTGGACATGCTAAATTTTGTAATACCAACATTGTTGGTCAAACACTCGTTAGTATAAAATAATATATGAAAAAAGTTTAAAAAATCTAACTTGTCTGGGATTCGAACACACGACCCTTGGATTGCAAGGCAAGCAAGTAATAAAGATTTATCTTTAAATTCGAATTTATAAGAATGCGCCTCACCGGAACCTGGCCCGTAGCCAACCAGATAAATATGGCGCGTAGCACCATGGCGAATGTACGGTTGGACGGGGTAGATCCGGTTTGGCTAAATGATAATTAATAAAACAACGCCAAAGCTCCTATCCGCTTATGGCGGATTTAAAAACTGACAATAAAATTTAAAAAATGCTGTCCACATGGACCTAAAACTATTTTAGAAGGATTGGAAAGGTAAAGTTGAGGAAAGAGGAAAGCTGGCGAAAGGGCAAGTTGTGGTAAAGTAGTATTATTATGAGAAGATGACAGGGGCGAAGCCAACTCTAGTGCAGGCCGCCGCCGCCACTGGTGTGGACATGGAATGTCACGTAATTCGTTCTCGTTGACTTAGAATGATGGAGTTCACAAACTTGTTTCTGCCTATATTTTTTGCTGTTAGATTCTCATAATAATACTACTCTATAGGAAAGTATGGCTAGGGAAAAGGTTATCGGAAGATAGGCAACGCCTGGCATGGAAGGGGGTGTTTGATCCGGAATGGGGCATTATGCATTCTGATTTGAGTTATGTTGCTGGTTAGCGGACTATCCTCTAATTTGATGGTGTAGAATTTTTGGGATATTTCTTGGAGGTAGTCCGCTAGTGGGGTTATGTCGTGACATCGTGCGTATAGATCTCTAAGGGAGGTGTTCCTGCTGGAATCAAAAATGAGGCGCATAAATTTATATTCAAGAATGGACGGCAAGGAAAAACTTTTGCCACTGCCTCATACAATACTACAAAAATTGAATGTCTATAATACCGGGTGGTTCAGCCGTGATATCTGATGAAATTTCCAATTATATGATGCAACGAACCAAAATGGTCGACTTCCGGTTTCTATGTAATTGACATGAAATTCAAATTATTAAATGGGACAACCCGTATATTTTTGCATATTTGGATTCTGTTGGGCAAAACACATGTGATTTGGCCCTCAAATATTATTTTGATTTTCACAAAATATTTAAAAAAATTATTATTATTGTTATTTATTTAATTATGAATTTAGACATTATGTATATTATTTTCTCCATAATTTAAAGATCTAATTAAATAACAGGTTGTCCCATAAGAGTTCCATTAAAAAAAATAGTTTTCGTTGAAAAACTAATATCGTTGATCTTAATGAAGAATAAATCGTGTTTAAGGTTGATATCTGAAGAGATAATATTTTAAAAGTATTTTCAGACTGATTTTTAACAATTTTGGCAAAATGTCGGCCTTCTATGATTAAAACTAAAAATTAAAAAATCTCTATCAAAATATTTGAAGGTCAGATCATATGTATTTTGGCCAGCAGCACCCAAATGTGCGAAAATATACAGGTTGTCCCGTTTAAAAATTTGATTTTCACGTCAATTGCATCGAAACCGGAAGTCGGCCATTTCGGTTTTTTACATCATACAATTGGAAACTTCATTCTATTTCACTACACCAAATTGGAAAAAATCCATTAGCCCGTTAGTACCGTTCAAGAGTTACAAGAGTGACCCTATCGGCTGATCCACCCGGTGTATATCATTCGAGAATCATATTTCAACAATTAGATATATTATTATGAAATACATATTAGTGAAATGTATGATCAAAAAAATAATGATAAGAAATAATATTTCGCAAGATTTATATTTAAGTACAAGCGATAGAAATTAAGAAAATATTTTTTTAAATTTTAAATGATCAATAACTTTATTATTTACTGATTGATTTTTTTCAAAAACAATAGAATTCTCCCTCTAGCTAACACAAACTTACTGTCCAAATTTCAATACAATCTGACTTTTCTTTCTTAAGTTATCGTGCTTAAAAGAAACGTGACGGACGGACGGACATTTTGAAAGTTGTTCAGAATTTTTTCACTACAAGCGATATTTACGGTTTTAGAAATATACCAACCAAATGCAATATACTCTTCGATTTTGCGAATAGTATAATTATCACACCTGTTTGGTTTAATGAAATAGGTAACATGAATATAACCGAACAATTTTAATCAATTTTAATAATTATCGTAGAAGAGAAATTTTTGTGCCGAAATCGATTTCATAATACTCTGAGCTTAAATATTGAATAAAAATGTCTGTGTGTCTGATGTATGTGTGTATGTGAGTAGACCATTTCTTGTAAACATGAAACTTCTGCTAGACTTAAGACTTGGTAAATATGTGCACGTGTGTGTTTGTGTGCATGTGTCGCATGGCAGAATAATCCCTATTGAAATTGGATCTTACAGGCAGGGGCGTAACGAGCCAACTTTTTTGGGGGGTTATTTTTCAAATTTGCCAACTTCGTAAGACTTAAAAAGTCAACTCTGTAAATAATTAAATAATAATTCCTCAAAAAAAAAATGATGAGCGGGGGGGAGAAATTCTAAGCAGTTTTTTCAATAAAAATTGCCACTTTACATCTCAAATTTCCCACTTTTACCCAACTTTTTCCAAGTTCCGTCGAAAGAAAAGTTGATGAGCGGGGGGAGGGGGAATCTAAAAAAAATTTTCAATAAAAATTGCCAACTTACATCTCGAATTTACAACTTTTACCCCCCAACTTTTGCCAAAATCCGCCGAAATAAAAGTTGATGAGCGGGGGGAAGAAATTATAAAAAAAATTTCCAATAAAGATTGCTAACTTGGGTCTGAAATTCCCAACTTCTGCCAAGTCTTTTGCACTCCTTCGCTACGCCCCTGCTTACAGGGTGATCACCAAAGGCCTATAAAGTGTGCCATCTTTTCTATAAATTCTTTCATATATTTAAGAGCAAAATGTTACTAAAGTTTTTGATCAAGTACACAAAAATACGAAGATAATAATTCAAGACATCGATACTGTAGTATACACTGCCTTTTAGGATCATACACATTTTATGTAGATTAATTGATACCTCTATTTTATATTAAATGTTGTTATAATAAGACTATTGCAAAGTGAGTAAAATTTGCAGTCAGGTGTTGTAGATAAAATGCTATTTGTCGTATGCCAGGCTTGACTGTAACTTCTATTCGTTATCATTTATCTTAGAAAAAATAATTGCTATGAAAAAAATAAAACAAAAAGTTTCAAGTGATAAAAATTAAATTTTAATTTGTCTTGAAAAACAATAATTGTGCATACTGTAAGAAGTCAACCAGTTCTTTCGACTGTAGACGGCTCGTTAGCTCAGTTGGTAAGAGTGCCACACTAAGCATTGCTATTCGTGGAGGTCGTAGGTTCAAATCCTACACGAGCCCATATATTTTATTTTAAATACGTTGAACTTGAATTTTTTCATTACTTTTACACATAATATGAATTATATACGTTAATTGTAGATAGGTAACGTGTTTTTAGGCCGACAATTCTAAATAACTTATGTCCATTTTACAGAAATTCTGGGCGATAGTCCGTAAACCCGCGACATAACACGAATCAAACAGCATAATGCCATACTTTTCGACCTGAAACACCCATTATCATATCAGGCGTTGCCTATCTTTCGGCAACTTCCCTAGCTTCACTTTCACAATTTCCCCTTCACCACCTTTTACCTTTATCACCCTTTACCCTCAAGCTAGGGATTGCAATTTACCGGAAGTTTTAATAACCGGTAAATCAGTAAATAAAAATGTAAATAACTCATTAGGGTGGCGAAAATGGCAATTGTTTTTTCCATGTACAAAATTATCTAAAAACAAAAAACATTTTTGTCCGCGACTATTAAATAATGTACTCATATTATGTGTGTATTTCCTCAAGGATAATGCTATCCATTAATCCCTGCAGTGAATAATGATTTCATTATTCACTAGTGAATAATGAGGACAGTCAGTTGTTTATAAAAAGTCACGGGCAGGTACTTCTTCAATTTGAGTGCAATCTCGCAACTTTTTAGTAGAGGTTATGGCTAGTTTCTGAAACCTTAAATAGAATTATTCGTTAACTGTCTTAGCTACAATTGTGTGAACAATTTTACTGATTTTATCAAATTTATGAATAGATAACTTTATTTTGCGTTTCAGAAACAGACCCTCTTTTATCATACAATTTCGTTTTTAAATTTGATTGAGTAGGCCGTTATGTATCAAAGAACGGCTTGTCAAATTAAATTTAAACGTTATTTACTATAATTTTACGTATTACTCAAAAAGAGTAATATAATTAATTCATTAATTAATTTCTTCACTAAACAATTTAACCAAAAATATTTAATAGTCGTGGACAAAGTATAGTACTCTACTCGCATATAATGGCTACTATTCACTCTGGTGAATTACGACACTCGCCTACGGCTCGTGTCTTAAACTTCACCCTCGTGAATAAAAGCCATCATTATATGCTCGTTGAATAATATACTATTATATACGTATATTTAATATAATGAACAAACAAAAAGTTTTTTATCAAAAGGAAAAAATATAAATTAAATGAATTTAAATAAATAATTATTCTGTAAATAACCAAAATATCAACTTAAATAACAAAAATTATAAACATAAACTCAAATAGGGCATTTACTGAATACCTAATCTAAAAATACAATATATTTTTCAAAATAGCCTGTTAAAAGGGTTAGTTTTTCAGAGCTATATTAGTCGTCTGATAGTTGTGCATAAATACCACCAGCTGAAGATGCCCTTCCTCAATCGATATTGGTGGGTCGATAAGTTAATAAAAATTGGTAATAACGTACTTCTAATTGTATTCCACGGATATTTGCGGCAGTGAAATATTCAATTTCCTGTCGCAAGATATTGTCAATGTCTCTCTTGTATTTCTTAGGGCTTGGTGTTTGGATTTTACTTTTTATAATATTATTTATTTATTGTTAAAAGTGCTCAGTGTTGGGACAGTCACTCTGTATTTAGTGAATACTAGTCACTTACATAAATAGAAACGTTGAATACGTGACATATCGTAAGTTCAGAATTTACCGAAATAACCGGTAAAAAATTAAAATAACCGGTAATTACCATCATGTGTTTTTTGTACTGATAACCGGTTAACCGGTATTGCAATCCCTACCTCAAACCCTTTTCTATTCCCTCTATTCATCTCGTGTTTGTTAATTTTTGTTCTTTTGTCCTTTCTTCTCTGCCTTTTCAAAATCCCCCCTTGATCAATAACTTCTTGAATATCCAAACTCTTTAAACTACAACCTTCCTTTCACCTCGCCTTTCCGGAGGCGGTAAGTTACGACCACCGGACGAAGGACGTTATTAGCTCGAACGGGTTTTTTCATTGAGTTTTCCCCATATCAGCAATCAGACTTGTAAAAAGTGTACAGTGTTTAGTGCAAATAAAAACCAATAGTGTAATACTAGGTTTTTAAAAGCCCTCTAGTTTCTACAGACACCCAAATTGTTAGATTTAAGCTATTATCTTTTTAAGCAGGAGCTTTAACATTTAAATACTACTAATCTACCCAAATCGGACCCTTTCCACCCAGCCGCGCATTCACTACAACGCTGCGCGCCGTGGTTGCACGGCCGCGGCCGGCTCTGGACCGGGATCCGTTTAGGTGCATTCCTTTAATTTGAAAATAAACTGTTATTGATTGATTGAAGCATTGCTAATCGTGGAGGTCGTAGGTTCAAATCCTACACGAGCCCAATTATTTTATTTTAAACACGTTGAATTTGTATTTTTTTTTATTACTTTTAAACATAATATGCATTATATACGTTAATTGTAGATAGATAACGTGTTTTTAGACCGACAATTGTAAATAACTTATGTCCATTTCAGCTTCCTTACGGAGATACGGCCCCTTAATATAAACTTTATTTGAGAGGATCAAAAGAGGATTTACTACTGAATTTCGATTACGCATATTCAACGATTCTAGGGAACTATGTAGAAAGATATCCAAAAATGTACCTGAACTTTACGCCTTGTCCAAGATGTACATCTTTTTAGAGAAGGGTCGATAATTTGTTAGTGTTGGCATAGTACTGGGAAGACGTAAGTCAGGTGTATGATAGCGATGAGCATCTGTATAAATGATATCATCGTTAGGATAGTTGGTCCCCAAGCTCACCATATTGGAGAATTGTCATCGCGGCTCTTCAGTTAATAAGAAATTAACTTCGACAGAAGTTAGATCTAAACTATAGATTTCTTTGCAATGCATTCTTCAAAAAAATATAGTTTCGAGGACACATTCAATATCAGAGGAGTTGGTTCTGATCTAACTTTTCTTAAATATTTTGATGGGCTGAAGCCCATTTTGGACGCAAAGAAAATTCTATCGTGTCAGTTTCCTTCTACTACCTCTTTTATCCTAAAAAAATATTAAAAAATATCGTGTCCTAAAGTTCTGATCTAACCTTTCTGAATTATTTTGACACAGAAAATTTTCTATCGTGTCAATTTCTCTCTCCCATCCCTTTTATCCCCTAAAAAAGGCGAAAAATGAAATTTTCCTTCATATATCGACAGATAATAGACATTTTTTTTATTTTGTATAGTTATGAGTATATGATGATGTCTAAAATACTATATCTAGAATCTTTCAACCTTACAGTGAAACAGAAACTACATTCAACCTTCAGTAACGTCGACATCATCATATACTCATAAATTTACATTATAAATAAAATAAATTTGTTGGCCATTAAATGTCGTTTGATATGAGAAAATGAAGTTTTTACCTCCCCAAAGAGGTAGGAAGAGGTGGCAGGGGGTGGAAAATTCAAACTTTAGTAATGTCGACATCATCAAAACTTTACAAAAATAAATCAGTTATTTACCCAAAACTTCCCTCACTGTTCATCATACTTTATTTATTCTTCCCAGTTGCAACGTCTTGCCGGACGTCTTATGATTCACAAATTATTCTATACTTTAATATTGTATATTTTTCATATTTTTTCCCTCGAGACAGTTATATTAACCGCATTCGAAATATTATTGCCATCTGTCACATTTTTTTTTAAATTTTTTTTAGAGTGACCACCCTGTATATCAAAGAAGAAAAAATATTCATATTTTTCTTTGTTGACAGTTGTGTTAACAGCATGCGAAATATCGACCTTCGTCACATTTTTTTTTAAAATTTTGTTAAGGTGACTACTCTGTGTGTCTTTTTTATATTTTTCTTCTTTGACAGCTGTATTAACTGCATGCGGAATATTATCGTCCTCCGTCGCATTATTTATTTTTTTTATATTTTTCTTCGACACACGTTTATGAAGTTCTAAATACTTTGTCCTAATAAAATAGGACTCTCTTTTGTAGGTTGAAAATCTAACCTACGATTATCAGTCTATTTTTATTAATCAACAATGTTGAAAAATTATTTACATAGTACTGCTCCAAGCTAAAAATGCGTATACAAACATTAAAAAGAGAATAAACTTGAAAATCTTAAAATTTAAGGTTATGTTGGTTACATATGATGCAGATGCCCCATTATAGTGGTGTAGGTAGCACCATCTATTAAAAAGCACTGTACTAAAAATCTTGACTGAGAAAAAGCAGTTTTTAGCCAAACAGCTGGCGTTATTAAACTGAAAAAAAGATATTCTTTTAAGTAAATAAATAGGTACTACACTTCTATTGAAGAAAGTTTTTAGCTAAAATTTGTTTATTACGAAGATCTCTCTTCACATTGACTCGTTGCCGCCTGCTCCCCTCTGATTTGATCGCCTTGCTCCCTCTTAATTGTTGTATTAACTGCATGCGAGATATTGTCGTGCTCCGTCACATTTAAGAAAAAAAAATTGGGTGGCCATCCTGTAATGTTTTTTTCTTCATATTTTTCTACTTCGACAGTTGGGTTAACTACATGTCAAATATTACTGTGTTCCGCCGTTTTTTTTTCCTTAATTATATTTTTATGATGTCCACCCTGTATATTTTTCGACCAAACTGTACCCAATTCTTCGTTGGTAGTAGTGCCAACTATCTACCAAATATTATCCTTCTCCGTCAAGTTTTTTCTAGATATAGTGCCAACAGACAGACACCAGACCGACAGAATTAAATGACTAATTTTCGTAATCTACGTACTCTAAAACGTGAAAATCCGGAGAAATCACGGAGCGTGATTTTGTCACGATTACAATACTTCTCTTCGGCAAGCGAAGGAAGTAAAAATATTGTCTATTAATTGTCAATATATGAAGCAACATTTCATTTTGGCCCTTTTTAGAAGAGCTTCAGCGCGTCAAAATACTTCTGAAACGCTAGATCAGAACTTCAGGATAAAGCCTTTTTTGACCTTTTTAGGGGATAAAGGGTGTGATAGAGGAAAACCAAGACGAAAGAAAATTTTTGTGTCCAAAATTAGCTTCAGCGCATCAAAATACTTCAGAAAAGTTAGATGAGAACCTAAGAAAAGATCTTTTTTATTGTAGAGCTGTGTAATAAAAAGTTATAATTAATTCTAAAAAAAAAACTAACATAATGATGATCCAAGCAATATTCAAAAAACATGTCACAGGTAGAGGGTGCTTTTACTTCCCTCTCTTGCCGATGAGAAGTATTGTAATCGTGAAAAAAGTACTCTCCGAAATTTCTTTGGATTTCCATTTTCCGGATTATGTAGATTACGAAACTAAGGTCCATCAATTCCATCAGTCTGTTTGTCGGTCTGTTTTCATTGCAAAGGAAGAAACTTGATATACAGGCTCTGAATACACTAAAAAATTATTATTGACGATGAAGAAAAATGTGATGGATGAGAATAATTATTAATATTAATATTTGGCATCTAGTTGACACAATTGCCGAAGAAGAAACCTGCCATGCTTTTATTGTAAAATATACAGAGTGGTCCCAAATTAATTAACAAATGTCGAAAGAAATAATTTTTCGAATGACTTTATTGCTAGATAGAAAATCTGATACACTTTTAGAAAAAAAAATATGTATAGAGTGGTCATTGGTCACCAAAAAAAAACTAATAATTAAAAGATGATAAAACAGAGAGGGGAGTTTGTGCAATAGTTTACTGCCTATTTAGTACGCTTTACAAAGTCTTCTTTTGTTGAGTCTGCCAACAAATTAAGTATTTCAATAGACAAGACATCTTTTTCGGATTAAGGTAAATACTTACGGTTGCCATATCATGCAGTTTGACAAACACAGTATTGAACAAATGTATTCAATGTACTTCAAAAAGCATATTTTTTTCTGGGACAGTGTGACACAATAGATTTTATGTAATAATCTCTGCAAAGGTTTTGGATAAACATAATATGGATGACAGTTATCTATATCTGGGATTGGTTACATACCGCAGATTTAAATAAGTTTTAGAAATTTTATGGTTGAATGCCCGTGCTTATAGTATAATTTAAAACTTGTATTGTTACGACACAATAAAATGATTTAGGAGTAGATAGAAGGGCATTTTTCTTATTACTTATTACATTTTTTTATTCATTATTTTACTTCTCACGGCAAAATTGCGTAACTATATAATTTATTTAAAGTACTTATGATGTATATATATATTCCTAATACAGAAAAATAATTCAAATTAATTCGTCACGTTTAAATATTATTGGTATAAAATTCTCGATGTTGAGATGTAAAAATTCAATTTAACTTAAGCACATTATTATCTAACATGGATATTGAAGTCAGTGTAAAATGCGTTTCAATTCGTTATTTGTTTATTTTTGCACCAACCTCAATATCGATATCAGGTAATAAAGTTCAATTAACATTTCAAACATTTTGTTTCACCCTTTTAGTGGTCTTTTTGTTTAGGAGTTACACACTAAAATATCTGTCGTTTTGACTTTATAACCTTTAATTCTGAGCTCTTCTTCTTCTTCTTTTAGCGAGACGACGAAAGGGGCGTATTCTTTAATTCACCATTATGTCCATCAGATGGCACCAGTTCCACCAATGTTGTTCTTTTATTGTTTGGTAAATCAACCAGATGCATCACGATTTATTCTTTTATTTATGATGAATTTCATCTGATGGCATCACTGTGCAACCATTAACTTGTGGTGGTGGAGTAGTGGATGTTGTGTGGTGAATGTGAATCTAACCTCAAAACTTAGTTTCTCATCTAATATATCGCTATGCAGTTGCCTGCTAGCCATTACACCAACAACCAGATTCTTCTATCTACTAATCATCTTTTTTATAAACAATAAAACAAAGATTACTTGCAATAAAAATAAACAAGCTCAATGTTAGGTTAGGATAAAATCATAAAATCAACAAAATATATTCTTTTATTCCTAACCATCAGTCGATGACGTCACTTCACCATATTCCATCAGTGATTGTTTTAACCAGAAAAAAGTGTTGAAATAAAGAAAACGCCCAAGGTCAATCACCAAATGAAGGGGCACAAGGTCAGAGAACCTACACCACAGAGAAGCGACAGCAAGGCTACCTGCGTAAACCGTTTGGGCTTGTGCGAGATAGGTTGTGTAGTTGTCATTATATTATATTATTATTATTAATTGTATTTAATATGTGGTATAGTAATATATTATACTGAATTGCTTTCAGTGTACAGCAAACTTTAAAGTTCTCTCAGTGTAAGAGGTTGTATTTCACTCATGTTCAATGACATTAGAACCGGGCCATAAAGTATCAAAGAAACCGCCGATATTGTCACTTCTCTGTAGTGTAAATTCTCTGACAAGGTACAGAAGAACCTCCAGAGCTGCTGTGGGAGTTATGCGTATTACTCCTGTGACTTCCAAACAGGCGAGTCTTTGGAGTTGTGTTAGCTTCTGCTAAATGTATAGTCTGGTTACAGTTGGCCACCAAACGACAAAAGCTTAAGAGATCATTGGTCTTACTATAACAGTATAGTACCACATTGTTACCCTGGGGTTTAACCAAACCCTTAAGTTTTTCCAAAGGTCCTTCTACAAACCCAAAGGGTGTAGTTGCCCGTTCTCTCCATGTGATCTTTTCAGGTCACTTTAGAGTCCAGGATGACCCCCAGATACTACACCGTCCTGGAGATCGTTAAGAGTAGTGTTATAGAGTACGGGTTCGACGAAATTGTCTAGCTTGCGTCTCCTAGTGAAAATTACCAGTTCTGCCTTAGAGGGCCCTGGTCGTTGCACCATCTCTGTACGATCTGAAAAGCCCTTTGCAAGAGCTCGTTAACCGTACTTGAGAATTTTCCCGAGCTGATAATTGCCAGATCATCTGCATTACCTTGCGCAAAAACATTCTTGTTCACAAGTTCCTGGAGTAGGCCGTCGAGAACGACGTTCCATAGCAGAGGGAGGAGGATACTCCTTGTAGACAGCCTCTCCTTACTGAAACCTTTACTGCCGTTTCCTCGTTTGATTCTGAACTCAATGTGTATAAAATTTAATGTAAATCTGCAAAAATATTGCAATTTTTGCAGCCATATTGGATTCATCATTTTGAGTGCTCAACTTTTGACATCAGATTCGTTATCAGCTACTCCTAGAATACTTAACTGCCAATTTTCACGGAATTCCGACGGAATTTTAATTTTGTAGCACAAAATTAAATTAGCACCAGCGACTTCGCCAAATTCTCGACTAAGAAAATCTGGTTCAAAATATTTGCTCACCTTGCACTAAACGTAGTTATTGTTAATACTACACGATATGGCATATTTCATGCACGTATAACCGAGGCACTACTCAAAATGATAAGCCCTCACAGCTTTTGTAGTGATAAAATTGAAAAGCCAGGCCTAAATGGTTATCTGCTTCACACGGAGTTCCTTATCGTAGGCCTTTTGTTAGTAGGTTATTGTAGTTTTTACTACTTTCAAAAAATCTTATTAAATGAGAAAATTGTAACGCTCGACAATGTCTCTTATAATATTTCAAATAAGGTCGACTGTAAATTCATATTAAAATATACCGCAAAATATAGCGTGTTTCTAGAAGAACTCACTACCGTTGTAACGGAGTATAGCAGTGGCATCTCGTCAGAGGAGGCAGGGGAGGCTGAGCCTCCTCTAGCAGCATATCCAGGGGTGGTGAGGAAATTTACAAATTGTAATCATATTGCAAGTTAATTGTCTTTTAAATATCAAGCCTCCTCTGCACAAAATATCACGAGCCGCCACTGGAGTATAGCTTTATAAGCATAGTTGCACCTATATAATCTATTACGTTTGTATTATTTATCATATTTCTTGAAATACATAGGCTATGATTAATACTTTATGTATTTTCCGAATAATAATTATGCAATGGGCGGACCTATACAACTACCTATACAAGCCGCCGAGTTACCAGAGACGCGTGCAATCATCACTGTACTAGTCTGATTTCGAAACAAACTAGAATCAGTTCAGCGTTCAGCCTCAGCCGCCCGTGTGGATAAACCTGTACAAGAGGGACACCGCGGCGTCAACCACCAGAGTAAATATACCAGCTTCGAAACATTTTCACAATCAAAACGCTTCGTGTTGAAAATATTCTAAATAAGTAAAGTGTTATTGGCTACTACACGCACCGCTTTTGATCATTTATCCCACTCGACCACCATTGGATTCAGGATAGTCGGCAGTTGAAATCCAAGTGTAGAATCAGTCCAGACCGTCCGCCAGAAGACGTGTCCAGCAGAGAGCAAGTACGTGTGATAGAAAATTTCCTAAGTCGATCAAAAGACCATACTACGAAAGTCCATGACCGTCACCAATCCGGTGCGCAGGAAGAGCTGTGAGTTCTTAAAAACTTCGACTTGGGAAAAAAATTATAAAAAGACAATTAATTTAGAGCATAACGTATTTAAGGCATCAGCACCGGAGCCTAGCACAAAAAGACTCATACACGCTCACAGAAAAGTAAAGTACAGCAAGGCGCACAATTCAAAAGTACGCTAAAAAGGTGAAAAGGTGAAACTTCTAGTTAAATTCTAGTTTAATAATCTGAACCTATAAAACCCGCCATAAGTCCATAACCGCCCACATTAAGAAACCGCAAGAAGGAAATTTGTCTCACCCTCATCAATTAGTGCAGAAAGGTTCTTAGTTCTCCCACTCTACAACTGGTAATTTGTTTTAGTATCCGTCCAAGCCACAACCACAGAAGACTAAACAATCAGAATGGAAACTGGCGGCATATCCTTTGTACAATTTAACTCCAGATGTTGGAATAGATATCAGGGGCGTATTTTGTAATGTTGTAGTCAGGGTCGCAATTAGGAGTTTATAATTTAATTTTGCACAAATCTTCAACTTTAATCAAATTTGCAAAATCACTCTTTCTGAATTGTCTAAAAGTTGTCTTGGTTTGACATAATGCTGAACTTGTCATTTTGTTGATTTTTTTAATCTATTTTCAAATTACAAAGTATGTAAATACTAAATTATTGTACAAATCAGATTTCTTTGTACTTCTGGCAACTCTGTATTGAGTACCAGATTATTTGTTTTTCTCAATCTACCAAATGTGGCATCGCTGTATTCTATTCCAGGAACATATGGGGATTCGATGCGCGCTTAGAAATGCGCGAACCTTCCCCCTCCCTGAAAGATTCCATTCTGATTGTTTAGTCTTCTGTGCCACAACATCGCAGAGTCAGTCCGCCGACCGTGAGCACCCGAGGCAGACGTATCGAGGAATACGTTAAGGGTACTGCGTATTAGCCAAGTTTGAAACCTAGAGTTAACATTTTGCCGTGTATATATTTGTTGTTTTTCTTTCTCATTCTTAGTATCCAGGGACTGCCTATAACAACCGATTCCGCCGCTTGCTAATCCACCATTTCCTGTCATACCGCACCGTATATTCGTGTCACCAGACCATAGATGACGTCATAATGATGACGTCGTTTTGCTTCCGTCTACCGTATCCTAACCGTAACCTAATTGTAGCCTAATCATAGCCTGAGGTTCTAGCTTTCGTTGAAGTAATATTAATGGGTGTTATTAATTTTCTATATAACATTAGGGACCTGTAGAATTTAGTGTAAATAAAGACTTTTGTATTCCGAATTGTATGTTTTACTGCTGTATGTGTGAAAAGATCTAATTACTTCCACGTCCAGTGGAAGTATAGTAACGACAAAAAAATTTTTAAAAATTTTCATTGTTCAAATAGGCTTAGAATGTCACGAAACGTCGAGATTTTAAGTTTGAGCAAAAAAAAATTTTCTGTCTGTCGGTCTGTCTGTAACTTTTTTTGTGCGCACGTTTACTCTGGAACCGATTGAGATATTGACTTGAAATTTGGTACACATATGTATTTTAACGAGATCTAGAACTAGATTATATTTTCATCTTGTTCCGTCGAAGGGTTGGGGGGTAAATTGGGGTACATTTGGGGAAAATAGGTAAATCAAGCAGGTAAGAGTCCATAAAATTGGTATTTAGTATATACAAGAGAAGCTGTGGTCTCAAAAAAAAATTTGGCATTAGCCACCCCCATTACCACCCCCACCCCATTATTAAAGGGGATGAAAAAAAATGTGATTTAGGGTATGTACAAGAACCAGAAATCTCAAAATATTTTTTTACTTCAT
Organism: Rutpela maculata; assembly: GCA_936432065.2. Lineage (NCBI taxonomy): Eukaryota > Metazoa > Arthropoda > Insecta > Coleoptera > Cerambycidae > Rutpela > Rutpela maculata. The sequence continues at coordinate 92,550,652 of OW386286.2, forward strand.
CCACACCCACTACCACCCCCTATCACCACCCCACCCCGCTACCGATGTGGGGTATCGTTTTATGGGTTTTTGGGGTAGAGGATTTCAAATATTATATTATTAAAGTTCCATAAACAATTATTTCCACATACAAAATTTTTTCGTTGTGAGTGACTTAGATAAAAAAATCTGAATGTGGAAGTAGTGATTCCTTGGGCAGCGGTTTTTCCCTTTTTGACCCACTGAATATTTCCGTTTCTCCACTGTAGTTGCTCAAGCTCTGCTTCTCTTGCTTTGAGGGTAGTGGCGTTCCTCTCCTTAAAATAAGAACTAGCGCCAGGCAAACGTTCCGTAAATACCGCAGTTTCTAGGGTGTTAAAGTGACATTTCGCAGCTTTACTAGGAAGTATGTCACACCGTGTGTCTGAAGGATGTGACATTATTTATTGAGGGCGCCAATCGCTCTCTCCCCTTCAACAGATTATGGCTATTTCTACACTCAGTGCACTGTGGATTACTTACTGAGCCCCCTAAATCTCCGCCTTTTTACGATGCACTTGCCTTATCTTTAAACGCTGCTAAATATTACAATTACTTTAATAGAGTACCTCCTTTCAACTTCTGTGATCTGATCGATGTCCTGAATAACAGTCTTACTTATGGACCGTATGAAGGTTCCTTACAACTAACACAAACGCTTTTAAAGTTAACATTCAATCAAGAAAAAGCAAAAGTTCAAATAATATCATTCGTTGAGTAACTCAAAGTTTACAGTATATGTGTGTAAAAACCTATCTATCCATATGTAAGAATCTGCCCATCAAACATGGCAAGAGCGGACGCCTCCTTTAAAGGAATGTATCTCAACCAATGGAGAGTATGTAGAAGCAATCAACTTGGTGCAAAAAGATTCACAATTTCCTAGAAGAGTACGAGTGTAATTTGACTTGGACCTACGGTAAAATTTTTTCTACTAAAATGTTGGTTCGCTCGTGGCTAGCATTATAGTTACTAATCAGTCACAAGAGTATAAATATAAGTTATATGAGGTCTTCTCGCTCTCTCGCAAGAACGTACTAACGGCATATAATCCAATAAGGATAACTTACTTCGGATTCATTTCCGAGCGACCTCCATGAAGATATCCACATGAATACTTTTATGGGGTAATCGTCATTTGGTGCTAAGGCTTTCGCGGAGCTGGTGATCTGGCTGCTGGATTCCGGGTCTTCTTCCGCGTAGACTTGGTTGAGTGCTTGACGTTTCGACCATCTTGTCGTGGTCTTCTTCCGAAGCGAAGTGAGCTCTGCTGGACTGAGCTCCTCTATTTATACAGGTTATCAGGAGGCGTGTTGCGGATCATTGCTTATGCGGAACATTGACTTCCACGTTATTGGTAGTTGTAGTCCGTTGTCAGGGTTATAGTTATTCGGATGTTTATTTATTTCAATGGCTTCTCTGTATCTTCTTGGCCAATAATTCTTGGTGTTGGCTAATTTCTTGTACTCGGTACTCGCTAACTTATTTATGGAAGCTTTCGAAATATACGCTTTGGACAACTACCAATTGAGACCAAAATGTTGGTTTAGATATGTGGACGACACTTTCATTATATGGCAACATGGCCGTAAGGAACTGGAGAATTTCAAAGACTACCTAAACAGCTTACATCATAAGATCAAATTTGCCATGGAAATAGAAACAGAGAACCAACTTCCATTTTTGGACGTCCTCGTGTTCAAGAAGGATAATGGAGGATTAGGACACAAGGTACGCAGAAAACCGACGCACACCGACAGATACCTGCACGCCAATTCTCACCACCACCCAGCACAAAAACAGGCCGTCGTTAACACACTAGTACATAGAGCAAAGCAAATTTGCGAGTCAGAACATCTGCAAGAAGAATATCGGACCTTAAAAACATCACTACAGAAAAATGGACACAAACCGAAGGACATAAACAACGCAATAAAGAAACAAGGTACAATCAGAACAGAAGGAAAAAAAGAAGAAAAGAAATACACGGCAACAGCTTACCTACCGTATATACAAGGATTTACGGAGAGAATCGGAAGAGTTTTGGAGAAAAAGAACGTCAAAGTAATATATAATGCAAAACAGAAGGTGGCACAACATTTTCCCAAATACCAAGGCCCAGAAGAACTAGAAACACCAGGAGTATATAGCATTCCCTGTTCCTGCGGACAAGTTTACATCGGAGAGACCAAACGAGGTATAAACACTAGACTCAGAGAACACATTAGAAATACAAAGAAGGGAAATTCTACAAAATCAGCAGTTGCCGAACATTCAGAAGAAACCGGCCATTTGATAAAATTCGACAAAACAAAAAATTTAGCCAACACCGAGAATTATTGGCCAAGAAGATACAGAGAAGCCATTGAAATAAATAAACATCCGAATAACTATAACCGTGACAGCGGACTACAACTACCAATAACGTGGAAGTCAATGTTCCGCATGAGCAATGATCCGCAACACACCTCCTGATAACCTGTATAAATAGAGGAGCTCAGTCCAGCAGAGCTCACTTCGCTTCAGAAGAAGACCACGACAAGATGGTCGAAACGTCAAGCACTCAACCAAGTCTACGCGGAAGAAGACCCGGAAACCAACAGCCTAATCGTCATTTTCCATAATTTTGCTAAAATTTAAAGTTTGCTAGTGGTCAAGTCTCTGGATGGAAATATTTTGCCCTTATGGTAAAAACCGCCCTTGACAATTTTAGCAGTTCTTCCCCAGAAATTTGTTTTAGAGGATACATGCCTATTGCATTTTCCTCTTTTCGATACTTTGCCAACTTTCGGCTCACTACAGAAATTTTTGCCTATCGCGTTGTCAAAAGAAAGAACAATTACCGTAACCAAAAGTATTTTTTAAATTACACATTTTTGGATCGAGTCCAAATTACAATTAGATAGTAAGTTCTAATTCCTTATTACCTTTCACTAATAAGTGTACAAACATGTAAACCAAGTAAAACTTCATGCTTTTTAATGATTTTTCTATTACTTTTTCTCTTGGATGAAGTTAGATTTTTAAAAAAATATTTAATATATAAAAAAAATACGAGATATGATTTCTGTTTTTTTCCTGCATATTCGAGGTACAGTTTTTCGTTTTTAGAGGGAACAATTCTACGGATGAGTATACACTTTCACCGTAATTTTGGTCATATTTTTAAAAATTGAAAACTGGCCTGGCTGATTTTCTTCATTTTCCATACGTTTAGTATGAAAGCCCATACTCTTCCCTGGTGGTTAAATAACTAATACCTGTTGTAATTTCTCGTACAAAATTGTTTAAGATTTACCTAATCTCATCACTTAAAAAATCATGAAGTGAAGTAATTTTCGACGTAATATCTCGTTATATTATTAAGTAGAATTTAAGTAAATATTTCATGCAATTATATTACGTTCTGCTTCTACATTAAAAACACGAAGAAGTTAATTCATTGGGTTTTTAAAAAACTTACAATGCTAATTCATAGATATTTTAAAATCGACGTGAGTTGTATGCAAAAAAAAATTAAAAAAAACCGCTGCCCAAGGAATCACTACTTCCACATCCAGATTTTCTATTCAAGTCACTCACAACGAAAAAATTTTGTATGTGGAAATAATTGTTTATGGAACTTCAATAATATAATATTTGAAATCCTCTTCCCCAAAAACCCATAAAACGATACCCCACATCGGTAGTGGGGTGGGGGTGGTGATAGGGGGTGGTAATGGGGGTGTATGAAGTAAAAAAATATTTTGAGGTTTCTGTTTCTTGTACACACACTAAATCAAAAATTTTTTTCATCCCCTTTAATAATGGGGTGGGGGTGGTAATGGGGGTGGCTAATGCCAAAATTTTTTTTGAGACCTTAGTTTCTCTTATATATAAATACCAATTTTATGGACTCTTACCTGCTTAATTTACCCCAATTTCCCCCCAACCCTTCGACGGAACAAGATGAAAATATAATCTAGTTCTAGATCTCGTTAAAGTACATATGGGTACCAAATTTCAAGTCAATATCTCAAACGGTTCCAGAGTAAACGTGCGCACAAAAAAAGTTACAGACAGACCGACAGACAGACAGAAATTTTTTTCGCTCAAACTTAATATCTCGACGTTTCCTGACATTCTAGGCCTATTTGAACAATAAAAATTTTTGAAAATTTTTTTGTTGTTACTATACTTCCACAGGATGTGGAAGTAATATTCTATGATTGTCTTGTTATAGTCTTTTAAAGATAAATATGTCAGTTGTTACTAGCTACGTTATTATTACTAATAAAGATAGTGAGTATATACAAAATAATTGCCATTTTTTGTAATATAAAATGAAATGGGTTTTTATTTATATTGCGATTATTGTTTTGTGAAAATTTATAGTTATGCATTGCAGATATTTGAAAATTTTAATTAATAGACCTGCTAGCTGTGCAATCAAATTTCTTAGGTTGCTATATCGAAATGAATTATAAAATATCCAGAATTTCAAAATATTCATAATTTATATTTGTATATTGTTTTGAAGTATCACGTTGATTTAATTATATTGGAAGTGGGAAACTTTGGAAAATAAATTTAAATTAGTATGGTAATTAGTTTCATATTATTATAATACTAAGATTCGCAATATTATGTCACCTTATATTAAGGTGCCCAACTTTATAAACCGGGACATAGCTCTTGCATTCTTCGTTGACATTGTTAACTTTTAACTTGTAACCATTACATCGGTTTAACTTTGTTCGTGCGAACTCTTTCACAGTGCTAATGAAATTCATGAGTCAGTTTGTTAACAACAATGCATTTATTTTACGTACGCATTTTTTAAAACAAACTATTTTCTCACCGCTTGACAGAAAATAATAATTTTGCTGACTACTTTCAATCAGCAAAGTGTGACTTTTCCTGCTTAGACCGGAAAATACTCACTTTCCAGCCTAGGCAGGCAAAATGATTGGTCGCCATGGCAACTAAATTTTGACACTTTTGGCAAGTCAGCCGCGGCAGTCAATCTACTATTTTGCTGCTTAGTTAAACAAATAACTATTTCTATAAAAATAAAACATATTTTCAAAAGAGTAGTAGTAGTAAACAAAATTGCAGAAATTCATCTTCAGGACTATGCTATTCATCTTCTCGCTTAAAAACTATATTTTTCTTTTATTAATAAATTGCTTTTAAAACGGTACTTTTTACCATAAAGATGAATCGCAACTGTTTTTGCCCAATAGATACTGACAATACTTAACCAAAACAATTGTGTAACGAAAGTCATTTTGTTTGAAATGTTTGAACACCTCTGTCTACCTTTCTGAAGTAGGTGTAGAATATTTATTAAACTCTTCAATATTTTTCCTGATTCACATTGATATATTTGGTTAGGGTGCAACACTCATTGCACAGGTTTGTATTTAGGGATTGCAATACCGGTTAGCCGGTTAACCGGTAAATAGGACAGAAAACACATGACGATAATTATCAGTTATTTTAATTTTTTACCGGTTATTTCGATAAATTCTGAACTTACATGTCACGTATTCAACGTTTCTATTTATGTCAGTGACTAGTATTTACTAAATACAGAGTGACTGTCCCAACACTGAGCACTTTTAACAGTAACAAATAATATTATAAAAAGTAAAACCCAAACACCAAGCCCTAAGAAATACAAGAGAGACATTGACAATATCTTGCGACAGAAAATTGAATATTTAGAAGTATGTTATTACCAATTCTTATTAACTTATCGACCTACCTAACAATATCGATCGAGAAAGGGCATCTTCAGCTGGTGGTATTCTGTGCACAAATGTCAGACGATGAACAGATATACCTTTGAAAAACTAACCCTTTTAACGGGCTATTTTTTAAAAATATTATATTTTTAGCTTAGGTATTTAGTAAATGCCCTATTTGAGTTTATGTTTATAATTTTTGTTATTTAAGTTGATATCTTTTTTATTTACAAAATAATTATTTATTTAAATTTATTTCATTTATATTTTTTTCCTTTTGATAAAAACCTTTTGTTTGTCCATTATATTAATTATACGTATTGTAACGTGTTTCCACCTCTAGGAAACTACCCCTTGCAAATTCCGTGAGTTCCAAAAATTATAACAAAAGATTGTCCACGAACACAATTTATTAAAAAAAGAAATTACTGGATACTTCACAATACTGATTATTAACTTGAATGAACTTTACTGACTAAAAATAACAATGTTTATCACTTTGTTTTTCACATTGGAGTCTTAACCTCACTTCTCACTTGTCAAATCCAAGACTTGCGGTCGGTCTTTTATACCTAAAAATGACAGATCTCGATTTTTCTGTGATGACGCCACCATTCTCTAGATAATTCCAGATGTCATCACTCTAGAACTACTACTGGTAGGTTCTTTCTCGAGTAGGTGCAAATACATCTGAATTAATTGAAGGGTTGCAACACATCACACTGCCCCCTCCTTAAACCTGAACGTCCCGGTCAGGAAATTTGGAATCATCGGTGTATTTCGCCAGTCTATCTAAATGTACGACCTTCATCTTGGACTTTTTGCTTCGTTGAATCCGATAAACGACATCATTAATTCGGGTAATAACAGTATACGGTCCATCCCAAGGAGGTTGAAGTTTCGGGGGTCTCCATTCCTTCCGCTGTGGGTTGTACAGCCAAACCAGATCTCCCACCTTGAATCCCCCTGTACTGGCATTCTGATCATAACGAGCCTTCAATCGGTTACTAGTTTTGTTCATCTGCTCTCGGTCATTCTTCGGCTGTTCTCGACATCCATTTCTGTAGTTGTTCATGGAAAATGGTTCCCCACGGGCAGCACAATTCTTACACTTGCGACACCCAGCCTCCACATCCTGGCGACTATTAACCCAATAGAACTGTTTCCGTGCTCTACTCAATGTCTTGTTTATGCCGAAGAGTCTGCTGGACGTTTCATTATGCGCTTCCTGGAGTACTTCTGGTACACGACACCTGGGAATCACTAGACGCATGGCAACTTGCTTCCCATCTGGGCTTTCCCATGCTCTCCTCAAAAGCCCATCTACGACCGTAAGTGAATCCCATTGTGACCATAAAGCCTTCAGCCCCACTTCTTTGTTGGAAACATCCTTCCATACTGGACGTGTTCCCTCTTCTTTTGCTCTCAACATGGGTCCGCTTTCTACATCGTGCAATTGCTCTTGCCTCAGAGTTTTCTTTGTCCAACTGTCTGGAAGATCGATCTTGACAGTGTTGACTTCAACCATGTTCGGCAATTTTCCCACCTGAGGGTAGCGCTTGCAATCTTCCTTGTCTGGTTTTCTGGATAATGCAGGAATTTTGACTGCCTGCGTTGTCAACAGCCTGGTTTTCTCGCATTTCTTGTTCACTTTTGACAGAATAAATTGTTCGTTCCCAATCCTTAAGACTCGCTTTCCTACGTCAACAATAAATCCATACTGTTCCATAATGTCCAGTCCCAAAATGAAGTCATCCGTGATGTCAGCCCCGATGACCCTGTGGTCGAACCTTAAATGTCCAATCTGCAAACCCAGGTCTACTTCTTCATGAACCGTAGCCCTGTCCGGACGACCACCTCATTTTGCCTCTTGTTAATCTTTATACCCGATATAAATCCTGGCCGTACTATTGATGACGTAGTACCTGTGTCGATGGTAAACAAACATTTTCTTCCATTCACATTTCCTCGCAACAACAGACTGCTTGCAATTCTTCGAAGCTGGGAAATCTTAATTTCTCTGAGGGCACTGCATTCCTTAGCCAGCACAGCCCCCCTGGTGTAGTTTTCCTGCTTCTCTTCGACATTCACAGCATTTACTCGACTCTCCGAGTTCTGCTGTCGACAGTCTCGTTTCATGTGTCCTACCTTGCCGCAGTTGTAACATTTAATACCTCCGCTCGGCTTTCCTTTATTTTGTTGTTTTTTCTGCTCCCCGAGATCATCCACTTTGTTGAATAATTTGGTGAACATTTTCTGCATCTCAGTCAACATAGGGTTCTGGTTCGTTTCTGATTGCGATTCTTCGAGAGTCACAGCTCGCACTCTCGACCTTGGAGTATCTCTATATGCGGCTTCTACTTCAAGTGCACGCACCAAGGCTTCACTGCTACTATTATATCGGGATATCCTGAGGACTCGCCTGATCTCTTTGTCACTTATCCCATCTAGGAATGCTCCCACGGCTAATTGCTCCTTGAATTCTCTTGGCGCATTGGAATACGCCAAGTGTGCCAGTCTTTCGACCGCAGCTTCAAATTCTTGCAGACTTCAGCTGAGCCTGGTATACTTGGGCAAGGTGCTGATCGCCATATCGCAGATCTAAGGCAGCTTCTAAAACTCTGAAGTTCTGTTGTTGATCTACCGGGACTGTCTGGAGCAACTCCGATGCTTGGCCTCTTAATGCCAGGACTAATGCCATAGCCTTCTCTTCATCATTCCAGTTGTTCGCACACGCTGCTGCCTCAAACTGCCTCTTGTACGTCATCCAGGAACTTTGGCCGTCAAAAGAAGGAGGTTTTAGTCGCTGACCTGATGATACCACCTGCTGGCTTCCTCTGTCTGTCAACTGTCGTTTAAGCCGGTCTATTTCTCCTTTGACTTCTTATTCGAACTTGTTTACTTTCTCTTTAACTTCACTTACTTCTCCTTTGACTTCGCTTACTTCCTCCTCGACCTTGTCCATTTTTACTTCAATCTTATTTTTGAGTTCTTCAGTGGCTGACATAAAGGCATTCTGCTGTTTCTCTATAATTTTCCTTAATTCTTCATTTTCTTTTTGTCGCCGTTTCTCTTCTTCTTGACGTCTTCTTTGCTGCTCTTCTTTTTCTTCTTGACGTCGCTTTTCTTCCTCTTGACGTCTTTTCTCCTGTTCTACTTTGCCTTCCTGGCGTCTTCTTTCTTGTTCTTCTTTTTCTTTCTGACGCTGCTGTGCCATCATCCTCGTAAATTCCGCAAGTAGGTCCTTCATTTGTTTCTCCGTAGCCATGCTTCTTGTTGTAATGGGCATACGATTATGTTAAAATAAAATAAATTTAACTGCCACGTCAATATCGGCAATGGAATTTTCCAGAAAAATCTCGAAACAGCACGAAAAAGTCTTATCCAGAGTCTTTTGTCACTATCCAGTTCAGAGAATTTAATAATCTCCACTAATGTCCAAATAGAAAAGTTCTAGAAATTTTCACGCACTAAATGAGTCTTTCTCAGTGTGTCTATCACTTCTCAGTTCAAAGGATTTAATTATCACACTAATGTCTTAATAAAATGTTCTACAATGTCTCAAAAATGCACTTAACACTATTTTCCTGTTCGAAAATAACCCTCGAACAATGTCCAGTAAATTAGTCCTCTGTGTTAGCACTAGCCCTCGAGAATACTTCTCGAACACTCCAACACAACTTCAGAGCTCCTCTTGTCATAAAATTCCGCTTCTGACACCAATTTGTAACATGTTTCCACTCCTAGGAAACTACCCCTTGCAAATTCCGTGGGTTCCAAAAATTATAACAAGAGATTGTCCACTAACACACTTTATTAAAAAAAAAATTACTGGATACTTCACAATACTGATTATTAACTTGAATGAACTTTACTGACTAAAAATAACAATGTTTATCACTTTGTTTTTCACATTGGAGTCTTAACCTCACTTCTCACTTGTCAAATCCAAGACTTGCGGTCGGTCTTTTATACCTAAAAATGACAGATCTCGATTTTTCTGTGATGACGCCACCATTCTCTAGATAATTCCAGATGTCATCACTCTAGAACTACTACTGGTAGGTTCTTTCTCGAGTAGGTGCAAATACATCTGAAATAATTGAAGGTTGCAACACATCACAGTATATAAAAATGTTTTTTGTTAAATTTAGATAATTTTATATATGGAAAAAAACAATTGCCATTTTCGCTACCTTCTATCATTCATTCTAAAAATTACCGGTAAATATCGGTTAACCGGTTATTTACATTTTTATTTACCGATTTACCGGTTATTAAAACTTCCGGTAAATTGCAATCCTTATGTATTACCAATTTTAACATGAGGAAAATTTTTAGCAACATAATCCACATTTGATCATATTTAAGATGCTTTCAAGCGAAACTTTGTTCATTCCGATTCTGCATGACGGATATTTGAATTACTTTATTACTTCACTTTCATAAATAAGAAATTTTATTAGCTGAGCTCGTCGAAATTCTACTTAATGGGGATGTTTAAAAATGTATCCTAGACATTATTCTTTAGAGGCACACCTTTGAACTTACTACCAGCACTCACATTTTCGAAAAATTCGCAGCCCTGATCTCACTTCTTCCTAGAGTAGGTAATTCATAAAAACAAGAGTCTATTGTATATATCCTCTGTCAAATGTTAACGTATTTAGTCCAGTTAATTATTTTATTCTTTTAGTGACCCCCATATCTTTTTTACTAAACTAAATTTCACAAAACTAAAACAAGTTTCTTCCTTAGCAATTGTGTTAACTACATGTCAAATATTATTGTTTTTCGTAACATTCTTTCTTTAATTATTACTTCCACATCCAGTGGAAGTATAGTAACGACAAAAAAAATTTTAAAAATTTTTATTGTTCAAATAGGCTTAAAATGTCATGAAACGTCGAGATTTTAAGTTTGAGCGAAAAAAAAATTTCTGTCTGTCTGTCGGTCTGTCTGTGACTTTTTTTTGTGCGCACGTTTACTCTGGAACCGTTTGAGATATTGATTTGAAATTTGGTACACATATGTACTTTAACGAGATCTAGTACTAGATTATATTTTCATCTTGTTCCGTCGAAGGGTTGGGGGGTAAATTGGGGTAAATTTGGGGTAAATGGGTAAATCAAGCAGGTAAGAGTCCATAAAATTGGTATTTAGTATATACAAGAAAAGCTAAGGTCTCAAAAAAATTTTTGGCATTAGCCACCCCCCATTACCAACCCCCCACCCCCTTATTAAAGGGGATGAAAAAAAAATGATTTAGTGTATGTACAAGAACCAGAAACCTCAAAACATTTTTTTACTTCATCCACCCCCACTACCACCACCCCCATTACAACCCCCACCCCACTACCGATGTGAGGTATCGTTTTATGGGTTTTTGGGGTAGAGGATTTCAAATACTATATTATTAAAGTTCCATAAACAATTATTTCCACATACAAAGTTTTTTCGTTGTGAGTGACTTGGATAGAGAATTGGATGTGGAAGTAGTGATTCCTTGGGCAGCGGTTTTTTTTGGGCGTTCAGCCTCTATATAAAGAGTTTTATTTTCAATCAAAATATACCAGATTTCTTCCATGGCAATAAGCCTTATTTACCTACCGAATATTATTTTCTTCAGTCTAATATTGTTGTGATATATTCAATAAAATTATAAATAGAATTTTATGAATGTTATTTTTAGTATATTTTTTTAAAGAAGCATATACAATATTTACGTTTGTTGATTTCACAATATTTTTTTACAGACGAGGGCGTGACAAAAACATTTACATGCGCTCGTGCTCTGACGGGTCAGCATGTGTTTCTGCAGCTAGTTGGAGTGGAAGGTTCCTTATCCTTATGCGAAGTCGAAGTTTTCACTACAGACGGTGAGTATTATTGCATAAAATAATAGTAGAGAAAGGTTAAAAAGTTACTGTATGAGGTATTAAGTTTAATATACGGAAGAACCTCAAGTCGATAATTTTAATTAAAATGACCGTAATTTTATCGTTTAAGTTATGTTTTTATCTTTTCAGTTATATAAAAATTATTATATCTAACGGCTATGCTGCAACAGATAATATTACCTAGTTTTAGAATTATAAGTTATACAATATAATGCACCATGTAATAAGGAATAATACCTGTTGTTCGTATCGAATTAATTAAATTCATCAAGTCATTGCGGGTTTGCCGGCAATTAACTATATTGAAGCATATAAGTATATAACTTACCCAAATTAGTTTTCACAGTTGACCTGCCGGCCGTTGTCAAACGGCAGCTTAGAATTTACTGTTTTACCGACCCCTTAGTATTTACAGACTCAACAGACAGTTTATAGCCCGAGAGACCATAACATATCTTCTTCAGTATGAAAGTCACTTTATAACATAATCATTACGTACTGATCGGCACCTAGTTAATTTTTAGGTTTTTTTTTACTAATAATACGCAATTTACAAAGGATCCCGCAGTTTTCTTAGGGAAATTGAATTTCGGCCCAATTGGCTAAATTTTTAATATGTTGTAGATTTCGATTTTCTGATGAAGAGATTAAAAAAGTTGCAGGCGGCCAAATTCTAAACAATTCGAATTTGTGAACGTTTTTAAGATATTTTATTTTTCATCTGCATATTATTTGTTTATTATACCTTGAATACGGTTACCATAAAGGCGCTCATAATGACCACGGGCATAATGAGCGGGCGTTATGGCCATACATTATTATATGAGAAACAAAGAAACAAATGAGCAGAAAAGAAGCAAATGATATGTAACGAAATCATTTATTTGAAACAATTTTTAAAGAAATGAATGTTACAACACTAAATATTTTTTTTTTTAATTTTTAAACTTTCCTGAAAAATTACCAGTTTTTCGAAATTTTTTAAGAGAAAACTAAACCACTAGTCTCAATCAATAGGATTGGCGAAGTTGTTCTCAAACAATGCATTTGCATTTTCTAATCTTAAATATTTTGCGATTATTGAAGGCACACTTCCCAGTGTATTTTTGCCAATAGGTTGAACGGTGCATCGAATATTTCGATATGTAAGAAAAAATCTTTGTTCCGTTATTCCTTTTGGTTTTAATACTACTTATTTCCTGACCAGTTTTAAAGTACCTGTTTTATCTTCCTCTACAATAGTAAATCCTTTTGACGCACCAGTCTTATATTTTAACAAGTAAACCCTTATCTTCTATATTGCCCACAGTAATTTTTACAAGCTCATCCCTTCTTAATCCTTCGAAAACACCCATCACCAGAACTACTTTATGCAAAAGATAAATCCCATCCGGAGCTTTATTACTAAATTTAGAACCTGATCTACTTCCAAAACTTTGGATTTCTTAGGAACGTATCCTTTAGATTTCATTTCTAAAAACGATATTACACGAGAAAAATGGGATATATCAACATTTTAGTTGACTATTAATGAGGATTTCAGAATGAAATAGTTAGTCCACAAAGAGTTTGGAGAATATTTTTCGGACTAAAATAAAAAATTCTATCAAAATGTTGAACTTCATTTTTTAATTCCCATTGAATAAATGTTTCATATTTCTTATCGTAGTATAATGGTTTGGAATTGATCGGCAATACATTTTCTGTGGCTTTTGCAGCATTGTTTGGGATATTTTGTGGTATATCCATATTATTTTTCCTTTTAAGTTATCAAACGTATTATCTACGTACAAAGTAAACCGACGAAATAATCAACAAACGTCAAAATATCAACAACTACTGTCATAGATTACCTGAAAAAAAAGGTAAAAAGAAAAAGCTAGCGGCATTGAAAATAGGTTACTAAAGGACCCCGCACATATTATAGGGGAAAAACGGCTACCGTCAAATTGGCCAAATTTTTGATATGACGTTGAGTCATCATCCCTATAAAAATTTTTAGTAACATTGGCGTCCAAAAGGCTCTCGTTTTTAAACTGGACCACAAAGTGACAAAATCTGGATTTTTCGATTTCGCGTATGTCAAACATTTCCCACCTAATTTTATGTTACTTACCTGTTAGGCCAGGCGACAGGTAAAAAAAAAGGCTCAATAAGGAAATAATTAGTGGAAAGCTGGAAATTACTTAAATCGCTTTATTTGGATCCAGGTATTACTCTCCCAAGTTTTCCCCCTCGAGCGAAGTCGGCGTTGGCCCTTCTGGCCCTAAGAAGGTACCATTTTTCGGTTCTTTGCAAATATCTCCCAAACCATCAACTTTATCAACAAAATACCTATTATAAAAAACCGCTGCCCAAGGAATCACTACTTCCACATCCAGATTTTTTATCCAAGTCACTCACAACGAAAAAATTTTGTATGTGGAAATAATTGTTTAAGGAACTTTAATAATATAATATTTGAAATCCTCTACCCCAAGAACCCATAAAACGATACCCCACATCGGTAGCGGGGTGGGGGTGGTGAAAGGGGGTGGATGAAGTAAAAAAATATTTTGAGGTTTCTGGTTCTTGTACACACACTAAATCACATTTTTTTCATCCCCTTTAATAATAGGGTGGGGGTGGTAATGGGGGTGGCAATCGGGGTGGCTAATGCCAAAATTTTTTTTGAGACCTTAGATTCTTTTGTATATACTAAATACCAATTTTATGGAGTCTTACCTGCTTGATTTACCTATTTACCCCAAATTTACCCCATTTACCCCCCAACCCTTCGACGGAACAAGAAGAAAATATAATTTAGTTCTAGATCTCGTTAAAGTACATATGTGTACCAAATTTCAAGTCAATATCTCAAACGGTTCCAGAGTAAACGTGCGCACAAAAAAAGTTACAGACCGACAGACCGACAGACAGACAGAAAATTTTTTTCTAGCTCAAACTTAAAATCTCGACGTTTCGTGACATTTTAAGCCTATTTGAACAATAAAAATTTTTAAAATTTTTTTTGTCGTTACTATACTTCCACTGGTACCTTCTTAGGGTCAGAAGGGCCAACGCCGACTTCGCTCGAGGGGGAAAACTTGGGAGAGTAATATCTGGGTCCAAATAAAGTGAAAAAAGCAATTTCCAGCTTTCCACTAATTATTTCCTTATTGAACTACCTGTCGCCTGGCCTATGTAGTTTTGTAGCTTTTTCAAACGGAATTTACTTAATTATGAACACACACGATATTGGTCAAGTATATTTGTTTTTAACAATACTTGACAGAAGTCACCTATGATCAAGTTATTATTTACTATTTGAAAAATATTTGAAGAATGTTGGGAATGAAAAGTGGAAATTACGTGTGAATTAGGGATTGCAATTTACCGGAAGTTTTAATAACCGGTAAATCGGTAAATAAAAATGTAAATAACCGGTTAACCGGTATTTACCGGTAATTTTTAGAATGAATGGTTAAGGTGGCGAAAATGGCAATTGTCTTTTTCCATGTGCAAAATTATCTAAATTTAACAAAAAACATTTTTATATACGTATAATTAATATAATTAGGCTTTGAGAAACATATTTTTTCCAAACTGAAATTCGCTTACAGTTGATTGAAAAAATTATAGTTTTCCGAAAGACATATCTAGAGAGTGTAAATCAAAATTTTGTGATTCACTCGTATTATCTTTAGTTGATTATGGTGATGTTGTATATGGAAAGTTATTATCGGCGACAGCAAAAAATAAAATTAAAAAACCTCAAAATTCATGTATGCGTTATATTTACATTATCCCATATAAACATATATCACCACATCTAAATAAACACACTATATTAAACATGGAAAACCGTAGACGTTTACACATGCTCACACTTATTTGGTGAATAATTCATAATGACGAACCTCAGTACTTAAGAAATAAGTTAATTTCACGAGATCACTTGCATAATACAAGATACATACAAAATTTTTTGGTGCCTCAGCATGAAACTGCGATTTTTCAATGATCATTTACGTATTTTGCATCTCATCTTTGGAATGAGCTTCCAAATGAATATAAACAATATAAATAAAAAATTTTTTTTATTAAAGTTGTCAAAAATTACATTTTGGCTGATCAGAAGCAGGAGACTTGATACTGTGTTGTGGATGCGCGTATATTTCTTTTTCCGATATAATTTTATTTACTTTTAACCTTATTGTTTCGCTTCGTGGGGTCTGCCCGTTCCCCTTGTCTGCTCGCATGTCTGAGTGCTGCTGTTGTTATTATTGTTATTATTATTATAAAATATAACATTTGTTAGATTATTACAATTCATTACTGAATATTAACAAATAAAATAATTATTTTTTTCTTGAAATTTTAGATTTATTTGTATTAATATTTTTTTATAATCTTTTTATAATCTTAGATTCAGGTTATTTGTATTTGGGCAAATGGAAGAAGAGCTCTACAGTTCAATTTGTACCATTTTTACTTTGAGTAAAATAAATGTATTATTATTATTATTATTATAATGAACAAACAAAAGGTTTTTTTTATCAAAAAGAAAAAATATAAATGAAATAAATTTAAATAAATAATTATTCTGTAAATAACAAAAATTACAAACATAAACTCAAATAGGGCATTTACTGAATACCTAATCTAAAAATACAATATTTTTAAAAATAGCCCATTAAAAGGGCTAGTTTTTCAAAGCTGTTTCTGTTAGTCGTCTGATATTTGTACATAGAATACCACCAACTGAAAATGCCCTTCCTCTATCGATATTGGTAGGTCGAAACGTTAATAAGAATTGGTAATAACATTCTTCTAAATGTTTTGCACGGATATTTAAGGCAGTGAAATATTCAATTTCCTGTCGCAAGATATTATCAATGTCTCTCTTACTTGTATTTCTTAGAGGTGTTTGGGTTTTACTTTTTATAATATTATTTATTTGTGTTGGGACAGTCACTCTATATTTAGAGAATACTAGTCACTGACATAAATAGAAACGTTGAATACGTGACATATCGTAAGTTCAGACTTTACCGAAATAACCGGTAAAAAATTAAAATAACCGGTAATTATCTTCGTGTGTTTTTTGTCCTGTTTACCGGTTTACCGGTTAACCGGTTAACCGGTAATGCAATCCCTAGTGTGAATAAAAGTAATATTTACAAACAAATAAATAATAATAAATGGAGATTATTATTATTATTATTATTAGTAATAATAATTGTCACATTATATTTAACCCTTTCCAGCCCAGTGATGCCATATGGTGTCGTTGTGGTACCAATGTATTAAATCAACAAACAGAAATAATTACTGCTGTAGATTTCGTTGAAATTAATTCCTCTATAATCTTATAGATGGCGTACGCTAAAAACTTTAGTTCTGTTACGAGATTCTGTATGAAATCACGGTCAATAAACGATACGGTTGCATCAATCAGCAGCTTTATGACGAGAGAGACGCGGGGGGCGGGAAATCGAATGAAAGAGATAGACATATCTGATTTCCGTGCACAAGACAGAGACAAAGATGCTTGTAGTGTCTACAGGTGAGGTAGGCTGTAGACCCTACCGGAATCTTTGTCTCTGTCTTCTGCACGGAAATCAGATATGTCTGTCTCTTTCATTCGATTTCCCGCCCCCCGCGTCTCTCTCGTCCTAAAGCTGCTGATTGATGCAACTGTATCGTTTATTGACCGTGGTATGAAATGGCGTATTTCTGCCAGCTGTGAATTGATAGTATTGTCAGTGGTGTAACAACAGTTTGTAAAAAGTTTTGATTCTTCTAGTTTTATCACTATATTATTGAAGTTTTTGCATAAAAGGTAAGTTAAAGTAGCAGCTTATAAATATTTTATAACAGCAAGCTAAGTTTTTACCATATTTCGACCTTTATGATAGGTCAAAATTGTGTGACTCCATATGGAGTCAGTGGTCATTTAGAGGGAATATGTATTCAACCATAAAATTGTTATTTTGAATAAAATCGCCATGAGTTTTTTGTCAGCTTTGGTTTTTCTTATTTTTTTTTTAACTTTTTTTACGTCATATTTTATATCAACGTCTTGGCGAAATTTAGCTAATAGTTATTCCATGTTAAATTACTTTCAACATTTCATTGGCGAAAATTTATAAATCGAAGCACCTGAATATAATTGTATTTTTAGATGACTAGAGCAGGATTGACTGAAGAAGAAGAACGACATTTACTGTTACTTCTAGAAGGAGATGTATCTGATTTGGATATTGAAGAATCAGATGACGATGGTGAGACAGAAATTACTGAAGTACAAAACTATTCAGCATCTACTGTAATACAACGTGGAATAAACTATGAGGAAAGAAATGAGAAAGAATATGACTCTGAGGACGAAATACCATTGGCTGTCCTTTTTGATATTCAAGCGCCTAATAAATCAAATTGTGCTCCTAATTCAAGAAAGAAAAAAAAGGAGGAATATCACTGGAGGCAGAAAGATTTGGATGAAGTAGCTTCAGTATGTGAAATTAATTTTTCAGATCCACCTGAACCAGAACTAACACCGATGACTTATTTCAAGTATTTCTTTGATGAAAACATAATACAGAATATTGTACATCAAACAAATTTGTATTCTGTAGAGAAAACTGGCTCATCTATCAACACAACATGCAGAGAAATACAGCAGTTCCTAGGTATTCATATTTTGAGCAGCATTGTGAAAATGCCAAGTTACCGAATGTATTGGGCCGAATCTACGAGGTATTCACCTATAGCAGATAACATGTCTAGAAATAGATTCGATAAACTAAGAAACTACATTCATCTAAACGACAATAGTAGTATAAAACCACACGATCATGCGGAGTATGACAAATTATTCAAAGTTCGACCGATCATTGATGCAGTACGTTCAAATTTTTCAACAATTGAAGCAGAAGAGCACATGTCAGTGGATGAAATAATCATTCTATTCAAAGGCAGAAGCAGCTTGAAACAATACATCAAGAATAAACCTCACAAGTGGGGGATAAAGCTGTTTGCTAGAGCTGTTGTGAGCGGAATAGTGTATGATTTTGAGGTATATATTGGCAAAGGTACAGTCAAAAATATTTCTGATAAGTGGTGACATAGTCATGAGGATGGTGGATAATATGCCAAAACATAAAAATTATAAATTGTATTGTGATAATTGGTTTACGTCTGTTGAGCTCTTCTGCAATCTGAAGAGTTTAGGCATCCTTGCCGCAGGAACTGTCAAGAGCAACCGAATTCCTGGCTGTAGTATCAAAACGGATGACACATTGAAAAAATCTGGTAGAGGATCTTACGACAACTATACATATCAAGATATGATAATAGCTGTAAAGTGGTCTGATAACAAAGCCGTGCATTTACTTTCCACATACAAAGGAATTCACTCTGTTGAATCTGTTGAACGTTGGATTCTTGCCGAGAAAAAGTACATTCAGGTACCACGACCAAATATAGTGAAGGAGTATAATATGTATATGGGCGGTATCGATCTTCACGATATGCTGGTATCATTGTATAGAATAAATATTGATGTGAGAAGGTTTTACTTGCGTATTTTCTGGAATATGATAGACATGTGTATTGTAAATTCATGGCTACTATACCGAAGACATGAGTCAAAGAAAAAAAAAGTACAAGCCATTGATTGTTTTTCATTCAGAAATAGCCCACGGTCTTATGAGTGCGGGAAAAATTGATCCCTGTAAGAGGGGCCGACCTCTTTCAGATGTAAGTAACACTCCATCACCCCCACCTAAAAGAAATGTTACAGCAGTCCCTATAGATGATATACGCTATGACGCTGTAGACTACTGGCCTGTGCATATCTCAACAAAGCAAAGATGTAGGTTTTGCATGTATGCATATTCCCGTATAATGTGCGAAAAATGTAAGATGCCCTTATGTTTAACAAAGGATAAAAACTGCTTTAAATTATTCCACTGTAAATAACTATTATTCATGATAATTCAATAAATTTAATTTATTGTCCAAACTTTTTTCATTTTAGCATATATTTGCCCAGTGACTCCATATGGCGTCAATTCATTTTGGCACTAAAAATGTAAATATTTTAGTTTTTCTTTGCATATATATGTTTAATAGTATCATTGTGAATTAAAAAAAAACTAAAAGAATTTTTTCTTGAAGTGTGTAGAATACAGCAAGGGGTATCAGATGATTCCTTGAAAATAATATTTGTTCGTTGATCCTGGGCAAGGATGAACATGAACTTAAATATGTATATACAAAAAACACCATGTTGCCTGCGCCGATGTGAATAGTAGCGACAAAATACGCTGATCGCCCGTGACATACGAGAAATCGAAAAATTCCGATTTTGTCAACTCTTTGTGGTCCAGTTTAAAAACGAGAGCTTTTTGGACGCCAATGTTACTAAAAATTTTTATAGGGATGATGACTCAACGTCATATCAAAAATTCGACCAATTTGACGGAAGCCGTTTTTCCCTATAATGTGTGCGGGGTCCTTTGAAAGAAGACGACATACTGACAGATACAATTAATAAACGTCAAGGTATCAACAAAGGTCATAGACCACTAAAGAAAATGTATTTAAAAAATGAAAAATCAATTTTTAATTAAAAAAAATATATTTTTCGTGAAAAATAAAATGTGTGACCCATGCATAATTATTGTACTTAGCCTCCCTTTGCACTTTGCTACGTCAGACAGTATCAAGCAATGTGTCACGGTTGCCTATTAGACATACTACCCCATCAATATATTTTCCCATTAGCTCCTTCATATCATCAGCCAATCGTTTTGAAAGGCGTCGTATTAGCCACTCAGCATCTGGTTGTTTCTAAACCGTTAAACGATCTCCATTATCCTCTCTCCGGTTGGCATAGTTAAAAAACGATGAGTCCGAAGAATACACGATACTGGAAAATTTTGGATGGTGTATTTCTTGGAGAGTTATGTTAATGCCATGAAAATTCGTAACAAGCGTTTCCAAATTCACATTTCGGAAGCATCAATACGTCGTATGTCTGCCTCACTAATAGTCCATATCTCAGAGGCGTAAAGATGGATGAAGGCAACTAGGGCGTTAGCAAATCTGATCTCTGTACATTTCGTGATATTTCTGAAATGCTTACCTGGAAAGTTGAGGACTTTTGTATCTGTATGTCATATTCGTAGTTACTGACATTGTCAACGACGAGGGCCCATGGTACACCATTTTGCTTACTATCTCACACTCACCTATTAACCTGTTTTATTTTATTTTTTTCATTTGTTAGGTCTACAGTTATAATTTTAATTTTGTTGTAATTTACTTCTGCCTTGATATTGTCGATCACAGTTCTGCTTTGTCAATTTTAGATTTTGTATGATTGTCTTCATTATTGAGCTCAGTATTGCGAGTCAGCTTCTGTAATCCATCTCAGTCAAAATAGTTACTTTCTAAAAGCTTTTCTCATCAAAGTACTTCGTTCTCTCCCTGTCTCAAGGATGACAACAATGTAGTCTTCTATTCGGAAATTATTGAGAATGCCTTGCCATAGGAGCATTTCCTTCGTGTTCTCTGAAAATGAAAATCATTTTAAATGTCCGCAAAAGTAAATTGTATTGCCTTTACATATTGACAGTACACAAAACTAAATATAATCCGAGATAAATTCTTAGAATAATTTGTTTAACAATATTTTCCTCTTTATTCTAGTTATGTATGCATGATAATTAAATTTAAGAAAGCCCAATTTAATTAAAGAAATGAGAAAGTTTAAAACGAATTATCTTGAAAATAAATAATTTTAGTGAAATTAAATGAAATTGATTTTAAGTGATGTAACTAGCAGTAAAACATCTTAAAAATAAAATGATTATAAAAGATTTGGATTAATTGTTCATAATTTTTTGTATGATCGCGATAAACAAATTTTATCAAATTCTGGTACACAGTTTTTAAGTTATTATTAAACTGAAACTCAAATTCATAGCTATAGCAACAAAGATATATAACAACAATATTAACAATTATTCTGCAGTTATAAAATCATCTTCCTAAAATAATATTCGAGTTAACGTCTTCTTCACAGAGAACAGTGTATTCCCATTTAGTAAAGAATTTCAGCACCTTTAGAAACCCCTTTATACAAAATTACGTCGTAGTGAGTTCAAAGATGTTTGGAGATAGGAATCAAAAATAGTATATTGTTTCATTAGAAGTAAAAATGATACTTTCGTGACGAGTCTGTAGGTTTGCCGGACGAACGAAGTGAGACCGGTAATTACTGACTCGTCACAACAAGTGGTTTTTACTCCGAATAAAATATGCTATTTCTCCTTCAAACGTCGATTAGCTATAAAAAAATAAAGATAAAAAACCTCGAATTTCACAACCAAAAACCCATTGTGTTAATATTAATAAATAAAATACGCGTTGCTACAGATATTACTTTTTCTTCTGCTCACATCGTCAGATATAGTTATTTATATACCAAGGCTTGTAAGTGTATTTTACATGTCGAGAACCTAGTGCAAACCGAAGCCCGTATGGCTGAGATTTGCAAAGTTCGAAACCTGTAAATACACGATACACTTTTTTGCCCTAGGGCATAAAAGTAAATTTTGTGCTTTTTTGCCTCTGGGCTGTAAGTGAAACTTTCATAACACTGACAGACGTCCTGTACTAAAACGCAGTCGATATTCGTGTGTTTACAAATATTGTGTGCTAATTTATTAATTAGTACCCACACACCACACATTGTTGCAGTAATATTTCAGAAATATCCCAATGTTGCTCAAATCTTACATTTCAGTGTCTATATTTCTGAAATATTTGTGGGATATGAAGTTTGAAATATTTCATTTCGTATGTTGCTGACATATATCTTATAACTTAAAAATGTAATATATATCTGTTAATGTTTCAGATATCTTGCAGAAATAAACTATTTTTTTTATATTTGTTATGAGTATACCTACATTAAATTCTTATTTTATTTTAGAATGAATCTCTGTATTGTTGAAATGATGAAATTCAAATAATTTTTGTCATGCAGGTCGTCTATTTAATACATAAACAAAAAAACGCTAACAAAACTGGTTTTACAATTTAACAATGTTTTTTGTTTGTATTTGACCGTTATTTCTGCAAAATTTGTAGTTTATTTTTTGTAGTAATTTGTCATTAATAATTAAATTTTAACCTTTTTTGTAAATTATTAATGATATTATTTGACACTAAACATTTATTTATTAAACATTCAAATGTTTTCTACATTTTGAAATAAATAGGTATATTAGTCTAAGATTCGGCAGCTTATTATGCTCCCAATTATACAAGTCTCTAAGTAAGTAGCAGTGTCCGAATGGGTTAAAGAGTTGAGTTACAATTACGGATCAAGAAGTCGGTGATTCGATTCCTACCCATTCCGTTTTTTTTTTTTTTGGATAAAATAATTGCGAGAAAAATTTTAGTTGGTTTTTTTTTAAATTTAATAATTGATTATAAAACCGATATACGACTGTACTTTTTTCAATTTTGCAAAACGTTGCTAATATATATTTCAGAAATGTAACAATGTTATATTACGCAGGGCGGACATCGGCATGTTTATATATCTTTCAGAAATATTCCATAAACGTTTCGAAACATTTCAGAAGAAATATTGTCAATGTTTCAAAGTCATATACCTGAAATATTTCTGAAATGAAGTTGTGCTGTGTGGGTAAGGCTTTAGAAGTATAAATATTGTTTCAAAATGACCGATGAAAGTTTTCAAATGGACAATCGGACAATTTACCCACTGTGGATATGTTGACGGCGGCATCTTTTATGAAAAACATGGAACGTTTCTGTCTTGGCGAAATTCGCGGTGTTAAAGCTAACAAGTATGTATATCAGTTTATTTCATTTTTATTTTAAATCGGTAGATCCCATGACGTCACAACCTGTTGCCTTGTTTGAAATTACAACTTTGTTATTTGTTACAAATTTAATATTGCGATTTGGCATACCCTATTTTTTCATATAAATAAACACTCTAATGAAATTTTTAAAACTTAAAACGAAAAAAATAAAAATAAAAAAAATAATTGCCTTAGAAGCTTGTCGCGCGCGGGACGTTCATACAGGCATTATTTTTTTTTGACAAAGATTGTAAGTACCTAAGTAAGTTCTTTTTTATTTCTATTCACGCGACAAGCTTTTAAGACAATTAATTTTTTTTATTTTAATTTTTTTGGTTTTAAAAGCTTGTTTTTAAAAAAGTTTTTTTTACATTTAATTTTCTTTTCAAATTTTTAGCTACGCCCTAATTAGTTTTATATATTCATTGCGGCGCGTCGTTCCTATCCGATATAAAACTTATAATTTAAACCGGATCCTTCACCATTTCTGAGAATGCAACGTATGAGCAAATACACTATACGATCAAATTATAGTGTTAAAACTAAAAAATTTTGTCCGCCATATTGAATTTAGTGTGACGTCATTTTATTTTCGTATTCTTCTCAGCAATCCCTTTCATTTGATATCCATATCATGGGGGTGCATAAAAAATAACTGCTCCTCCATCTTTGGGAGTCCGCCATATTGGATTTAGAATGACATCACTTAGCTAACCATGCATTGTCATCCAAACTAAACGTGTATGCAAAATTTGAGCTCAATACGTTGGACATAACTGTTTTAAAATTGACTTGCAAGATTAGAACTAAACAAACAAACTAACATACAAACATTGCAAATGAAATAAAAGCTTGTAAAAAACATGTAAATTCTGTATTATCAACGTGTTGGTGACAAAAACGATTAGTCACGGTGTCTATCGTGTACTGGGTTCGATCGTCAGCTACGAATTTAACTATGCCGGTGGGTAATAGATGTCTGTGTTTTTTCAAATGTGTAACCCTCTTCTGGACAGCCTTGGCTTTGACTTTGCAGGTTGTCTACTGTGTGGCGATTTATCTTGGTTGTCGTTGTCTTTAAGCCGGGGGGGGTGCGGTGAACGTAATTCGACAATTTCTCCTACATTCCTGAACCGATTCAAACAAATTTTTGATGGGCTTTTAGAGACAACTTTATAAAATGGTATTAAGCTATTGAAAACCAAAAAAAGGAAAAATCTTTTTTTCTCGTGCGAAAATCAAAAAAGAATTTTTGTTGATTTCAATAGTCTGGTATCATTCTATCAAGTTTTCTCTAAAAGCCTACTAAAGAATTTTTTCAAACGGTTCAGGGATATAGGAGAAACTGTCGAATTACGAAATCATTTTCTTAAGCACGTCACCGCCACACTGTGGTGCTTTTATTGAAAACAGGCGTTAACCTAGCCAATTTTTTATGAAAATTTACAAAACTTGGTAGAGTTAAGTATTTGAATATGCTAAATTCAGTTTTGCTGCAGAATTATTTTTTTTTTTCAATATGGCGGCTTCAGAATTTGGGTCAGAAGAAGCAAAGAAGATGAAAAATTTAATAAAATAACCCAGCCGCAAATGAAAGTCTCTTAGGTCCCATATAGTTGGGAGCATCAAAACTAAGCTGTGTCTAGCGAACGGCACATGAAACTCATCAACATGCCTCGTATTATAACTGTGTATATCTTTATTGATGGTAAAACTGTTTTTATTCCGATAAACGTAGACACACATTTCATGTATATATAAACACGGGAGAGTTAAAATATTCAGCTTTTTAACACCATCTTTACATGATTCCCGCTGCGGTATGTTCGTTATGCATCGGATTACTCTTTTTTGTGCAATAAATACATCAGTTGCCTGGGTAGAATTTCCCCACAAGCAAATTCCGTACCTAAGTCTTGAATCTACTTGGGCGAAGTAAACCTGCACTAACTGATGTGTTTCTAGTACCGTCCGGAAATTAATAAAAAGAAACTTCAGCGAATTCATTTTGCAAATAAATTTAAGGCAATGCGACTTCCAGTTAAGAAATTCATCCAAATGAATACCAAGAAAACGCACGCTGTCGTGTGTATTTGTTAAAGTTACCGTGTTGACATCGAACTTTAAATTGTTAGTTTTTTCGGTATTGAAAAATAAATCGATGCCATTAAAGTAATCTGATATTTTGGTAGCCGCCTCTGCACATTTAACATTCAATGCTCCAGTATTTCTTGATGATACTATAAGAGAAAAGTCATCAGCATAAGCTGTGTAATAATTGTTTTTTATGACTGAGGATATATTGTTCACATACAGAATAAATAAAATCGGACCGATTATTGATCCCTGTGGGACCCCCATATTTACATCCAAGCAGTTAGAGTTTACGTACTCTACAGATTTCTCAGTTTCAACTTTTAAAGATACATATTGCTTGCGATCTTGTAGGAAAGTTGATATCCAGTTCAATGCAACGTCTCTTATGCCATACGTTTCTAAAATACACAATAATTGTTTATGGTTTACACAGTCGAATGCCCTACTCAGATCGCAAAAGATCACCGCAGGACATTCGCCTGTCTCAACATATTCTATGATTTGATCATATAATGATAACATTGCAGATGATGTTGACTTGTTTATATGGAAACCGTGCTGATTATTTGATACAATTTGGAATTTATTGAGAAAAGGTAAAAGACGATCTAAAAACGCATATTCCAAAATTTTTGAAAATCCAAATGGAATGACAACTACTGGTCTATAATTTTCTAAATAGCATGGATCATTCTTTTTATACAATGGAGTAACTTTCCCTGTCTTTATGTTTTGCGGAAAAATGCCCGATTCAAAGGATTTATTAATTAAATACGTTAGTGGAGCTATAATTACATACATCAAGAACCCGTTTTAAGATAAAACTTGGAATGTCATCTGCCCCGGACGACTTTTTATTTTTTAATTTTCCATTTAATAAAGTTAATAGTTCTCTTTCTGTGAAAGGTTTGAGATACAGTGAATGTTGATTAAAAACCTTTGACTCTGTCTTACTCCCTATATTTTTAGGATGTGTTTGAGACACTAATCGAATTGGCGTCTCAACAAAAAACTGATTAAAATCCGCTGCTATCTCGCGTGGATCTGTCACTAAAATGTTGTTTTTTAATGTGTATGTTAGAATGTTTTTTTTTATTCACTAGTTCAGATACTACATTCCATGAAGCTCACACTGTGTTATCAGAATTAATTATACGGTTTTGATAATACTGTTTATTTTTACTATTCATTAAAGCAATGTGCTCTTTTTTTGCGTTTTTATATGTTTCACTGAAAGTCTCATTAACACCTTTAAAAACAAATAAATCCTTCAATAGCTGACTTGAACAAACAACGTCCATTTTTTATTATCACTTTTTTGACATAGTTTTCGTTTAGGAAAGCATGTTTCAAATTTAAATAAAAAAGTATTATAGAATAAATAAAAGGCATCATTAAAATCTATTCTGTCGTCTAGATATGTCCATTCCTCATTCATAAGTGCATTTCTAAAATTTGGTATATTGACTTCGCTAAAATTTCTTTTCATATCAATTTTATTTGGCTCATTTTGATTAGAATTAAAACTTATATCCAATAAAACTGTTCGATGGTCAGGAAAAACATTATCAACTACACAACATGTAAAACTGTTATCACAAACATTTGTAAATATTGGTCAATTATAGTACAGGTACTATTGGTTATCCGGGTGGGCCAGTTAACAATATGAGTCAGACCAAAACAAGACAAAAGATTACACAAATTGACAAAATCAGAACACTTGTACTTATCAAAATTAAAATCTCCACATAAAAAAAATCTAATATTAGGCTGGTACAAATAGTCTAAGACATCACTGATTTTATTAAAAAACACATCAACTTCCCCACTGGGAGAGCGGTAACAGTTTAAAATAATATTTACAATCCTGTTTGTTTTGTAAGATACTGCACAAATCTCAAAATTCTGCTCCATGCAGAAACTAAATCAATTTTTTTAATATTACTGCTATATTTAGACCATATACTAACCCCGTCACATTTTAAGGTAGGGCGGCAGTAGAAACAAAAAATCCAAGCATTCGTGTTTTACTCCCATTTCATTTAAACATAAAATTTCCAGATTTTTAAATAAATCTAAATCGGCTTCAATAAAATTAATTTGATCAGAGTGTAAGGTATTAACATTAACCAATATAATGTTTGGCTTAAATATTATGTCATTGAGGGATTCGTCTTGCGTTTCGATAAAAAACGACTAATACATGCCCCATAGGGCCATAAGCTTGAATCCATTGCATTTTTAAAATTACTTGCCAATATTGTAACCTTAAAGGAAGAATATAAATCCTGATATTTTGGGTTTAAAGATTCACATTTCACTTCAGGAAAATGTTTCTTCATATGGGCCGTAAGTTCATCAGCTGTAGTTTCGGGTATTATTCTTTAAAAGGGGAAACATCGCGTAACTTGGCACACCTACGACACTCGTCGATTCTTTGTTACTTCCAATAATGACTTGTCTTTTACGGTTTGTTTTCACCACTGTACTCCATTTGCCATCCTTGGATGATGTCGATGCTTCATTTTCAGCTAAATTGATATAACCGTCCAATTTCAGTTGAGTTTCTGCTTGATACTTCCTTCTTTGTAATTTCCTTTTTTGTAATATCCTTTTTTTCAACATTATTTTTCAGTTGTGGCTCAGATAAATGCGACTTAGTCAGCACTTTCTGCACCATTCCGTTTTCTTTCGTCTTGCCTAGATCTTGATTTGACGTGACTTTTTGATGTTTTTTACTCTTATCTGGATCAGTATTAACAACTGTTACATTGTTCTTATTTAAGAGTTCTATATGTTCATTTAGAAGTCTTACTTTATCTTTAAGTTCTTGAATTATCGAATCTTTTGGAATGAAAATTACGTATTTTGTCAAATTTTAATTTTTATACACCTTTCAACCTCCATTTTACTCGATTTTCCCCCTAAGAATAAAATTTGAAATCATCAACCTCAAAAACCCCTAGAAATATAAGTTTAAAATGAAATTTACGTATTTTGTCAAATTTTCATTTTTACACACCCCTTTCAACCCCCGTTTTACTAGATTTTCAGCTTAAGAAAGAAATTTGAAATCGGCAACTCCAAAAACCCTAGGATTGTACATTTGGAGTACTTTCTGCATGTACTTATTGTCACCATACATGAGCGGCGATTTTACCCTATTCTGCTAAGGGTGTTTTCTTGCTCCAGCTCAAAATATTGAGGGTGTTTGGGTTTTTCTGAGGTCGGATTCGAATTCAGCGTTGAAAAATACATACTCGGGTCAAGTTCCAGGATCAGGATCTTTGTTTGTGGCTGGGCTATTTTACTAAATTTTTCATCTTTTTTGTTCCTTCTGATCCAAATTCTGAAGCCGCCATATTGAAAAAAAG
The DNA here is from genome assembly GCA_936432065.2 of Rutpela maculata. Classification (NCBI taxonomy): domain Eukaryota; kingdom Metazoa; phylum Arthropoda; class Insecta; order Coleoptera; family Cerambycidae; genus Rutpela; species Rutpela maculata. Next base: position 92,579,664 of record OW386286.2, read on the forward strand.
AAATTCTACAGCAAAACTGAATTTAGTATATCCAAATACTTAACTCTACAAAGTTTCATCAATTTGTATTGAAAATTTTTGACGCCTATTTGCAATAAAAGCACCACTGTGCGCCACCTTTAAGTGCTCTGGTTTAATATCAGTGATTGAATTTGTGGTTAAAACAGTTAAAGAACCATGCAAAATAGTACCACACTGTATCTAGTTTAGCCAGTGTTAGTAAAAGGTAACGTTTCCCTTTTTTGTACATTTCCAACTTTCAATGCCGTTAGTTTTTATTAATAACAATATTTTAATATATCATAAAACCTGAACTACTTATTGAATAGTTAATTGAAACTGGAAAATGATTTTACATAAAATTAATATTCTATTAAATTAAATGCATATCACCCAACAAATAATCAACCGTTATAATTAATAAATAAGTATTTATTTTGTGCACGGCTGCCTTAACTTGTCTGGTTCTTGTCACTTTCGAGAATACGGCTTTCATTTTTCATCACATTAATCGCATTCTAATTAAAGTACGTAAACAGCCAAGAGAAGAGAAGATTTCTTCTGTATCATTGTTGTGTGAGACTGATTGTTAATCCGTATAATTTATTTGTGTAGTTAATTATTTTAATGTATTTAATTGTTCAACTATGGGAAATATTTAAATGAATTTATGGAGAAGATCCTTTTATAATGAAAATAACATAATTGATATGTTTCACTACCAATTCAATTGTATGCCAATATTTAATTAGACATGACTACATCCATAAAAAACATTTTTTTTCGTAAGTGCGATGGAAAATTCAATTTCCTTCACAGTTATCTTTTAGAATTTACGATAAACGGAGAAAAAATACAATTACAATCAATTTTCTCTCAGAAGGCCATGAAAAAATATTAAAGCAGTAAAATTTTAATGGAAAAATTATAATGGAACCACCGCCAAATCATAACCTACAATTTGTAGAAAAATTCATAGAAATTGCTTATACTCCAGGCGCTTTAGACTTTTGCTACCAAATTTGTGCCTTACGATTTTTTTTTGTTGTGTTTATTTGGACGTCTTGAATAACACTTGGTAATTACGCCACGATACACCTGGAGGAGTTCGTGAAAACCGCGTCAAAAGGTCGCGGAAACCGCGGATTTGCGATTAACTCAGTTTTCATGCCCCAAACGGGAATAACACCTATTATAAAAGTTGTACAGGTACTTCCCATTGCTCTAAAGAATACAACCATGTACAGTTCTTATATTATATAGTTAAATGCCATGGCCTAATAATGAAATTAGAAACTATTTTCATTGACAAACTACAATATTCAAGTACAACAGAAATTTACAATAAAAATATACATACTTAGTTGTATTCGTTACGACAGTAGCAAGTATCTAAAACAGTTTTAAAGATTATACTATGTTTGGTTTTTTAAGTATTTCTAATAAATTGAAAATAAACCATCTCACTCTGCAAAATCCTATCCTTAATATTGACTGTGATATCGACGGCAATGATACTGCGTTTTATATCTGATTTATATCACATATAAAAATAATCGATTTAATATGCAGAAATTACCGTAGGTGGTGGCTTAATACGGAAGGTGACGTACAATTATTTCGAGATATATCCACCATGTGTCACCAGTATAATATTCCCGTATATTTTTTTATCACAATTTTTTTATTTCTCAAATCTAAACGGTAATAATTCCCTTTTGGTTTTAAATATTTCGTTGCTAATCATTTATTTGTTTGAGAAGTTTAAGAAAGCATGTCACAAAAATTTGTCTACACACTTGTCCATGACATTTAAAAATATCAAATATCCTTTTCTTGTAAAATATAGTACATACTGGTACATACTAGTACGTTAAGAAAATTCAGGAAGTGATTATATGACCAATTTCAAGTATAAAAGTTCCAATGAAGGTATGTTCTAAAATGCTTCGTAAGGAAGCTACAGGCTCTATAGAGATGGCGTACGAAAGGCGTTTTTCAGATAATATCTTATAAACTTTTGAAGATGTTTGCATCAAATTTTATACAAGTCTTATCACTGTATAAAAATCTTATTTTCTGAGCTATTACATTGAAACGATCATATACATGGGCTCGGGGAAAGGAGGGCCTTCTTCGTATTTTTCAAATTTCGTATATTTTTTCACATATTTTTACCTCAAAATACGTACTACTTTTTCAGCAAAACTACACAAACAGTATCTCTTGCTGAATTAGCGTAGGCTGTTTTGGAGAGTAATGGCTTCTAATGAAAATTATATTAACAACAAAGTAGGCGATACATGAAATAATTTATTTTTAATCACTAGAAGCACAGACATATCTGAAAGAAAGAAATATTTCACTATTAAGACCGTCACATAAATTGGGCTCCAAATAACATTTCAATAAAAAAATAAAATAATTGTAAAGTAATTGTTCGAAATGACCACCACCAACTTCAATGCATGAATTCAAACGCCTTATCATTATATCATATCAATCCAGCGGGCAGCATATTCATGGTCGTCTCTTGCAACTAATTTGAAGAGAGGAGGGGTACCGTCATAAACCACATTCGCTGTCGAATCCTTGGCAGCGAATGAGGTTTATGACGGTGCCCCTCCTCTCTTCTTGAAGATGAAATTCCAAAAATTCCCTATATCGAATACCGTAAAGCCTTTGTGGAAGAAAATCAGGACCGATTAAATGGTCTCCAATTTTTCCAACCCATACACTTACATAAAATTCATGTTGGTAGTGATGTTCACGTACAACGTGAGGATTTTTTCTTCACCAAGTATGATTGTTATGGTAATTCGTGATAGCATTTCTACAAAATTTTGCTTCGTCCGTGAACAGAATTTGAGAGAAAAAATCTGGAAATGATCCCTCAAGATTTTCCATATTAACTTGTGACCAATATTCAACAAAATTACAATTCTTTTTGGACTTGCATCAGTTCTATCTCATTCAGTACAGCCTCTCCCGGTTGAACAGTTCTCACCGTGGTTGGTCTACCCACAAGAATAGTACTACTACTGAAAGTGCCTGTTTCAGGAAGACGTAGATGAAAGTTTTGAAGAAAAAATGTGTGAAAAAAATATATGGGTATTCGAAATTCGAAAAATAAAAAGGTCCTTCTTTTTCTAAGCCCCTATATACGATCGTTTCAATGTAATAGCTCAAAATAATATGACTCCAGTGATAAGATCTGTATAAAATTTGGTGCGAAAATCTTGAAAGGTTGATAAGATATTATCTGAAAATCGCCTTTCGTATGTCATCTTTGAAGAGCTGTAGCTTCCTTTAGAAGCATTTTAGGACATACCCTCATTAGAACTTTTATACTTGAAATATAATATATATAATCACAATATAATATATATAATCACTTCTTCAATTTTCTTTCCGTACTTATGAAACATCCTGTATGTTTTTGCCGCGCCTCTCAGCATTCTATTTAATGTAGTAGTATTAAAGACAGCAATATTTCCAGATTTATAGAAAATGACTTATGATCCATCTATAGTAAGCAATAATAAACCTATTTCAGTCCTATGTAATTTTATAAAGGCTATTGAAATGTTACTACGTGAAGAATTCAATTTCCTATTCTCAGCATAGTTTCATTAAGAAAAGATCAACACTAACTTATCTTTAGTCACATAATTCATTACTGAGAATATAGACAGTACCAGTCAGCTTGATGTTATCTACACAGATTTTTCAAAAGACTTCAACTTCACTGAAAAAATTTACCACTTTTAATATTATTGATTCCACTATTTTACTACTGAAATATTACTTCTAGGATAACTCTTATTAAGGGGCGTACATATTAACCCTACAAATGTTTAAAATCCATTCCCTTTATTGGATCCAATATGAAAATGAGCCCTTTCTACAAAACCTAAGCGAATCAGAATTATTTTAATACAGAATGAACTAATGATAGATTTAGTAGTCGCTCGTTTTGGTACTTAATCACGAATCGATAGATTTCTCTCAAAATGAACGAACAAAACATCTTTAATTCGTCCAGTATTCACGTTTTTGTCAAGAGAAAGTAAACAAGGCAGAAACTAACGTTACGCTATAGGGGAGAGCCACCAGAGCCAGCTAGCTCTTATTAGAAAAACTGATTTTAGAGTAAAATTCAAAGGCTCGACGCTACATTTAATATTGATGTATTTTACTCAGATTTTGCAAACATTCATTTTTATTATTTTTTTCAGATTACCGGATATCAGTATCGATATTTCAAAACTTTAAAAATAAGAGTCATCCCACTGTATCCTAATCAGAACGTTTCTTCTAACGGATATGCATCTTCTTATTTGGGAGTACTTTTATTTTTGCTCTTTATTAACGAACTAGCTGATTAATTAACTGATGACAGTCAATTTTTTGCCGATGATTTAAAAATGTATAGTAACATCACGAACCTGGAGGATTGTTGTAGTCTTCAAAATGAACTAAACAAACTAATTAACTGGTCGAGTGTAAATGAAATTAATTGAAATGCTACTAAGTGTCAAATAATTTCCGATATTCGCATAAGAAAAACCCTACATATTTTGAATACTATATTGATCAAATAGATCTAAGAAGAGTAGACACTATCACTAGGTATTGAATTCAATAGTAAATTACCTTTATATAACTTTATCAACCCTAAAATTGCTTGGCTTTATGATAAGAAATTGCAAGAAGTTTAGCAATGTCAACAATTTCAAAATCGTTATATTGCTATAGTTACCTAATGTCTAAATTAAATTATTGCAATTCAATATGGCATCCGTATTATACAACTCATTCTTCCAAGTTTGGTATCAAGAAAGTTTTTAAAATATCTTATATTTAAATTAGATGGCTATTATCCTGACAGAAGTACAGATTATAATGATTTCGTAAGTAAATTCAGTTTCAGCAGAGACGATCTGCTTTTTCCATAAAAAACTTATTTGATTTAGTGCATAACAATATCGATTGTCCTGATAATACAGACCATAAAATATGGTTCAGTTCGAATAAGTGCGGGAGTTTTTAGACTTTGAGAATTTGTAGATTTCGATGCCCTGGATTAAATAAGAAAAAATGCAAAATGTGATCTCAGACGCCGCGCGGCCATATTGAAAAAATGGCGCATAAAAACAATTCCTTTGAAATATCTCGCTTCTTGGTGCCTTATACGGCAAAAAATGTTCTTACTCAAATAAAAGAGCATTAAATTTTCTACAAAATGTGTCGTATACATTTTTTTCGTTAAACTGAATAGTTTCGATGCAGCAGCCGATCGAAATCAAGCATTCTTGATATTTTGCAATTTCTCGATTTAGTGCGACTTTTTGTTGAGACAAAATTTGTTCTTATACCTAAAAATCCTCAAATATAGTTGATTTCACTTGTCTGCTACGCATAGCTCAATGTTCAATACTCGTTTCCACACCACCTTGAGGTAGACTATATAGCGCGTTTTTTTTTTACGTGGTTATCCCCTATAGGCCTAATCCACGACTAGCCTGCTTCTTGAGGCGTTTTAGGTGCTTGATGTTGAAGGTAAAGGTTCGTTGTAGTCTTCAGCAATACTTTCTTCCGAAATTACTTCCGCTGTCCACTGATTCTACGTATTGATTGTTCTCCATGCTTGCGAGAAATGTTTCGACTGGAGAGTCGACTTCCTCGTCGTCTTGAAGCTGGTCGACTGTTGCTGGTGCATTGTCGCAGCTTTGTCCTTTAGAAAATTTGTAAATTGCTGAATATTTTAACCCTGCCTTTCTACAACCATCAGTGGCGCCCTGGCTAGTCCGCGGGTCCGCAAACGCGGACTGGGCCTTAGATCCTTCAAGGCCTCCCTATCCTATCAATAAAACATGGAAATAAACAATCGAAAAATTTGTAATTTCTCTCTTATTTATTTCTCCAACATCGTCTACAATTTGTCGCTACCTTCTACAGAATAAGAGGCTTACCATTTCTCTTGATTAGTGTAGAGAATGACAAGATTCCTCCTGTTGCGGAAATTATTGACAGCTTTGCCCGATCGTCTAACGAGTTGAAAAACACATTGCTTATGTAATAAACGAAGCAACAACCAAGCTAGTCAATTATTATTATACTCTTCGCAAAAACGAAGAGTATATTGTATTTGATCGGCACATTTCTAAATCAGTAAATATCGCTCGTAGAGAAAAAATTTTTATATCGTTATGTTAGTGAACGAATTCTGAACAACTTTCAAAATGTCCGTCTGTCCGTCTGTCTGTCCGTCCGTCTGTCCGTCTGTCTGTCCGTCCGTCTGTCCGTCTGTCCGTCTGTCCGTCTGTCCGTCTGTCCGTCTGTCCGTCCGTCACGTTTCTTGTAAGCACGATAACTCAAGAAAGAAAAATCCGATTGTATTGAAATTTGGAGAGTAACTTAGTGTTAGCTAGAGGAAGAACCCTATTGTATTTCAACAAAATAGATTGGTAAATAAAAAAGTTATTAGTAATTTAAAAATTAAAAAAATATTTTTTACATTTTTTTATGGTTTGTAATAAATAGAAACCTTGCGAAATGTTATTTCCTGTCACTATTTTTTTTTTAATACATTTTACTAATGTGTGTTTCCTAATAATCACAATAAATTTTCTAATGGTATATATTGCACTCATTAACAATTTTAGTAATAAGAAATGGTGGTGTAGCGGCAAGAGTTTCGTTAAATTTAAGCCTTTCCCTATTAGGCAGGAGTTTTAACTCACCAAGTAATTTTCGTCACCGCCAAACCGGACCCTCCCCGCCCAACCTCACACCCACCTCGGCGATGTTCGCCGTGGTTGTCTGGCTGGCTCCGGGCTGGACTCTGGAATGACGCATTATTGTATGTGAATATTAATAAATGCTTGTTGTTGTTGTTGTCTCGCAATCCAAGGGTCCCGGGTTCGATCCCTCAAACATCATAATTTTTTTTTCATATATTTTTTTTTCACAACAAAGTTGGTATCACAAAATTTAGAATGTCCAAAAACTAACATTATTTAGAAGAAAAATGCGAAGAGTATCCTATAGAATATGTAACAATTATATAAAAAGCTCAGTAAATCGGCGAAGAGTATAATGCTTCCTCTAGTTATTACTTATATTATCTTTTTCTGTGATTTACAACTCGAATGTGATTTTTATTTGTTTCATGAGAATTATTTGTATTTTGTTTTTGAATGTGATGTTTATTTGTTTTATGAAATGAATATTTATATTTTGTTCGTTTCTTCAATTTTTTTAACTTATTACTTGTTACTTAATGTATTTTAGTCCAAAGAATATACGTTTATTTTTTGTAAATAAATATTTTTTAATAATATTAACTGGAAGGCATGAGAATCATGAGGACCGTACAAGGAAATAGCTTGCACTCTCCTGGCTTTACTCACCTGCCTGAAAGAAATACGGCAGACGATACGAAAAATATCAGTTTGAATTTTAAAATCCTCCTCACTGCTAAGAAAAAAAATGGACCCCCTAAGCCCAAATTGCGGACCCAACTGAAATTTGCCAGGACGCCACTGACAACCACTGCACTCTTTCTTGCATTTACAGGAAAGAAATTTAAGTAGCTTTTCAGAAGCAGGATCTTTCAGCATTGTTACTGGTGTAAGACCAGCATTGCTCTGTTTCCAGCCCCATTCTCCAACATTTTTACAAACCCCCTGCCACTCCTGGACTTGATAATGTGTCCTGAATGAATGCTGCCGCGCCGCTGCAGCTGTAGGTGGTAGAAACACGATGTTAAACAGGGGGCCGGATTAAGGATCGACGCGCCCCTAGGCTAATAATGTACTTGCACCCTCTTATTCATAATGAAAAAAAAATGATAAGCGGTTTCAAAATTGATGAGGTGGGGGGGGGGGGGAGGAACCTAAAAAACATTTTTTTTTCAGATTTAAAACTGAGGAGCGGGGGCAAAACTTTTTTTAATCTAGATTCACAATTGACGTGGTGAGAGGGGGTAGAAATATGAAAAAAATGATGAGCGGAGAGGAGAAATCTGGAAAAATATTTTTGTGTCCAAATTCGAAATTTACGAGCGGGGGAGGAGAGAAATATTGCATTGTCTCCCTTAGGCTGTAGCCTAGTTAGCCATATGGATAATCCGACCTTGAGTGGCCAGCGGCTGCAATAAACAGCAGGGGCATTACTATAGGAGAGGAAACATATAATATCTATCTCTTTCCGTTTCTATTTTCCTATAAATAATCCTGTAAAATGTTGATATGGTTGGAAAGGAACATATAAAAGAAGTAGACATTTCCTTAATTGGCACAAAAAATTGAGCTGGCACATGCTGGTCAAAGCGTTTTTCGTTTTCGCACTTTCGGACGAACAATGAGGCCGGCGTGGAAGGTATAAAGAGGTGTACAGACGATCCAACCACCCAACTAACCAACCTTCTCGGTATACTTTGAAAATTGCCATGACAACTCATAAAAGTGAGCTGGTCTGCTGGAATTCCAGCGTCTTCAAAGCGCCTCAGCTTACTTTTACGAGTTCGCATAGCAATATTCAGTGTACCGAGAAGGTCGTGGATCGTCTGTAGACCTCTATATAAAGTGCAGCGCAGGTCGGGTATTTTTTTGTAGTATCCACGGTTTTAGGTAAACATCTCTTCGCTGAACTATACAATACAGAGGTAATAAATTCGATAATTTTATCAAAATAAATTAATCAAACGACAAATAAATAATTTTCTTGTATAAAAAAAATACCGACGCGACGTAGATATAAAGGGGTCTACAGACGACCCGACGAACCAACCAGCCAACCTTCTCGGTACACTTTGAAAATTGCCATGACAACTCGTAAAAGTTAGCTGGTCTGCTGGAATTCCAACGTCTTCAAAGCGTCGACGATGTTGGCTCCAGCAATTCTACGAGTTCGCATGGCAATCTTCAAAGTGTACCGCGAAGGTCGGTTGGTTGGTTGGATCGTCTGTAGACCCTTAAGGAAGACCTCAGATTCTGATATCTCTGAAAATTAAATATAAGAAAATGAATAGTTAGATATTTTGGTATTTATAATTTTTTATATGGATATAATTATAAAATGCAACCAAAATAGTTACATAAAATATACATAGGCTTATACAAATTTATTAATTTCGGCCCAAATACATTTATTTTCAAATAAGCAAATAGTAAATGTCATCCGTTGGCCATCGGGAGATAAAATTAGTGAGTTTTGAATTGCTGAAGCGCCCCCTGGCGCTTCGGCGCCCCTAGGCTATAGCCTATTTAGCCTTATGGATAATCCGGCCCTGGTTAAACTTGCTCTTTGTGTGGAAACGAGTATTGAACATTGAGCTATGCGTAGCAGACAAGTAAAATCAACTATATTTGAGGACTTTCAGGTATGAAAACAAATTTTGTCTCAATACAAAAACACTCTTTCATGATAGTCGCACTAAATCGAGAACTTGCAAAATATCATAATTTTGTCAAGAATGCTTGACTTCGATCGGCTCATGCACCAAAACTATTCAGTTTAACGAAAAAATATATAGCACATATTTTGTAGAAAATTTAATGCTCTTTTATTTTTATAGAGGATTTCTTGCCGTATGAGGCACCCGAAGCGAGATATCTCAAATAAACTGTTTTTGTTCGCCATTTTTTCAATATGGCGGCGCCCGCGGCTGAGATCACATTTTGCATTTTCTCTTATTTCATTCAGGGTATCGAAATCTACAAATTTTCAATGTTTCAAAACTCTCGCACTTATTCGGATAATAATCTACCTATCGAGACTGTACTATGACCCCTTATTGCAATCAAGTTTCTTGATACATGGGCAGAATTTTATATCAATAGGGCCAAAACTAATGTTCTTATTAAATCACCCATTTATATAATGTGTTCATATTTTAACAAAGTACTAGCGCAACGTTATAATGTGGCAATTTCTTCCACGTCCAGTGGAAGTATAGTAACGACAAAAACATTTTTTAAAGTTTTTATTGTCCAAATAGGCTTAAAATGTCATGAAACGTCGAGATTTTAGGTTTGAGCGAAAAAAATTTCTGTCTGTCTGTCTGTCGGTCTGTCTAACTTTTTTTTGTGCGCACGTTTACTCTGGAACCGTTTAAGATATTGACTTGAAATTTGGTACACATATGTACTTTAACGAGATCTAGAATTAGATTATATTTTCATCTTGTTCCGTCGAAGGGTTAGGGGGTAAATTGGGGCAAATTTGGGGTAAATAGGTCAATCAAGCAGGTAAGAGTCCATAAAATTGGTATTTAGTATATATAAGAGGAGTTGAGGTCTCAAAAAAATGTTTAGCATTAGCCACCCCCACCCCTTTTTTAAAGGGGATGAAAAAAATTGTGATTTAGTGTATGTACAAGAACCAGAAACCTCAAAATATTTTTTTACTTCATCCAGCCCCCACTATCCCCCCCCCCCCCCACCACACTACCGATGTGGGGTATCGTTTTATGGATTTTTGAGGTTTTCAAATATTATATTATTAAAGTTCCATAAACAATTATTTTCACATACAAAGTTTTTTCGTTGTGAGTGACTTGGATAGAGAATCTGGATGTGGAAGTAGTGATTCCTTGGGCAGCGGTTTTTTTAAAGATTAATGAAGAAGTACAAAATGCAATTTTGTCACCTAAATCCTTCAATGGGTATAAAATTCGATATTATTTTTTTATTTGCTTCTACGGACTGCATCCTGTCTTAAAATTCTTAAATATCGAAAAACTAATTTTGAAAAATCAAAGTTAAATTGTGTAAAGAAAAGTATTTCTTTTGGTTCAATTATCACCTGTTTTAAAATGTGTGTCCATCATACTGCTAACACCTTGTTAAGTAATAGCAGTTATTATTTTATATACTTCTATTATGTCCTTTTCCAGAATTTTCGGTGGATCGATGTGCTCCCAGAAGTGCTCCTGAAGATGCTCAACTGGCAGCGTTTTCCAGGACGTGTTACGAATTTGGAGTTGGTAGAGGAGGCTCATTTGCGGAAGCAAGGAGCTACTGTCAGAGCCATAATGGTGATTTAGTACATGGCATGTCTCCTGGTCAAACGTCTTTCATATACGCTGAGCTCGAGAGAAGAAAACCTACTTTGAAAACTCAGCTGGTGTGGATTGGGGCACAGAAAGAACCTGGGCTGACTTCGAGAACATGGAAGTGGGTCAATGGTAAGTACAGCGGTTCTTAGTTATTAAATTATTTTCATAATAACACTGATTTCTTTGTTTCTTAAATCATTTACATATAGTCTATTCGCGATATATATCAAAATTTCGACATGAACTAATTTTCTAAAGTGGTCTGTTACTAATATACAGAGTGTCTCCGGATAGGGTTATCTATACCCTGTACCACAAATCAACATAACGTTTAAATTTTTTACCAAAAGTCACTCTAGAAAGACTTCTGCTTGTTAAAAAAATACAATTTATATTAATAAAATTCATTTTTCAGGGTGCTCAAAAATTTCAACAATACGAATTTTACTTTCAGTTTCTATTTCTAATGAAAATTCTATTTGAAAAAGTTGCTTATAGTTACTTTCTTAATCTAATCTAAAATTTAAATTAATTCTTGTTTTATCGATTTTTCTTTCAATGCTCCAGTTTCTTAATTTCCTTGTGTGTAAGGAATAATACAATCAAAATACTGAGGTTTTTGAAGTGTCAATGCAATGTCATAATTACTGTGTTTTAATTTAAGTTCGAATAATGCATACTTTACAGCAACGAATTGATTTAGTTAATGTTATGGCATAGGGACATTTCCTATCAACATGCAATTCAATTATTTCAAGAAAAGTAATCTGCTATTAATATTAGTCGATAGAGTTTAAAAAACTTTGTTGGATATTGGGGAAAGAATTGTGGGAGAGACTCTCTTTAACACGAATGGCGTATTATCATCCCAAAATTGTCACTACTGGGTGAAAGACAATTTAAATTTCACAGTAAGTACAAATAGTCAAAGATCCAAAAAAATAAATGTGTGGTGTGCCCTTACAAAAAATAGAATTATTGATACGTATTTTTTTCAGCACAATCTTGATCAAAATTCGTACTTACTTTTGGTCAGAATTTGAAGAGAAAAATTTAGAAATACGGATGTCCCTCGCATTCATCACTGTAGATTCTATATTGATATTTAGTCCATGATGTTGAAATATTAAAAAAAAAGAATAATTTAAGTCATTGCAGAAGTAAACCAAGAGATGATTCGTTGTGTTTAAAAGTGCGTGGAAGTTGGTGATTTTCATGGTGAATATAACCTCATTGAATTTAAAAATTTAGTTGTTAATTAAATTAATTTTATTAAAAAATTTTGAATTTATTGTTTAAAAAAAAATTTCTTAAATTTTAATTATGACTAAAAAAGTTTTTAGCTAATCTAGCATAAAATAAATGGCACACTAGACTTGTTCTGACGTTTTTCAGTCTGGTATATACTCGACACTTTTAAATGCAGCAAACCATAGAACTATAAATGTCAGGAGAGCTGGTTGAAGCCCATTGTATAGCCAGTACCAGACGCGTTTCGCCTTCACAGGCTCTTCAGTGCCACATGGTAGAGAAAGAATGAAAATACAAACAAAGACATTTTTTGGAACTTTCATTAAAATTTAAAAATAAAAGTAGTTGACTGAATTAATATTTTTGAAATTTCTTAGCGCCTTATATGAAAATAATAAATTATTTTAAAACAAATCCTGTTTATTTAACAAGCAAATTTTTTTATAAAGGGTGACTTTTCAGGAAAAAATTAAAATTTAGGTCCACTTGAGGTATAAATAAACCAATCCCGGGACACCCTGTACGTATTTAAACAAATTTTATTGCCTTATTATTTAATAATTTATGATAATCTAGTGTCTTATTTCATCTACTCTCGCGATGTCGCCATTTTCTCTAATTGCCCCATTATTTTCCCAAAAAACAAAATAAAAAATCTGTAAAAGTATTTACTCAAAACTTCCCTATTTTGCTTATTAATTACACAGCCACATACAAAATAGTTATTTTCGTAACAAGTCCCGAAAGTGGTATTTGACTGGAGGCCTGCGAGTCCAGTAAGAGCACTTTTGGGACGTGTTACATACAATATATTTTTTAAAACACCATATTAATCCAATTGAATTAGACATAATAAAAAATTTTGCGTTCAGTGGACTTTTTTTGTGGAAGTTGTTTAAGAGGGCATAATAAGCAAACACAGAAAACTACACCCTGCTACACAATGTACGTCCCCTATTTTTAGGGGTTGGAACTTTGAAATTTTACTTATGTGCCCATATCTTTTTCCCTATTGCCCGTAGGGCTCTTTACCAAGTTACACTCTTTGAAGATTCATCCCTCCTCTATATACATATTACACATTTGCCGTAGGTCAAACGGTTTTGGCTGTACGAGGCCGGAAAGGTCGCGCTGTCCGAATTTGGGGTCTTCTGTACAGGACAAACGGCTATTATTTTCAATCTATAATACTAGACATACTAATGCCCTTATGGAGGGATGATGATTTGTGAAAAAACTTTCATCGAATACCGCGCGGTTTCCATGATACGGGATGTTAAAATTTTGAAAACCCCCTTTTTAAAAAAAAAAGTGAACCTACTTTTTTTCGCTCATTTTTTTTCATGTATAAGAAAATTTACGTTGGTTTCATTTTAATACATTCATTGGTTTGGGAGCTAGACAGCGAAATAATGCCAAAAATTGCTATTTTGGCATTGTTGCATTAAAAAAAAACCAAGACCGGTATAAATCTGGTAAATGTTTTTATTTATCCTAAAAGTCCTATTCATTGCGCATAGAAAATGTGCTTTTGTATTTAAATAGGATCGACACTTATCGTGTAATAACGATTTATGTCATGTGTTCTCCAGTCTCCATTCTCACATTTTTTTTTGCGGCCTTGTGGTTCATAGTAGGGCAGAAAGCAATATACACGTGGACAGAGCACATAATAGGGTGTTAAAATGGGCCTCTGCGATAGGACGTACCGTTTTCGAGTAAAACGCACTGGTTTGAAGAAAATAGCTTCAGATCACACTTTTCATCGACTGACTAGTAAATACCGCTGACTACGAAAAAATACGACTATTTGTAGCTTCTTGCTTTTTCTGTTTATGAGGGACATTGCTACTGAAAAAATGAAGGGACTCGGATGGAATGGGGGTTCACGCTTGTCTCAAATCATCATTGCAACTTATTTTGTGTTTAACAAAATCCACAGTAATTTTACCTTCCTCGAGAAACAGCTACACTAAAATGTAAAATTAATTTATCTATCAGATCACAATTCAGAACAGAATGAAAATTTAACGCAAACATAACCTAAAAATTCGTGGGTTGCGCCGGAAAATGTGGATGCAAGAAAGTGGGACTTCCTTGTTCAACGGAGTGCACTCATTGCCATGACACGTCTTATTTAAATGCCGAGCAAACTATTGAAGACGACAACGATGTTGATAACCGTTTCGAAAACATTGCCACTCCCATCTCTACTGAACCGTCAAGTGAATTCGACGAAGACCATGACGACATGGAACAGGTTGAAACGTGGGATCACGATGACACGGATTAAAAGTAGTACCTACCTATAACACCTTGGACATCATGGATTGGGACTCCTGGTGAAATCATGTAAAAAAAAAGCGGCAATGATTTTATCTCACGAGAAAAGGTGGTGCGGAAATGAATCAATTTGTAAAAATTACTTAGAGATATTATATTATTATTATCATTATATTATATTTCTGTACCGAATAATACTAATGTGAAATAAACACAAAATAAGTTGCAGTGATGATTTGAGACAAGCGTGAACCCTCAAATAGGGTTCACGCCTATTCCATCCGAGTCCCTTCATTTTTTCATTACCAATGTACCTCAAACAGAAAAAGCAAGAAGCGACACATAGTTGTATTTTTTCGTAGTCGGCCGTGAGTATTTACTAGACAGTCGATGAAAAGTGTGATCTGAAGCAATTTTTTGCAAACAAGTGCGTTTTACTCGAAAACGGTACGTCCTATCGCATTTTAACAAGAGACCCATTTTAGCACACTATTATGTGCCCTGTCCACGTGTATATTGCTTTCTGCCTTACTATGAACCATAAGGCCACGCAAAAAAAATGTGAAAAAGGAGTCTGAAGAACACATGATATAAATCGTTATTACACAATAAGTGTTGATCCTATATAAATACAAAAACACATTTTCTATGCGCAATGAATTGGACTTTTAAGATAAACAAAAACATTTACCAGAATTATACTGGTTTTGGTTTTTTTAATGCAACACTACCAAAATAGCAATTTTTGGCATATTTTGCTGTCTAGCTCCTAAACCAATGAATGTATTAAAATGAAACCAACTTAAATTTTCTTATATTAGGGTCGTACATGTATGAAAGAAAAATGAGCAAAAAAAAATAGGTTCACTTTTTTTTAATAAAGGGGTTTCCAAATTTCAACATTTCGTATCATGAAAACCGCGCGGTATTCGATGAAAGTTTCTTCACAAATCATCATCCCTCCATAAGGGTATTAGTATGTGTAGTATTATAGATTGAACATAATAGCCGTTTGTCCTGTACAGAAGACCCCCAAATTCGGACAGCGCGACTTTTCCGGCCTCGTACAGCCAAAATCGTTTGTCCTACGGCAAATGTGTAATGTACATATTATGTAGAGGAGGGATCAAAAATTGTAACTTGGTAAAGAGCCCTACAGGCAATAGGAAAAAAGATATGGGCACATAAGTAAAATTTCAAAAATAGGGGACGCACATGGTGTAGCAGGGTGTAGTTTTCTGTGCTTGCATATTATGCTCTCTGAAAGAACTTCCACAAAAAAAGTCCACTGGACACAAAATTTTTTATTATGTCTAATTCGACTGGAGTATATTATTCAATTTACATTTTCATAAGAATTGTCGCGTTTTCAACTACACGTCAAAATATGTCGTTATTTTATAGTTTCAAATAATACATAATTCGGTTGCTAGGGAAACCAATGATTGGGTCCGAAATAGTAATTTTTTTCGGTCGACCAGAAAGTACACCATTTCTGTAGAAATTATCCGCCAGAAATTAAAGTTTTCCCGGGCTAGACCAGAAAGTGGCATTAGAGATCGGTAAAAGCTTTTCCGATCCTTATTATTCTCGTTGCTATGGAAACGAATTTATGGTAATTGTTGAGATAAGCGTCAAATAGATAAAGACACTTAACTTTTACGAGATTTCAAAAGTCAATTCACAAGTTATGGAAAATATGGATTTAGATTTTGAAGCGTAACAAGCAGAAATTGAAGTTGTGTAATAGTGTCGGTCGTAAAAATATTTTATTTATTTAGTTGTTTGTTGTTGTATTTGTTAAAAAATTTATTAAAAAAAGAATACAAAATTGATTTTGTATACGTCGGCCGAAAAAAAAAGTGTACGTTACACGACCGAAAAGCAGGTCTCCCCAAGCTTCTAGGACTCACCTGCAGCTCGCCCATAAATGATTAGTACGTTACAAGATCGAAAAGAGGTGTTTTACAGGTCGACCCAAGCAGATTCCTGGGCGAGTCGCAAGTGAGTCCTGGTTGTGTAACATACAATATTTATTTTACCGACACTGTCATACAAAATCAATTTTGTATTATTTTTTAAATAAATTTTCTAACAAATACAACGAAAAACAATAAATATTATAAAATATTTTTTTCTTCAAGCGTATTAAAATGTTTAAATTATGTCACCAAAAACAGAAGTAGAAGTAGGACATTGTTTTACTAGTAACAAAATGTTAGTATCGAACGCCACCGTAGTGGACATTGTTTAACTAGTAACAAAATGTTAGTATCGAACGCCACCGTAGTGGACATTGTTTTACTAGTAACATAATGTTAGTTCCGAAAGCGCCACCGCAGTGGGTATTGTTTTACTAGTAACATAATGTTAATACCGAAAGCCACCGGCGTGCTATCCACTAGCCACTTGTCATATTGTGTCAACATGTAAGACTGCCCACACAGCAGAAGGAGATTCTTAACATATACATATCACATTCCTCTAAGTATATGGGATGTACTTAGTATATGCAAATAAGGTTCAAATTGTCTGCAAAACAGATGTCATTTGTCTCACCCCTGCGGATCCTCATGAATTGCAGATACCCATGAATTAAATATATTATATTTGGGTACATTACATATGTACTATGTGTGTCCAAAATATATACGCAAGTTTTTAAAGTATGATATGTATATACGCGCATGTACATGCATAAAACATCCAGATATAAATGTACCTCTGATTTACTTTTGGAGGTATATACAGCATAACGACATATTTGTCAAGTACATATAAGGTATATTACGAGTAATCAGTCGCCATTAGGCATGTCTGAGAATGAGAAACGTCGCACTGTCGCACACAATTAAAGAAATATTATGTTTTGAGCCCATCCGTAGTGTAATGGAGGGAGCTCGCCCTGGAGGGACCATCTTGTTGATCACGGTAACCTCTACGCCAGGTAAGTATGCTTTCTACCTTCGTAGTATGTTGCCTCTTCTAGCTAAGGCTCTCCATCAGTAGATGCCTGCCTTGAGTTATATTAGTATGCTTTCTATTTGCCAATGTTGTCTATTCGATAAAGTTAGTTCGATGTAAAGCTGCAGCTTGCAAATTAAATCGATGGTGCCATCTAGCGGATTATAGACGTAAATTCCAAGAGTTCAAACTAACAGCCATTATATACATACAAAACATATACATACAAGTATGTTCTAACTATGTGGGTGGTAGGCATATGCGGAATATATGCATGTTTGTATGTAGTAGGTATATACATATTAAATATACACACGTATGTCTTAGGTATATATGTTTTAGGCATATACAGAATATATACTTGTTGGTCTGTACTGGGTATGTACATATGGAACATATACATAATGGCAGGTCGTATGTATATACGTAAAAAGATATTCATATACAAGTATATTGTAGGTATATCCAACAAAGTAAAAATACATATGTGTATATTATAAGTACATACAGAACAGAATATACCCCCATGTATATTTTATAGATATAACCATTCTAATACGGTATATATTTTTCATATTATGGACCTAAACGGTATATACATATCATGTCGAATGCTATATGGGTGTAGTTTGAATATTTGTACATTTATGATAAATAAATGAATTTTTGCATTTTAATACGCTTGAAGAAAAAATAGTATATATTACACGGAGTAGAACGCCTTTTTTGTGTTTCGTCCAGTTTGCAAATCCTAGGCTCAACACAGAAAAAGAGTGCGTTCTACTCCTAGTAATATAATATACTATTACGACCGACACTATTATACAACTTCAATTTCTGCCTGTAACGCTTCAAAATCCGAATCCATATTTTCCATAACTTGTGAGTTGACTTTTGAAAACTCCTAAAAGTCAAGTGTATTTATCTCTTTGACACTTATCTCAACAATTAACAATTAACAACAACACAACAATTTGCCGATATGGTAGCAGTGGACTAGACTGCGGTTGTGTGAGAAACAACACGGTCTAGTCGCGCTCCTCTCCTGAGTTCGAGTCTCAGCTGCGGCAGATGGCAATGTCGCAGGGAATGGGTGTTGTGATGTTGTCTATGTGTGTGTCCGTCCTGGTTGAGTGGTAGAATAGCCATCGGCTAGACTCCGCCAGGACATTAAAATAAATAAGGCGATTAAAAAAAAAAAAATTCGTTTCTATAGCTACGAGAATGACAGGGATCGGAAAAGGTTTTGCTAATCTCTAATATCACTTTCCAGTCTAGCCCGGGAAAACGTTAATTTCTGGCTGATAATTACTCCAGAAATGGTGTACTTTCTGGTCGGCCGAAAAAAACTAAGACTTTGAACAGCAAGTTTCGAAAATGAATCTTGTCACGTGTGAGACAGTTTGATGGAACTAGCCGAAGGCGAGTTCCACAAGTCGAACGAATGTGAAGAGATCTTTTCAAACGTGTTGTTTACAATATTTTTTTCTGCGACTACAAGAAAAACAAACAATTTCGTAAGTAAACAGATCAACTATTTTTAATAAACTCCTTTAAAAGTGATGTGGTTTGAAGACTTCAAAACTGATGTTTAGTTGTTAGATAAGTAGGTTGCTATGAACCTGAATAGGTTAGCCTACTTCAAAAATACAAATAAAAGGTGTCAGTTCTGTTTTCGACAGGACTGTGTGAAAAACATGACGGTACGCTATTTTTTGGATTTTTGCACACATCGTGTGAAAAAATACAGTTTCGAGTCATGGTTATTGTGCGTTATTTGTCGTTTTTGAAGGCAGTAGTAGAAAAAAGCTTTTACCGGACTCTCACAATCATTTTCTGGTCCAGTCTGATAAAATGCGATTTTTTTACCTAAAAATAAACTGAAAAGTGCTAATTTCTGACCGGTTTAAGAAAAAATAGATGTTCTGTACTAGAAATCAAAGTATCATTTTTGTTGTGCTAAAAACGATTCTGATATACAAGTTACTTGATTTCGAGTTAATTTGAAATTTCAAGCTTTTGGTATCATAACAAATCGACAAATAACGAAATCTTCGCGATTTAAGAAAAAATTGAAACGAAATTAAAAAATTTGGACATCAAATTCACTTTTGGCACGTCAAAATATATAGAAAAATGATGGTCCAATTTTTTATATAGAGCATTTTTTGTATGTATGTGTGTAAACTCCTAAAAAAAATAGTACCAGTACTGTACTAGAAATCAAGGTATCAATTTTGTTGTGCTAAAGACGATTCTGATATCCAAGTTACTTGATTTTGTGTTAATTTGAAATTTCAAGCTTTTGGTATCATAACAAATCGACAAATAACGAAATCTTCGCGATTTAAGAAAAAATTGAGAAGAAATTAAAAAAATTGGATATCAAATTCACTTTTGGCGCGTCAAAATATATAGAAAAATGATGGTCTGATTTTTGATACAGAGCATTTTTTGTATGTTTATATTATTCTATTATTTTGGTATAAATTCTTTATACTAAAATGTAGTAAATTTCTTCCTTGGCAATAAATGTCAACCACTTGCCAAATACTATTTTCCCAGTCAAATAATATTTTAGATATACCGCTAACAGACAGACAGTCGAATGACTGAATTGAAAGAGCTTAATTTTCATAATCTGATCTGAAATGTAAAAATTCTCAAAAATCTCAATTTGAAACATAGTCAGGGAAATACCCTATACAGTATGAACTGTTAATAATAGGCCATAGTTCAAGGGTAGATTCTTTGGACCAAAATATGAGGATATAACCAAACATGCTTTAGTAAATTGTTGCTGTGGAGAAAGTTACAGGGTGTCAAAATTATATTTTTTTCTCTTTCTTTTTACAACATCTCAACTACCTCTTGACCGATCTTCTCCCAATTTAGTAAGGAAACATTATTTAAGCTAAGAAACAATAATTTATGTATCACATCTCGCTAGCCCATGGAGGACACCTCATGAGCTATACCTGATGAAGCATATTTTTTTCTCTTTCTTTTTACGTTGTGGCAAAATGTCAAACTAATGAAACTGTACGTAAATGACAGAACTAAGGCGTCACTAAAGCAGACTTCAATAATAGTATAGGAAATAGTGTGCAAATTCGACGACGAGTGGTTACCGTCTGCCAGTCGGTAATCGAAGAGACCATATAAATACAAAATTTTGTTCTCTCTGGAACTTTTTGGTATGGTGGGGGGATAGGGGGGGGGGGCATTTATTTTTAAAGCGAATAATTATCGATATCTGTCCGCATAGGTAGTAAGTATATGTACTTCACATACCCCAATTACGCTGGCAGACGAAACCTCCGAACGGCGCGCGCGCTAACCGGAAAAAGAAAAAAAAATGTTTAGTTTCTTTTCCCGGTTAGCGCGCGCGCCGTTCGGAAGTTTCGTCTGCCAGCGTAATTGGGGTATGTGAAGTACATATACTAACTACCTATGCGGACAGATATCGATAATTATTCTATTTAAAAATATCCTCCTATCCCTATCCCTCCCTATCCCCCCACCATACCAAAAAGTTCCAGAGAGAAAAAAATTTTGTATTTATATGGTCTCTTCGATTACCAACTGGAAGACGGTAACCACTCGTCGTCGAATTTGCACGCTATTTCCTAGACCATAAATACAAGACGTCCTTTTCAAATTGAGTTTGTTTTTAAAGAATTCTTGAGATCTATGCGGCAGTTTTCTCGAAAACGGTCGGAACTATCAGGTTCTATAAAATGTACCTTTTTTGATGTAGAAATGACTGAATAAGATTTTCTAGTCAAAAATGCCACTACGTTTCGTAAAAAAAAAATAGAAAAAATATTCGTCATAAGGTACAGCTCATGAGGCGCTCCTTACAGGCTAGAGTGATGTAATGCATAAATTATTGTTTCTTAGCTTGAAAAATGTTTCCTTACCAAATTGGGAGAAGATCGATCAAGAGGTAGTTGAGATATTGTACAAAGAAAGAGAACAGAAGAGAAAAAAAAAATACAATTTTGACACTTTTTCCACTGCAACAATTTACTAAAGCATGTTTAGTTATATCCACATATTTTGGCCCAAAGAATCCATCCTTGAACTATGGCCTATTATTAATGGTCCACCCTGCATATGTATACGGTATACTTAAACTATTAAAAAATTTTAACGACTCACATATGAATTTAACGATGACGTTCCTCATTATAATATAAACAATGAGAAACAGCATTATATAACAGTTGCGGTCACCCGGAACAGGGATAATATAATGTTCCATATTGAAAAAAAATTCTCAACTTATTAATATAACAAAACTCGAAGTCGTGTAAACTAATAAAAGATAACAAAACAGCACAATTATTTACGGAAATAGTATGCTTAAACGGCTAGAGAAAAAAATGGAACGTCCAAGGCGCCTCCTCATCTGCTCTCTTAAAAATATCAAAATTAGTGATGACAAATTTGTTGGAGACATTTAAAAGTTTCCACTCCCTTTTTTTCCATTCCGCAAATTTTTGATAAAACGCTGGAAACGTCGATTTTGTTTTCGAGAGGAACGTATAACCATGAACCTCAGGGGCGACTCAAGGTAAATTTTCCACCCGGGTGAGATCGCTTTTTGGCGTCCCCGTGAGATAATCACGGGAATTTTACGGTCGCACTACATACTAAAGTGGCAGGATATCCCTTCGGACACTGCGGTCACTACTTTTTGACTTAATACATGGAGTAAGAGAAATGTGTATATAATAAATTCTACTTTTAAAGAGCCTGAATTTTTACTGTTGGTAAGTAGTCAAGCTCATGAAAAGCAGTTTATTCTACTTCTGAGTGTATTTCAAATATAGTGAAACAGCTTCGAAAAACAGCACGATTAAATAATTAGTTAACCGTGTATTATTTGGCCTATGTCTATTTACTAATCAACCAAGTACCTACTACAATTTATATTATAAGAACATCAGTAATTAGTTTATGAAAAGTGCACTTTGCGGACCTTCTTTTCTGCATGCTCAACTTCGTGTCAATCTTTCGAAGGACGTCATATTCGATTGACATCATTAGTAGTCCCACTAAACCGTTCTCTGTGACATTGTCGATTTCAACTAGGCTTATACTAAGTTTTAGTTTTGAGAAACTTCTTTTTCCCGTACAGGAAGAGAGAGATGTATTCGGAGTTACGTTTGAAATGTTTTCACTGAGGCTGTTGAGTGATGTACTTTAATACATCTAATCGGTCATTTACATCTTTGTCGGGAAATAAAGAAATAGCACTAAAGGTTCTTGATGTAGTTGTACACCATCAATGTCACAATGGCTTCCGTTATTTAGTGCTGACAGACAGTCTGAACATTTTTGTAAGAGTTCATCCTTTTCCCGACTTTCAATATTGTACATCAAACCAAACATATCATTATGTATGTGGTTGGATAAATCGTTCATCCAATGACATGATGGCACAGTCTAATACTTGGAACAAAAAGTTGTTCTGAATGCCTTTTCAAGATCCACAGCAGGTTCGTCATGTGACTCACTGTCAAATTGAAGCTTTATTTTTCGATGTTGCACTCATGTTAAATTAAAAAGGGTATAATAAAGAAAAAACCGCTGCCCAAGGAATCACTACTTCCACATCCAGATTCTCTATCCAAGTCACTCACAATGAAAAAACTTTGTATATGAAAATAATTGTTTATGGAACTTTAATAATATAATATTTGAAATCCTCTACCCCAAAAACCCATAAAACGATACCCCACATCGGTAGTGGGGTGGGGGGGGGGGGGGTGATAGTGGGGGGGTGGATGAAATAAAAAAATATTTTGAGGTTTCAGGTTCCTGTACATACACAAAATCACTTTTTTTTTCATTCCCTTTAATAAGGGGGTGGGGGTGGTAATGGGGGTGGCTAATGCCAAACATTTTTTTGAGACCTTTGCTTCTCTTGTATATACTAAATACCAATTTTATGGACTCTTACCTGCTTGATTGACCTATTTACCCCAAATTTACCCCAATTTACCCCCCAACCCTTCGACGGAACAAGATGAAAATATAATCTAGTTCTAGATCTCGTTAAAGTACATATGTGTACCAAATTTCAAGTCAATATCTTAAACGGTTCCAGAGTAAACGTGCGCACAAAAAAAGTTACAGACAGACCGACAGACAGAAATTTTTTTTTCGCTCAAAGTTAAAATCTCGACGTTTCATGACATTTTAAGCCTATTTGGACAATAAAAATTTTTAAAATTTTTTTTGTCGTTACTATACTTCCACTGGACGTGGAAGTAATTAAAACAATTTTTCGCCTCAGTTTCCCCCCCCCCCCCCAGAGCCGGCGCCTCGGGCGGCCGCCCGGGTAGCCCGGCCCTTAAGCCGCCCCTGTTGAACTCTTAGGAGGAGGAATGCAATCGAGGAATGCAATTCTTTCAAAGTTTTAAATGGGACTAGTTTTAAATGTCTTTCAATTCTCTTTACAACTGTGTAAAATTTTTAAATCTGAGTAAATATTTCTCGAGATATTGGATCTGGCAATGGTATGATATCCTATTTAATTAAATATTCGGAATGTCCAACACCAACCACCATACAATAATATAACCTTTGTTGAAAGAGTTCGCGAACATTTTGTAGGATTCGGGATAAAAGGATTCTACGATACTCTTTTACTGTTTTGTGATGCAAACCTTCTAAAAAGTTTGACTTGGTAGCATATACATTGCTTTTTAAATGTCACCACAGAAGAGGTTCTAAGGGAGTAAGATCGGGTGATCTTACATGCTACTCAATAATTTTAAATGACCCACATTGCATAGGTAATCTAGTAATATAATTTATCCTATACATTCTGTTATGTAAAAGCAAATTCTCATTGCCTTAATGATTCAATCCACCGTAATTTGACAAATTATTCGGTATTTCTTTATTTCTACCACTATCTGACATAACAAGCATAGACAACTATCTATTTCACACGATTTTTACTCTTTTTGGCAGTAATTAAGTACATTTAACCAAAATTTATAATTGTTTGTTTTAGCCAATTTTACAATCGCTCTTTTCAGTTGTTTATTGTTCAAATAGATACAATGCTTTTATTCGCTTAATTTTTAGATCTGTTTTACATCAACCGCAAACCACAAATAATTCACAGTTTTCAAACTTATACTGCATGATTTGCATAAAATTACACAGCGTCAATGTATCGTGGAAGAATTTGGTGACAATGTTTAGATAAATACCATAAATGTAGATTGTAGATTATAGATGTTCCCTCTTCAACCAATGTTAGCAATGATAAGCTTTAATTGATAGCCTGGATCAATAATATATTATTGGCCAACATATAATATTCTTGCTAAGAAAAATACGATGTGATTTGATTATTAACATTTAAGTTACTAATTGCAGGAAATATTCTGCTTTCTAGCAAGTCACTAGAGTTGTAGCACCCTAGATCACTAAAAATGTAAGACTCATGGTACCGTTTAGGAGCCGAGTATTTTCTAATGATAAATGTTTCTACGTTCATATAGTAAATATAGTACAAATCGCTGAGTTTGATTACTTGTATACATTGCGAAAGAAGGTATTGAATTAAATTTACAATAACAAAAAATTGAAAAGAACGGTGGGCAGCAATAAAACAGCAAATTAAACATTGTAAGTAAGTTGGAAATTAATACACCAGAAAACAATGAACTTTCTGTTATTGAGTATTAACTTCATCAAATATTTCATAAATACAGTTTCTTAAACTAACGTATCAGAAACTCTTAGAAATATGTACAAATTGAATATCTCTAATTCAGCTACCGTCAAGTTAAAACTCCAACTAGAAAATGACGTGATTAAAGCTTTTCTTTAATAAAGTCCTAATCCGCCGGTAATGACATTATTATACTCGAAAACGAAGAGTATATTGTATTTGATCGGCACATTTCTAAAACTGTAAATATCGCTCGCAGACAAAAAATTTTCATATCATTGTGTTAGTGAACGAATTCTGAACGACTTTCAAAATGTCCGTCTGTCCGTCCGTCACGTTTCTTGTAAGCACGATAACTCGAGAAAAAAAATCCGATTGTACTGAAATTTGGACAGTAAGTTAGTGTTAGCTCGGGGAAGAACCCTATTGTTTTGAACAAAATCGATCGGTAAATAAAAACGTTATTAATGATTTAAATTTAAGAATTTTTTTTTTTTTGATTTTTGTTTTTGTAAAAATTTACATTTTTTACATTTTTTTACGTGTTAGGTAGTTCTTACGCTTTTGACTCGGAATCCAAGGGTCCCAGGTCCGAAACCCCACATGGGGTATGGTATAGTTTTTTTTTTATTTTTTTTTTATTTTACCAACTAAGTTCGTATTATAAAATTAAAAATTAGACATTTTTTACAAAAAACTGCGAAGAGTATCCTATAGAATGTGTAACAATTATATAAAAAGTTTAGTAAACCAGCGAAGAGTACGTTTTTAGCTTGTTATAATATTCTGGCCAGTCTGGTTTCTGTAAAGATTATGGAACAATTACAACATTGATAGATGTCATTGATGATATTTAAAAGCTACCTACATATTACAAAAACTCAACAAGATCTTATCAAAAGTCACTGATCCAAATTTGATTGAAATCAGATGAAATATAGATATGAAGAAGAATCATTAAATATACATACTTACTCTAAAGTGGAGACGTCATATGACAGTCGGCCAACCAATTCTCTCTAAGTTATCGAATTAGAGCGTGAGAATTTACTGATTTGAGTAATAATTGTGGTTAAATTTTGAAATTGTCTGTCATTTAAGTAACACTGAATTGGTTTAGGCTTGGAAAATGTATAGGAGGGATTACTTTATTGTTTAGTATATGTTTGCGCCTCTTTTTATTTTATTTGAACTTAAATTGATATAGGCAACCCAAATTACCTAGCAGTGAATAGATGATAAACTCTATCATTTATACAGGAATTTTATTCTCCCATACAAAAAGAGCAACAAAAAGTGGACTACTGATACTGCTCCCAGTGAGCCATTAGACATTATGGATAGATAGTTAAAGAAGTTTCTAAAAGGTGTTTGACAAAATTTCATTTTTTGATATAAGTAAAACCATTTTCTCATATAGTTAAATATAGTTAAATATAGTTAAACATAGCAATTACTTGAATAGTATTGTGTCGTGCGATAATGCATCGAATATTGCCGATTCCTCGTCTTTACCTTAAAGTTTCCTTTTCCTGATTTCCTTCAATCTCCGGCATTTATCAAATTGCAACCACCAGGATTTCGACTGAACGGTGAGTTTTACTATTATAGTCAAATACTTAGATTTTAGAAATTACAGTCTGCTAATAATAGAAATCTTTAGCAAAATAAATACCGGGTGTAATTTTCACTTTCCGGCCGCCATTTTTTTATTTTTTACTGGATTGAGATGAAATTAAGCACGTGTTAAATGTTACCAAAATGAGATTTTTTTTAGAAGTAACCTCTACTTTTGATTTTTAAATGGGACATTCTGTATACTCGTGTATTTTTGGAATCTAAAGGTCATTCTGATATGACACTTTCCACCATTTTGAATTTTTCGCAGCCAATTTTAATTTTCAATCTGTTTCCGTGACCCATCAGAAATTGACCCCCCCCCATAATGTGTTGTGATACATCGTTAGATTGGTATTGAGAAATTCCATTTAGAGCTGTAGTGTGAAGGTGATATACTTTCATTTGAAAATTTTGGGAAATTTCGAAAAAATTATTTTATCAACTTTCGACCTCTCTGTGATACAAATGAACGTATTTTTCTTCAATTATCTATCATTATTAGAACAATTTCTGGTGGATCATGGCACATAGATTGAAAATTGAAATTGGCTGCAAAAAATTCAAAATAAAATTAGCACAATCATATATAATAGTCTATGTAAAGAAGCATTATAAGACGACTTTTTTGTAAATATTTCGTGCAAAGACGAGATTATCTCCCCCCTCACCCGTTTTCGAGGGTGCTAAACACGATGGTAGTGGTGGGAAACGTTTTTAACTGCCCCCCGAAATGGCCAAAAACCCTTTATGTTTTCATATATAAACGGGTCTGGGGAGTGATTTATCGACGGGTTATACAGTATCGGCAAGCGTTTGATTAGGCACGGCAATAAGAGCAAGCGAGAGCGAAGCAAGCAATGATGTAAATTAATAGTGGCGTGTGTGAGTCGGACGAACATGTAAATATTTTGAACCGGAACAAGATTACCTCCCCCCCGTTTTCGAGGATGCTGAACACGATGGCGGTGTCAGAATTTCTCTTTGGGGTTGCGCAACCTCTCAAATTCCCCTGCAGAAAATAACCTTCCCCCCATTTTCGAGGATGCTGAGCACGATGGTGGTGCTGGATATCGCGTTCGACCCCGACCAACCCCTCCACCGGCCAATACTCACCCCCTAGATGGGTAAAACGCGCTTCACTCGATTTCCCTGGAGAAAAAAACCTTCCCCCCGTTTTCGAGGATGCTGAGCACGATGGTGGTGCTGGATATTGCGTTCGACCCCGGCCTCCACCGGCCAATACTCGCACCCGAAAAGGGTGAATTTTTTCCTTTTGTAATATCAGCGGGAAACACATTTATTTCCGTTTTTGAGGATGTTAAGAATAGGAAAAATAGTACTTCTCTTCTTGGTTGCAATGCTCTTTCATTCCGGTCCAACTGAAAAATATCATCAAATACCGCAAGTATTGAATGATGATACATACTTTGATTTTTACAAATAAATAATTGAGAACATTTATTACGATACGATACGATACGATACGATACGATAATATAAATGATAATGAGGAAATGTTTATAAATTTTGTACCGGAAATTCACATGAGTGATTCTGATACAGAAACTGCTGATGAGGTCTGCGATTTTGAAGATTGCGATGTTCATTTCGAAGAGTATCAACCATGTAATTCTACGCGTAGGTTAAATTAGTCGAGATAAGGTATAAACGAAAAATATATTTAGTGTAAGCCGACTTTACCTTTAAGTAGTATAACGTATTATCTTTAAGTATGAATTATTATAATGTAAGAGAAGAACCTGTAGCACTTTATTGAAGCTTAATGTCATGTATCGTAATAAATGTTCTCAATTATTTATTAGTAAAAATCAAAGTATGTATCATCATTCTTGCTGTATTTGATGATATTTTTCAGTTGGACCGGAATGAAAGAGCATTGCAACCAAGAAGAGAAGTACGATTTTTCCTATTCTTAACATCCTCGAAAACGGAAATAAATGTGTTTCCCGCTGATATTACAAAAAAAAAAAAATTTCACCCCTTTCGGGGGCGAGTATTGGCCGGTGGAGGGGTTGGTCGGGGTCGAACGCGATATCCAGCACCACCATCGTGCTCAGCATCCTCGAAAACGGGGGGAAGGTTTTTTTCTCCAGGGAAATCGAGTGAAGCGCGTTTTACCGCTCTAGGGGGTGAGTATTGGCCGGTGGAGGGGTTGGTCGGGGTCGAACGCGATATCCAGCACCACCATCGTGCTCAGCATTCTCGAAAACGGCCAAAAACCACCCCCGAGAGGGGTAAAACGCGCTTCACTCGATTTCCCTGCAGAAAATAACCTTCCCCCCGTTTTCGAGGATGCTGAGCACGATGGTGGTGCTGGATATCGCCTTCGACCCCAACCAACCCCTCCACCGGCCAATACTCGCCCCCGAAAGGGGTGAATTTTTTTTTTTCGTAATATCAGGCAAATTGCATTTCTATCCGTTTTCGAGGATGCTGAGCACGATGGTGGTGCTGGATATCGCGTTCGACCCCGACCAACCCCTCCACCGGCCAATACTCACCCCCTAGAGCGGTAAAACGCGCTTCACTCGATTTCCCTGGAGAAAAAAACCTTCCCCCCGTTTTCGAGGATGCTGAGCACGATGGTGGTGCTGGATATCGCGTTCGACCCCGACCAACCCCTCCACCGGCCAATACTCGTCCCCGAAAGGGGTGAAATTTTTTTTTTTTGTAATATCAGCGGGAAACACATTTATTTCCGTTTTCGAGGATGTTAAGAATAGGAAAAATCGTACTTCTCTTCTTGGTTGCAATGCTCTTTCATTCCGGTCCAACTGAAAAATATCATCAAATACAGCAAGAATGATGATACATACTTTGATTTTTACTAATAAATAATTGAGAACATTTATTACGATACATGACATTAAGCTTCAATAAAGTGCTACAGGTTCTTCTCTTACATTATAATAATTCATACTTAAAGATAATACGTTATACTACTTAAAGGTAAAGTCGGCTTACACTAAATATATTTTTCGTTTATACCTTATCTCGACTAATTTAACCTACGCGTAGAATTACATGGTTGATACTCTTCGAAATGAACATCGCAATCTTCAAAATCGCAGACCTCATCAGCAGTTTCTGTATCAGAATCACTCATGTGAATTTCCGGTACAAAATTTATAAACATTTCCTCATTATCATTTATATTATCGTATCGTATCGTATCGTATCGTATCGTAATAAATGTTCTCAATTATTTATTTGTAAAAATCAAAGTATGTATCATCATTCAATACTTGCGGTATTTGATGATATTTTTC
Organism: Rutpela maculata; assembly: GCA_936432065.2. Lineage (NCBI taxonomy): Eukaryota > Metazoa > Arthropoda > Insecta > Coleoptera > Cerambycidae > Rutpela > Rutpela maculata. The sequence continues at coordinate 92,609,839 of OW386286.2, forward strand.
AGTTGGACCGGAATGAAAGAGCATTGCAACCAAGAAGAGAAGTACTATTTTTCCTATTCTTAACATCCTCAAAAACGGAAATAAATGTGTTTCCCGCTGATATTACAAAAGGAAAAAATTCACCCTTTTCGGGTGCGAGTATTGGCCGGTGGAGGCCGGGGTCGAACGCAATATCCAGCACCACCATCGTGCTCAGCATCCTCGAAAACGGGGGGAAGGTTTTTTTCTCCAGGGAAATCGAGTGAAGCGCGTTTTACCCATCTAGGGGGTGAGTATTGGCCGGTGGAGGGGTTGGTCGGGGTCGAACGCGATATCCAGCACCACCATCGTGCTCAGCATCCTCGAAAACGGATAGAAATGCAATTTGCCTGATATTACGAAAAAAAAAAAATTCACCCCTTTCGGGGGCGAGTATTGGCCGGTGGAGGGGTTGGTTGGGGTCGAAGGCGATATCCAGCACCACCATCGTGCTCAGCATCCTCGAAAATGGGGGGAAGGTTATTTTCTGCAGGGAAATCGAGTGAAGCGCGTTTTACCCCTCTCGGGGGTGATTTTTGGCCGTTTTGAGGGGTTGCGCAACCCCAAAGAGAAATTCTGACACCGCCATCGTATTCAGCATCCTCGAAAACGGGGAGGGGAGGTAATCTTGTTCCGGCTCAAAATATTTACAATTTTCGGGTTTTTTTCCGACTCACACACGCTACTATAAGGGGCGTGTCACACTTTGCTCTGCTAAGGTACTGGTAGACGCCTTTATTATGAGCGGTCGGTTAAGTCGTTGAAACTATGCAATACCTAATCCAGGACTTTCCGATACTGTATTTGAAATAACATGGAAGGGGGTTACAGAGTAAGTGGAATCCAGACAGCAGGCCTAGGCGGTTGATTAAACTACCACCTTCTCTTCCGTGAAGAATGACGGGATATGCACAGGAATAACGATCATGTGTCGAAAAACCTGTAAATCCTGTATAGCATGCTTTCTGGTGAGTGGGGGGTGGTTTCTGCCCGTTTGGAGGGGTTGGAGCTAAAAATAAATATTTTTCCCGGTATCAGTGACCCCGAAACGGAGGGATATGCGTTTGAACCGAATCAATTGAAAAAAAATATATTTTCCACTCCTCAGGAGGGTTCAATCGGGGGTGGAAAACCATTTTTTTTTTCAAATGATTCACTGTCTGGATTCCACTTACTCTATAACCCTCTTCCATGTTATTTCAAGTACAACCCGTCGATAAATCACTCCCCAGACCCGGTTATATATGAAAACATAAAGGGATATATAAAAGGGATGGTTTTTGGCCGTTTCAGGAGTTGCGGCAACTTCTCCCACCATTTGCATAGTGTTCAGCACCCTCGAAAACGGTGTGGGAAGGTAATTTCGCCTTTGCACGAAATATTTACACTTTCTGCTTTCATTACATACACTAATATGCAGAAAGACCTTTAAATTCCAAATATGCAAAAATATACAGGATGTCCCATTTATGAAATCAAAAACAGAGACCACTTCCGGTGAACACTTGACAGATGGATCAAAAGTGTCATTTTGGCAGCATGTGGTACGTGCTTAGTTTCATCTGGATTCGTTAAAAAATAAAGAAATGGCGGTCCGAAAGTAATCTCGTTGACACCCGGTATAGGATACAGTATATGGTTTACGTTAGTTTTATTCATCTTCAGGTAATGCCAACGGCGAAAATCGCATTGGATGTAGTGTTCAGTGTGAAATTCTTCATCCTCAGTTCATGTTAAAGATCCGGGTCACTTCTTTAGAAATACAAACTGTTTCATACAATTCAATTACTTAAATAGAGAAAAACTCATGTACGAGGTTTCTTCCGTAGATTTCTTCTATTTGCTATGTAATTCTGTTTACAGGAATCGTAGTAAACTTCGTATTTTGTTTAGATAAATAAATTATTTATTAATATCGAGGCAATAAAATCCAATATAACATCCGAATCTACCTATTCCTAAGAGGGAACTCCCTAAGAAGTAGGCAGATTGAGACCTTAGAAACTGATCACAGTTAGATCTGGGAAGTAGGCGGATTAATGTCCCGGAATCGAACTAGCCCCAAGAACCCTGACAGTCTATCCACCCTCACCCCCCCAGTACCGATGTGCCATATCGTTTTATAGGTTTTTGGGGTAGGTGATTTCAAATATTATATTTATTAAAGTTCCATAAACAATTATTATTATTTCCACATATAGTGGGGTGCAAATATAGTATCAATATTTTTTTCATTGTGAGAGCCTTGGATAAAATCTGGATGTGGAAGTAGTGATTCTTTGGGCAGCGGTTTTTCTTCTACCTTTCTCCCTCGACAATAGCTCCAACACAGGTGCCGAAACCTCATGCTCAACCCGAGAACTAAATTATTTTCATACTGACAACCGCGATAATTCCTCCGAGCACAATACTTATTCGAAAAAATATAAATTAAATATTATTATTATTAATGGTTGCGTTCATCACGCTGTAGCTCTAACTTAGCGATCACTTATCATTTACATCATTGATCAGTTGTGTGCTGAACGGTGTATTCTGTCACTATGAAACATGATAGACAGAGAGCAGCTGTAATCTGAATTAGCATGCAAAGTATTAGTTGGGATTATTAGTACCAACAACTTTTTATTATATTTTTCTTAAAGTAAACTAAATATAGAAATGTTATTTTATAGTGCGTGAGGTGAAAACCATAGGTTCCAAGCACCAATTTGTTCAAAAAACAGTTTTCTACATAAATTTATTCCCCAGACAAATCTGTACAGTTCAATATACAGTTTCCCTATTGACCCAACGATGGCAGCACAATTCACTGTACACAGAGTTCTAAATCCATGTTATGTTGCAATTTTTAAAACCATAAGGTTCCCAGTGACTAAAAGACAAATAATAGTGTGTTTCCCAGCATTTTCATCTGTTTTTTTCAAGTAAAAACAATGAGTTTCAACTCCGAAGAATCTTTTGAGGATTTTGAAAGCTCTGGATCGGAATATGTGCCCGAAAAAAAAGGTCCAAAAGGTTTGTTATTATAGTAAATTTTGAAAATAATTTTTCTAACCTAACTTTTCACTTCAGAAATGTATTCTTCCACGAGTGAAGACACAGATAATGATGAATTTCCTGTACTGCAAAATCAACCAATTCAAACCGTTATAAGAAGGTAATCACCCACAAGCAAAGTTTTGATTTACTCAGAAATACAATCTAAATTTTTTTAGGATCTTTCCTGAAGTGGGCGAATCTTCCAAATCGAACCAAAGTTCTCAAACAGCTGGAAATAATAATATAATGATGTAAGTACTTTATGAATTAAAAATAGCAATTACAGTTATTCTTACACTACTAATTTTAGAACTGATGACATACAAAATAGTGTCTTAACTAGTCCGTTGGTGGATTATACTTCGACTGATACGGATGAAAGTGAGAAAACACCAGTAAAAGAAAAGAGAAGAACTCGAAAAAGAAAAAGAAACCCTGAGGCATGGAAAAAAAATAAAAGAAGAAAAATATCAAAGAGGTGAAAGTTATGTGAATAGTAGAGGGCATGCTGTTCCTGCTAGAAAACTTATTGAGGAGAAGTACTGCAACGAAAACTGTAGGTATGAATGTATAAAAAAAATTGAGATGGATCTACGAACAGACATTAAAAATAGTTATTACACTCTAGATCAAAATGGTAAATATCATTTTCTTTTAAACAATACAAGGCGTGTTTTAGTAAAAAGGAAAAGATCTCTTCAGCCGACTAAAAATAGAGCATTTTCATTTGAATATTTTTTTGAAAAAAAACAACGCAAAAATTAGGGTGTGTAAGAAGTTTTTTTTAACAACACTTTGCATAAGTCAAAAACCTATTTACAATGTGCACCTGAAAAAAGATGACACTGGAACACCACACAGAGATCTAAGAGGAAAGCATACAAAAGACAGAATAACAAAACTGGATAAGGATGAAATAAGAGCACATATAGAGGCATTTCCTCACGTTGAGTCACATTATTGCAGGGCAAGGTCAAACAAAAAATATCTAGATCCTACCCTCAATATCCAAAAAATGTACGATTTGTATGTAGAAAAGTGCAATGAACAACAAAAAAAACCACAAGAGATATGTTTATATAGGCGCATCTTTGACTATGAATACAATCTTGAATTTTTAAAACCAAAAACAGATAGATGTGATATATGTGAACAACATAGACTTGCCCAAAGAGAAAAAAGGGAAACCCGTAAAGACGAAGAAATGTTTAATTTGCATATTAACAGAAAAACAATAATGAGACAAGAACGTGCTGCAGATACTAAGAAAAGCGACAAAAAATGTGCTGTTGTTTTCTTCGATCTGCAAAATGTCATAAACGTACCAAAATCGGAAGTTTCTGTTCTTTTTTACAAACAAAAAATGACTGTATATAATCTTACTGCACATATTTCTACTGATAAAACATGCTACTGCGCTGTCTGGCCTGAAACCATGTGTGGGCGATCTGGTAATGACTTGGCCAGTGCATTTATACGGATTTTAGAAATGATAGCAACTCATCATCCTGAAATTGATGAAATAATTACTTGGAGTGACAGTTGTGTCCCCCAAAACAGAAACTCCCTAATATCTATTGCTGTTGCAGATTTTTTACACAGACACCCTAATCTGAAAAGTATTACGATGAAATATTCTCTTCCTGGTCATTCCTGTCTTCAGGTGGTTGATAACCTTCATTCTAGAATTGAGAAATGCCTACGTGTGCAAGATGTATGGTCACCCATTTCGTTCTTAAGACTTTTGAAAAAAGTTGACAGAAAACATCCATTTTGTGTTATAAATATGCAATCAAAACATTTTATGGACTATAAAAGAAGCGCTGCAGTGTATAATTATAGCAATATTCCATATTTTAAAGTGTGCCAATTAAAATTTCTCCAGGGTCAACCATTTTCTTTGGAATACAAAATAAACACACACAATTCGACATTTTTAAAATGTACAATAACTAAAAAAAGAAGACGGAACACTACTGAGGATGCAACGGAAGCTATAGCTCCTTTAATTTATCCTACAGAAACGTGTAAAACGAAATCTTTTACCAATAAAAAGATTGAACACATTCAGTTTTCTTATAAGTACATGCCACTGGAGGACAAAGAAAACATGGCATCAATAATTGCGGACTTTGCTAGAAAATAAGTAGTAGATTTTGTAGTTTTTTTTTGTTAGTTACTTATTTTAAAGTGTTAATTAATAAACTCGTAAGCACAATCTTTGTTTCTAATTAATTTACCTCGTTTAATTTGTTAATAAGTCCAAACGATTAATTCTATAATGTACTGACTTAAAAAAATAAGCGGTGAACTTCCACATTTTACACATTTTAGCAAGTCTATCTTGGTACAGCTTCTGAAATATTGCAACCAGAGAACCCTTTTAATTTGGTGAACACTGAATGCAAAATTAGCCAAATTTAAAACCCATTTTTAACCGTAAAATTCCATAAGGTTCCAAGTACAGTGCCACAAGGTTCTAAGTACATTGCAGTCCTTTTTTAAAATCGTATTTTTTTCAATAAAAAAAATCAACTCAAGTGTATATTACTGTAGGTGGTGAAGTCAAATCTCTAAAATATATTTTAGCATATTTACTTAAACTAAATTCTATACACAAAAAAATTTGTGTTACTTCTAACTTTATATTTGCTCTCCTGAAAAATTTTGTTTTTGGCGTTTGGAACCCTCTGGTTTTCACCTCACGATGTGAACATTAGATAAAGGTACTTAAAAATTAAAATACGACTGTTTAGTGATATAAAACATGTAAAACATGCAAAACATCAGTTATAAACAGTAAAATATTGTATCCAGTTTTAATAAAGGATAGTTTAATACAGCCCCAGTGTCGAAGGCTTGATTTATTTGGCCATCAAAGTCAAAAGACAATAATATTTAATAATCTTCATATTCGTAAATAATTTACAATTTTTCTTGGTCCATTTATATGACCTTCCGATTAACTGGCATAAACAGAAAATGTTTGCTTAAGTTTATATGTTAATGGAAAAGACAAAAGTTGTGTTTATGTCTATTTTTTCAAATTCAAATAACTGATCAGTGATCACGGATCATGTATCATACAATTATTTTGCTACATAAAATGGCAGCCGATAACTTAGCGATCACCTGTGATCAGTCGGGCTAATGCCGTTCATGCAAAATGATCAGTGAGCCCTACCTGATCGCTCACCGTGATGAACGCGACCAATGAGTACACTTAGGTTCCTGTGTCACTAAACCAACGTATTTTTCTGTAACTAAATAGGACATACACTTTTTGCTGACAGTTGGAACAATTTAGAAATACATCAAATTTTTTACTTTCTGTGTTTAAAAACCAATTATTTTCTGGAAAAGTTTGGTCATGTTTTCGCCTGGAGTTTTCCCTCATTTCATTTGTCGGTGATTTTAAATAGAATGATATATTATAGGATTAAATATCAAATTACGCATATGCGTGACTTGAAAGATTTCATCTTTCACTCTGTAGATATAATCTGATAGATGTACCATGGATTCTCTTAATTGGATATTGCATCAACTTTTTAGCTATGAAAACCTAAATGAATGACATTTGTTTTATTACAAAATTTCCTATTTACGTTACGGTACAACAATTTTTGAAGAAGTGAAATCGAGTAAAGAGCATTTGTGCGTTATTAGTTATAATTTATTGGTTGAAAAATATAGTTAATGGCAATTACTGCATATACCTAACGTTAATTTATTACTGAAATTAAGTTGTTTGCCTTCTTGTAATATATAGGGAATATTGATATGTTTTTGTTTAGTCTACCTAGTTACAAGTTTGCAAGTTACATATATGCAGCCGCAGGAGATATATTAATGAGCAGAATTTATAATTTTAGTGATTTTTATATACCTACTAGGAAATAATATTAACCAGCTACCTGTTATAAAAAGATATAATATACAAACCAGTATTCATATTTACTAGTAAGTAGTAATTTGGTAATTGTGTTCCGAAAACAATATTGCGATGCAGAAAGTACCGTCCTTGGTTTACGGGCTGGATTATAAACATATTAAGCACAAGGGAAAACTACAAAATTCAAATTATACCGGAAAAATAAGATTTATGTACAATTGTGTAATCTAAGAGCCAAAATAAAGAGACATTGCTACCTATCGTATAGTTTTCTACAACAGTATTGGGCACATAAATAGGCCTTTTAGCTAAATAAAAAAACAAAAATTAAAAAAAATAGAATCGCCTTCAAAAAATCTTCAAAAAATATCTCTGAAAAGTAAGAAATGAGATTTCACTCAGTTGTGCTAACATCTGTCTACCTATTAGTGAAAAGTAACAAGGAATCGTACCTTATTACCTAATATCAATAATTTGAAATCGGTTCAAAAATATCTAATTTCAAAAATACGTTTTGCAGCGATTTCAAATTGATATTAAGTAATAAGGTACAGTTCCTTGCTACTTTTCACAAATAGATAGACAGATATTAGTAAAACTGAGTGAAATTTTATTTCTTACCTTTTTAGAGATATTTTTTGAAGATTTTCTGATTAAAAACATATTTTTTACCCTTTTAGTAACTAGCTTCTATTATTTATTTAACTTGTACTTTAAAGCCTGGGGCCCCGGGCGACTGCCCGGACAGCCCGTGCATAGCTACGCCTCTGATCTAATATAATATTTGCAAAAGGAAATTAAAATGTTCTCACAGTTTCCTTCACATACCTACTGTGAATATAATTATAATATTATATTTAATAATAAAATTATAAACAAATAAACAAAACAATTCCCATAAAGACCAACGGTTGCGCATGGTATAAAAGTAGACATAGAAAGAATGGCGATATCATCGTAGGTTGCATTCACGCTTTAATGAAAAATAAATTAATATAATTATGCAGAAGGAGTGGGTTGTAGTTACACAGTAAACTTTAAATCTTGCTTTCCCAAACAATTTAACAGTTTTATTTCTCAATATGGGAAAATGAGTAAAAGTTATTGTCAGGTCTGGTCGACTGCGAATATCTATTTGATTAATATTTATTGTTCTTTTTTTGTAAATATTTTAATTATCTAAATTATTTTCCACCTTTAAAATTGCTATAAAAAATATATACGAATCATTTACTTCAGGTTTTCATTTTCAGTTTTAAAAGCTGCAGTTACTGAATGACAAAGGTCATAGCTTACTTGTAAAAAACGCAGTTAAGTTATTAAACTGAAAATATCTCAAAAATTTTCAATTTTGAAATAAAAATCTCCTATACATAAAAATAAACTTTCGCTCCTCTCAGACATTTCAGTTAGCCCTTGTCTCTGTATTTACTAAATGTTTTCCTTTCTGCCGTTAACAAAGTGGCATTTGCAATACACTCTTTTCCGTAAATTTTCATATTTTTGCTGTAACTTGGCAATGCAGCAGCATTTTGAAAAGAAGGTTAGTACTGGATATAAAGTTTTACGCTGAAATTTGTGGTATGTCATTTAAAAAGAGTATGTTATTTAAAAAATTCCACCTCTAAGCTGTCTCGCTTTAAAGAAAGTATTTCATAGTATTTCAGAAATAGGTAGCTAGGTAATCCCCTATAATTTTTATTTGAAAGATTTTCTTCATATTTCTTACAATAAGCCAGATATTGGACTTCCATGCACTAATGAGCCACCCTACATGTGCTTTTAGAATAGAAATTTTAAGTCTAATAAAAGATATTAAGCGATTTACGCGTCTACGTAGAGTGTGATTACTTAGAGAAGATAACATCCTCATAGAATGCGCAGAGACCGATGTCATTACCGCGTGCTCGTTACCAAAGTAACGATCCTATTTTCACAGTTGCTTGGGCGTCCGTCGCGCTGCCTACTACCATTAATATTTAAATAAAAAACGGATGGCCGGCACTGATATTATGCCAACTGTAATACGCGATGCACGTAGTCGTGACGTATGTTATCTTCTCTAAATAATTTTACTCTACATAAGCACATACAGAATTTTTTACTTGATGTTTGAGTTTAGTGTGATTAGACTGATTTCCGTACAATTTTTTTCGTTCACTATTAAAAATTGTGCGGTTGCGGTTATAATACACCTGTTCTATTGAATTGAATAGGTATAGCAATATAAAATAGAATAATAATAGTAAATCGTCTTTATTGAAAAAAGCAAATACATACAGGGTAATATTTAGGTAGTAAGCTATTGTTACACGTAAACCCAAATGCATCAGAAATTGAAATTTCCACATCAAATAATATTTTAGATTGAAAAAAAAAACACCTATAATCTGTATAACTTTGTAATTTGTATTTGAATGTTGCACACCTAAGATATCATCAACACTGTTATACAATTTGGTTTATGTTTATGAGAATGAACATTGAAAAATTGCAGATTTATGCTCAAGGATAGTTAATACATATATTCCCTGATACAATTGGAATATTATTTACATTAGAACGGAATGTCAATTTAGATTTGAGGTATTGGTAGGACCTCGAGTAGGACTGTGTAGAGCAAACGATGAATAAATTAAATTAGAAGAATTCTTCAAATGAAATGAACGGGTATTAGGTATCCAACAAACTAAATATAATTTAGCAGTAACACTCATCAAATTTTCTTAACCAAATACGAATGTACAACATGAATTTTGTATTTCTTGTAGATTGTAGATTGTTCAAAGAGTCGCTCGGCTCTTTCAGCCCATCTTCACGTGGACCTAAAAGATCTTTTGTAGCTGACCTTACAGTTAGTTGTTGCCCAGGATTCCCAGGCTTTTACGAAGCTTATGATTTCCCTGGGGGCTAATTTCCCTATATCTTCAGGCGTTAGTTTCACCTTTTCTAGGTACTTTAGCCTAGTGCAAACTAGCATCTTGCATTTGCAAAGAATATGTTCCACATTTTCTACTGCAGTATCACAGTATCTGCACATATCGTTGTCTGCCTTGTCCATATTCTTAAGATGATATCTCAGGGGGCAATGGCCTGTTAAAAGGTCTGTCATCAACCTTACGTCGAACTATTTTAGTTCGTAAAGCCTTATGACATTCTTTGTCGAATAAGTGGTGAACTTTTTCGCTTGTCTTTGGCTTGGAGTATTCCTCCAGTAGAACTCTTTTTGTTCTGTTTCCCATTTTTAGATCTCGTCCGTTATGTGTCCCTTGGACAAGCCACAAAACGGTTCGGGCCCAAAAATTTCAGCACCTTTCTTTGTAGGGACGTCAGCTAATTCATTTCCTTCTACTCCCTCGTGTCCTGGAACCCACATCAAGGTAACGTTGTTGTTTTTTGCCAGTTGCTTCACTGATTGTCTGCATTCCCAGGCAATTTTAGACTTAAAGATGTAGGACCTGACAGCGTTTAACACTGCCTGACTGTCTGAAAATATATAGATCCTTGCTCCTCGAATGCCTTTATTTATGCATTACGGAGCACGTAGGTCTATAGCATAGATTTCTGCTTGGAACATGGTTGGGGTATTGCCCAGGGCAATTAGGCCCCGCTACGCCCACGCCAACTTCTTCAGCTATCTTCGATCTGTGTACCAGATGAGTGACCCCCTTCTCCAACTGCAGGATTTCGACTACGCTCGTCTGATGGCTTTCAATTAGCACATCAAATGGACAGTCAAAGTCCCACTTGATTAGCATTGAGACAGTCTCTATGGCTCTTTGTATGAATATGTTTGGACATATATGGTGTTATCAAATGCACCCTCTATTTTTCTCTATTCTTATTGGGATGCTCTGCCACATGTATTTTCTTCTAAACAACGTCTGAAATCTACAAAATAATACAATTAACCAATATTTTACTGGAAAATAACCTCTACGCCTGTGACTTTTACGTTAAAGGATCAGTTAAAGGGTGGTTTTTGACAAATAATGTAAAAGAACAAAAATATAAAATTGACGTATTTTGCTGACGTTTCGGAAAACGAATCTGTTTCCTTTCTTAAAGCGTATTATAATGTTTGTGGGCTGTGTATATTAAATACACAGCTTTAAGAATATATTTGAGAAAGGAAACAGATTCGTTTTCCGAAACGTCCGCAAAATACGTCATTTTTATATTTTTGTTCTTATTCATTATTTGTCAAAAAACACCCTCTAACTGATCCTTTGACGTAAAAGTCACAGGCGTAGAGGTTATTTTCCAGTAAAATACTGGTTAATTGTATTATTTTGTAGATTTCAGACATTGTAGGCAGAGCATCCCAATAAGAATAGAGAAAAATTAAGAAAATGCCACAACCAACGTTTAGACAATATGCACACTCTATTTCTATCAGTGCACACATAGCCACTTCCTTTGCAGCAAATGTTTTTCAATGCCTTTAACCAGGCTATGTAGAGCATTTACTGTCGATTTGCTAGATTGATAGGCAAATTGTCTTAGGTGAAGCGGAGACCGTGTAGGGATTTCACTTCTGACATGTTCCTTTAGTATTTTCTCCATTGTTTTCAGGAGAAAAGAGGTTAAGCTAATGGGGCGATATGATTTGCGTTCCTCTGATGGACGCCTGCCTATTTCTGGAATTGATGCCATCTTGACTTCCCTCCAAGCTTGCGGAATATATGTAAGATAAAAGCTTAAATATGCTTCTCAAGTATGGGATGAGTTCTTCAATGCCATGTTGAAGTAGAGCATGAAAGATGTCATCCCTGCCTGGTGATTTGAAGGGCTTGAAGCTGGACACCGCCCATATAATTTTATTGGAGGTGAAAATTTTGTCTCCTAGCCTTTTTCCTTCTCTGGTAGAGTGATGGGCATCCTCTTCCAGATAGGTTTCTGCTAATTCACCTTCGATAACGCGGGAGTCAGAAAAGTGAGTACTCTTGTATTTTCCTGCTGACTCTCTGCGCAATTACCACCAGGCTTTTTAAGTAGCCCCATTCCGTTTAAGTGGTCTTTCGCAAGGACTTTTTGTAGACGGGCTGGGCTGGTGGTGTTAATTCAGCTATACCTTCACAGAACCGTCTCCATGACCTCCTTTTAGACCTTCTCAATTCCTTGTTGTGCTTCGTAAAGGCTTTTTTGTAACTCTCCCAGTCTCCAGAGCTCTTGGCTCTATTGAAGGTTTTCCTAGCCTCAGCTGTAAGATGGCTGAGTTCCTATTCCACCAAGGCACGTCTCTTTGGACTGCCTATCATTTTATAGGGCAACTTTTCTTATAACAGGAAATTATGAGATGTTGTAACTGATAAGAGGCTATATGTAATATATGTAATTCCTTAATTGTGTCGATGGAATGTGTGATACCTTCGACTTCTGATCTTAAGTGCTCTATATAAGCACTAGTCTGTCAGTCTAGGCACTTTGCATTCTGCGACGTTTGTTAGTATTGCCTCAGGTTGCATCCAATATGTCCATGATCCGACATTAGGAGCTTCTTTGAAACATGCCAGTTTTTTATTGAATCAGTTATAAATGGATCCGGTCTAAAACCTCTCTTCTAACCGCATTTATAAAAGTGGGTTCATTACCTTATTGGTAATGTCGATATTGTTTGCAGACAGAAATTCATAAAGATGCTCACCTCTAGTGTTTGTATCTGTGCTGCCCCACATAAGATGGTGCTGCCAATAATGTAATGTTTGTTTCTCCTTTAGCACCAGATAATGAGGCTTTTACTACCTCTGAAGGTGAACTTCGTTCTTCACTGGGAAACTGAGCAGAGGAAATTGCAACCTGCCTTTTGCCTTTTTCCGTAGGTACGTCCACAATCGCGGCAACTAAGTCCCTGGTTATGAACTCTGAAATGAGAACAAAATTAGTGTTCTTGTTGAGAAGTAAGGCTGCTCTAGGATTGTCATGCAAAGTAGAATTAATTAACTTACACGATTGTGTGGGGAGTTCTTTGATGCGTCCTCTATATACCCAAGGCTCTTGAATTAGCTCTATATTTATTTTCTCCTTAATAAACCTCCTGCTAAGCATGCTTGAAGCTGCTTTTGCGTGGTAGAGATTTATTTGAAGAATTTTCAAGTTTTGTCTGCTTTTTTGTGGCCCTTATACTCTTGCCTTTGCTTGGTCTCCATGAAGTCCTGTGAGTAGCGGCGGAGGAAAAGCAGATTGTATTTCTTGTAGTTGGTATCGAGTTATAGGTTATATGGTCTGTGTGTGGATTACACAGATCATATAAAATATCTTTATAATGAAAAATTGAAAACACAAGTTTTTCCTCAAATTAAAGCTTTAAAATGTTTTTATCAGTATATAATAATTTCAATACACAATAGGATCCAGTTATCAATGTATTCACATGTTGGATAAATCTCAGGTTAGAATCAATGATTGAATCCAAATTTTTACATTTTTTAGTGAACGGAATTAATTCATTGCCAATTTCAATAAAATTGAATATTTTTATTTTTCTATGAGACTCACCGAATAACATAAAAAACGTCTTTCTTGCATTCCCTTTTAAGTCATGATATATACAAGATGCACTTAACCTAGCTAAATCAGAGTTTTTTAAATTATTAATCAACTGTGCGTTACTGAGGTCATTTTTTTTCATACTTTTCGTTGATAATTTCTCCTATCTTATCAATTATTTCTTGCAAGGACTGATCAGAAAATGCTTATACAATGATATTACGAGTTTTATTCAGATCGGCATTGGTCAGTCCCATTTTGTTTGTTTATTACATTTTTGAGATCACTCTCAATTTCGTTAATGCATAACGACATAAGCCACTTAAGGTCACTACTATTATTATGGTTACAGTGTTCACTTATTATATTTAAACTTGGTTAAAGAGATACTTTAATAGCAGCCTGTGCTTAATCTGGCGCCATACATATAGGAATAAATACATAAAACCAATATCAAAAATGAGAGATAAAGTACACAAGTGGGCGAATCTCAGTTTTCCACTTAAGCTGTGTCGGTAGCAACTCTAACTTGTATTTAATTCGGTTTCAAGAGGACATTTAGACATGCTCCACTAGTCAATGTAATGAATTGTTTCGAGCCTTCTTGATACAGTGATGGTACTTCTAAGTAACAGGTGTCATCGTTACAGCAACCAAAGCTCCTGACGCCGGTAACGGAAATAAGTCGTCAATTAATTCAAGAGATATAGACGTAGGTTAGATATTATAGTATTGGATATCATTCAAAAACAAATTAATAAATCATTATTTTGGCATTGACTTTCCTTTAAAATGAAAAGAATTTACCATTTAGAGATGACCGAATTAAAACTATGTAACATGACAGGAAGTAATAAAATATATCATGAATAAATAATATTTCATTAGATATAATTAATAACAGATAGTTATATATAATTATATATTATTTACAAATAGAGTTTAACCTCTTAAATATCACTATAAATATAAGCAAAGTGGGTAAATTGTCCGATTGTCCGTTTGAAAACCTGCATCATTACTTTTTAATTAATCTAAAAATAAGATACAACTGAGATGAAAAAATTGCTTACAGCTCTTAATAGCTCTCTCTGTAGGAACATCTTCGTTACCTGGTTACAACAAAACCCAATTTAAACTACACTACCACATTTATTGCAACCAACCTGAATTTTAGCGGTGACCTTGGAGGTGATCAATAAACAAAACATATTAAACGCGTCATCTAGCTAAATATGTCCCTAAATAAAAATTAAAATGGGCAAATTCTTGTCCAAATTATCTAATAATAATTCATTCAAGAAAGTGCAAGGGAAAGTAACACCATATCATTAAAAATTGGCGTACGTGAGTTATTTTTTTTATTTACCACGTGCCGATAATAATAATTAATTGCTATATACGCCTTTGGAACGTTTTTTAGACTAAAAGCTACCTGTTTTGACTCTAACTTGACTGGTTCTTAACTGGATAGACCAGAATACTAACGCGAAAATAGCCGTTCTTAATTAGAGGTACCGTAACAAAAATTATATAGCGCAATGTAATTACTCATGCTAACAAATTATATTATATGTAATACATAGAGGTAATTCCTTTGCTTTGTATTGCATAGACTTGATTAATGATACAGCACAGCACTAATAATTGTTGGAATCCTTAAATCAACATACTGGTTTTAACGATTTAATGTTGCTTTATATTAAAAAAAAAACCTCTGCCCAAGGAATCACTACTTCCACATCCAGATTTTCTAGAGACTTGCTCACAGCGAAAAAAATTGTATATGGAAATAATTGTTTATAGAACTTTGAAATTATCTACCTCAAATAAGTATAAAACGATATACCACAACGGTAGTGCGAGTGGGGGTGGTGGAAGGTGTTGATAGTGGGGGTGGATGAAGTAAAAACAATTTTTGAGGCCTTCGATTCTTGTACACACACTAAATCACAATTTAATTTTTTTCGCCCCCTTTAATAACGAGGTGGGGGTGGTCATGTGGGTGGCTAATGCACTAAAAATTTTTTGAGACCTTAGCTTCTCATATATATACTAAATACCAATTTTATGGACTCTTACTTGCTTAATTTACGTATTTATCCTTCAACGGATTCAGATCAAAATATAATCTTGTTCCAACGGATTAAGATCAAAATATAATCTAGTTCCAGACCTCGTTAAAATACATATGTGTACCAAATTTCAAGGCAATATCTTAAACTGTTCCAGAGTAATAGTGCGCACGAAAAAAGTTACAGACAGAACGACAGACAGAATTTTTTTTGCTCAAACTTAAAATCTCGACGTTTCGTAACATTCTAAGCCTATTTAAACAATACAAATTTTTAATTTTTTTTTGCATCACTATACATACTTCCACTGTACGTGGAACTAATAATTACTTGAAAATATACGTATATTATTGCTAATTTTGCAATGACAATTTTGCAATCCGGTTCACTTTGAAGTTTAGTCTCGAGTTCTGATTGAAATGAGTGCAATACAGGATTGGTTTCAAATGAATATAGTACATACATGCTGTGCGTGTAGTTTCGATTCCTACCAGAAGATTTAAAACAGATGTGGCTGCGAGTATTGATTCGAGAGCGAACGGCAAAGATCTTCGAATTCTTTTTACAAGTGGAAATAGATAATTAAAGAAATTAAAGTTGGTGATGACTAATTTGACGACCCGTAGCTTTAATTTAAAAAGAAAATCATAAAAATCGTTCCAATTCGAGTCATTGGCAAACTGTAGAAAGAGATCGCGCGCTTTGAGACTTGAATGTATAAATTATTATTAAATCGAAGTTAATATTAAAGTTTAAAATATTTTTATTTTTAAATATAGTTTCTGAAGCAGATCATTAATTTTTCAAGGATATTCTGAATGTCAATAACATGGTATTTAAAAAATTCGTTGTTTTTTTTCCATAAATATAGTATGCATAGAATATATTAAAGTTACTATGGTTAAATATTTAAATATGCTACACATCTTTTTATCCGTATTACATTATTTCGCAGCTTACTCTTATTGTTATATGTAATAGGATTTATTTCGTGTAAACTAATATTCAATGTGTTAGAAACGTATTTTGCATATACCAGTCAGATATCGTTAGCTGCAAACACTAATTTCATTATATTATATTTTGCTATTCATATGGAGAGTGTTTCTGTTACTATATTACAAAAATTAAACTTAGCCACAGTTTATAAGCTTTATTTTTGGTCTTCACCATGCTTTCGCTCAACCTAACATACAGAATACGAAAGTCCTGCGTTTTGCATTGCGCTATTAACCGACTGCCCACAATAAAGATGTCTACCAGTACCCTAGCAAAGGCAAACAGTGATACTCCCCTTCAAGACTTGCTGCTCTCGCTTGCTCTTATTGCCGTACCAAATCAAACATTTTCCGATACTGTATACTGATTTTATATATATATATATAGAATAAAAATTAATTGTTTTTAGATTAAAACGCAATTATCTCTAAAATAGGTGCTTTAAACGGACAAACGAATTGAGCATTTAGGTAATATTAATGAAGAACGATATTTGAAAATTGTTTAATAATTACAGCTAATTACAGTATCAAAATGGAGACATTTTTATTAAAAAATTTTGAGACACATTACTTCGGTGATAACTTCTTTATTTTTATGTTACAGAAACAAAAATAACATTTGATTCAATAATCTTTAACCTTGATGTAAATTCCATATTTTCTGAGGGTATTTAACATTTCAACTGAATATTTCGTCATAAACGTTCGGAAGTTATCTTATAACTTCGATATCTCCTAGATTTTCAATCCTACAGAAATAACTTTTAATAGTCTGTATATAAACTTTTATTTTGGTCTCTAGCATTTTTTAGAGTTTTCGAGTTATTAGATGAAAACCATTTTGAGATACCTGCTTTCTCAAACTAAAATCATTTCAAGTCGTTATAACTTAAATACTAGCAATGTATATGAAAAATTGCATTGACCCTTTTTACTTCCCTTGCTTATCGAGGGGAAGTACTGTAATTATGAATAAATCACCCTCCGAGATTTTTCCGGATTTCCAAGTTTCATAGTATGGAGATTACGAAAATTAAAGCCATTCAATTCAGTTAGTCTGTCTGTCAGTCTGTTGTCTGCCTGCTAGCGCTATATCTACACAACTACTTGATGGAGAAGAACAATATTTGGTAGATTGTTGACGCTGTTACCAATGAAGGACTGGCATATACTTCCGTTGAAAAATATACAAGGTGAACCCCATAAAAAATATAATTATAGAAAAAAATGTGACGGAAGACAAGTAATATTTGACATGCAGTTAACACAACTAGCAAGGAAGAATAATATGAAAAATATACAGGTTGGTCACTAAAAAAAATAATGAAAAAATGTGACGGAATGCAATAACATTTCGCAGGTAGTTAACACAACTGTTAAAGTAGATAAGTGTGAAAAATATATATACAGGGTGGTCACCCCAAGAAAATTTTAAAACATGTGACGAAGGACGGTAATATTTCGTATGCAGTTAACGCAACTGTCAAGGAAGAAAAATATGAAAAATATACAGAGTGATCATTCTAAAAAAATAATAAAAAATGCAATGGAGAACGATATTTTGCATGTAGTTAACACAACTGCCAAAGAAGAAAAAAATATACAAAGTGGTTACTCTAAAATTCAAAAATGTGACGAAGGACAACAATATTTCGCATGCAGTTAACACAACTGTCAAGGAAGAAAAATATACATAGTGGCCACCCTAAAGAATAATTAAAAGGATGTGACGGAGAACTATAATATTTGGCATGTAGTTAACACTACTGTCAAGAAAGAAAAATACATAGAGTGGTCACCCTAAAAAAAATTAATGAAAGAAATGTGGCGGAGGACAATAATATTTCGCACGTAACTAACAAACCTATCAAAGAAAAATATAAAAAAATTATAAAGTGGTCATCAAAAAAAAAATTAATGAAAAAATGTGGCGGATGACAAAATTTCGCATGAAATTAATGCAACTGTCAGGGAAAAAAATATTTAAAATATGCAGAGTAGTCAGTGTGCTTGTAGAAGAACACACTACAAGCGTCTAGGTGACGCGACACCAATTTATTTTTAGAAGGGCGCCAGCCGCGTTCTGCCCCGTTCTTCCACTCCCAAGCGGGTTCGAGATAAAATATACTTCGATAGACGGGTAATGGGTCAAGGCTGCACTACCTCAGATCATTAACGACGCTCTCTCAGGACGTGATTTTAATTATTCACTGACAATAAGGGCTTTTACGTCTTTGGATTATTGCAATTTTTGCATAAAAAAAATCCCTATCGAAGATTTCTCTCCGACGGGATTGGAATTTAACGTGATTGTGGTCTGACGTCTTTTGGTTTCTGCTATTTTGGCATAAAAAAAATCCCTATCGAAGATTTCTTTCCGACGGGATTGAAATTTGACGTGATCTGTATGTATTTACCTACTAATAATGGCCTCTGCACTTAAAGATTTCTGGAGAAATCTCATAAAAAAGTTCCTATCAAGCTCTCGTAAGGCGACCAGAGCACTGAGTATCAAACCTAGGGAATCATGAGATCCCGATTAACTCAAGGGATTAAGACTAGCAACAGGTCCTTACATCAATAAAATGCAATTAGTTCAAAGAATACCATTTATTTAATAAATATAAAATAATACAGTAATTTCCTGCAAAATGATATAATGTGAAAGAATCACGCCTCCCGAACTAAGGCAAATTACTTTTTAACCATACAAGTGAGAGCATGCGCTAACAATCGATTCATTTAACCTCCTCAGGATTTAATGCGAGCCTATTTAAAAAGAAGATCGTGATTTTATCATTCACGGGACGGAGTTTGACTAATACATGAGTTTAACAACTTTCGGCCAGTCTTACGATATACTTGTCCCCATGCAGGTTCAATATAGGATAGCGAGTCGCCTTCGGACGACTTTTAGGCAAAATGGACTTTTGAGTCCTTTGTACACAAGGCGGTTTTCTCTATAACTTTATTATTCGGAAAGCCCTGCAGTTGGCTTTCCTACCATCGCTTTGTAGTGACCACTCAACACACTCGACCAAATCACGACTCGCTGGGTGAATCCAAACTTGTTTTATGCGAGAAACTGGCCTTGTGTATTTTCACTGATTTTTTGCCAATTTTGCTTATAGGCGCTACGCCGCTTTTGCCAAAATCGTTGGTTTCGCCTTTTAGGCCAGGCGACAGGTAGTTCAATAAGGAAATAATTAGTGGAAAGCTGGAAATTGCTTTAATCGCTTTATTTGGACCCAGATATTACTCTCCCATGTTTTCCCCCTCGAGCGAAGTCGGCGTTGGCCCTTCTGGCCCTAAGAAGGTACCATTTTTCGTTTTTTTGCAAATATTTCCCAAACCATCAACTTTATCAACAAACTACTTATTATAAAAAATAATCTAGAGTAAATTTGCTACGAAAAATTTCTTTACCGTTTGTCTCTAAAGTGAATCGTTACGATGCTACGACCATTCAAAATGGAGCCCTTTTTGATTCTTGCGGAAAAGTTATCGATATCTTCTGCACCGTGTAATTTGGCACCAAACCGATACTTTTGCCGACATTAGCGCCAAATATGTGAATTACGTCAAAAGATACTTCAAAAACAGTGTCATCATTTTCGATGGGTATCCTGACGACCCAGCAGCTCGCAGTACCAAGTCCGCTGAACGTCTTCGACAATCGCACAAGCATGATGCTGCTAATGTTTTTTTTTATGAGTCCATGACGGCACCTATGCCACAAGCAAAATTTTTGTGTAATGACACAAACAAACGAAGATTGATCGACTTGTTGCGCGTCAAATTCGAAAGCGAAGGAATCGAAACGAGACAAGCTCCAGAAGATGCCGATGTGCTCATCGTTACCACCGCACTCGAGTTATCTCAGCCCGACAATTCGGTCATTATAGTGGCTGAAGATATAGATATCCTGGTCATCTTGGCGGATCGTGTGCCACCCTCCACGAAAATGTATTTTATGAAACCCGGCAAAGGTTCAACCAAACAACAACTATTTTGCACAACAAGTTTCAATCTCCCGCCGTGTGTGCAAGAAAACATCCTCTTGTTGCATGCGTTTAGTGGGTGCGATACAACGTCTTCGTTTTTCAGGCAGGGCAAAATGAAATTCGTAACACTGCTGAAGAGTAATGAGGAACTGCAGACAACTGTTAGGGTTTTCCGAGACGTGAACGCAAACCCGATGAAATTGACAAAGCGGGCCAGTTGGTTGTGGCTAGGCTTTATGACAACAAAACCACGGGAAACACCCTGAATGAGTTGTGGTTCCAACTGTTTGCAAAATCTCTAAGCAAACATCGATTTAATCTCGCAAGCCTACCTCCCACCGAATCAGCGGCACGTGAGCACTCTTTAAGAACATACCATCAAGTCCAAACATGGTATGGAAATGATACAAATCCACTGCATTGGGGCTGGAAAAATTCTCAATGTGGTTTGGCTCCCATACCTACGACGAGGGATCCGGCGCCACAAACGCTTCTAAACACAGTGTCCTGCAAATGTTCGAAAGGATGTAACGCAGCGTGTGGTTGCAAGAAAACGGGCCTCCGATGCTCCAGAATCTGCATGAATTGTATGGGACGGTCATGTACAAATGCTGCCGAGGAAGATGATATGGATGATTGTGACGGAGACATCGATGTTAATCTTGAGCGCCCTGTGAAGTCGGACAAATGTACCGATGCAGACGATGAAAGCGATGACGGAGAAATTGAGGCAGACGATCAAGACTGCCAGCCTTCATCAAAACGGTTGAAAATCGACTAACTTTGCCATTTGAACAGTGGATTAGGCCTCCTGGGGACACCACTTACAAAAAAACGCGCCATTTACTCTACCGCCAGGTGGTGTGGAAAAGAGTGATTTTATGTCAATACTAGTCAATAATAATACTAATCGTAGGTACTTTGCCACAGCTGTTTACATTGAAAAGCTGTTATATTTGTAACAAGTTAACAGCTTGTGCACCTGGAATGCTGACAAATATTTATAACATGTAGAAACTTTGATATGGCATATGATTTCGATAGCTTTTCCGCAAGAATCAGAAAGGGCTCCACTTTGAATGGTCGTAGCATCGTAACGGTTCACTTTAGAGACAATTTTGTTGATAAAGTTGATGGTTTGGGAGATATTTGCAAAAAAAACGAAAAATGGTACCTTCTTAGGGCCAGAAGGGCCAACGCCGACTTCGCTCGAGGGGGAAAACTTGGGAGAGTAATATCTGGGTCCAAATAAAGCGATTAACGCCAGCTTTCCACTAATTATTTCCTTATTGAGGCTTTTTTTTACCTGTCGCCTGGCCTATTTTTGATACATTGTATTGTTAAAATTTTATAGTCAATCTTTAGTGCAAAGTATATAATGACTACCTCCATGGTCAATGTCTTCGGGGGAAGAATTAAAGTTGAAAATATCTTAATATTTCCAAAGCACTTTTTTGGCGTACTTATTAAAAAGTATATGATTCATTTTTCCACGTCCATCATATACTTTCACTCTCATATCCTGAACCAAAATATATTTTCCTGAGTAAAAATTCGGTGTTTCTTCGAATTCTTCGGTTGTGCCTAATGTCTTATCGAACTCATAACGGTCCTTTTGGATTAGTATGTGGCTCTGAAGTCTCTCAGACTTTAGAAAATGTCCCTAAATGAAATTTTTACCTAAGTCGAATTTTTATTTTGGCTTCGACCTAGGTCAATTCTGGAAGGTTCTACACATGGTCACTATAAATACCACGTTCAAATTGAAGCTCGACATCAACAGTTGCGAAAGTAAGTAATTATTTAAAGTATTTCGACCCCCGCTCACCACCCTAGACGGGCTGGAAAATGGTTTCAATACATTGACCAGATGTATTTCTCTGTTCTTAACCATACCACGTTAAAATTAAAGCTCAACAGCAACAGTTGCTGAAATAAGTAATTTTTTAAAGTATTTCAACCCCCGATCACTCCCGTAGACGGGCTGGAAAATGGTTTCAATGCATTGGTCTGATATATTTCTTTACTCTTAACGAAATTTCACTAACATTATAGCTCGACAACAACTGTTGCTAAAATTAGTAATTTTTAAAGAGTTTCACCCCATCTCACCCCCTCGACGGGCTGGAAAATGATTTCAATGCATTGGCCAGATGTATTTCTTTATTCTTAACAATACCACGTTCAAATTGAATCTCGACATCAACAGTTGCTAAAATAAGTAATTTTTTAAAGTATTTCAACCCCCGCTCACCCCCTAGACGGGCTGGAAAATGGTTTCAATGCATTGGTGAGATGTATTTCTTTATTCTTAACAATACCACGTTCAAATTGAAGCTCGACATCAACAGTTGCGAAAATAAGTAATTTTTAAAAGTATTTCGACCCCCGCTCACCACCCTAGACGGGCTGGAAAATGGTTTCAATACATTGACCAGATGTATTTCTCTATTCTTAATAATACCACGTTAAAATTAAAACTCGACAGCAACAGTTGCTGAAATAAGTAATTTTTTAAAGTATTTCAACCCCCGCTCACCCCCGTAGACGGGCTGGAAAATGGTTTCAATGCATTAGTCTGATATATTTCTTTACTCTTAGGCCGCTCCCTGGCGGACCGGAATGATATCGGTACGGTATCGGTACGGCATCGGTGCAACATGGTGCAACATATGTTTTACCGCACTGGATTCCCTCACGGTCCTACAAATTTTGATTTTGCAGTTAGTAATTGTGTAGCTTCGATATAAGGATGTCGTCATCTAGCGATGAAGAAGACGTTGTGTTTTATATGTACTTAAGGTTACGAAGAAAAAGGAAACGATTTTGGCTCCATCCATACATTGAACGGAACTTGCACTGTAGATTATTTGTGGCAGCTTAGGAATTGACTATAAATGATGAAAAATTTCCGTCAATGTATATAATGCGTAAGAGGACATTTGAAACAAAATACAAACATGAGAAAATAATCTGCTAACTTGAAATTATATAGGCAATTATGTTTTTCTACTTGAAGTACTAATTTAAGTTCGATAGACATAATAACCGAAAAATAATAGCACTACCCTCGGTAAATACAGAGAGGCGACTGACAAATTTGCCGATTGCCTGCATTCCGAAAACATGTGGAATCGGTACCTCGTGCGAACCGCGTCGTACCGACCCGTGTGATGAGAACTATTCAAATACATGGAGTCGACATCGGCTCTTCATACCAAGCGCTTACCGTATCAATATCGTACTGATACCATTCCGGTCCGTCAGGGAGCGGCCTTAACGAAATCTCACTAACATTATAGCTCGACAACAACTTTTGCTAAAAACCGCTGCCCAAGGAATCACTACTTCCACATCCAGATTATCTATCCAAGTCACTCACAACAAAAAAACTGTGTATGTGGAAATAATTGTTTATGGAACTTTAATAATATAATATTTGAAATCCTCTACCCCAAAAACCCATAAAACGATACCCCACATCGGTAGTGGGGTGGGGGTGGTAATAGGGGGGTGGTAGTGGGTAGTGGGGGTGGATGAAGTAAAAAAATATTTTGAGGTTTTTGGCTCTTGTACATACACTAAATCACATTTTTCTTTCATCCCCTTTAATAAGGGGGTGGGGGTGGTAATGGAGGTGGCTAATGCCAAAATTTTTTTTGAGACCTTAGCTTCTCTTGTATATACTAAATACCAATTTTATGGACCCCTACCTGCTTGATTTACCCATTTACCCCAAATTTACCCCAATTTACCCCCCCATCCTTCGTCGAAACAACATGAAAATATAATCTAGTTCCAGATCTCGTTAAAGTACATACATGTACCAAATTTCAAGTCAATATCTTAAACGGTTCCAGAGTAAACGTGCGCACAAAAAAGTTACAGACAGACAGACAGACCGACAGACCGACAGACCGACAGATAGACAGACCGACAGACAGAAATTTTTTTTCGCTCAAACTTAAAATCTCGACGTTTTCTGACATTTTAAGCCTATTTGAACAATAAAAATTTTAAAAAAATTTTTTGTCGTTACTATACTTCCACTGGATGTGGAAGTAAAATAGCACAGGCACACAAAATAAAAAAAGTGGTCTTTTTCTGGTACCTCATTGAGTAACCTATATGTATTTCGACGTGCTGAATACGAATCAGGTGTCCGTTTAGCTCCATTGACCACCATTTTTTTTGTAAATCGCGAAGATAACCTTATAAAACTCATAATTTAGGTTGTTTTCGCGATTTACTAAAAATTGGTGAGTAAAGAAGCTAAGCGGATACCTGATTCGTATTCAGCATGTCGAAATACAAGGGGGTTACTCAATGGAGTTCCAGAAACAGATCACTTTTCACTTTTTTTTTGTGTGTAATATTGGCATACGCGATTTTCTAGGAAATGGCGGAGGATCCGGTGATATTCATATATTACACAGGCTTCTTCTTCTTATTCTTCTTCAAAAGCCCATTACATCGTCCACTGCTGAACATAGGCCTCGGGCAAACTGTGCCACTCATGTCTATTCTGCGCGACCTGCATCGAGTTCGTTTGGATTCTCTTTATGTCATCCGTCCATCTTGTTGGAGGTCGTCCTCTATTTCGATACACAGAGTCACACAAGAAAAAGGTCTATTTCTGGGACTCCATTGGGCAACTTCTATGTATTTCATCATACCACTTTTTTTATGTTCTGTGTTTGTGTAATTGTAGTAGAAATAATATTCGGAATATAGTTGTCATTATTGTCAGGACGAAAACCTGATGTACTTTTAGTTAAAAAAAGATACAGGGTACTCATCTTACAGAAAAGGTAATGAACAAATTAAAGTTGCTAAATAGAGAGAGTGCCTAAATACTTTTACAGTTTTTTTTTCTCAAAATTTTATTCTCTTTCAGCTTAAATGTCACCCACCATCTATAAATTAGCAATCCCTCGCATAATATAGAAACTCTTTGATGTATTTACTATTGAATTAAAAAAAACAAAAACGAAATTTAATTAATATAACAATCTGTCTACGTTATAGCCTCCAGTTACTGTACTATAGTGATAAATATGGCACAATGTTAAATACTTATAGCACAACCAAAGGAACAATTTAAAAGTCATTTAGGCTTGAGGAGGTTTTAAGAAAGGTTTGTCATGCAGGGTTAGGAAATATTCATGTGCTTTATTGATGTTGTGGTTAAGGCCTTTTAGGCTTCAAGTATACTTGCTCTTAATAGTAAGTTTTAAGGCATTCTGTAAGACCTAATTATAAAGCTAATTTGCTTCTAGGATAATATGTATTTGTAATGGATTTATCATAACCTACATAAAACTCTCCATAAGCTAATTAGTTTTATGAATGTCTTAAATTCCATTTAGATTTAAAGAAGCTTTAAATTATTCTTTATGGTTTTAACATATCTGCAATAAATGCATTTTAAATCCTTTTTAAAACTAGACATTTTCAATGCCTATTAGTACTTATTAAAGGCCATTACAAAACTAGACTCTTAAAACATCCTTGATAAATGTTGTGATGAAACCGTTATGAAGAAAAAAAGGCCTCTATAAATCTAAAAGGCAAATTTTAATTCCATAAAACACTTCCATAAAACATTTGTTATAAAAATAATAAACAATATGTCTGCCTGAAGTGTCGTTGATGCATGTGTGTGTGTGTGTGTGTGTGTGTGTGTGTGTGTGTGTGTGTGTGTTAATTAAAAGCATTTCACGACTTACTGATGTGTAATTAAGTCTTTTTTGGAAAGCTGGAAGAAAATAAAAAAGAGTGGCCATTTTTAAAAGGATTGTTAAAACACACACACACATACAAATTATTTTGAGGTTAAGTTTTAAGTTTTTTGTATCAAATGTCAACGTCCCAAACGTTTTATTACAGCTTTTATCAAGTCCATGTGATCTTCGCCAAGTGCATTTGCATTTTTGTAAGGAAGGGATTATTTGTGATAGTATACAAAAATACTAAAAGGGCTTCATTTAGAGTAAATGTTCTAGGTCATTACCATTATTAGAATATATAGTTTAATGAGATGTTGCCAGATCAAAATTTTAAAAGTTATCAGACGACGCTTTAAAAAGTTACTAAATCTTACTAAAATTTCACTAGATTTGAAATTAAAGCTCTCATCTTTAATTTTCAAAAGTTGCAATGTCTGTAGGACACGTAATTTTCTTGAGCTCTCTGAGCACAGCATAGCTTTGAGCGTCCTCTATCTGATTATTTCGTTGCCAGAGTTCGTACTCTGTATTGTATTAAATGGTTTGTAACTAGAAAGTACTGTTTGTCTACGAGACGCTAGAGGGCAACGAGCCCAAGCTATTCGATTGTAGTGATTCACGGTCAATAAACTATACCGTTACCTCAATTAGCAGCTTTTAGACGAGAGAGACGCGCGGAGCGGGGAATCGAATGAAAGATATTCTGTTAGGGTCTACAGCCTACGTCAGCTGTAGAAAAATCCAAAAATTCAATTTTGCCTAAAAGTCGCTCGAAGGTGAGACGCTGCCAAATCGATAATATTGAACGACTGTGATAAGGGTTAGTAAGTTGTGGACTGATCGAACGCCACTCAACTTATGCAGTAATAAGTCCTCTGAATGTGTTTGAGTACGTGAATCTCCACGATACAAGAACTTTAAAGCTAAGTAGTCTCTAGCGAAACTAAATTCATTTAGTAAAACTTTTTTAAGTTAATTTCAGTCAGCCTTAATTATTCATTTATCCAGAGTCTGAAATGATTCTAAAAGCTCGCATTTTGATTCTGAGAAGGTATGTATGAATCTTTTCTACCTAATCGATCGTTAGCGTGAGCGCTCTCGCTTGTATGGTCTGAAAGTCACTACCTTGATTGGGGAAGGCACGATTCTTATCTTGAGAATTTTGTATAACCAATTCTGTTAAATAAACGGATTCTTTGAACTATTGTTTCTTAATTGATCTTGAGGCCTGTTGACGGTCTATAATCCCTGGAACTTTCGTATAGAAAACCGGATGTGTCGAGTTAATTCGCATTAACGTTCGACCTTCTGGTTGCTTTACGGAGGTTTGATAGGGATTTTTTTATGCGTTTTTTGAGAAATATATTCCGTTATTAATGGACCAAAACGTGATTTCCGCGTACCAAAACTAATCCCTCCGCAGAGAAATTCTTCGGTTGGGATTTTTTTATGCAAAAATTCAGGAAATTAAGAGGTGCCTAAACCCCTAACGAGGGAATTCAGATCCAGAGAGAGCGTAGTTTCCGATCTGTGGTGGTGCAGCCTTGGTCCATTACTCGGCTACCGAAGTGCATCTTATCTCGAACCCGCCTGGGAGGTAGAAGAACGGGGTAATACGCGACTGGCGCCCCCTGAGAAATAAATAGGTGTCGCGTCATTTTGACGCCCGGTAGTGCGTTCTTCTACAGCAACACTGGAGAGGACTGTAAAATGACAATTAGGTTTTTAGTTGGCCGGCCATGTTTTTCTTGTTAAATAAAAATATTCAAGGTCAATCTCACAATTATAATTATCAATAATTATCACTTTTTCGTTAGCAAATTAAGGTAGAATTACAAGAAACGACTGAAAATTACCGTGGGAACCGAGAAGCAGCCCACTTTTTACTTCCACGTCCAGTGGAAGTATAGTAACGACAAAAAAATTTTTAAAAATTTTTATTGTCCAAATAGGCTTAAAATGTCATGAAACGTCGAGATTTTAAGTTTGAGCGAAAAAAAATTTTCTGTCTGTCTGTCGGTCTGTCGGTCTGTCTGTAACTTTTTTTTGTGCGCACGTTTACTCTGGAACCGTTTAAGATATTGACTTGAAATTTGGTACACATATGTACTTTATCGAGATCTAGAACTAGATTATATTTTCATCTTGTTCCGTCGAAGGGTTGGGGGGTAAATTGGGGTAAATTTGGGGTAAATAGGTCAATTAAGCAGGTAAGAGTCCATAAAATTGGTATTTAGTATATACAAGAGAAGCTAAGGTTTCAAAAAAATTTTTGGCATTAGCCACCCCCATTACCATCCCCACCCCTTTATTAAAGGGGATGAAAAAAAATATGATTTAGTGTTTGTACAGGAACCAGAAACCCCAAAATATTTTTTTACTTTGGGCTTTTCTTATGTAGTTTTAACGATAAACTGCCGTTGGTTTTAATTTTTTTGTCATACCTGATGGCTTTTTATTACCTTTTAAATCGGCCTTAGAGAGGTTATAGTGCTCTACGCTTTATACATTTCAAATTCCATTTTATCTTCAATAAGTCTGTTGGTGTGCTTGCTTAAATCAATTTAGAAAAAATAAATGCAATAATAAAATTATTTGGATTCCTTCGTGGACATTCTTATAGCTTCTCAGTTCTAATATGGTTTTAAAAACCAGTTTTATGGTAGCCTTCTAGGTGTTTTCTAGAAATGCAGGAAGCTAATAGAAAAGCTTCTGACAACTTTAAAATAGGTTTTAAGAAAGGTTTTAAAACGGTCCGTGCAAGGTTTTCAAGAGCAGCACTATGCCTCACTAAGGAGTTTATGATGGAATTTAAAAAGGCGTTAACAACCTTCATAAGGGTGGGCCTTTTTAGTCTACAAGTCGCTTTATGATGGTATTAAGGATATTGTTACAGCAAAATAGATTTTTCAAGGCATTTTATAAATAGTTTTATAGCACCCTTGTATACATTTAAGAAACTAAAATTGTTCCTTGGGAATGTATGCTAAAATTCTCCAGGCCATGGGGTAGAATATAAGAGGTTTGTTGGAAAAGTGCTGCCAACGAGATGAATGACATCTCGATAATGTAATTTAGGAAACAAAATCCGCATATCGTACTGTCGTGCGCAAAAAAAAATTTTGACAAGTCTTATAACGTATTTTTGCTAAAATCCAGTTGTGTACATCTAACTTTAATTTTTGTGACATTGTCAGTTATTTGTCAATACATATTCAAATAGAGACAGATTTACATTAGAGCAAAATAGTTGTCCTATTTTTTTTTTGCACACGACAGTACATTCAGTGAATTCTATTCCGGCACATTTCTCTAAACTAAAATATACAAAATATGTTACGGAAAGAAGTGTCAGTCAAATGTATTTTCAACAAATGTTCTAAATACTTATTTATTTCCATATTTGTCAGAGAAAAAGTCAATGTCAAATTTACAATTATTATTTTAAATTTAAAGGTCTATGTTCTATCTCCATGAATAATTTTCGTTTCCTTGTTTGGTTGCAGGTGATCTAGTACAACGCCCAGCATGGGGAAAGGATCAACCTAATAATTACAACGGTGAACAGAATTGCGTAGTCCTTGATGGTGGGCGCGGGTGGCTCTGGAATGACGTAGGCTGCAATCTCGATTATTTACACTGGATTTGCCAACATAGTAAGTACCTGAACTTTGATATTATTGAATTGCCCTATTTCTGAAAAAATGTTATATTATGCTGTAGTGTAAAACAAATAGAAAATATACAGGGTTTTCTCATGTTCAGGAGAGTAAAACAAATGACGAATATTCTAAATTATAAGACATTCCCAAATTAACTATATAAATAGAAAACTCGTAACCGATTTGTTTCATTTTGTCTTAACGTATTTACTTTTGAATTCAGTGAATCTCTCATATATTACTTCCATATCCAGTGAAAGTATAGTAACGACAAAAAAAAATTGAATTTTTTTTTATTCATAGACAGAATGTCATAAAACGTCGAAATTTTAAGTTTGAGCGAAAAGAAAATTTCTGTCTGTCGGTCTGTCGGTTTGTCTGTAACTTTTATTTGTGCGCACGATTACTCTGAAACCGTTTAAGATATTGACTTGAAATTTGGTACACGTATGTATTTTAACGTAATCTGGAACTAGATTATATTTTCATCTTATTCCGTTGAAGGATTGGGAGGTAAATTGGGATAAATGGGGATAAATAGATAAAGCAAGCAGGTAAGAGTCCATAAAATTGGTATTGGTATGTTAAAAGTGAAGTAATATGAATCAAAACGGGATTATTAGCAAATCTTCTTATTCACAACGTCTAGGCGGACGATTTGTGATTTATACATTATTTTAGTTAGTTTTGTTGTATGGTACGTCTGACATCTGTCGTATTGCTTGTTAGACCAACAGCAATACCAAATCTACTTCCCATCAGCTCAACTTTTTGGAGGGCGTCCTCTTCATCTCTTTCCATCTGATTTTAATTTGACTATAAACTGTTTTAAAGGACTCCGCACGAAAGTATAGAAAAAGACCGTTGGGTCAAAATGTTCGCAATTTTGGGAAAATGTTCTCCTGGCTATACTTAACAAAAGTTCTCATGGGCACAATGCTCAAAATTTAATAGTTCGGTCGCCAGTGGCCTTTAAAGTCTAAAAAACACAAAGTTCTTATAGACCAATTACTTTCTTTTATTCCTTATTATTTTAAATTATTTTATTTTATTTTTTTTTAGAAATTAAAAAGAGGAAATAAGTCAATATTTTACTTACGATGAAGTTTTCAAACGCCAATACGGTAAAGTAAGTCTGAATAATTTTCTGGCTTCATATATACACACAGGGAATATCTTACTGCCAGAACGTTTTCTAATTTCTGTACGGAAAAGTATAACTAGAGAATTATTAATACTATTAATAAACTAAAATATTAACAACACTAGTAAATGAAAGAAGTTAAAATATTTTTAAAAAATAGAGAATAAAAGAATCTATGTCTATAAAAACTCTATATTGTTAGACTTCAAAGGCCACTGGCAGCCGAACTATTGAATTTTGAGCATTGTGCTCATGAGAACTTTTGCTCAATATAACCAGAAAATTTCAAAAATTTCGACCGAATGGCCTTTTCTTATACTTTTGCGTGGGATCCTTGCCTCTCTCCGCTTGATGTGATCAAAAAATGAAAGGATTCGGGAGAGCCCGATGCTCAAGAGTCACTTTGGGGGATGTATTTCATGGAGAAATATTGGTGCGATGATCTGTCTAGAGAATTTTCAACAAATGTCTCTAGACTCATATCTTGAATGCATCAATACGTCATCTGTGTGCCTCCCTAATAATCCATGTCTCAGAGGCGTAAATAAAGATAGAGAAAAGTAGGGCATTAGCAAATCTGATCTTTGCGCGGCTCATCAAATTTCTGTCACATCAAATGTTGCTCAGCAGGCAAGTTTCTGATCTTGCCATATGTATTCTTAATCGAATCTCATATTCGCAATTGAATGTAGTATTCACAACGGCTCACAGTGGGACCGAATGCATTTCTAGCCGGACAAAAGTGCAAAAAAAAATTGACGCCAAACAAAACAAAACTTGTCTTAACGTGCTCGTTAGAGGTAGCTAGGTTTATTGTATAGGTACTGGTAAGTAGATTCAGCGTGTAAGGTGCAGTGTAAGTTGTATGTTATTTGCGTTCGAAATTCTCGTAATAAGTGGCACCTCTGAATATTTGATATTATCAACATAGCGTAGTTGTCTATCGGTTAGTGGGTGGGGGTAAGTGTATGTAGCCTACATTCACATTTCCCAAATTAGGATTGTCTATTGAATAATAAAGTATAATCAATTGTCGACTGAAAAATTTAGTTATGTTAAATAGGACCGCAAAAAAGTGGGGGGCGAGGGGATATTTCTCTATTTTATTTTTCTTTTCTGGTTACTTATGATTGCTTAATAGCTGATGTGCCAAGTTGCGCCATAACTAATGTTTTTAAGCACGAAATTTGACACATACCCGCCCATGTGCTCTATCAATTTCGTTTAACTCGCCCTAACACAGACAAATTGCGATGCGCAGTGAGTTTCCCCGAGTACTAAGGATGCGCAGTGGGTTCCCTCGAGTACTGTGAATGCGCAGTGGGTTTCCTCGAGCACCATGGATACGCAGTGGGGTTCCTCGGGTACTATGGATGCGCACTGGGTTTCCTCCAGCACTATGGATGCGCAGTGGATTTCCTCGAGCGCTATGAATGCGCAGTGGGTTTCCTCGAGTACTATGGATACGCAGTGGGTTTCCTCGTGTGGAATGAACGGGAAATGGGTTTCCTTAAATGCGATGGATGTGTAGTGGGTTAGTATCTCAATGTTCTTTATTCCACGCAGACGAAGTTCCACGCGAAGGAAGTTCCACGCGGACGAAGTCGCGGGCATCAGCTATTATTGTAATATATATTTTACATTTAATAAATTAAATTATTTATAAAATGTGTTTTTATTTCCTAATGCCTATCCTAATATGATGATCATGAGTGAGACAGGTGAGACATCTTGAACAGCTGTAACAGGTGTAACAGATCCGCGGACCTGTTACACCTGTTCGGGCTGTTCAAGATGTCTAGCTCTTTATATATACATATACATATACATATACATATACATATACATATACATATACATATACATATACATATACATATACATATACATATGCATATACATATACATATACATATACATATACATATACATATACATATACATATACATATACATATACATATACATATACATATACATATACATATACATATACATATACATATACATATACATATACATATACATATACATATATATATATAGGTATAGACGGTATATTGATGAGCCCGATATATCGATAGGTCGTTCATAAGCCTGGCATTTCCCAAGTGTATATCTTAACAAGTTTATTAAATATGGTGATTATTGTGCATCTCTTTTAATAGGAAGCGACAAGGGGTGGCTAATTATTATTTGTTCATTGATTATATAAACATTGCATATTTCAGAGCCCGGATATATTTATAGGTACTTTCAGAGCCCACTGTATATAAGAATATAATTAGCGTTCGCTCAGCGTCCCAGCGATGTTGCCAATGCAACTGGGCCTCAATAGGTCATATTTTTATAATATATATTTCATTGATGCTTGCATTGTCAAGAAGCACAATATTATATGGTTAGGAGTAAATACTTGCTATACTGCGCCACTATCACTGCTGTTTACAGTAGAGAGAGAGACGCTATTGGAGGGTCAGATAATAAAAGAAATATATCTATTCATTGAACGCCTAAATAATATAACAGTTAAATTTATTTTTATGAATTTGAAATTACGTTAAAGATAACCTAATAGAATATTGGGTTATTTTTGTATGCAAATTACATATTAAATATTAATAATTGATAGTGTAATTACTCCGTGGTAGGCCATAAGTATTTAAATATTTTAAATTTGTCTGCATTTGAAAAATTTGTTTCATATTTAAAATTTGACTTCATTTTTTCCCGCTTTTAAAGTATTGTCTCATTCGCATTGAAATAAAAAGATGAAAATCATTAGAAATTAAAATACGTTTATTTACTTAACAGATATTGTATTAATAGTAGAGTAAAATAAGGTATCAATAGTAAAAGAATCCCTTAAGGCTAGGATTTTGCAGAGTGAGAGGGAAATATGCGTTTATTTTCGGTTTATTATAAATATTTAAAAAATCATAAAGGGTGTAATCTTTAAAATAATTTCAGATACTTTCCATTGCTCTAAGGAATACATTACAAAACTTTTATTGTCCAAATAGGCTTAAAATGTCATGAAACGTCGAGATTTTAAGTTTGAGCGAAAACAAATTTTCTGTCTGTCTGTCGGTCTGTCTGTCTGTAACTTTTTTTTTGTGCGCACGTTTACTCTGGAACCGTTTAAGATATTGACTTGAAACTTGGTACACATATGTACTTTAACGAGATCTGGAACTAGATTATATTTTCATCTTGTTGCAACAAAACATGCTTTTTCCTCAATATTTTGAAAACACCGGCACAAAAAATAAGTCAGATTTTTTTATAGTACTGAAATTAAGCAAGATAGAGCAAGACAATATACAGTGTGTCGCACTTTTCATGGAGCCACCCTCATATCTCGCCCATTTGATAACCGAATATTTTGAAATTTTGGTGGTGACTATATACCTATAAAATGAGTTATTTAATTTTAGTCAAAGGTGTCCGATTCTAGGATGGAAAAAGTGGGTTGATTTTCAGAAAAAAAGTATTAGCGATTTTTTTACAAAAAAAAAAAAAAAAACTAGTAAGATGTTCTTAATTAGCACCTTTAGAAACCCAATTGTACAAGATTATATTGTAGTGAATTCAAAGATGTTTGAGACAGGGGCCATCAAAAAAACTATTTTTTCAACTAAAAATAATTTTTATCTGTAAAACGGATTCTCAAATAAAACAAGGTATTCTACATTTTTTGTTCAGAATAATGTATTATAAAAGTTTGAATTGATTTTGCAACAAAACAATTGTTTATTTAATAAGACAAAAATTAAAAAATAGAATAAAAAATAAATAAATTAATTAATTCATTCATTCATTAAATTAAATTAATTGCCCAATAGCATTTGTTTTCAAGGTTTACTTAGGTTTTTATTGAAGATTATTTGTTAGAAAAATGGTAGGTATAGTAGGTAGAATTTTTGCCTTATTAAATAAATAACTATTTTGTTGTAAAATCAATTCATACTTTTACAACACATTATTCTGAACAAAAATGAAGAATACATTTTTTTCATTTGAGAATCCGCTTTATAGATAAAAATTACTATTTTTGACGGCCCTTATCTCCAACCTATTTGAACCTACTATGATGAAATTTTGGGGTTGCCAAAGGTGCTGATTAAGAATATCTTACTAGTTCTTTTCTGAAAAAATCGCTAATATATATTTTTTGAAAATCGACCCCCTCTTTCCATTCTAGAATCGAACGCCTCCGTCTAAAATTAAATGTGGTTACGTCTAAAGACTCACTCTATCGGTATACCGGGTGAGTCACGAATTGCGCTCGCCCCGATATCTCCTAAAATATTTGGAATAGAAAATTGAAATGTGGAGGGCTTATTACACGACTAAAATGCCATCTTTTCAATAAAAAATCAAGTTTGGTGCACATCCGGTTTGACCGGAAATGCCCACAACTTTCGATTTTTAAATGGAACACCCTATATATTTTTACATTTTTGGAATCTAGAGGAAATTTTGAATACAATACATCCATTTTGGTCACTTTTTGATAAACATTAAAAAGTTTATTAAAAAATCTATTTCTGAATCCAGAGTGCTGTGGTGCCCAAAACATATTTTAGTTTGTGTGCTACGTTACTATAAAAATACAAAGAGCAATATGATTGCATTACTTAATTGTCTAGAGGCGTTTAAAATTTTCAAATGTGATTTTTACCCACTAACTCGGTTTTTTTAAATGGGAAGTTAATCGTTCACCAACAATTTTAAATACCTCACTTTCATACGAATCTAATGATACCAAAATTTTGAAAATCCGCTCAGAAATATTTGAGATTTCAGCCAAAATACAATGCAACCAAGCTTTCAGAAACATGCGGCTAATAGATAATAGATTAGTGGGCTTTGGAAACTAAAATGACACATTTCTGTGTAAATCTGGTAACCTAATAACATTGGAAACATCATAGTAGCCATTGAATGTAATAAAACAATATCAGCTGCCAGACAGACTCGTGTAGTTATAGGCAATCTTGAGCTATCAAACATTTAATAATTGTGAGCGCAAAGAACGTTACAAGTAAGTTTAGCATAGGTATGTTGAGGTAAACACAGTTACATCCACGAGGAAATTAGCAATAGAATGCGACATCAGTACGGTTTTCAGAGTTTAATTTAAATGAACATAAATATCGGGCCTATAAATAAACAAAAATCAATTCCGTTTGAACAATTAAACTTAAACTAGGTAACAATAGGTATCCATATTAAAATAATTAATATAATTAAACCCTAAATTGACATTTATAGATATTGTTCAAAATGTCCACCATTTTTTTCTATACACAATTCGGCTCTGCGTACAGTTGCTTGAATGGCTCTACGCAATTCAGCCGGCGTTAGTTCATTAAGAGCCCGTACAACTTTATTTTGCAGCTCTTCACGGGTATTTGAAGAAGTTTGATAAACTTTATTTTTGAGAGTGCCCCATACATAATAGTCGAGGGGTGTTAAGTCAAGTGACCTAGGAGGCCACCTGATATGACCTTGATTTGCGATAAGGCATTCACCATACAAGTTGTTTAAATATTCCATCACTCTTCTGGAATTATGTGGGGGAGCACCATCTTGTTGGAAAAACAGATTTTGTAAATAGGAAAGAGGAAGTAAGTCAAGAAATTCTGCTGTCTGGTTTTGTAAAAAGAATAAATATCGTTCGCCAGTAAGTGTTCCATCAAAAAATATGGGTCCAATTATTCGATCTCCAAGTACTCCAAGCCAACAGTTAAACCCAAATCTTTCCTGAATATTCCCCCGCCCTACCAACCTCGGATTTTCTTGAGCCCAGTACCTAGTATTATTTCTGTTAAACATACCTTGGTTCGTAAATCTACTTTCATCTGAATATAAAATATGAAAAGGAAAACCTGGGTTTTGTTGTACTGCATTTAAGAACCAGTTGCAATATACTAGCCTCCTGTCGTTATCATCTCCATAAAGATGTTGGTGTATTTGGTATTTATAAGACCGAAACTTATGTTTCTTTAAAATTCTGCAAACCGAAGACTGACTAATGTCGCATTCCGTTGCCAATTCCCTTGTTGATGTTGTTGGGTGTACCATCACAAATCCTAATACATCAATTTCTTTGTCCTCACTTACAATAAATGTTTGATGGTAATCTTGTTGATCGGGTTCGTTTCTTAATTTTTGTTCCACTCTGGCAAACAAGTGTCTGCTTGGAGCACGTCTGTTGGAATATCGTTGCTGATACAGTCCTGTAGCTGCAGTTGAATTTTTGTGACACTAT
The DNA here is from genome assembly GCA_936432065.2 of Rutpela maculata. Taxonomy (NCBI): domain Eukaryota; kingdom Metazoa; phylum Arthropoda; class Insecta; order Coleoptera; family Cerambycidae; genus Rutpela; species Rutpela maculata. Next base: position 92,647,175 of record OW386286.2, read on the forward strand.
CCATATATCAGTAACACATCGACCTTTTCATTTCTACTAAAATTATTCATTTTCTTTAATTTTTAATCAAAGAGATTTCCGCAACGCTTTATTTTTTATCTGTCTAGCAGCTGATATTGTTTTATTACATTCAATGGCTACTATGATGTTTCCAATGTTATTAGGTTACCAGATTTACACAGAAATGTGTCATTTTAGTTTCCAAAGCCCACTAATCTATTATCTATTAGCCGCATGTTTCTGAAAGCTTGGTTGCATTGTATTTTGACTGAAATCTCAAATATTTCTGAGCGGATTTTCAAAATTTTGGTATCATTAGATTCGTATGAAAATGAGGTATTTAAAATTGTTGGTGAACGATTAACTTCCCATTTAAAAAAACCGAGTTAGTGGGTAAACATCACATTTGAAAATTTTAAACGCCTCTAGACAATTAAGTAATGCAATCATATTGCTCTTTGTATTTTTATAGTAACGTAGCACACAAACTAAAATATGTTTTGGGCACCACAGCACTCTGGATTCAGAAATAGATTTTTTAATAAACTTTTTAATGTTTATCAAAAAGTGACCAAAATGGATGTATTGTATTCAAAATTTCCTCTAGATTCCACAAGTGTAAAAATATATAGGGTGTTCCATTTAAAAATCGAAAGTTGTGGGCATTTCCGGTCAAATCGGATGTGCACCAAACTTGATTTTTTATTGAAAAGATGGCATTTTAGTCGTGTAATAAGCCCTCCACATTTCAATTTTCTATTCCAAATATTTTAGGAGATATCGGGGCGAGCGCAATTCGTGACTCACCCGGTATAGTCACCACCAAAATTTCAAAATATTCGAATATCAAATGAGCGAGATATGAGGGTGGCTCCATGAAAAGTGCGACACACCTTGTACCTTTTTGTCAGAGCATAAAATTCCCTAGTATAAATGTTATAATAAAACAACGGCACATTTGATAGTTAAATTATTATTATAAGTAATACAATATAAATAATTATATAAAATTTAGTTTAATAGGTTTTCTTAGTTTAATGTAATACTGCTACAGTAATAATATTTTTTCCTGACGCATATGGGAGGTCGAAGATAGTTTAGGCTAACCTTTTTCTTTTGTGTGTAAATTATTTTGTACACAATAAATGTTCATTTATTTATTTATTTTATTTACTTAAAACTGTACCGGCCGCCAAATCATCAAAAATGAGGTACAGAGACGCTTGTAATTTGTTTAATACTCTCCTTAGTCATTTAAAATGCAATTAAAAATCTGAAAAAGCACACATTATCTGTAAGTTCCAGAAAACATTTTTCAAAACACAACGGATTTTTTAAAATTTATGTTGCTATTTAAATAAAAATGAAATGTTTCCTATTGTCACCGCATTTTGCGGTTTTCGGGTCTTGATATAATCTTATAGAAATATATTTCTAACCATCATCCATCAATTTATAAAAACAAATATGTTTACTCACGTAACGGAGTCATAAAATTATGAACAATCCAAAAAAAAATCCGCGAATTTACTAGCCGATAAGTTTATGCATTCGTCAATTAACAAATAGAGCTTTTGATATGAAATTGGAACTGGCAGAATTTTTATTTTCACATGAAAAATAGTTACAATGATGTTAAAAAATTGTTTATATTTCGGTGAGCGCGTGGTTATACGCTACAAGCGACCTGTTTTATATTTATTGCCGTACGCCCCGCTGAGTTAAGCGGGTGCCTTTTCTCTGGTACCTTTCTACATTCAACTTAAATACATCTTACAATGTCTGACACATGATGCTTCTTGAATACAGCCCAATAAAACAATCAAAGCTTCTCAAGTGTCAAAAGAATTATTGAAATTATTGGCCTGTTTGAAGCACGATGGAGTTATATGACAGTATAGTACCTAACAGTAGGAAGAATCATGCCAATATTCACCAAAAAATTATATTTTGTAAACTAGTGCCTAAAGATTTATAAAGGAAACTACGGAAATAGCAACAAGAAAATATGGGGACAAAATAAATTGAGAAATATAAATATATCATATTTTTGATGATGTATCTATTTTATTGATTCCAAAAAATATATGTTGTGATAATATGATATAGTAGTTAAAGATTTTACTAAAGACATGCAGTGAGTGTGTCAGAACAATGTGATGTGAAAAGAGAAAAATATATTAATTTTTTATTTTAAATGTTCCCATTATCAAATGTCTTTTTTAATTCTCTAATAAGGGTGTCCCTATTATATCTATTGCGCATTTTTTCGAATTTAAATCAGCCCAGCCGTTCAAAAGATATAAATTATTTTCGAAATATTGGTATTTTTGATTACCCCTAATGGTGGAGTCACATTAAGCATCAAAATAGGTGAATAAGGTATTATCTGGCTGCAGCAGTCTTATTGTTTGAATTTGTTGCCAGTATATATAACAGCAAGTGTATGAGAAGTTTTGCATTAAATCGGTCCATTGTTTGTAAAATTTTAACAATTTATTTTTAAACAGTGAAATTTTCTGCTATTTTCTTTATTATCTCCAGTCCTAGCAATCGTATCGCAATAATAAAAAGAGCCATTTGTTCGCAATAAAATTTTAAATAAGACTAGGCCTATGAAAAACTTTCTGATAATTTGTTAATTTATAAAAAGTAATAATCACCAAAAAAATGCCTTTTTTGGTTATTTAAGAAATATAACATAATAATGAATCAATTTTAACGAAAGTTGGTTTAACTATGCCCATTACTGAAGTAAACCCTCGTGCCACAATATTTATTCAAACGGTTAAAAACCAATAATAATTTCGAAATTTTCATCGCATTTAAATGCATCGATTTGTAGGACAATTTATTTTTAAAAATGTAGGTTTTTAAATGTATTTTACAATGGTATTAAGAAAAAAAATCTTCGTTTAAACTATTTTTTTGAAATTTGTTTATGATTTTCAAAATTATAGTTATAAACAAATTCAAATAATCCTGTGGATTTTTTATAAAACTAAAAACGCAAATGAATTACGAAAATAGATGAAACATTTAACATTTTTCTAAAAAAATAATTATCTACTTGCATTTGGGGCCAGGATACGTCAGTTTTTGTAATTAAGTCGCTTATAAATAAACAAATTAATATTTCTCCTTAAAATTGGGACCTGTTATTCTTCAATACCTGTATTTTTGTCTCATTTAGTTGAAAACAAACCAGAAGCACAATTTTTAAAAGATAATGTCTATACATACCCGAAAATCGGGCCTTTGGAAATTATGTTAGAGATCCGATAATTGCCAGTTAGCTCTAAACGTTATATTACTGTTTTACAAATTAGACTTTAGTATTTTAGACGATAGCACTTATTTACCAGGATGCGGACGTTTAGGGTTCAACTCCTAACCGCGAATATTGTTTTTTTTTATTCTATCAGTGATATTAAAAGTTTTACAAAGCTGTGTCCACGGACATAAGAATATTCGTTCAGATTAGATTGGTTCCTCCTTTTCGCGACAAAAATTAAGAAAATTATAAAAAAGAAATATGGTTTATGTTTTTATAACCACTCTATTCAATGTTATTTCAAAAATTGTAATTTTAGATTATTTTCAAATATCAGAGACAAAGATGTAAGCTTTGAAAAACAACCACTCCAAATTTCAAAAAAAAATATTTTTTGGTTTATTTATAAGTGACTTTAACGCAAAAACTGACGTATCTCGACTCTCGACCTCAAATGCAAGCAGACCATTATTTTTTTTAAAGAAATGCTATATATTTCATGTATTTTCATAATTCGTTTAGTTTTAGTTTGATAAAAAAGATCACAGGGTTATTTGAATTTGTTTACAACTACAATTTTGAAAATTATAAACAAATTTCAAATAAACGGTTTAAATGAAGATATAATTTTTTTCTTAATATCCTTGCAAAAAACATACAAAAATCTACATTTTGAAAAAAAAAACATTTTCTCCTACGAGTCGATGCCCTTAAGCAGTAAGGGATGGAAATTTCGAATTTATTATTGGCTTTTCGCACGAGAGTTTAGTTCAATAAAGGTCTGTCATTAAAATTGATTCATTATTACGTTGTTTTTTAAATAGCCAAAAAAGTACTTTTTGTGATTTTTATTTATTTATTTTTAAATTAACAAATTATCAGAAAAATTTTTCATACACCTAGTCCTATTCAAAACTCATTGCCAACAATTCCCTATTTTTATTTTCGTGACACGATTACTAGGATCAGAGATAATAAGGATAATAGCAGAAAATAAATTTTTAAAATTATACAAGAAACAAAACTGCCTATAGCACTTATACACAAAACAAATTAAAACAATAAAATAGCTACAGCCAAACAGTCCATTCAAAATTTATAAGCGATTTAATACTAAAGACTAATATTTTATGAAATTATAAGCAGTCAAAAAAAAAAAAATTTGAGAACTTGACTTCTCGTACATACCCTAAAACCCAATTTTATCGACTCTTGCTTGCTTTACCTATCTACCTCCTTTTACCCCCCAAAGCTACGGAATAAGATCAACACATAATCTATTTCCAGATCTCGTTGTAATACACAACCATACCAAATTTTGAGTCAACATCATGAACGGTTCGAATTGTTTGCACAAAAACAAATTGCAGACGGAATTTTTTTCGTTCAAGCTGAAAATATCGATGTTTCATGACATTCTAAGCCTATTTAAAAAAAAAATATTTTTTTTACCGTTACTATCCACTAAACTACGTGGATGTGGAAGTAATACCAGCAGTCGTCATAAACAATGCCTATCTATCCTCATAATACGGTAAAACGTCATTCTGCGTAATTATTGTTTAATGTCCCGATATTTCTCCATGAAAATTTTAGCACCAAAATTAATAAAAATGAGAAATATTATTGAATCATGAATGCAAAAAACCACAAACCTAATTTAGGGACATGGAAACATTAATTCAGTACAACAAATGGACAAAGCCAATGTATTTTATACTCGATTTTATATTTTGTTCTTATTATAATTTTTCTCTTTTGATATAAATGCTACCTACTTCTTTTATCGCTCTATTTGAAATTATGTATTACAATTCAAAAAACATTTTAAGATGTTTAAGATGCTAACAACTATTTTGCTTTCATAGTACTGTACCACATAATTTATAATTCTTAGAACGTATATACAAATTTTTGAATTTAGAAAAATTATTCGAATATGAAGAAAGAACTACTTTCATTCAACGATTGTGACTTCATAAAGAAAATATTTAAGAGGAAATAACAATCGAAGGTTATCGAGCCACTGCAACGATGCCAAATATCGGGCTATATAACGAGCGATGGATATCAACTGTATAAGAGTCTTGGATATACAGGAACAGCGCCGCCTGACTCAATAGTGCTGAACTAAAAGTGTATCTCGGAACATGAAAATATGACTTTTTGAAGCCCACCTCAAAATTTGGTAGGGAGGAAACAAACATAATTTCTGACCATTTAGTGATGATATACACTGGGGTACGTTGATGAGCCCGACCCCGGGCTTCACAGGGTCAAATCGGGCTGCACTACAACCGCTCAGTGTATGAAACGGGCCTGTATATGACCGTGCATATCTCTACATATACATATACATATACATATACATATACATATACATATACATATACATATACATATACATATACATATACATATACATATACATATACATATACATATACATATACATATACATATACATATACATATACATATACATATACATATACATATACATATACATATACATATACATATACATATACATATACATATACATATACATATATTATGTATGATCAGCTCGAATAAGTGTAACAGGTGTAACAGGTCCGCGGACCTGTTACTCCTGTTACACCTGTTCGAGCTGTTCAAGATGTCTAGCTCTTTATATATACACTAGCTGATGCCCGCGACTTTGTCCGCGTGAAATTAAGAACATTGAGATACTGACCCACTGCACATCCATTGCATTTAAGAAAACCCATTTCCCATCCACAAGAGGAAACCCACTGTGCATCCATTGTACTCGGAAAAACCCACTGCGCATCCATAGTGCCCGAGGAAATCCACTGCACATCCATAGTACCCGAGGAAATCCACTGCACATCCATAGTACCCACTGCGCATCCATTTTGCTCGGGGAAACCCACTGCGCATTAATAGTACTCGAGGAAACCCACTGCGCATCCATAGTACTCGAGGAAACCCACTGCGCATCCTTAGTACTCGGGGAAACTCACTACGCATCGCAATTTGTCTATTTTTGTGTTAGAGCGAGTTGAACGAAAAAAATAATTATTTTAATCGACAATAGAACACATGGGCGTGTAATGGTCAAATTTCATGCTTAAAAACATCCCTTTCTCTGTCCTCCGTTCGGGGTAGGGGGGGGTCTCTTTTTGAACCGTCGAATACGTGTCTCCTTATTTCCTCAGAAGAGCCCGTCACTGGAATATCACGTTTCTGACTCACACGATTTCAGAGATACGGATACCCTTTAGACCATCTACCATCCACGATCTTACCCCTTCACAGAGTGAAAATCGAAATTTCGTCTCACTCGTGTCTAATAGATTCCAGTAAAGATTATTTCTGCCAAATTTCACGCTTCTAGGTCTAACCATTTCCGAAAAGTTTAGAAATCACCCCCTCCCCGTTTACCCTTTCGGGGGGGGGGGTCTCTTTTTGAAAATCCGTCGAATACGTGTCTTCTTATTTTCTCACAAGAGTTCATCGCTTGAATAATCACGTTTATGACTTACGCGATTTCAAAAATACAGGTGCCCTTTACACCATCTACTACCCTCGTTTTCACCCCTTCAAAAAGTAAAAATCGAAATTTCGTCTTACACGTAACTAAGAGATTTCAATAAAAAATATTTCTGCCAAATTTCACGCATTTAGATCTAACAGTTTCCGAAAAAAGTCTAAAATTTCAACCCTCTTTTTTACCCCCTTAAAGGTCGAATTTCGAAAAATCCCTTCTTAGTAGATGCCTATGCTATTCGAGGAACCTCTATTCAAAATTTTAAGTTTCTAGACTCAGCGGTTTGAGCTGTGCGTTGATAGATGTGTCAGTCAGTCAGGGTATTCTTAATAATAAAAGCGACATGACTCAGTTTGGTTTTATTGATTTTTGGGGCATTTTACTACACTACTACACTCAGTATGTGATATTATTTAATGTACTTGGCTCTACAGTCAACAACAACATTGATTTTTATTTATTTCAATGATATGTATTCACTAGAGGTTATCATTACGTAAAAACTAATTTTGACCAATGTACACCATCTTGTTTACTACCTCAATCATAATTTTCGTTTTGTTGTAGTTTACATTTAAATTTTATGCATAGATTATTACATATAAGGAACTTCTGTGTTAGATACCACTATGTTTTTCTATTTGCTACAACAGTTTCATAGTTGCATTTTTACATCAAAGTGGTGAATAAAGTGGTACCCCTATATCCAATTGGTTCTTAAGAAAGGCAGTATTTGAGTTGTTCCAATATTTATAGATTTAAAATGCTTCTGATGTGTTTAATTTCCTAGATATTGTTAAATAATGTACCTATTGACGGGAAAAATAGACCCAGTTTCTAAAAAGTGATTTGCAAAATTTGAATTATTTTTACTAGTAAATGGTTGATTCACTAATATAACAGCTATTGCGCTCTTCACAAGAGAACTAATTTTTTTTTTTTTTTTATGTTTTTTCTTTTGCATTGTAAAAGATAATAATAATAAGAAACTAGAGTAAAAATACTCCTCGTTGCTTTATACAACTTTTTATACAATCGTTGCACATTCTATGAGATACACTTCACAGTTTTTTTTATTATTGTTACTTTTAAACATTTTTAGCCAACTTAGTTGGTGAAACGTCTGCAGCACAAAATAAAATAATTTGAAAGATATATACAACCTTATTAGTGTTTCGAACCCGCGACCCTTTAATTGCGAGTTAAAAGTGTAACCGCTGCATCGCCATCTGTTATTACTGAATGTGTGAATGTTCATGATATATAGCTAGATTAAAATCATATTTCGATAAATGAATATTATTATGAAACGTATATTGGTAAAATATATAAATAAAAAATGATTGGAAATAGCATTTCGCAAAACTTCTATTGAATTACAATCCATAAAAATTAGCATATAAACAATATTTTAAATTTTAAATGATTAATAACTTTTTTATTTACTGATAAATTTTCCAGAAACAATAGGGTTCTTCCTCTGGCTAACACTAATTTACTGTCCAGTACAATCGGAGTTTCGTTTCTTAAGTTATCGTGCTTACAAAAAACGTGACGGACGGACAGATATACAGAGGGACAAACGGACAGACACGGATATTTTGAAAGTTGTTCAGAATTCGTTCACTAACACAATGGTAATTAAAAAAATTGTCATGTTTACGATTTTAGAGATGTACCGATCAAATGCAATGTACCCTTCGTTTTTGCGAAGAGCCTAGTAATAAAGTAGCTTTATTTAGGAATAAATGTGCAGCATATTCCTAAACTAAGGCAAAGTCTAGCTTAATAGTTACTCAACCATTGCATTACAATAATCTTAATCTAACCTAATTCTAACTTTAAGTAAATCAGTACTAAACATATAGTATAGAGTTAAATATACAAATTAAAGACTACGTAAAGATATTCGACATTTTTGGCGAGGTTTAAATTCTATTTGAAGATTATCACTTGATGTTTTATATGATTTTTTTTCTGCAAGGTGCTAAGCAATATTAGAGATTAGAATTTTTTTTCCAAATCTAGATTCGGGTCCAGCAAAAAGAATAATATAAATAGTGTCTAAATATTAGTTATCTCTTAATTTTTCTATTCTTCTTTCTGGAATTTTCTGCTAAATATGTATTCTCTTCCAAAAAAAATGACCGCGAAATATGGAAAATTATATAACTGTTCAGTACAATACTGGAAAATAACTACTACGTCTGTGGCTTTTACGTCAAAGGAACAGTAAGAGGGTATTTATGGCAAACAATATGAATAAGAATGAAAATATTAAAAAAAAATGTATTTTGCTGACGTTTCGGAAAACGAATCTATTCCCTTTCTCAAAGCTTTATTAGAAAATATTTTATGTGCTGTGAATATTAAATGCATAGCTATAAGAATATGTTTGTGTTATATTCAATAGCCAGTAACAATGTTAAAAGAAGAACATGACAAATTTAATATTGTTTAAAATAAAATTATTAACTATTATATGTCAACAGTTCTGTTTAAGTAGTAAGTATCTATGGAGTAAGTATCTATGGACATTGACACCCATTGAATAAAACAACATTGTGTATATACAGTACATAAAAGATTTTTTTGCTGTGACAAAAGAAAATGTATATTTTCTTTTGTCACAGCAAAAAAAAAAGTAAGTATCTATGGACATTGACACCCATTGAATAAAACAACATTGTGTATATACAGTACATAAAAGATTTTTTTGCTGTGACAAAAGAAAATGTATATTTTGCTCCAAAGTGTTGTCTAAATTATTGTAGCGCAATTAGACATTTGATATTGGTAATAAATAATAATAGGTTGTAAAAAATACGTTATGTTTATTTCAGGAAAACATTATCGAGAATAAATTTGCAAACTGGTAGGCGTTGTTCCGCATTTGTTACGAAAGCTTTTATGTATAGCGGAACAATGATTGTCCTTCTAAATTAAGTTGAATGATTCCAATACAATGCAAATCTGATAAATACATTATAAATAAATATCTGTATCATGGAATATCCCAACCTTATCTTTCATATCCTCACTTAGATATAAGATATATAATTTTATGGAATAAACCGATAGTCAGTAACATTTTAATTTATGCTCTGTTAAAGATTCTTGATATTCACCGAAATTAATTAAGCAATTAATTTATTACTAGGTGATTGTAGCAATAGTCGTCCTTGCGTTTTAGTATTGTCTAAAAATGAGTTACACTGCTTTGAGCGAAAATCCTAAGAATACTTTTCAGAACACTTTGAGATAATTTTTTTTATTTCAATATCATTTAAATTAATTGAAATGATATGATCGTATATATGTGAAGTATTTTAATTAATATGTACCGATTCATTTGAATACATATGTAGAATCATTTTATTTTTTCATTTATTTATTTAACGTCGGTCTATTTCCGCTACCAAGGCCTATCACCTACTCTAGGAGACGAGCTACCCCCAACCTGGAAATTTTTCTGAACCTCTTCTCTGTCGAAGAGCAGGAATCTTTTACTTGCCTAACATTTAATTCACAAGGGACCGACTGCTTTACAGAAAGATGGTTTATCCGCTACGTAATCCTCGTCTTGAAATTATATAGCTTCCGCGTTTACTCTGATATACAAGTAGCTAGAAGGTAGAACAAGATCGTAGTATTTCCTCAGATGGTGCACCCATCCAAGTACTAACCGCGATGAACGTTGCCTCACTGTATGTATCGAAATACGAAGAAAACGAAGAAGAAGAGAAGAAGAAGAATTTTGTTTTAAATTAATAGCTACACACATGCGCCTTCCCGGAACCTGGCCCGGAGCCATCCAAACAACCACTGCGCGCAGCACCGTGGTGAACGTAGAGTTGAGCGAGAAAGATCCGGTTCGGCTAAAACAACAATTGAGGGAAAAAATTAAAACTACTCCCTAAGGTAAAAGATTTAACAATTTTGTTTGGGAATAATATATAGAAAACGAGTACACTTCAGTTTTTTTTGTTCAAAAATAAATTAAGCCGAAAACCGGCCTTGTGGGCCCTCCTCCTTTGGATGATAAGTTTGCGTTAATTAATGGAAGAACAATATCAATTTTTAAGAAAATAAGCAAATTCAAAAATTGTTCAACATTTTAATAAAAAAAAAGTGTACATGAAGAATATTGGAATCTTTAAGATGCCATAAGAACAAAAATACTGCACGTGATGAGCAATTAATTTATTTACAAAAAACTGCGAAGAATACAAAAAAGAATGTTCTAGAGTTATAATATAGAAACCTCAATAAACCGGCAAAGTGTATAATGTTTATATTTAGTTTTATTCCTATATAGGATTATTTAATAATATTTGTCACGTTATTTTTCTTTCATTAATGTCAATTTCTTAAACTGAGGATATTCTATCACTGTGTATATTCTAAGTTCAAGGTTGCTGTCCTCATTTAGCATTGAAATTTCCTCTTTAATATTCAGTATTGGTTATATTCGCTCGAAATAAATTAATTTTGTGAATAATATGCAACCAAATCAGTGATTCATTATACTTCACCTAATTTGGTACTTATCGACTTCATTTTTAAAATTTAAGAAATAGTTATTAACACTAATGCTAATGTTTATTATGACTGTATTAATATAGACGTGTCGACTCATAGACTTGGTATGAGTCTATGTCGCATCAATAATTATCTGGATCAGTGACTAATAAGGGTAATGTGTTCCATATGTAATATAGAAATGAAATAGAATAATAAAATACATTATTTAATCAGTAAACACTTTCGTATTTGTATGTTTCAGATATTTAGGAAATAATTAAATTCATTTACATTTACCGTAATTATTATTATTGAATTCAGCTTGAGATTTATGGTAATAATAACTTGTATTAAATAAATAATATCCTCATTGAAAGAAAAAGTAAGGATTGTGAGGTAAATATAAAAAAGTATTACTACTGGATATAGTTATTCTGTTTTAAATATTTCAAGGATTTTGCTATTTAGATCAATATCTAAATATTAATTAATACTATATATTATTTTTTTGAAACTTCTCTTATACCATTATTTATCATTGACTGAATAACCAAATCACAAAGTATAGGTCAAATTATAGTAAGGGCAATTTATGGAGTAGCACACTACCTGTTTTTCGTAACACTTATCAACTGTTTTTTGTTTATAAAGTGTATTTTATGTTAGCTATGCGAACATTTTTATAATAACAGGACCTAGAATTTATCTTTGTGTTGAATATAGTTTAGATATGAAGGATCGATGTTACAATTTTTTGGATAACGACTACTGAAGAAGAACTTCTTCAAATGTTCGACGCCACATATCTAGGTGCACAGCTGCAACTTTGACGGTCGTGTCCCTGTTAATCTTGTTCACAGGTATCAAATAATACTTGGTATTAGTACAGTCGAATTGATTTGATTAATTTTTTTTCAGCGACAACATTGCACTAGAAATTTTATTGTTGATTCTAATGTATTATGATTACGAAAAAAATATTTGCGCCCAAAAATTCCTGATGCGTCAAAAAGTTGTATGCACTTTCATCTGCTTAATACATCTTGTACTGGCAATCGACTGGGAATTTTTAAAATATTGGCTTATTTGAAATAAAATTCTAAAAAAAATATTGACTATCCACCATCATAGAAAAAAACCGCTGCCCAAGGAATCACTACTTCCACATCCAGATTTTCTATTCAAGTCACTCACAACGAAAACATTTTGTATGTGTGTTATGTATGTTACCATTGTAAAGACTCGCCCTGTATATAAGTCTGTCTGTGATATAAAAAGTTTGTAAGTTTTTGTATACCAGATAGCTGCCTACCGGCGCGGCGGTACGCAAGTAGTCAGTTCTCGGATAATACCCATGTACAGTTGTATTTGTTTATGTGAATAATAAATGTTAGTGTAAAAGTTATTAAGGTTCTTATTTATTCATCTACAAAGACAGAACAAATGGCGACGAGGTGTATTTAAAAACCCGTGTGTGTGAGAACAAAACAAAAAAACTGTTTCTGTTTTGTACACGTAAAATAAAAACGCGGTCAAGATATTATACTATATTTTTCCGTTTATAAGATTATAAAATGGGCGAGCAGCAGATATATTGTCCATTAGCAATAATAGAGAAGTTTGATCCAAAAAAGGGAGACTTTACTGTTTTCAAAGAAAGACTCAATCAAAGTTTTATTGCTTATGATATTACGACTATGGAGCGTAAGAGAGCAATGCTTTTAAATTCGTTAAGTGAAGAATGTTATGTAATCGTCAGAAGCCTATGTGTGCCGAATTTACCAGAAACAAAAACTTTTGAGCAATTATTAACAATATTGACAGATTATTTTTCGCCGGTGGCTTCATTATTTGGTGAACGACAAAAATTCTATCATGCTGTAAAGGGTGAAACCGAAAGTATTTCGCAATGGTCAGCAAGAGTAAAACAGCTGGCAGCAAACTGTAAATTTGGAGAAGAATTAACAATACTTGTACGCGACATTTTTACAATTGGGATTGATAACTCTAAAATTAAAGATCGCCTTTTTGAAGAGGATCCTACAGTAGAAGCCACCACATTAGCAAAAATGGTGAAAACGGCGAGAAACAAAGAATCGGCGCTTAGCGAGCAACACCCTAGGGAGAAATCTGGCTGTGTAGAGGTGAAGACCGAGCTGGCAGAGGTAAATTTCAATCAGCAGCGGAGGCTATCAGGTGCGCTGCTCAAATCAAATCGTAACAGTCAAACACCAGGATGCTCAACGCAAAACGAGGTTAGTTATCCAAGAAGGAATAATTCACAACAAAATCAAAGTAAGTGTTTCGTTTGTGGACGTCGTAACCATAGAGCAAATGAGTGTTCCTATCGCAATTGCACTTATTATAAGTGCGGTAAAAAAGGTCATTTAGCGATTATGTGTAATTTACGACCTCAAAATTTTTTAGTAGAAAATGACTTGCAAAATAGCGCCGAAACTGAGGAATTTACAATGTTTAATTTAAGAAGTATTGAAATAGATAATAATGGTAATGTTAAACCCACATATGTCAAATTATTAGTAGAAAATGTACCAATAGCTTTTGAGGCCGACTCTGGCTTTGCACACGCTGCCATTTCTGAAAAAATATATTTAAAATATTTCACAAAGTGCAAACTTTTTAATAATGATCTGTCTCTTAAAGACTATGTAGGAATAACCTTTGAACCCTTGGGTTATTTAAAGTTAAACGTATTGTATGAAAATTTCCATCATTTGTTAAAAATTTATGTAATAAAAAACGGTGGTCCCCCACTTATAGGTAGAAATGGACTAAATATGTTAAAATTAGGTATTAGTAAAATAAATTATGTAGAAAAAAAGGTAAACATAGAATCTTCTGCCAATATCAAAGAGTTGCTTGAGAACTACAGAGAACTTTTCGATAATAGTCTGGGAACTTTTAATAAATTTAAGGTAACATTAAGGGTTAAAGAAGGTGCAACACCAAAATTTTTTAAAGCACGTAAAGTCCCTTTTGCATTAAGACCGAAAATAGAACAAGAAATTCAACGTTTGATTGATAATAAAGCTTAGTTCCTGTTGAATATTCAGAATGGGCCACGCCCATTGTTCCTGTATTAAAACCAAACGGTAGGATTAGAATATGTGGTGATTTTAAAATTACAATTAACAGCCTCACTTGGAGGTACAGCAGTATCCTTTACCTAGAATTGAATACTTGTTTTCTCAATTGCAAGGAGGAGATAAATATTCGAAAATAGATCTATCTGAGGCATATCAACAGGTCCTTTTGACAGAAGAAAGTCAAAAATTATTGACTGTCTCTACCCATAAGGGGCTTTTTGCATACACACGACTTCCATATGGTATTACCAGCGCACCCTCTATTTTTCAAAAAATTATAGAGCAGCTGATTGTAATTCCCGGGGTTGTGATATATCTAGATGATATTCTAGTAACCGGAGCAAATGATAAAGAACATTTGGAGCGTCTAAAAAAAGTTTTTGAAATTTAAAAAAAAGTGGGTTTAAAAGTAAAAAAAGAAAAATGTGCTTTTTTTCAAGACTCGGTTAATTATTTAGGTCATAAAATTGATAAATATGGGTTGCATACAACAGAAGAAAGAATTCTAGCAATAAAAAATGTACAACCTCCTAGAACAATTACGGAATTAAAATCTTTTCTGGGCATGGTTAATTTTTACTGTAAATTCATCCCAAACGCATCTGTGATTTTGCAGCCTCTATATAATTTACTAAAAAAAAATATGCCATGGAAATGGTCCGAGAAATGTCAAAAAAGTTTTGAACATGTAAAAAAAAAATTAATGTCTTCGTCGGTGTTGGTTATAATCCAGATTTAAAAATAAAGTTAACAGTCGACGCGTGCCAATATGGCCTTGGGGCCATAATCAGCCATATTTTCGATGATGACTCAGAGAGACCTATTGCATATGCTTCCAGGTTACTAAATGATGCAGAATCCAAGTACAGTCAAATCGAAAAAGAGGCAGCTGCAATAATTTTCGGTGTACAAAATTTTTTCAGTACCTCTACGGAAGGAAATTTTTGCTGTACTCAGATCACAAGCCACTTTTGACAATTTTTGGTCCTAAAAAAGGTATACCTGTTTTTGCCGCAAACAGATTACAGCGATGGGCACATATTCTCTCTGCTTTTGATTATGAAATTCACTTTGTAAGTTCACATAAAAATAATGCAGATTTTTTGTCGAGATTACCGATTGAGGACAGTCTTAATAATAATAAAATATCTTATTTAAATTATAATCAATGTAGTGATAACGTTTCATATTTGCACTACGTGGAAGAAAGTGATTTTGTATGTGATTTTAAAAAAATTAAATGTGAAACTGCTTCTGATCCAATTTTAAGTAAAATAATGTTTTACGCGCGAAATGGATGGCCAAATAAGGCGCCATCAGCACAGTATGTTCCATTTTTTAGAAGGAAAAATCAAATTACAATAGAACAAGGTTGTATAATGTGGGGGTACCGTGTAGTTATTCCAATAAAATATCAAATTCATATTTTAACTGAACTTCATTCCTCACATATGGGAATAATTAAAATGAAGTCATTAGCGCGCTCATACGTTTGGTGGCCGTCTATTGATGAACAAATTGAAAACATTTCCAACAAATGTCAAACGTGTGCAAAATTTGGAAATAATCCACCAAAGGCTTCACTTGTTGTGTGGAATTGGCCAAAAGAGGTTTGGAATAGAGTGCATGCAAATTTTTTTGGACCTTGTCTGGGAAAAAATTTCTTTGTAATTGAGGATGGATAGTGGATAGAATGCTTTGAAGTAAGTAATATTACAGCAACTACAACCATAAATATCCTTAGAGAGTTATTTTCGCGATTTGGCTTACCAAGGGAAATATGTACAGATAACGGTCGGACGTTTACATCAGAGCAATTTCAAAATTTTGTCGCTAAAGATGGTATTAAACATTCAATGGGCGCGCCATATCATCCTGCCACAAATGGGCAGGCAGAAAGTGCGGTTAAAATTATGAAAAAGGCTATTCTAAAAGGTAGAGATGAGGGGGTTAACGATGTAAACCTAATAATAAACCGTTTCTTATTACAATATCGAAATATACCGCATACTACCACTTGTGAGGCACCTGCAAAGCTGTTGATGGGTAGATTTTTGCGTTCAAAATTAGATCTGCTGTTACCTTCAACTGAGGCCATAGTGAAATCTAAACAAAATTATCAACAAAATTATTATAGGCGTAGGCGTGATATAATATTTGAGAAAAATGATAATGTCTGGGTGCGCGATTATAGAATGAATAATCCGAAGTGGCGCGAAGGCAACATTGATAGCGTTATTGGCCAAAGAACCTATGTTGTTGATGTAGGTGGTGGAATAAAATGGAAACGGCATAAAAACCAACTAAAGCCAAATAAAAATAATAAAATGGTTGAACCCAAGAGTTCTGTATCCATAATTCCACGACAAACTTCAGATAATATAGATGGTAATTTGGAAAACAATAATCCTGTACTCATACCAATCGAAACAAAAATACCTGTTCAAAATAATTCTAATGGTGAACTTGTAAACAGTGATAACATAGATATTGGAACTTCTACAGATAATAATGTGGAAGAGCGAGTACTTCGAAGAAGAAGTCAATTAAAGGCCCCTAATAGATTTCAAGTAACATAATGTAATCGTGCTTGTTTATACATTCCGTTTTAAATATGAGGGGGAGGTGTTATGTATGTTACCATTGTAAAGACTCGCCCTGTATATAAGTCTGTCTGTGATATAAAAAGTTTGTAAGTTTTTGTATACCAGATAGCTGCCTACCGGTGCGGCGGTACGCAAGTAGTCAGTTTTCGGATAATACCCATGTACAGTTGTATTTGTTTATGTGAATAATAAATGTTAGTGTAAAAGTTATTAAGGTTCTTATTTATTCATCTACAAAGACAGAACATAATTGTTTATGGAACTTTAGTAATATAATATTTGAAATCCTCTACCCCAAAAACCCATAAAACGATACCCCACATCAGTAGTGGGGTGGGGGTGGTGCTGATAAGGTGGTAGTGGGGGTGGATAAAGTAAAAAATATTTTGAGGTTTCTGGTTCTTGTACACACGCTAAATCACAATGTTTTTTCATCCCCTTTAATAATAGGGTGGGGGTGGTAATGGGGGTGGCTAATGTCGAAATTTTTTTTGAGACCTTAGCTTCTCTTGTATACGCTAAATACCAATTTCATGAACTCTTACCTGCTTGATTTACCTAGTTACCCCAAATTTACTCCAATTTACCCCCAACCCTTCGACGGAACAAGATGAAAATATAATCTAATTCTAGATCGTTAAAGTACATTTAGGGTGGCCCATCTTTTTCGAAATCGAAATTTTTTATTTCTCACCCCCTGCAAATGGTTCCATTTGAAGAAAAAACAGTCCCCTCAAAATATTATTGAGGCAAATTGAAGGCAAGGGGTGCCGCAGAATGCATTATTATGCAATAATAAAAGTAAATGGAATTATTTACATTCTTTGGTTGATGCATTGTTTTTTTTTAATCAGCAACATTTATCTTTAGAATGACTAATCAAGTCATACAAATATCAAAGACATTATCTGTTGTGACTATGACATGTGTCATACTACTGTTAATTCGTAGTCTAAGAAAACTAGACTAGAAGTTTTTGAAATAAAACTCTCGTTTTATCTTTGTGTATTTTATTATGAAACGTTTTTTTCATACATAGTACCAAATATTATCCTAAATCTACAAGACATAGTAATAAAAGCAATATTTTTTGCACTAGACCAAAGCATGCGACAGGGTTTCTTTTTTTACATTTGGAAACTGTAAATTTTTCCCAAGAAGCAAGAAATTGTTTTGATTCCACTAAAAACTGTAGGGTAGGATGGGTCGAAAAAAGTAAATATTTTTTTTTTCGGAACGCTTTAGAGTGGAAAAGTTGCCTATTGTAATAAAAAGAAAAACGGCATAGAAAAAAATAAAATGGGTTATCATCTTCCGTTCGCGCATCGTACTTAAAGTTTATGAAAAATGGCAAAAATCGCGATATTTTTGTAATTTTTTTTCTGTTAGTTAAAATAGTTTTTTATGTTTGTTTTATGGTTTAAATAAACTAAATAAATTCAATTCTGATCAATAATCTATTTTTAGTTAAAATAAACACCCTTTAGTTTTTTATGCTTGTTTTATGGTTTAAATAAACTAAATAAATTATATTCTGATCAATAATCTATTTTTTTCCGTTCGCGCAACGTCTTAGAAAAAACAGAAAACCAATTTTTCGCAATTTTCACTGTGCAACTCTTCGCTCGTATTGCTAGAACAAAACGATCCAGAACTCACCACGTGGAGGTGGTTGCACGTCGAGTTCCACCCACACTTTACCCAACCAACCACCCAATTGTTGGGTGTGGTATTTACATTATATTTACAACTATTTACAAACATTTTCCATAGGTAATAGTAAGCCAAAGATGAGCAGGATTCTTTGGCTTACTGTGTTTTTTACTTTTACTATTTTATATCTACTACCTACACATTTAAAGTCTGATTTTTTGGGGAAATGAGGCATAACCGATCTAGACTTCTGTGTTGCTCGGATCTAGCCACCTCTAGCTTCATGCTCACTTAGGGTGGCCCATCTTTTTCGAAATCGAAATTTTGTATTTCTCACCCCTGCAAATGGTTCCATTTGAAGAAAAAACAGTCCCCTCAAAATATTATTGAGGCAAATTGAAGGCAAGGGGTGCCGCAGAATGCATTATTATGCAATAATAAAAGTAAATGGAATTATTTACATTCTTTGGTTGATGCATTGTTTTTTTTTTAATCAGCAACATTTATCTTTAGAATGACTAATCAAGTCATACAAATATCAAAGACATTATCTGTTGTGACTATGACATGTGTCATACTACTGTAAATTCGTAGTCTAAGAAAACTAGACTAGAAGTTTTTGAAATAAAACTCTCGTTTTATCTTTGTGTATTTTATTATGAAACGTTTTTTTCATACATAGTACCAAATATTATCCTAAATCTACAAGACATATAGTAATAAAAACAATATTTTTTGCACTAGGCCAAAGCATGCGACAGGGTTTCTTTTTTTATATTTGGAAACTGTGATTTATAATCATTTACAACTTGGAGTAAAAACTGTTTTTGGTCTTCATTTTTTGTTAAAATGTCATTATAGTCAGTAATAAGTTTGATTCCTCTCTCAGCGGCATCATTTACAACTTTAATTTTGTTTACAATATTGAAACATCGGGTATAACTTTCATTTTCCCTCCATGTTGTTGGATCATTTTCCAAAAATGCCGTAGACAAACCTAATTTTTGAAAAAACTGTTTAGTGTTCTCGCATATGAAGTCCTGAATTTCCTTGTTTTCAACGTCAGTAATGTTACTAATCATAAGTCGTTTAATACCCTCTTTCCTATTCAAAGCTTTAACCATTTCTCTTTTAGTGGTAACTGAAATATCGTCATCAAAGAAAGATAAGCCAACATTTACTGAATTAAGGTACCACAAATGGTTCACTATTTTCCTACTTGCGGCTTGAGATATTTCTTTGTCAATATTTTGATAATTAATGAGTTCTTTACAAAAGTCTAAGTCATGAAGCGGTGCTTTACTAGCAAATGACGCTGTAAACCAGGCCTTTACATAAACCTTTACAATAAAGAGACATATATCTTCAATACCTACCCTACTATTTTTTCTTTTTTAGTTAGTTGGAACTGATCTTGGAAAAAAAATATTTTTAGACAGTAAATGGCTTTGGCCATCCAACGTGCATGATGAAATGCCCCTGGTTGATAGAATGTCGTGTGAGTGGGCTCTTCTTCAACAAAAAGTTTAAAAAGCATTAAAAATTCTTTATAATCATCACGAGGCTGTTGCAAAGTTAAAGCTGCATTTAGAAACTTTACAATTTCGGCTTTAACTGGTTGTAAAATGTGTTTAATTTTTGATACCTGAAATCCAGTTTTTAGTTTATTTTGATCTATTTTAGGCCAAAATTCCCTAAAACGTTTAAATAGTGGCACATTTGGACCAGATGAGGAAGGCATTGTTGTGTCAAACACACTTCTTAAAACCACTTCAAAAATATGATGTCTACAAGGAAAATATAGAATATCTCTTTCTAATTTTTGTTGCAATAGTGTGGCTGCCCCATTTATATAACCCATATTTGATGCTGTTGTATCACAACACAAAGCTATTACCTTTTCGTCCAAATTCCATTCACAAAGCACATCATAAACTGCTTCAGTCTGTTCTCTTCCAGTTGAATTGGGCAAAGCTGGTACTCCAAGTAGTTGTTCAATATCTCCACTAGTAACTAAGATAGCAAGTCTATCGATATTTCCCATTCCAGTGAGAGAAGGTAAAAGTTTTCCATCCCTATGGATGACTGGGGCCGGCAATTCAGAATTACCGAAGGCAGTTTTTAATATTTCAGCTCTTTCTTCGCGGATGCGTTGTCTAGAGCGCTGAAGTGTGGTTCTGCTGATGGACAAAGATGTGGTGTCATGTCCTAGTGCTTCTGCTACTGCCGTCAAAATATGGACTCCATACCTGTCGCTTATTTTGCAAGCATCAAATGCAGCGGCTATTTTTGGTGTGATGATGTTACATGTTCCATACAATCTCCTCTTTTTTGGCTGTGACGGGCCAGGCTGGTCTTGTAACAACTCTTCTTGGGCTTCGATTATTTCATCTTCATTTTCGTTGGAGTCGGCTGAATTACTACTTGATGATGGACAGGTGACTGTTTCCTCTAATCTAGCTTTTTCTTGTTGACTTCGTTGCATTCGTTCGGATAATTTCTGTAATTTCTCCTCAGCTGATTTTTCTTGAGAAGCGAGTTGGTAATCAATACCATGCATAAATCCAGGACGTCCCTTTTTTCTTTGGTTAATTAAAAACTGCTTATCTTCATCTATTTTCATCAACTCCAATGCATTTGCGTGAGAAATGTCAAAAAGATCGTCCAATTTTTCAACGAAATTTTTTTCTTTACCTCCCGCACTGGCCCTTTTAGCCGATTTTTGTAAGTTCCTCCACTCTGCATAAAGTTTATCTAGTTGTTTAGCACAATGAAAATCCTGACGTATCGGAATGCGAGCTTTATCCCAAGAAACTGACACCTCTTTTATTGTTAATTTAGCACTTTCATGTACACTTAGCTTCACTTCACGAATGTTATAAAAGAGCACTTGTAATACTTGTCTATTAGACGGCAATTTATTGCCAATGATTTGTGACGAATAGTGTCCAACTAAGTAAATGAAAGTATCCTTTCGTAAGGATCTAACATCAGCCATCGTTAAATATTTTTTCAAAAAGGAACGTATGCTAGAACTTATAATGTCACCACTGTAAAACACCATTGCAAACTGACATAAAAACCTACCGTAGGTGCATTATATTTCCAAACTTCCAAAACAAATAATTTCTAGGAAATAATTACACCAATAAAACAGTATGAGAAAAGAGGTAGATATTTGTATTTTAAGTAAAATTTAAGTGTATTACCGTAATAAAATCTTATCTACAAATTTCTACCTGAATGCGGCACGGGTTACCGTTCACCGAATTATCTGAAACTTTGACATAAATTATTCCTAGTATAATAGTATATTTTCGTGGGGTGAGACTTAAAAAATACGCAAAAAAAGTTCACACCATATAGAGATGGGCCACCCTAGTACATATGTGTACCAAATTTCAAGTCAATATCTCAAACGGTTCCATAGTAAACGTGCGCACAAAAAAAAAGTTAAATATCTGCGAAACTATTAATCCTACATAAATATTAAAAAGAAACAATTTCGTCTTCAGTTTATAAGCTTTATTTTTCATGTTCAATATTTATTGAGATATTTACAAAGAAACAAAAATTTTATGTTTTTTCAAAAATTTCTTAATAGTTAAAATGCAATTTTCTTCTAAAGCAAGTGCTGTTAACTGACGAAAAAATTTGAGCATCTATATCATGCTACTTGTTAACGAAAAACAGTATATGATAATATATTTTTTTAATTAATGACTACTTATATTAACAGAATATCGACATTTTTATTTAAGAAAAAATGTCAAGAAGCACATTGTTTCTGTCATCAATTCTTTGTTTTTATGATGCTATATCAATAGTTAAAAAATCATTTGAGAGTCTAATTAATAGCCTTTCATTTTGGTCGTTCGTATTTTTGACGTAAGTACCATAGTATCTGAAATATTTAACATTTGAACTAAATACTTTGTCTTACAAACGTTTGGACGTCATCTTTATATTTCCAGAACTCCGAAACCATTAATTCTACAGAAATTAGCAAAAAATGAAATTCTTGCTCAATTTAGTAGCTTTCTCCTCTTGTCTCTAGCATGTTTTCGCTCAGAGTATGTAATAATTTTCAAATTATTTGACTAAAATCGTTTTTATATAAATATACCTTTTTTTTAAGCTAATATCCTAATTTTCAAGTCCTTATGACTTAAAACTATTAATTTATATGAAAAGTTGTATAGAACATTTTCTTCTCAAATCTAGTATTATTGTTTTTTTTAAGGTGCCACCCCCTTAAAAGGAGTGGCGTGGCATTCACCCCCTGTAAATTAGCAAGACCCCGCATAATATAGAAACTTTTCTTTGAATCCGGCTTGCTTTAATATCAAATACAAAATAATCAAAATTTTGTAAAAATGTTTAGCTCTGGGTACTGGAACCTTCAGTGTGACTCTGCCTTTGAAGTAGTTTCAACAAACTCCAAAAGATTTGAACACTACACTCGACGATATTTCGCCAGTTATATGGGCATCATCTCGAGATGATTACTGTTTTTAACTTCTTTAATCATCTCCAGATGATGAAAACATAATTGGCAAATCGTGTGTCTTTTTTGCTGTTTTAATTATCTCCAGTTGATGCCAACTTGGTTGACGAAACGCGCATCTAGTGATAGTATTCGGTTGTAGTGTTCAAGTGTTTGATGTTTGTGGAAACTACTTTAGTGATCTTTACCCCTTCAGCTTACCAGGGAGTTGATTTGAAATGAAACATCTTTGATATTAGTATATTACCAAAATATTTCATATAACAACTATAACATTTAATCGAAAACTTGTATTATTTTCCTCATAGTAATTTGAAGAATTATCGTCGAATACATCAGCTATTTTATACCAATCTAAAAACCAGAGACGTGATTGGGTGTGGTGCTTAAACAGGCTTGTGCAGCGTTTTTACTTCAAAAAGTTCACACCAACAATTTAAATTGTTCCTTTCGTGCTAATATCTGTTTACTTTCCCTTGTTTTATATTCCAAATGTGATCTAGTCTAGAACATTGCAAGTTTATTTATCGGAATTTTAGTGCATATTGTTAACTTTTACTTTCGTTTGTATATATCCATATTTATTACGTGCTTGTGTACAATTAATTAGTCAAAATAGGTGTGAAATATGAGAAGAATATTAATTAGAAAACTGATTTATATAGGCACAGGAAGAATGCGTATACCTATGTAGAATTATTAAATATTGGCAAGTGGCGGTATTCTTTGATTTATGAAGGTAGAATTTAATCTAATTACCTAGAAGAATGGCAATTGATTTTTTAATAATTAAATCACTTCTTGAAAAAAAAAATCAATCAATTGCGACATTTAGTTTAATTACGTGACTATGGAAGTACATAAACAATAAACTATCGTGTTTGAAGTTTGATAACGGAAAGCAATTTTGTTACGAAACGTTAACAGCTTTTATATTAATTTAATATTTAATTAGATCATAATTTATTTAACAATTAATTTCAGTTTATTCTAGGTTTAACTTAAATATGTTAAAATATTCTAGGGTGTAATTCCTTAGCTAATTTTATGAAAATTCATACAAACAGGCGTCCAAAAATTCTTAATTTTGGAGAAAAAAAGTGTTCAAATTTCCAAAAATTATAGAATTTTTCTTATTTTGGCACGCAGTCACTTAGGATAGGGTGCGTGTGATGCGCCATTGTTATGTCTCATCCAAATTTTCTGGTATGGATTTGCTATCTAGGTGTTAGCATTAAATAAACTGCTTAAAATCTGGAATGTTAATAATAACACAGGTCTACAAAAAAAAAGTCTTGTCCAAAGGTTTTGATCGAGCTTTTCTGAAGTATTTTAACGCGCTGAAGCCAATTTTGGACAAAAAAATATTTTTCCATCGTGTCAGTTTCCCTCTACTCACTCCTTTTATATCATAAAAAAGGACAAAGAGAAGGTCTTGTCCTAAGGTTCTGAATTATTTTATCATGGTGTTAGTTTCCTTCTACTCTTCTATACCCTAAAAATCCGCTGCCTAGGGAATCACTACTTCCACATCCAGACTTCCTATCTAAGTCTCTTACAATGAAAATATTATATTTGCACTCCACTAAGTGGAAATAATTGTTTACGGAACTTTAATAGTAGAATATTTGAAATCGTGTACCCCAAAAACCCATAAAAGAGTATGCCCCATCGGTAGTAGGTGGTGGTGGTGGTGGTGGGGGTGAATGAAGTGAAAAATATTCTTGATGACTTATTCTTTTACACACACTAAATCACATTATTTTTTCACCCCCTTTAATAATGGGGTGGGGGTGGTAATGGAGGTGGCTATTGCCAAAAATGTTTTTGAGACCTTAGCTCCTCTTATATTTACTAAATACCAATTTCATGCACTCTTAATTGCTTGATTTACCTATTTACCTCCATTTACCTCAACTTACCCTTCAACTCTGCAACGGAATAAAATCAATATATAATCTAGTTCCAGATCTCGTTAAAATACATACGTGTGCCATATTTTAAGTCAGTATCTTAAACGGTTCCATTGTAATCATGAGCCCAAAAAGATACAAGACTAACAGACAGACCGACAAATTTATTTTATTCAAACTTAAACTCAAAATATTGACGTTTCATGACATTATAAGCCTATTTGTACAATGAAAATTTTCAAAAATGTTTCTTGCGTTAGTATACTTCAACTGAGCGTGACAAAGATATAAAAAATCAGTTTGTGCCGTGGACTACACGATAGAAGTAAAGCCTCTACTTCAAGCATTTTCTTTAATGAAACCTACTACGCATCCATACTACTCGAAGTAACCCACTGTGTATCCAATTTACTAGAGGAAAGCCACTACGCATTCATACTTCTTGATGAAACACACTGCGCATCCATTTTACTCGAGGAAACCCACTGCGCATCCATACCATTTGAGGTAACATACTGCTCATCTATACACTCGTGGTAACCTACTGCGTATCAATGGTACTCAAGGAAAGCCACTGCGCATCCATACTACTAGAGGTAACCTACTGCGCATCGATGGTACTCGAGAAAAGCCACTGTGCATCCATAATACTCGGGGAAACCTACTGCGCATCCATACTACTCGAAGTGACTTTAATAACATGATATTTGAAATCGCCTACTCCAAAAACCTATAAAACGATATGCCACATCGGTAGTGGGGGGTTGGGGTGGTGGGCGTGGATTAATTAAAATTTTTTTTTATATATATATACTAAATACCAATTTTATGGACTCTTACCTGCTTGATTTACCTATTTACCCCATTTACCCCAATTTACCCCCCAATCCTTCAACGGAATAAGATGAAAATATAATCTAGTTCCAGATCTCGTTAAAATACATGTACCAAATTTCAAGTCAATATCTTAAACGATTCCAAAGCAATCGTGCGCACAAAAAAAAAAGTTACAGACAGACCGACAGACAGAATCTCGACGTTTCATGATATTCTAAGCCTATTTGAACAATAAAAATTTTTTAAAAATTTTTTGTCGTTACTATACTTCCACTGGATTTAGGTATATAAATAAGGCATGGAGTAAACTAGAGTGGACACTTAAGTTAGTACAGTTCTAATGGTCAGTTGAGATGGTCAGAGAGTAAGGAGTAAACACAGCGATAAAGTAACTGAATAATTGAATTGTAGTACCTACACAGTGTATTATTAGCCAAGTAATTATTGTTGTAATTAGTAAGTTAATAAATTAGTGTTTAGTGTTACCCTGGTGTTATAATTTCCGAACCCACGATACAGGGTGTTTACAAAAAAGGTGTAAGCACGTCAGAATATTCAACAATTAAAGTAATATATATCCTATAATCTTTCGGATGCCGTCTATATACCTTAAATATCTCCGAAACTATTAATCCTACGTAAGTATTAAAGTAAAACAAATTCATTCTCAGTTTATAAGCTTTATTTTTTATATCTATAATTTTTTTCGCTTAAACTAATATTTATTAAGATATTTGCTTCGGAAAAAAAATAATACGTTTTTTAGAAAGTCCGTTTATAGTTTAAAGAGCAATTTTTTTCTGAAGAAAATGCTGTAAACGGACGAAAAATTTTGAGCATCTATGTTATACTATATGTTAACGAAAAACAGTATATGAGAATATATTTTTTTAAATTACTGACTATTTACATTAACAAAATGGTGGCATATTTATTAAAAAAATGTGAGGAAGCACATTGTTTCTGTCATAACTTTTTTATGCTATAGAAATAGTCAAAAATCATTTGATAGCTTAATTAATAGTGTTTCATTTTGATCGTCAGTTTTTTTAACGTAAGTACGATAATTCCTGAGATATTTAACATTTTAACTGAATACTTCGTCTTATAAATGTTCAGACACCATATTTATACTTCCATTAATTTTACAGAAATTAGAAAAATACGAACTTCTTCTCCAATTTAGTAGCTTTCTTAGTTGTCTCGAGCATGTTTTCGCTCAGTGTAATACTTTTTGAGTTATTTGACAACAATCGTTTTGAAAAATCTGTTTTTCAATTAAAAAAATATAACTTAAAAAAATCGTCAATTTAAATGAAAAGTTGCATAGAGCCTTTTCTTCTAAAAATTTGATTCTCTTTCAGCTTCAATATTTTTGTTCGATTTTTAGGTCCCACGAAAAGGGATGGCATCCACCCCCTATAAATTAGCCCCAGCTGGAGTGTTTCTGATTTTGAATATTTAAATAGAACAATTATTTAAAAAAAAAATCATCAAAATCGGTTCTGTTTTTGAGGGTTTAGAAGTAAAAACCTTCATTGACTCGACTATTTGTAATAAATGAAATTTATTTCCGACAAGCTTTTATTTCTTGAAACAAAATTATTGATCAATTTATTTATTTGCGTATATATGGAGAAAATATTTCTCGATTCAAACCTTATTTTTGTGTGTGTAAAGATAATAATAATGTTACATACTTTTAATCCAAACCGCTGAGAATATCATCTGTACTTTTGAATAGTGTACTAGTTATAGAGTGATGTTTTAAAAATCCTTGCCAATTGCATTAGTGAAGATGTAATATATCTGCTTATAGATAGCTTTTTCTAAAACTTTCGAGAAGGCTGGAAGATTATTAATCAGTCAGAGATAACTCGGGTTTATTCACCTATTAAGAGAGAAAAAGTACTTAACAGCTTTTCTCTTGCTTTTGGGTAGTAACTCTCGATTTTGCATTTGTTAATAGCAAAAGATATTATTGGAGTAAAGTGAAGAATGCATAATTAGGGCATTTTTATCAATATTCCACCTACTTCTGCGGTTTTACTTTTTTGTTAACAAGTTCCTACATATTCCTCCAAATTTTCTTTTAATTACTTTGACGTTGAAGTTAAAGCTGTTATTTCTATAATAATTCAGTGTCTTATGGTGGAGGAAATGCTCCTTTATTTAGTTTGGACCATTGAGATGTTCCGAAATATTTTATTAATTATGTTAGACAACTTCAGATTTTTCCACAACTCATTTGAGTTATGTTGACTTTGAATATAATTGAGATAAACTTTCATTTCCTTTTAATACCTGTTGTTACCAAAATTCTAATATTTTTGTAAGTTTTTAAGTTTGCATTCCTTTCGCTTTTCGATTGATATTTCTTGCTCAGAAAGAATCGTTATGCTCTGTGGATACCTTAATTCATAAGTACCCTTTGCTTGTGATGCATTTCCGTCAGCCACGTTCTTTACATATTTATTAATATCTTAACTGAGACAAGACAACGAAACGAAATTTACAGTAAGCAGCACATAAGAGAGAATTGTACATTTAATAATATTACTAAAAAGAACATTCCTCGGCTTAAAAAAAATCATAACATAACTGTCTATTCAATTAAAAATGAGTCCCTGAAGTAAACTGCATAAAACGCCATTTTGAATTTAATTCTATTTGTTATTTTATCGTCATTAACTTGCTATGGTTATTAAGAAATACCACTGAATATGTCATACAAGTTGAAATATGAAAAATTGTAATGATAAATAAATATTAAAACTTCTTTCTAGCTCCCTCTTCCTGTGGAAGTCCAGATAAATTAATAAACACAACTATAATTGGAAATGTTTATGACGTGGGATCCAGTATAGAATACAAATGTCCTGAAGGGCATATGCTAGTTGGAGACAGTGAAAGAAACTGTGGCAAAAATGGTTTCTGGTCTGGACGAGCGCCAACTTGTAAATGTAAGTTTCAGACATATTTTTTTATTTTGTTTTGTAATGAAATATATTTATGTTGATTGTATTTACCATATCTATCAGTAAATTCATTAAGGAAGAGTTATGAAACATATATTTGAAAATCTTAAATAGATAATGTGGATTATATTTCTCTAAGATGTGGGTCTGTTGCTAGGAGCAGCCCAAATCTTTACCTAACGCCGCTATAGTAAATATTTTTTTGATGTAGACATTGACTGTGGAGTACTGCCAGGACTAGAACACGGTTCCGTCTCATTACAAGACCAGCGAACAACTCATGGTGCGAAAGCCCTTTACACCTGCCATGAGAATTACACTCTGATAGGACATGAGCTAAGGATGTGTGGTGATGATGGCAAATGGACCAATTCAACACCACAATGTTTATTTGACTGGTGCCCCGATCCTCCGTCTATACATGGCGGAATTGTCACGACTTCCGGTCACCGAGCTGGAGATACTGCTACGTATACATGTCAGTCTGGCTATATTATCTTTGGACAAGAGGTACGTACGATCTATAATCTAATAATTATTCGTAGATTTATTTCTGTTGGAACTATTTATTATACTTTACACGTGACTTAATAAATATTATAAGCTAAATGAATGGTTTAAAAATTTTCATGAGGAACAAAAACAGTTTGTATGTATGAAGGAAAGTATTAGTTTTGTACAGAATATAACATGTGGGGGTTCCACAAGGTGAAATTTTATCTTTATATCTTTACTATTACTCATACATCTCACTGCTAAATTAAATATGTGGGGTAGTGTAATATTATAAGCTGAAGACTCTATTTCTCTATTTTCGAAAGAAAATATGATGAAATAACTAGAAATATGAAATATGAGTTGAATCAAATATTATTTTGGTTGCAAATTAATTAAATCAACTTTCTGTAATATATTTAATTAAAAAATGCCGCCTAGTATATAGACTGGCATATTTATAAATAATAAGTTAACCGTTTTTGTATACCTTATTGATATCGGGGCGTCATTCATGTTTCGTTAAGATGACGAAACTTTCATTTGGGGTAATGTGTGTTTAATTACTTTAAAACATTACATTATTTGAAAAATAACACAGGTTTACAAAAAAAAAAGTGATCTGGATCTTTGGTCAGATCATACGTTTCTTATGTATTTCACGACGCTGAATTCGAATCTATTTTTAGTTTTTTTGCTCTATCACGTCAGGATTTTGAAATATCATAACCTAAAAGTGCAAAAACACGGTTTTTTGACATATTTGAGGTTATGTAGCTTTGCGAATTTTTTTTTCTTGAAAAACAATGTATGGGATTTTAAAGTACAAATCTTCCTCTTTAAAATGTCGTTGAGTTTGCTCTAATATCTTTTTTTTCGCTGAGATATTGAATTTTTAAAATTGACTGTTCTTTTAACCAAAAAAATATAAAAAATTTTAAATCGCTGTCATTTTTGTGGTTTGTTGGTTGGTGTGTTTTGAAGTCTTAGGTTTGGGGTTTATGAGTTTAGGAATCGGGATTTGTATGTTTTATTTTGTGTTTGTTTGTTTTTTTTTTGCTTTATCACGTCAGGGATATCGTAACCTAAAAGTGCAAAAAACACGGTTTTTGAGATATTTGAGGTTATGTAGCTTCGAGAAATTTTTTCTCAAAAAATCATGTGTGGGATCTTAAAGTACAAATCTTCACCTTTAAAATGCCGTTGAGTTTGCTCAAATATCTTTTTTTTTTCGCCGAGATATTGCAATTTAAATAATGACCATAAGGTTTCCGTACTAATTAAATGTATTGGGAAAGATTCGGAAAATTCGATATCTCGGTGAAAAAAAAAAATATATTTGAGCAAACTCAACGGCATTTTAAAGAGAAAGATTTATACTTTAAGATTCCATACATGGTTTTTTAAGAAAAAAAAATTCGCAAAGCTACATAACCTCAAATATGTCAAAAGTGTTTTCTGCACTTTTAGGTTAGGATATCTCAAAATCCTGACGTGATAGAGCAAACTAAAAATAGATTCGAATTCAGCGTCGAAAAGTACATAAGAAACGTATGGTCTGACCCCAGATCCAGACAACTTTTTTTTTTGTAAACCTGTGAATTATTCATATCTAAAAATTAAATTCCAAATTGAATTCTGCGTATATTCATATATTATTGGTTATAGTGCTTACGTCCTTTTATAATGCCTCTTAATCTTTGACATACTCTATGTCTCACTAAAGAATGTAACGGCTTTGTGACTTTTTAGTTTTTATGCGAATTAGTCAAAATTAGGCTCAAAAGATAGAGGTCATTAAGATCTACTCACAACATCAAGCTATTTGGATGGTTTCAAACAACTTCCTTTAATAAAATTTATTCATACAAAAAGCCTAATATGATTTTTAAAACTTTTCTTACTGAATCTTTAATTATAGGTGACATTGCATTTGAAGAGGGTAAATGATTTTGGAGTCATAAGTAGAACTAAATGATCCTTTGAGACCAATTTGGTTTAAATCCGATTGTACAGGCAAACTGAATTTCAATAGTGAATGGCAAGAGTAGTCCATTTTTTTTTTTTGGAAATGCTTATGAAAATTTGAAGAAACCGATGAATTCCTAGCTGCAAGTTAGGAGAGCATACTTAAAAATGTCATCATGAGTGGAGTTACGATTTTTCATATATTTTTTTAAAATACTCTCTAAATCAAAAAATATCATGTTCAATACCTTTATTGAGGTAGACAAAATTTCCATTAATATGGTTTTCTTTTGGTTGTTGTATGACAAAAATTGACCACTTCTAATCTATATTATTTTGTTTTGATGGTTTAAAACATGTTTGTTGTATTTCTTTCTTTTTTATAATAAAAAACCGCTGCCCAAGGAATCACTACTTCCACATCCAGATTTTCTATCCTAGTCACTCACAACGAAAAAATTCTGTATGTGGAAATCATTGTTTATGGAATTTTAATAATATAATATTTGAAATTCTCTACCCCAAAAACCCATAAAACGATACCCCATATCGGTAGTGGGGTGGGGGTGGTGATAGGGGGTGGATGAAAAAAATATGTTGAGGTTTCTGGTTCTTGTACACACATTAAACCACAATTTTTTTTCATCCTCTTTAATAATAGGGTGGGGGTGGTAATGGGGGTGGCTAACGCCAAAATTTTTTTTGAGACCTTACCCAGCAAACATAAATATATAGCATATACGTAAATGCTACTTAAACTAAGTTTTGCAGAAGTAACGTGCTATATAAAATGTGACGCATAATCATATGTGCATACTCTGCGAAATGTCAGCAACATGTGCATATGATTTTTACATAGTGAAGAGGTAACACTGTGACCTCATGGTATGGAACAAATGACGTAGCGTATATGTATATTCAACCACTTGCTATGTAATGCATACGTAACTAATTTTATCTCTTTATGATGTAGCATATATGTACATTCAACCACTTCATAGTGACCTTACGCTACGTAACTTATATACTTTTTATCTCTTTATGATGTAGCATGTATATATTTTATCTACCTACCGTATGTTCAAAATAGCATATCCCAGCACTTTTTAAATATTGATACTACACAATTGGATTTTTAAAGTTAGATATATGAATAAAGTTCCTTATAAGTTATACAGAAAAATATATTTCTTTAGAAAATTACCGAAGTTGACACTAAGTTTTATTTTTAAGTTGGATACTTTATTTAGAGAGCCGAGTAGTTTTATATTTTGAATGAAATTTTTTTGTAAGAAATGGTTATATTTAAAATATAAACTAACTTTCTAAATGTTCAGAGGTATTCTACTTAAAAATAAAAGTTGATGTCTCCTCCAGTTATTTCCTAAAGAATATCAATTTTTCTGGACAATTCATGAGGAATTTATATTCATATACATAACTCCAAGAATCCAGTTCTCTAGTATCAATATTTAAAAAGTACTATAGGGTGCCATTTTGAACATTATGGTATGTATTTAAAATAAATACATGCTACATCAAAAAGAGATAAATAGTATATAATGCAAGATATGGTTGTCTGATTTGTCAACATATATTAGCTTAGGAAAGATTCTCGAATTGAATGACAGTTTAAACTAAGTTAATTAGTATCAACAAAGTTTCAATTCCACCTTAATCTCTGCATATCCCAGTAGGTAAACCAGGCATTAGGCGTTGTCCTCGACGTTGTCATCTATATGTTCTTTAGAAAGCAGCTATACAATATTTTTTCTTCTCCAATGATGTATACCCACCTACCTACTACCTACCTTGCCTTGCATTCCTAGTAAAGCTCAAATTTCATTTAATTTATTTTATTAACTGTTGATTTAGGAGAGATTAATACTAGTGTCTTTTGTGTAACTAATCTATATTCAAGTTAACTAAGTATCTACAATAAGTGTTAAGCATTTCTCGGGTCGTTTCTGATTGTACTCGTTCTTTGGTCAGCCTTCGTCACTCTGACATTTGCTACTTGAACATCAGTTACACAACCTGTGAAAATAATTGAAATATTAGTCTATTTCATATACGGGGTGCACCATTTAAAACTCCCCAGGCTTGTAATTTTCTTATTTTTTAAGGCACATCAAATTGTAGATATATTTAAAGCATTTAAAAAAAAATTTTTTTGAAAAAATTGTTAAGATAGAAATCTTAATTTCCTTGAATATTTTTTTACGTCACCCTGTACATGAACTGCATTAATGTTTTCTTATAAAGGTTTTAATTAGCTTCAATTTATATTATTACGTCATATTCGAAATTCTTTTTGGTTTTAGAGAAAGGAATTAAAAACACTTCAAACTGATTTTTTTTTTAAATTACTTTGAAAGGATTGTAAATAATAATTTTATGCTTTATCTGTAAAAGACATATCACAAACAATATTCAGCGTAATAAAACAGTAACAAAAAATAAAAAAATATATTTTTAAAAACTAACATATTAAAATGTACTAAGTAGGAAAACACAATAACATATATTGAAGCTAATTAAAACCTTATAAGAAAAGATAACACAGTCCATGTACAGGGTGAGGTAAAAAAATATTCAAAGAAATTAAGTTTCCTTTCTTAACCATTCAAAAAAAATAAAATAATAATCACTCTGTATGGATATTTAAAGGTTTTAAAAATGTCTACAAGTTGATGTGCCCAACATGGTCATCGCTTCGAAAATAAAAAAGTTACAAGTCTGGGGAGTTTTAATGGCGCACCCTGTATAGTGTAGTAAATCTGGTTATATAGCTTGTATCCCTTTACTAAATTGTGAAGAAAACTAGATGAAAACTATTTTGATCAATTTGTTAAGTTATTAAACAATTTATGATAGCTTAAATAATAATGTATATATTTTAACAAAACTTTACGAAAACACGTTTCCAATGGAATGGAAAATTTGAGGTCGATCCGATAAGTTTCAGAAGTATACTGCTTTAAACATGAACCGGTGTGCTCAAAGTGCTGTCATTCAATCCGAAAGTCTGCCTCAAAGTTGAGTTTACACTGTTAAAACCCAGCTATTTAAAATCAGATTTGTCTAATCTGCCAGAGATGGTGATTTGGGGACTATTGGAGTATTTCAACATAAGAGTATGCAGCATATAACTGCCGAAAAAAAGGGGAATGAAAATGCAACTAGGAGTGAATGACTTCACGCAGCGTCTATATTCTTGATTAATTTTAAAGCCTCTAGAGATCTTAGAATATCCTGGTTTTTTTAATTTTGCTCTAAAATTAAGAGATTTTTCTGCAAAATGTAATAAAAAAATATGCTAAATAAGCCCATTAAATCATGACATCAAATTTCAAGCGGAAATGTTTATAACAATGCCAAAAAAACAATAACAAAGTCGAAAATTGAACCGTTGACTGTTTAAGTGCATCAAGTCATAGAACAATTTGTTTTAGAATGTAGATTTTTCTCCTACTCTTCAGTGATGTTAATACAATTTTTTAAAACTATTTAAAATCATTTTAAATTTTTTATATAGAATTTTTTTTCTCAGAATTAAACAATTAAAAATTATTAGAAGGCTTCAAAAGATCACAAAAAAAGAAACAATTTTAAAAAACGGGGTTTTCTACGCCAATTGGGAGCCGTGAAGTGTGAAAAAAATGCATTTGATAAATAATTGCCAAAAAATTGTTTTAAATAATTTTAAAATATCTACTTATTTATGCAACAAGTGTGTAAAGCAGTACTTTTTTCGTGCATAAGTTGTAGACGAGTGCATCAATCTTGTGAGAATCACATGATAAAAGTAGTTTCTTTAACAGTCATATAAACAAATTGTTAATTAACGCTACTGAAAAGTAAACAATCAACGATTCAATTTTCGAACTTGTTACTGTTTCTTAAGCTTTTTTTGTATAAATATTAAATTATATTATACTATTACATTCACCGAGAGCCACTTGATATAAGAAAATGTGAGGGGTCCTTTACCAAGATGATTTAATTCTACCAGAAGCATATTTTTAATAATGACAAATCTTAATTGTCTTAATTTATTGCAACAAAATTAACGTAAAGGTTCACACAATTCTAGTTTTCTTCGTAGTTTTATAATGATCAAATTATTTTTTTTAATGGCGATACAAGCAATATCATTAAACACAAGACAACAAAAAAAAAAGGGGCTGCGCTTTTGATCAGAACCATCTAATCCTGTTTTTTAACATGTTGATGATATTAAAAAAAAATGTATCAGCTTTTGGTTACCACCTCTTTTATCCCCTAAAAAGGGGCAATGGTTTTGTCCTAAGGTTCTCATCTAATTTTTCTGAAGTATTTTGACATGCTGAAGCCAATTTTGAACAAAAGAAAAATTGCAGGAAAATATTAGCCTACTTTACACATACAAAACCTTGAAATATATGTACAATACAATAACGAACACAAAGTAGGTGCTATAAGATGTCGGTAAATAATAACCATACCTATGCATAGTACTTCGCAAAAGCTTTTGGTCACTATTAAGATCTGGGTTTCCTTGAATTACAACTGCTTACGCTGGATTCAGTTGAACTTAATAATGTGGGAACAGCACCAACATTCAGCTTTTGTGTAACAAAATCCATATAGTGATATAATTGTCTGTCGAGAATAACGATTGCCCGTGAAATAATTCTAACCTATAAAAAGATTACGTTTCACTTAAATAAATATCTTTATAAAAACGGTACAACACAAACTTACTTTTGGGTCATTCACTGGAAA
Source organism: Rutpela maculata (assembly GCA_936432065.2). Taxonomy (NCBI): domain Eukaryota; kingdom Metazoa; phylum Arthropoda; class Insecta; order Coleoptera; family Cerambycidae; genus Rutpela; species Rutpela maculata. The sequence goes on from OW386286.2 coordinate 92,683,339, forward strand.
ATGGTGCACCTCCAACATGTACACCAAATTCGCAAACAAGAGGGCATGTTTATGTTTGCACCTAACCTCTACACTAATAAAACGTCCAAATAAAATAATATTTAAAAAAGTCACAACGCTTTATAGTTCACAGTTCTGCATCAAAGTTATTAAAAGACATCATCCACAATTTTTCACAAAAATGATCAAAAAAACATGAACGTTAGATTTTACATCATTTTACACTGGCGTGCTGCGTGAGTCACGTTCACGCAGCACTGAGTTGACGCGTTCCATGACTTCGATGTCGTAAAATGAAGTAGGTAAATATTTTTAAGTAAAATTATGTAGCAAATATATAAACTTGTGTATAAGTAATTAAGTTAATATGTTCACTTAAATATAATATTATTTTACGTATATGCTATGTAAAATATTTTATATGAAAATGTTCTATTAATCTTACCTCTCAGAGAGGTAAAGTTACATTAATGTTTACTGGGTAGCTTCTCTTGTATATACTAAATACCAATTTTATGGACTCTTAATTGCTTGATTTACCTATTTACCCCAAATTTACCTTTGATGGAACAAGATGAAAATATAATCTAGTTCTAGACCGTTAAAATACATATTATGTGTACCAAATTTAAACGGTTCCAGAGTAACCGTGCGCACAAAAAAAGTTCAGACAGACCGACAGACAGACAGAATTTTTTTTTCGCTCAAACTTAAAATCTCGACGTCTCATGACATTCTAAGCCTATTTGAACAATAAAAATTTCAAAAAAATTTTTTGTCGTTACTATACTTCCACTGGATGTGGAAGTAATTAAAGATGTTCAATAATATTACATTACATTGTTATAAAAAGATTAAACTGTTTTGGATGCGCTTAAAAAGAATAAATGATATAGTAAATAATAAAAATAAATCATAGCACCAAAAACTTTTTATCATTTTATATAATAATTACCGAGTTTCTAGCAAAATAAAATTAAAAGAATCCAGTTTATTATTCATTAGTAAGTGAGGTAAAGCCTATTAAGATCTATGCAATCATAGATGAACCGGCGGTGGATTCAGATAATGGCGATGCTGAAGATTGCCGTTTAAAAAAAATTAGTTAGCCGGATAGATTTATGGAGGAAAGTGATAATTCTCAGTCAGATTGAATACTTGAATCTTCAGACATTAATAGCGAAGGCAACGACGCGACGTTAGCGGCTCTAAAGACTTATGCGAAAGTGAGAATAGTGAGAGTAGGTAACCAAAAAAATCATAACATATTGAAAAAATTAGTGAAGAAACGTATGATTGGAACAGACAAGCAGAAGATGACTGGCTCTTTTAAAAATTATTTCCTTCAGACCCGTTTGATCCAGGGATAACTTCAGAAGATCTGAAAAGCATTCTTTAGTATTTCTTTGAATTTATATTACTAGATTTGTAGTACAGTTAAATTTATGTACCACACAAAAACGGCATGAGCTTCAATTATCGATTAAAGAGTTGAATGCTTGGTTTGAAATCATTATTTTCATGGGCTTTCATTCATTACCCAGAATGAAGCTCTACTAGTCCTCAGACGAAAATATTTATTGTAAGAGAGGGTAGTACGTGTCATGTCAATCAACCACTTTCTAAAAATTCTTAGATATTTGCACCTTGCTGACAATAATACAATACCACCAAAAGTTGTTCCCAATTTTAATCGTCTGCATAACGACGGTCCCTTTTGTACTACATTGAGGAAATATTTCGAACATCTTTTGCTCCTTTATGATATATATCCAACGATGAAGCAATACATGCCAAGAAAACCAATACAGAGTGGTTTTAAAATGTAGGTTATGTGTTGTCACTGGATATATGATGAGGAAGGAAATTTCTACAGCTAATACATGTGAAAGAGTAGCCATAAAATTAGAACAGGTACTGAATGGTTATTGCATTTTCTTATATAGTTTTTTATCTTCGTTGAAACTCATAAGAGAGCCTTTGGAAAAAACTATATTTTCCTGTGGAATTTTCCGAAAGAACAGAACGTTTTTTCCACACGATCATAACACAAATAAAGAATTGAAAGTGAGAGGTATGTCTATCTAAACGAATAGATCGTGGCAGTAAACCAGTAATCGTACTGAGCTCAATGCCTAATCCCAGTGGATTCACCATTGCGAAAAGAAGAAGTGCCAAAGGTGAGAGTGAGAAGATGCCAATATTTGATTACAAGGATATGGTATATACTTTAAAAATGTTTCCTTGATATTTTTTTTGGTTTAATGCGTTTTCCAAGTAAAACGTCAAAAATCATCTCCGTCCATAAGAGAAAAAAAATTTGCTCTATCAATTTTTGTCGTACAGTAACCAAAGTCAAGTTAAAGAAAATTTTATTTTCCATATAAAAAATGATAAATCATATAATTCTACTCATTATAAGCTTTATTTAAGTATATTCTGCTCAATATGCAGATAGTGACTTATCTTGTTTTTTCAAAGGCAAATATTCTTATAGCCATTTCCAAAAAAAAAAAATTACTACCCTGGCTATTTCTTGTGGAGGAAAATTCTCATCTACTTTGTTCGCACTATGATAAAAACTAAAAAAAGATGTAGAGGTGTTATAGTCTTAAGTGAAACACTCTGTAAATAGCCACCGTCAGTGAAACTTTATACCTTGCCCAGCAATCTGAAAACAATTAAATTACAGTAATGATAGTGTATTTAAAGATATGTTATCAAAAACGCATAGGCGCCTTTGGGTGAGATTTTTCTTGATCTCTACCGAAATACACCGATATTTTGTAATTTGACTAATTACACAGCCTGTGGACCAGACCAGTGTATCCTTATGCCAATCTGACAATTCTGATAAGGATGCAATGATCTGGAACCCAGGCCAGACCACTTTTTTGTTTTCGGGGTGATTTTTGGAGATAAGGGTGAAACATTCTGACTTCGGATTCGGTTTCAGAGGGTGTAAATACATACGGATACACTAGTCTGGCCCGCAGGTCAGATCACTTTTTTTGTGTGGCTCTGTTATTATTTATAGGAATATCTAGCTAAGGACAGAACGCATGAGATGATAGATATTTTTTTATATTTTTAAAGGTTCTTTCTTGTGGACTCGGAGGCGAATGGTCCGGTAAGTCACCATCCTGTAAGTTCGTCGATTGTGGGGCACCTCCGAATATAGACAATGGTAGATATGATCTCAGGAATGGAACAACGACTGTGGAAAGTATCGTTGAATATTCCTGCGGAGATGACTACTGGCTAGATGGACAAAAGGTCCAAAAATGTACGAGAGAAGGAAAATGGTCCGCCGATGCACCTTCTTGTGAATGTAAGTCGATTGCAACTTTTGACGTTAACATTTGGTGGATATATTTTGTATTATTATAGTAATAACTTGTGAGGAACCGGAAGTACCATCAGGCAGTTATGTGGTCGGATACGACTTCAACGTCCATTCTTCGATAGAATATCATTGTGAAGTTGGCCATATGTTAAGGGGAGAAGCAAATCACGTATGTGAAAGAGACGGCGAATGGTCTGGAAATACGCCTTTATGTGAATGTAAGTATACTGGGTGTTCCATTATATTTTCCCCTAATTTAGTACCTTATCTTTTAAACGAATTTAGAAAATAATGTACTGTTTTCTCTAGATTGTTCTAAATGATCACAAGCTTTTGCCTGCCTACTTTCATTTTTTTTGCAATTCGGAAACTTCTGAAACAAAATGGTGCCATTTCAAATTGCTTTTGTCCAGATTTGTTTAATTAAATGTTCTGTATACGAGATTTTTAAAGCTATGGTTCTGAACTACCCATCAATATTTAGTTTGTTAGAATAGATTAAAAGTTGACTGAAGAATTAATTTTTAAGGAGAACTTAGTAAAATCATACATTTTTTAATGACATTATGACGATTTCAATTAGGCTTCGATGTAAACGTCAAAGTTATTGTGTGTACATCGTTCCAGTTGTAGTTATTTAATTTTTTGTGTAAAAATGGTATTTTTAGATACAGAGAAAGCAGCTGTAATTTTGCCTAAACAAAATCTATTATATTAACTAGAAGACGTTTTTTAAGAGACTAACAATTTACCGCCAACAGTAGCCTGTAAAAAAGTGGTTCAATAATTTTAAAAACTACAAGTCGCTAACAGTGTGTTTCGACCAGAATTGACCTAGGTCGAAACCAAAATAAAAATTCGACTTAGGTAAAAAACCGCTGCCCAAGGAATCACTACTTCCACATCCGGATTTTCTATCCAAGTCACACAACGAAAAAATTTTGTATCTGGAAATAATTGTTTATGGAACTTTAATAATATAATATTTGAAATCCTCTACCCCAAAAACTCATAAAACGATACCCCACATCGGTAGTGGGGTGGGGGTGGTGACAGGGGGTGGGAGTGGGGGTGGATAAAGTAAAAAAAATATTTTGAGGTTTCTGGTTCTTGTACACACACTAAATCACATTTTTTTTTCATCCCCTTTAATAATGGGGTGGGGGTGGTAATGGGGGTGGCTAATGCCAAAATATTTTTTGAGACCTTAGCTTCTCTTGTCTATACTAAATATCAATTTTGTGAACTCTTACCTGCTTGGTTTACCTATTTACTCCAAATTTACCCCAATTTACCCCCCAACCCTTCGACGGAACAAGATGAAAATATAATCTAGTTCTAGATCTCGTTAAAGTACATATGTGTACCAAATTTCAAGTCAATATCTCAAACGGTTCCAGAGTAAACGTGCGCACAAAAAAAGTTACAGACCGACAGACAGAAATTTTTTTTTCGCTCAAACTTGAAATCTCGACGTTTCATGACATTCTAAGCCTGTTTGAACAATAAAAATTTTTAAAATTTTTTTTGTCGTTACAATACTTCCACTGGATGTGGAAGTAAAATTAATTTAACAGCATTTTCGATCATAGCATACAGAACTGAAGGGCTCCAGAGTCACAAACAAGTATAAAAAGGACCGTTATGAGTTCCTTAAGACATTAGGCACAACCAGGTGAAAATTAGAAGAAACACCGAATTTTCGCTTAGAAAAATATATTTTGGTCCAGGCCCTGAGAGTGAAAGTATATGGTGGTCATGGAAAAATGAGGCCAAAATAAAAGTATAATTTTTGATCAAGGAAAAATAAACCATATACTTTTACGAAATTATTTTTAACTTTTTTATTCCTCCACCAAAGGCAATCACCATGGAGATGCAGTCATTATATACAAGGTGATTCTTTTAAGGCAGCCATTAGAATATTTCCCACTTGCAGATGAGATAGCCATTTAAGATTTGGTACCCTACCCTAGTCGACCATTGCGAGTTCGAAAATAATAATTTCAAAATGGCGGCACTTCCTGAAATACAAACGATACAAACTTGCTTATTTTAAATGAAACACCCAATATATTTTCGATTTTTCGAAATGATCAGAAAATGAGTCAAAACATGTAGCACACTCTACACTTAAACCGAGCAGAAGATATTTGATATTTTATAAAAAATTTGACAGGTGCAACGGTTTGCAAGAATCGTTATAACTTTCTTCGTGTAGGAGATTCTTATTTGCTCTTTGGTAAGTCGAAAGAATACAAGATGAGCTACTCTCTACAAAAATAGATTCCAAAATAGTATACCAAGTGTTTTATTTTTCACGTTACATTTTGTCAAATTCAAACCTCAAAAACTTTTTTATTTCAAATGGAATACCCTGTATTCTTTTACATCAAATTATGTTAAATTAAATTCCCTTTTTTCTAGTATAAAGCATTGTAGGGGTTAAAGTTACAACTTTTCGAAATATTGTCGATTTTCTTAAATGTCCAAGAATATTTAGTAAAAATTGCTATCAACTTACCCATGATTAGAAACAATCATTAATGTCAGTTATCCCCTTTTGTAAAAAATGCCAGCACGTTTAAATTACACCCACGAAGACTTTTAGATTTGTTTGTTATTTATGGAGAATGTGATAAAGTAATAATACCAAGAGCATGTAACACATGTGCTACTCGATACCCACTTTATTGTTTCGATTGTTTCATAGGCTTCTACGGTTTTTTTTTTGATAAATTATAATTTTCAACAAAAACTTGCGAATCATTCAAAAAGTACATGTGTTAGCTATAGGACATGCTGATATAAGTCCACCTCAAATTTAATTCTACATCGATTGCCATAATAAAATTTGCCACGTGCCACTTGACAGAGCCAAATATTCTAAAATTATCCAATATGCGTTATACAGTGTATGGTGGATGGTTTCTGTTCTTGTGAGTATCGAGTAGCAAAGTTACATGTTCTTGGTATTACTTTATCACATTCTCCATAAATAATAAAAAAAACCTAAAAGTCTTTGTGGGTAATTTAAACGTGCTGGTGTTTTTTAACATAAAAGAATAACTGACATTAATGATTGTTTCTAATCTTGGGTAAGTTGATGGCAATTTTTATTAAACATTTTTGGACATTTAAGAAAATCGTCAATATTTCGAAAAGTTGTAACTTTAACCCCTACAATGCTTATACTAGAAAAAAGGGAATTTAATTTAATATAATTTGATGTAAAAAAATACAGGGTGTTCCATTTGAAATAAAAAAGTTTTTGAGGTTTGAATTTGACAAAATGTAACGGGAAAAATAAAACACTCGGTATACTATTATGGAATCTATTTTTTTTGTGGAGAGTAGCTCATCTTGGGTTCTTTCTACGTACCAAAAAGCAAATAAGGATTTCCTACACGAAGAAAGTTATAATGGTTCTTGCAAACCTTTGCACCTGTCAAATTTTTTATAAAATGTCAAATATCTCCGAAACTGCTCGGTTTAGGTCTAGGGTGTGCTACATATTTTGACTCAGAATTTTATGATTATTTCGAGAAGATGAAAATATATAGGATGTTCCATTTAAAATAAGCAAGTTGGTATCGACTTCCGGTATTTCCGGAAGTGCTGTCATTTTGAAATTATTATTTTCGGACTCGCAATGGTCGACTATGATAAGGTACCAAATCTCAAATGTCTATCTTATCTGCAAGTGGGAAATATTCTAATGGCCGCCTTAAAAGAATCACCCTGTATACCGTTCGAAATACTGAATATAAATCTCCCCCCCCCAATATCATGGTCGAGTTGGGAAATTCAAGCTTCAGTTGGGAGAATTCGGGAAAAATTTCACCCCCTCCGCTCATCAATTTTTATTTTCGAAGGAAATTCTTTTTATTGCGGTTCGAGTTGGGAAATTCAAGCTTAAAGTTGGAAAAATTCGAGAAAAATTTCACTTTTCATCCCCGCACTCACTTCTCGCCTAAAAGCTGAATACGAGGGAACCTTATACTCTACAAATCTTGCATATTATGTACTAGAATAAAAACAGCATCTTAATCCCCATTTTTCTATTTCCAGATATTGACTGTGGCAAAGTTCCTACGATGCTGTATGGAAATATGGAGTATCTTAATGGAACAACATATTTAAATAGTGTAATTACTTATAGCTGTGTTAAAAATTATAGACTGAACGGAGTACCAAAGAGAATTTGTCTAGAGAATAAGCAGTGGAGTGACTCATCACCAAAATGTGAAGGTAATCATTTATCATTACCGCACAAAGATAGCCCCATTCTGATTAGAAGCCTCAATGGGCCTAACCTCCTAAAGTTGAGGGTTTCCAAAATATTTAAGTATAAAGTGTGAAAATGCAGCTGACAGGAGCAGAATCCGTTTTGCAGATAAAAATTATTTTTAGTTAAAAAAATTGTTAAATTATAACTTTCTTTGGCCAATATCTCGAAACTCTGTCATTACAATTTTTTATACCCGTGGAGAGTTGATCGATATATCATAAACAAAATTTCAGCTCCCGGACGTGAAAGCCAAATTACATATATTTTCTATGCGAATGCCCCTCGAACGTTGATAAATAGCTCATAATTTTATCAAACCTTCCTCAAACACGTTGCTTTTAGGTAATATCCCTTCACCTACTGTCGGGATATTACCAAACAACGTGCTTTCGGAAACTTTGATAACATTATTTCGTATTATCAACGTCCTTGGGACATTATATCTGACAACATATTAAACTTTATTTCGCAATGACGATTTTAGACATTTCATTTGTTTGAAACTTATACTTTTTCTAACTCAAATTAATATTTAAATATATAATTTGATTTGATTTAATTTTGATTGATTAATATCAAAATACTAACGTGGTATGCTATAGAACTGTATCCTTTTTTTTTTCAGAAATACGATGCCCTGAACCCATTTTGGCTGATCATAGCATTTTATCAGTAACTGGTAATGATAGAATGTACGGTAGAACCTTAATAAGAACGGCTGAGTCAGCTAATGTAGGTGCCACTTCGTACAGAATTGGAGCACTGGTAAAATACAGGTGTGAGAGAGGGTACAAAGTTGTAGGAGAGCCATTAAGTACCTGTGAAGACACAGGAAAATGGAGCGGTGACGTACCTCAGTGCGTTTGTAAGTAACAATTTTTTATAATATAATTTAAATGACCGCAAAAATTCGATCGTGATAAAATAGCAATAAGATAGACTCTTTCTCATTTCACGGTGAGTTGCAATTTAATCAGCCTACTGCATATTGTGGAAATATGACCAACTGTATAATTATTTAAAACATTGCAACCATTTTTTATCGTTTTTTTTTTCAAATATTGATTCACGTCTGCTAAGTTTTGGTATTGATTAGATGATTTCGTCTCATTATAAATTAAAAGTGTGATGCAGGAGAGCATTAAAATTTTGTGGTGACGGTTTATGCAACATTTTAACAAACGTGCGATTAAATGTTTGAATCTGGTCTCTTAATTAATGCGTATATATATTAAAATGTATAAATTGTATAAAGACGAATCTACAATCTTATCAACAGATTGGAACCTTTCATGATTATTCAACTAGAAAAGGGAATGATTTGATATCTACTGTTCATTCTACAACTTTATATGAAAATTCAACCAATCATTCTGGTATAGTCTTATATAATAAATTACCAGACGCAATAAAAAATATTGGATCAGTAGAGAAGTTTAAAGGGAAATTAAAGGAGTTCTTAATCTTAAAAACATATTCAGTGAGAGAATATATGGAGGATAACTGTTAGGCAGTAACGGTTACCTCAAACTAAATATTGTAAATATATTATATTTTATTTTCATGTTGCAATAATATGTGTATAAACATGTCCTTAACTCTGTCTCATTTAAGGTAGACTGTTTTTATTATTCTTTAATCTGTGTTTAGACTATGTAAATACTATTGTATTTACTGTTATTATTTGTTAAATGTCGTTATTTAATTCAGTAGAATTTGCCTATTTATTTATATTTACTTTTATATATTTACTTTATTTATATTTATTCTACCTGACTTACCAAATGTACTTAAATGTATCTAAATTGATTAATAAACTTATTATTATTATTATTAATGTAGGTAATGTGGCAGCTCTTGTGATGTTGCAACGGAAAAAAATTGTAATACTCAAAACTCATTTTTCTTTTACAAGATCCTGGAAGCCAGGTGGAAGAGGTGGTCAGTTTTAAACAATTTTATCTAGAATCTCGTTTATCTTACTCTAGGAGAACTATTCCTGATAACTTCGATTTATGGATCTGTTTTTGTTAAATTAAATCCTTATTAGCCCAGTCTCCAGGGATTTTAAGCTAAAATTAAATAATCCTTATATGAAATTTTGCTTAGAAGTAGGAGTAGATCTTTGCTATTTAAAAAAAGTTCTCATAGTTTTCCATGGTTACAACATAAAACAAAATGGCCTCAAACTCATAAAACTTGTTTTTTGGAAATAATTTGCAAAATGAGCAAAACTAAAAAAATTCGTAGAGGTGAAAATTAAAGAGCACAAAATTTTACACCAAAAATTGCCTATATGCAACCGTTTTCCATAAAATAAAAATCAATGTTATTGCGAGAACGCCAATACCTGCTTTTCCGGGCGTTTCAGCACAAAAACTTTAATAACTTTTGAAGCAATGATCAAATTGTAATAAAGAAACATTTTAAAGAAGAGAAGTGCAGCTTTCATTATCATCTCATGCATTTTTAACTGTAACATTTGCTTTTTGCATTGAGAAACAAATTCAGACTTTTTTTTATTTTTGGAACTAGTTTTCGCAGTATTATACCTGCTCATTTATGTTTCGATTGTTAAAAAAATATTCACTGTATACAATCGAAAGAACGAATATTTATTTTCCGTTCACTGGTCAAAGTTGAAGAAAATGTATATATTCAATACTTGCAAATTACTATTATTGTGAAAATGCTAATTAAAAGTAGATATTCTTAGATTAGAGAATATTATTTAGGTATTAAGCAAATCACAACTTACATACTTTTTTATTTATTATATTGTTGACCTAATCTGGGCACGCCAATATACTACTTAGGTAAATACTTTAAAACACGCATTATTGGAGAACCAATCAAAACAACTACTCTTCTAGCTAAAACTGACGAGGTATTGAATTACATGATAGGATTCCTAGAATTTTACTACACAAAAAATATTTAAAATACTTAAATTATTTATTTAAATTCAGTCATTCGCAGGTATCTTAATCTGGTCACGCTAATATATACTTAGGAAAATACTTTAAAACACTCATCATTGGAGAACCAATTAAAACAACTACTCTTCTAACTAATACTGAATATTTTCAATATATTTTTTAAAATGCTAGGAATCCTATTATGTAATTTAATACTTCATCAGTATTAACTAGAAGAGTAGTTATTTTAAAGTATTTACCCAACTAGTATATTAGCGTGCCCAAATTAGGTCAACAATATACAGAAAGTAGGTAATTTAATAATAAATAAAAAGTGTGTAAGTTGATATGGTTCGACAGCTGTTACTGACCTAGTCAATATTATAAGTACAAACTTTCTGGCCAAAAATTCTCAACCAATTTTACTAAAACTTCTTTTATCTCTTTTCTTCATAATCATGAGTTTTAGACCCCGTGCTATGTTTTTTTCTTTATCTGGTAGCTCCCCACTACCTATTTTCTTACGTGACGTGAAATTAATGGCACCTTATACATGTATATACTTACATAAAACTCTTCAACGCATGCATCAGATGAATTGATAATATTTTTAATTGTATTTTTTGTTATTTATAGATGTAGACTGTGGAAGTCCAGAAAAAGTAGAAAATGGAAAAATCACTCTTCCATCTAATGCAACATACTATGGAGCTCTGGCACTATACTCCTGTGATCTAAATTTCGATTTAGATGGTGTTTCAAGACGGTTGTGTCTAGAGAATGGGACATGGAGTTCAGAGGCTCCGAAATGTAGAGGTACGAGAAAAGTATTGGTTGAGTCATGATATTAGTTATTCCTAGTATCTTAGTTAAGAATGTCTTTAAAACTTATATGTTTTTTAGAAATAGTATGCAAGGAACCTGATGCATTGGAAGGTGTAACCTACAAACTTAGCACTCTTAGTGTAGGCGGTGTAGCACAATATCACTGCCCTAGGGGGCATATCATGCAAGGAAATTCCACTAGAATGTGTATGAAAAAAGGTATATGGAGTGGAAGTGCTCCTACATGCATCGGTAAGTAAATGTTTAATATAAAATACGAAAAAATAAACCAAAAGATTTTCATGTAAAATTCACTTCAATTTAATTTTACTGTTTGAGGTGGCGCGGCGGCGGCTTGAGACGATAATGGCAGCAAAAATAGATTTTTCTTCGGTTTAGGTGACCAAAATTTCATCTTCAGTCAATTATAACTCATTAATCTTATTGATACAATCATAGATATTAATTAGGTACTGCAAAACTAAATAGTGCAATAGGTAAATTTTTCAATTCTAATTTTGAAAGATAGCAAGTTGGTGATTTGTAGACAAAACGGGGCTGATCAACTCTTCTGGTTTATGTGTCTCTTGCAAACAATATCTCAATATCTGTTGCGTTAGGTACACCGATTTTCTGTCCCTGAAGTAATAAAATAGAACATTTCTGTTTGAATAATTTGGTTTTTCCCATTCTATGCGAAAATTTTGTGTTTTTGAGTTCAGTTTTCAATTTATTGATCTTAATTATTGATAAATGTAAATCAGTTTGAATAAAATGTGTGAAGGTTTATGCAAAATCTTTTTTGTGTCTTATGGAGGTATGCAGTTTTTACATTTAAACTTAATTATACCAACGTCATCAGACAACTTTGGATCAATTGTGGTCGATATACAGCTATCACGGGAAAAATTTATAAATGCATTATACCTACTTAGGAAGCTACGTAAACGGGTTGAAGAATTAATACAGACAACCAAATCAAATGAGCTAAATAAATGAATGAACAGTTAGTACACGTTAGGCGATATGCGGCACTAGACTTATAATCAAACACTTCACTGCGACAATCTGGTCTATTGTGGTTCCACAGAGTATATTATGTTTAAACGATTTACTTATATTAAAAAGTAAAGGTACCTTGATAAGCTTTGCGGCTGAAACAATAATTTTCTGTAAAGGTAAGATTTGCTAGAATATAAAAAAAAATATTTGATTTGGCTTCATTATAAAATTATTTACCATAGGTTTTGTCAACTGCGAAGCCAGGAACTTCTATAATTTTAGCTTTTTAAAAATTGATGACTTGTGATATATGAGAACATTATATATTACAAAAAAAAAATTAATCATCACATACAAATGCGTACTAAAGGCCATGGCAGGTTAATATGTGTCCGTGCCTTTGCAACCTTTTTGCGTGTTGAAAACTAAGTTAGTTAGTTTTCTGTTACTTATACATGGATTTATCATATGCAAGATTTCTTGGCGATATTCCGAAACCATCAGTAAAACTGTCTAAATTATTCGCAAAAGATATCAGTGTTACAATAAATGAGGACCGTGATGAAGACGACTAATATTATCATACATATCATTAGTATAACATGTTTTTTATTATGTATTCTTACTAATAAACACATAATTTTTTTATATATTACTGTTTCGATGGAGTTTTGTAGAAAATATACGTATTGTGAAAAATACATCTCGTTATTCCAAAAAAATACGTAGGCTGCTCCAAAAAATTTTCAATACGTGTAATCCAAGCAGTTGTTGTTCATTTGTATATTTATTAATATATATAGGTTCTAACCAATGTATACTCTTTTTCTTTATTTGTTGTAATTAGTACGTAAGTTAATACATTATTGTTTAGTGTTACCCTGGTGTTACATTTTCTGAATCCACGATACAGGGTGTTTACTAAGGAGGGTGTAAACAGGTAACATTATCTTTGCCAATTTGACTACGTTACCTCTTCGATAGAGTTTTGTGAAAAATATATGTTATAGCTTATTGTGTGGTGTATAATTAATAAAAAAAATGGAGGTGGTCGCTAACGTCTAAGTACGTATTTAAATTTTTCAAAAAATTCAAAAGCGTCAATTTTTATTTCTACATGAAAAGATTTCCTGAAAATATCATTAATAAATTGAGAAGATTTACAATATAGTTTAATACAAACAAATTGGTTTATTTGATTAAGAAAAAAATTTTTTTTTCGGATATTCGAAAAAAAAATTTTCCCAGATATTATGAAGTTTTTGAGGTCAAAACTTTTTGTGGTAGTATCTTACGCAAAGATGCATCACTGGAAGGAACCATACGCAAAAAGGTTGCAAAGGCATGCACGCTTATCTTAACCTGCCATGGCCTTTCTGATAGACTATCAAATCAGGCTTTGATTAAAACTTAACATTTTTTCGAGTACCATACATGTTATTATTTCTGTTATATCATTCGGGAACAAACAGAAACTAGAGGAAGGATTATATTCTTTGATGATTTACTGGACTTTTTATATAATTGTTACACATTCTATAGGATACTCTTCGCAGTTTTTTGGTAATGTTAGTATTAGACATTTTTGATTTTGTCATTCGAACTTAGTTGATAAAACGCTCAGTATAAAATAAAGCAAAAAAACTACATGGGATTCTAAAAAAAAAGAAATCCATTCAAAACCTACGTGAGTTTCGAACCCAGAAACTTTGGGTTCCGAGTCAATTTCAGTTCAATTCAAAAAGTATTTATTTATGTTTGGGATACAAATATGCGCCTAGCCGGTGCCAACCAGACAACCACAGCGAACATCTCCGTGGTGAATGTGTGGTTGGGAGGGGCAGTTCCGGTTCGGCTTGACGACAATGTTGTAATAGTTAGGGCACCTGTCCGCCGCAGGCAGACAAATGTGCTCACGTGAGCCTAAAACTACTTGATAAATCTTAAAACTAACACTGGCACTACACTCACAAAATTTATGATTGTTGATATGGGAAAGCAGAATTAAACAAAAAATCCGTTCGAATGAATGACGACCTTGCGCTCTGATCGCCGGAAGAAAGGTAGAGTGGTTAAAAGCTGTGGTTTAAAAAATTAGGACTTATCAGAAATTTTCGGCCTACAGGGGATTTAGGAAACACAAAAAGAGAACAAAAAGAGGACAAAAAGAACAAGAACAATAAAGCAACAAAATTGTACAAGGAAAGTTGGAAAGTTGTAAAGTTGAGGAAAGATAAAGAATAAGGGTAAAGGAAAGTTGTCGTAGAAGAAAGTGTGGCTAAGGGAGTTGCCCGAAGATATGCAATGCCTGGTATGGTAATGGGCATTTTATATCGAACCCGGAATCTTTGGGTTCCGAATTAAAAACGTAAGAACTTCACCTGCCACGTGAAAAAATGTAAATTTTTACATTATAAGCGACGAGTCGAAATCATATTTCCACGGTTCGATATTATTTTATGAAATGTATATTAGTAAAGTTTATAAACAGATATTAAAATTATTTAAAAATATAATTTCACCAGATTTTTATTCAATTACAAAAACAAACAAAAATGAAAAACCGCTGCCCAAGGAATCACTACTTCCACATCCGAATTTTCTATTCAAGTCACACAACGAAATTATAATATAATATTTGAAATCCTCTACCCCAAAAACCCATAAAACGATACCCCACATCGGTAGTGGGGTGGGGGTGGTGACAGGGGGTGGGAGTGGGGGGTGGATAAAGTAAAAAAATATTTTAAGGTTTCTGGTTCTTGTACACACACTAAATCACATTTTTTTTCATCCCCTTTAATAATGGGGTGGGGGTGGTAATGGGGGTGGCTAATGCCAACATTTTTTTTGAGACCTTAGCTTCTCTTGTTTATACTAAATATCAATTTTATGAACTCTTACCTGCTTGATTTACCTGTTTACTCCAAATTTACCCCAATTTACCCCCCTTCGACGGAACAAGATGAAAATATAATCTAGTTCTAGATCTCGTTAAAGTACATATATGTACCAAATTTCAAGTGAATATCTCAAACGGTTCCAGAGTAAACGTGCGCACAAAAAAAGTTACAGACCGACAGACAGAAATTTTTTTTTCGCTCAAACTTGAAATCTCGACGTTTCATGACATTCTAAGCCTATTTGAACAATAAAAATTTTTTTGTCGTTACTATACTTCCACTGGATGTGGAAGTAAAAAAATCTTTTTTCAAATTTAAACATTAGATCTTATTTTGATCAGAACCCCATTATCCTATGTATTTTGACATGCTGAAACCGATTTTGATATTAAAAAAAAAAAAATTAACGCATCAGTTTTTGTCTACAACCCATTTTATCACCTAAAAATAACAAAAAACGATTTTGTTCTAAGGTTGTGATCTAACTTTTCTGAAGTATTTCATGCGCTGAAGCCAGTTTTGGACAAAAAAAAAATTTCAATCGTGTCAGTTTCCCTTCACAATCCCCTTTTATCTCCTAGAGGTGGAAGACGGAAACTGACACGATATATTTTTTTTGCCCAAAATTAGCTTCAGCATTTCAAAACACTTCAGAAAAGTTGGATTAGAACCTTAGGGCACACATTTTTTTTCCCCCTTTTATGGGATAAGAGGGGTGGTATTAGTATAATTTTTGTTTGTTCAAAATTGGCTTCAGTGCGTCAAAATAATTCATAAAAATTATATCAGAACCTTAGGAGAAGACAGATACTTGGTCTTGGATTATTCACGTCGTTATACTTTTCAAAATTTCAATCAACAATTTAATCGGGATGCACACGAACGACTAACTAGTTCAAATTTGTTTATGCCCATTGGTACACATTCGTGCACGTTTAGTTCTTTTTATATAACATGAGCCGATTTTCTGGAATGTTACCCTCACTTTGAAATTGACATAACCAAAACATTTTATGTTTGCATTATTTAAATTGTAATTCTGTAGATACTTATGCAAAATCATATAAAAATGTCAAAGTACACCGCTATTTTTAGTGTAGGGTGAACAGAAAACGAATTATTGCACACTAACCATTTGTTACCTAATCTGCAAAATTGACAGTTCCTAGTTCCTAACTTCGGCGGATATTATACATACATTTTTATGTTTTTTCTAAGCCCTTAATAAAAATAAATCGGCCCGGGTCACTTTGACGCTCAAAACTAACTACCACCTGGTATCACGTCTTCGTCAACTTTTACTATTTCACAGAATTTTAAAAAATCTAGGTGGCCTTCCAACTTTTATTTTTGGGTCTTGACATTTTGGTAGCTCCCATAGGTTTTGAGATATTGACAGAAAATTGATTTTTGAGTTTTTTTTTCAAAATGATCTGCGTGGTAAACCAGCGATGCTTTTTGACAAAGAAAAGGTTTTTAAAGAAGATTTCATGTGAAGCACATTTTGGTTTATTTATTAAGAAGCTAGAAGGCTTATTTTCCTGGACTAACAAATATTTTCAAAATAATTTCATTTTTACAGCTATAGATTGTAAGCATCCGGGAACAATTGAAAATGGGAGAATTATTGTAATGAATGGTACAACATATAACAGTGCAATTGAATATCACTGTGTTCCTAATTTCGAGAGAATTGGTCCCTACTTAAGGAAGTGCATGGAAAACGGAGAATGGTCAGGAGATGAACCTAGATGTGAAAGTAAGTCTACAGTAAACAAATTGCCAAAAATTAGACCGTATGACTCATTTCATTGTCAAATATTTAATGTTTACGAAATCCAAGTCTTTTAACAACCCTTCTTTTCATTCATTCATATTTTCATTTATTGGTTTCTATAAAACAAACTAAACTAAACTAAACCTAAGGGAAAATGGGTCCAAGTCGAATTGGATGAAAATTTGGTATAATGTAGTTTATGATGTCCTAATCAAAAGTCTTAAAGAAGCTAGATAGAAAAATGGACAGTTTTCGAGTTACAGGGGATCAAACATGCGAAAAATGGGTTCATCGGATTATTGATTTCACATAGTTAAATATCACAAATATTATAGTTATATAGTGCGCAGTTTGAATAGTTTATGTATAAGGTGCGTCATTTAACTTGAGGCTGCCACATATCTCGAAAAAACGTATATCTCGAAAACGATGCATTTTATAACAAAATGTTTTAAATAACAGTTGTTTCGAACCAAATGGGGAAAAAGATGGTGATATTTTTTTTTCGTTTCCGAAACGCGACTAAATCAGCTGTGGATTTCTTACCGACCAACTGATGATAATGATGTAAACGACGGGATGAATAACGAAGAACTTACTCACATACAAGGGTACTATTGTACGTGTAAGTCCAATCCAATCCAAAACAATTTTATTCAACATTACGGGTACAAGAATGAGCCTAGACCGAGCTCCGATTCAGAGCCGACCACACCACCACGCAACGCCGTGATAGATGAGTGGTCGGGTGGAAAGGGGTCGGCTTTCGGCTTGAACAGATCAAGTGATGGGGGGTTAGGCCTCCTGTTTAACAGTAAAAAACTTAAGCCTGACAATTGCAGATAACTAAGAACTAAAAACTAAGTTTAAAAACACTTAAAGCTACTTAAAGCTAGATTTAAAAATTTTGATTAAAGGGCGCGCGCGCAACACATGCGCACTAGTTTTAAAGTTTTGGCTGATAATACGGGAAAAACTCAATGAAAAAACCCGTTTGAGACGTGTAAGTCCGGTGCTCGAACGGTGGGCACCTGCGCCCATATTACCAGTGTTATATGGTTTTCGGGATACGCACGCCATCAAGCAAACATTCGCTATCCTTCAATGAAATTAATTGCATCCATACAGCATGCAGCGAATAGACACAACAACAAAATATAATTCCTCTGGAAGTCATTGAAGTATTGAATTTGTGAATGTCTTCCAGTGGTGGTGATATGCATAAGCGGAGATAATCATTGCTTATTGATCCAGGTCATTGGGAGGCCCATAAACCAAAGTAAGTTAAGTCTACAGCATGTAGGATCTTGTTCAATTGTAGCTATTTTATTGCGGGTTGATTGATTGCAATTACTGCATATTTTCGTTAGATGGTTTACATCAGAAAGAGGTCTATGAAATTCATCTCTTCATCTCTTTATTTTAAGTTTGTCTGCATTCTCATCCCCATCAGTTCTAGTATGAATAAAAAATGAAATGATTGATGTGTTTTATTTGTTGTTACAATTTTACTTTGTAATTCTAGATAATACAATTCCTTAGGTAAATTAATCTTATTGCTTATATAAGGGGGGACGAGACACAGTGAGAATGTACTGTGACGTGGGCAACGGTAAAGGACAAGTTTGAAAACTTGACCAAAACAAAAGAAATAATATCACCATCTTGTTTCCCACTTGGTTCGAAACAACTGTTATTTAAAACATTTTGTTATAGAATGCATGCATATAGCTGCCGCGAGTTAAATGACACACCTTATACATAAACTATTCAAACTGCGCACTATATAACTATAATATTTATGATATTTAACTACGTGAAATCAATAATCCAATGAACCCGTTTTCCGCATGTTTGACCTTCTGTAACTTGAAAACTGTCCATTTTTCAATCTCGCTTCTTTAAGATTTTTTTTCAGGACATCATAAACTACATTATACCAAATTTTCATCCAGTTCGACATTTTCCCTTAGGTTTAGTGCGAGGTCCTTTGAAATATTTTCAAGAAGTATTATATTTAAGATTCATAATGAAATAATATTCTTGGCAATAATCCAGGCAGCAAAAATGACGTCTCAGTAACGTCATAATGTGACGAAATTATGACCAGAGCTGGGCAAATACTTTGAAAAAGTATTTAAATATTAAATACTAAATACTTTCAGAAAATTGAAAGTATTTAAATATTAAGTATTTTCAAAAGATAAAAGTATTTAGATAATAAATAACAAAAGTATTTAAATAGTTTAAACTTAGTATTTAAATACTTTTTGAATATTTAAATATTTTGATAACACTGAAATATTTTGAAGCATAGTTAAGTGTAACAATGGCTAAACTTTGCCTAATGGTATTTTCTATTTTTGTAAAAATCAAGACTTATTATTATTATCATTATCATTATTATTATTTATATTAAATACTATTTGACTATTTTAGGTGTCAAAATTTTAGGTTTCATGACTTTCATGAACTTCTACAACACTATTTTAATACCTCTATACTTAATCAGTTCTAGTTGGGTATTGGATTTTTACTTATCTGTAGAGCTAGTAGACCTTTGCGTCTTCTGTAAATATCCAAATAAAGCACAGAAACTATGGCACTAGAATATTACTATTCTGTTCAACTATTCTCTGTCATAATCACAAAACATATCCATTAACAGTCAACACTTACTGTCTATGTCTGCTCTCAACCAATTTTCTGGGAGTTAAGACGTGAATGACTGAACACTGAATGATGCAATGTATTTATTAACTACATAGTATAGAACATGTTTTGATTCTTGACGAGTATCTGCCTGTCTCCCTGATGTATTTGATTATATTTGTTGTATTTATTTAAATACTTTTGAGATTAAAATACTTAGATAATATTCAAATATTTCTGAAAATATTTAAATACTGTCAGAAAAGGATTTAAATACTTTTTTAAAAATATTTAAATACTTTCTAGTTATTTAAATAGTTTAAGTATTTATAAATACGTTTAGGATCATTTTCAAATACTATGTAGTAAATATTTCAGATAAAGTATTTGCAAGTACAAATACAAATACTTGCTGTAAGAAGTATTTAAATACTCGGTATTTAAATACTTTCTAGTATTTAAATACTTATGAGGTATTTGTAAGTACATATTTGCCCAGCTCTGATTATGACGGCATATTGTGACGTAGATTTTCATTTTAGACGTGTTTGTGTATTACCACATAGTTTGTTTCAAAAATTATTTCTAGATCATCGACAACAATTAGTCACTGTTTATCTTAGACTCTAATGAGCATTCTCTTCGCCTCTGGTTTTTCCTAAACTATCTAAACTGCCCCATATTATCCTTTCTCCGGTTGATGTGGCCAAAAAATTCTTTCCTTGCCTTTTCTCATCTTGCCACTACTTTCTTCCACTTTTGCACCATCCCTTCACATTTTCTCTACTTCCTTATCTTTCCTTAAATCTACTAGCATATTGTATCGTTTTGCAAATGAATTAATAATAATCATTTATTATTAAAACCATAAATGCTGATATTTAAATTTATTTCAGTGTCTACCGGCGAACCTCAGGAAACTTCGAATTTGGGTACCAGTATCGGAATAGGAGCAGGTGTGGTACTCTTCCTTTTGTTCCTTCTTGGAATAATATACTTAAAACTGTAAGTTGGAGCTATAAGAATTATTTATTAGACATAGATATTAACATTGGTCTTACTATTTTCCAGCCGAAAACCTATTGCTGTCAAAAATACCGAAAATGTGGAAGGAGCGGAACGGAAAGAAGACAGAAATGCGGCTGTGATGAGCTATGCCACTTTGAGCGACCGTAATGGCTACGCACATCCTCATCTGGCATCAAATATATACGAAAATATTCATGAGGATAACATGTACGATGCTCCGTATGAAGAAACGAGTCGAGATAGTGGAACATATGAACCTGAACCAATTGGGAGGTCGAACGGAAATGTAATAACAATTAATGGAGTTTCCGTACGATAACACTTTGCAACTTTTACAAAGATAATAAATGGACTGCCAAAAAATGTAATTATTAATTATCAACGAAATCTAAAATTATTTATTGAGAACACGATTTTCTATGAAGTAGAGAAGTTGTAGTAAATTATTATTAATAATCCAGTTCTGCAAGCATCATAACTGTATTTAAAAACGTACGTCTGGTAACTAATGTGGAAAATGATGCTAAATGATGTTGATGGTAATTGGTTTTTAATATTGAAACGCACATGTATTTATTATTAAGAATCATTTATCTATTGTAAATTATGACATGTAAAATATTGTTATGTTAATAGTCGAGAGTGCATGTGATGAATGATGATCATTATTGATCAAATTTGTAAATACTCATTTTGTATTAAATTTGTAGAATAATTTTTGTTATAGGAATAATAAACAAATTTATACAATTACTGTATTGTTATTATCATACCTATTCCCCAAAAATGTGTGAACCTTACTTTGCTGTAAGAACGGCGCATCACTTTCTATATTATATAGAACAGCGGAAATAGAAACTGTTTCAGTGATGTAGGTACATTACTTACTTTCCTTGGAATTGTAGAATGATACGGCGGCAAAAAAGAAGTATATCCCTGGATTCTCCAGGAGCGAATTATCTGGGAGCTTCCCAAAGAGGACATTTGACGTAAATATTAGAAAGAACCTAATAACAATTAATCGAAGACAAGCATAATTAAAGAACTATTAATGGCTGCTTTTCTTGCCATTAATGGAACTGTAGACCTACAAAGGAAACAATTGCTGACATGATAAACCAACGTGGACTATTACTAGCGCACCAGTATTTACATTACTGGGAACTCGATGGCAATGCAACGTCTCTATGGAAAATAATTTTACAGATCTATGCCAGTATAAGGTAATTGATGGTAACCTGTATCTAACCTTTATTATGCCAGCTACTGCTAAGCTTATTATATAATTATATACTTATACAGCGATTTCCCGGATTACTACTAGGATAGCAGGCACTTTTTTATTGTTGTCTAGGAAAAGTTTTATTTGTCCAAAGAATAAGATTGGCATGCAGATATTTGATATTCGATAGAGAGGGTATTCAATATTTATAATTATTTTCCTTATAAATTATAGACCAATGACAACAGTTTTACACTACTGAATAAATGCAAGCTAGCTTTTAAAAATTACCAGCGAATAAATTACCTTTAGCTTTTAAATGCACATAATTGATTTAATTTACTCTCAACTGGACTAAAAACAAAATAAAACATATTACAAAATCAAGAATTATTATTTTTGTTTTTAATTGCTATGTACCAACGGTGTATTTATGTAATTTTACAAAAATATTTTTAATATCCAACTGTTATAAACTGTCAGATTTACAACCACGACAAATAGAAACCTAGATACAGCGTTTCGAAGATTCTAACTTTTATTAACATTTTTCTAATTTTTACGTTCTTTTTTAAATTTCGGTCTATTTGTCAAATACTAGTACCTAGTACCAATTTTGACAAATAAACCTCCTGCACCACAAGTTTTGTTGAAAAAAATAGCCTGTAAATGCACCAAAGGATACAGAGGAAACTGCGGTTGCAGGAAATTGTGAATGAATTGCTCCATTTTTTGCAAAGAATGTATGCGAATAAACTGTGAAAACGCTGATGTACCTGAAATAACGGAAGACGTATTCACGTAGATGCCGATGAAGAAATCGACTTTGATTTTGAAAATATGTTAAATCCAGCATTTGAATAATTTCATAAATAATGTACAATTAGAAAC
Organism: Rutpela maculata; assembly: GCA_936432065.2. NCBI lineage: Eukaryota > Metazoa > Arthropoda > Insecta > Coleoptera > Cerambycidae > Rutpela > Rutpela maculata. Next base: position 92,706,195 of record OW386286.2, read on the forward strand.
ATAAATAATGTATCAGGTACCTACACAATTATGAATAAATTAATTTAATCTAATCTTTTTTAAGTTGTTATTTAAACAAAGAAAATCACGTGATATAAAATTCAGAAGTGGAAAAATGTAAAAAGTTATTTTTTAAGTAAAATAATCTACTATATCTAGACTGTATCTTGGTTAGTATTGATAAGGCGTGTGCTGGGACGATTTTGGGCCCCAGGAAAATAACTTAGAAAGGGCCCCAGACAGGCGCTTGTTGTTTTTTTCAGGTCTGTAGCTAGGGGTGGGCCAGGACGGGCGTAGCCCGTCCTGGAATAATTTTCGCCCGACCTACGGCGACCGCATAAAATAATGAGGTAGCTATTTTTAAATGGAAAAAACGAATTTTAGGCCCACGGGCCCCCTTTGAAAAATTGTTTGCCCACCCTTAAAGCATTTTCTAGCTACGGGCCTGGTTTTTTTCCTCCAAAATTAAAAATTGATGAGCGGGAGGGGGGGGGGGGGGCGAATGCTCTGGGGCACTTTGTGAGGGCCCACCGGGAAACTCCCGGTATCCCGGTGGGCCAGCACGCGCTTGCTATTGATCACATAAACTTCTATTGCATACCATTTAAACAAGAATGCTGCGAGTACATTCAATGTAGCAATATCTGCACTTATAGTACTTGACAAATAAGTTATAGGCCGAAATTTAAAAAAGAACGTAAAAATTAGAAAAAAGTTAATCAAAGTAATCTTCGAAACGCTGTATCTAGGTTTCTATTTGTCGTAGAGACTTTTACCAGCCACCATTTCAACGGGCGTAAAGTCGGCTTTCACTTTAATATAATAATGTGTAAACCTAAATTCACTCAGAAAAAAGTTACAGGACGAAATTTAAAAAAAAATAGTAAAAATTAGCAAAAAAAAGCTAAAAGTTGCAAACTTTGAAACGCTATATCTCGGTCACTATTAATCGTAAATTTTTTTACAAAATCTCATTTTAACGGGTAAAACGCCAGCTTTATTTTTTATGCAGCAATGTCTATGCCTAAAAATACCCGAAAAAAAGTTACAGGCTAAAATTAAAAAAAAATAAAAAATAGCATTTTTTCGTGTTTTTTTGTTTTGTTCTTTGGACGTATTTAAAAAAAAAAATGTGACTTTTGAAGGTGCCATTTCGCTTGGTAATTTAATTCTCTACAACTTTTCTATTTACGTGTTTATAGGAAAAAAATGCATATTTTTCGAGCAAAATTAAAAAATGTGAAAAGTGGACCTTTTTACTTCGATCTTAAAAACGATCTTTAAATGTGGGAAAGCCCCTGCAAAATTTTAGAGGATTCTGAGGTAATTTAGTATATTAAATTATTAGTAAATTTGCGAAGATACACTACTGATGTTGAGTAAGTCCTGACCTACTCCTGAATAGGTCGACGAACTTACTTGTGAAAGAACGTGTTCGAGTTGTTTACATTTCCTTAATTGGCATAAAAAGTGAAGCCGGCCGGCGAAATCAAAAAAACACATACGATCCAGCGGCAGGGAGCCAACATTGTCGGTACGTTTTGAAGATAATTGAAATTCCAACGCACCAGTTCACTTTTACGAATGAGTTCAAAGCATGCCGACAAGGCTGGCTCCCTGCCGCTGGATCGTGTGTCGGCATGCTTTGAACTCATTCGTAAAACTGAACTGGTCCGCTGAAATTTCAATTAATTTCAAAGCGTACCGACAATATCGGGTCTCTGCCGCTGGATCGTGTGTAGACCTCTTAAAGAGAGCCGTGTTTTTTGTTTTTGGTCGAACAATAGGGACACAACTAAATATCTCGTATATCTTCATGTTGTTTCAGCATGGGGTCAATGTCTTCGATTTATTTCGATTTATTTCGCTATTTTTGTAGTGTGATTTGATTAAAACCAAAAAGTCACTTCTATCTTATCCAGCTTTGCTGTCAGTAGTGTCAATCCCAAGTCTGATAAAGTGATATGGTTGTACCGCGTTACGTTAGATTAGTTAAAGTCATTGGCGGCGCATTTCTACAAAAAAATAAGGTAATTTTTTTGGTCATTTTTTTTAATTTTTCAATTTTTTTAATTCTTTTCGGGGGGGACAACCTACTGTTAAATTTTCCGCATGTCATGGAGATCACGTTGTATAATAGCCCACACAAATTAGTCAAAAAAACGAGGAAACCTAGACAAAATTAGTAAAAATCTGAATTTTTGCACAGACGTTCTTTGAGGTGACCCAAACTCAAATCCACAAAAATCACGACGTGGCTACCCAAGATATCGAAGGTCAAAGTCTTTTGCAAATATCTCGCGTCCTATGCATCGGATGCCCATGAGGTCAATCCCAGGTAGCAGAGTGACGTCATTATGACGTCTTTTAAAGGTGATTTTTCGTCGCCGATGTCATTGTCCCAATAAATTACGTACCAGACCCGTGATATTTAAAACGTACTTCTGACATCATCTTGAAGACGTCAAATACACGTTTCTTTTAGGTCATTATTTTGACGTCATTAATAAATGACGTACCAGAGACATGATATTTAAAACGTACTTCTGACGTCATCTTGAAGACTCAAATACACGTTTCTTTTAGGTCATTATTTTGACGTCATTAAAATGACGTCATTTTGTCGTCAAAATTGGTCATTTGGTTCACTATATATATTCATATATTCACTATATATATGTATATATGTTAGATCACGGTTCACATGAATGACTTTTTAAAAAAGATTTATTTATTTAATGGAGCCAACGTTGGCTCTTGGAGAAGGAATAATATAATAATTAGAAGTGTTTCATTCTAAGTGAGTTTAATAACTGATTCTACAAAGTGTGTTTAGTCATATTTATAACATACAGAACCTGAGTAAGCAGAATATAGAACAAAGGAAATGCAATTCGACAATCAGCATAAAATGTGAGAAACAAAGGTGAAACATAATATCTCTAAGATAAGCGATTAATAAGAGAAGTCGTTATCATGTAATATGATATACCTGTGAAGGTTTGTTATGACTAAGTCTTGGTAATAAGCGTATAATTTTATATAACAACTTCCCCCTTAATAAAAAAGTTGATGTTATGCAGCAACTTTTGAAAGTTGTTAGAAACGTTAAATGAATATAATGCAAAATAAATTGAAACAATGTTGAATGAATACAAAGCAAAATAATAAAATACATAAAAGTTAAAATTGGTAAATGATAATAATAATAAGCGAGTAGTACATTACATAAATGTGATAAGAATAAAATACAATGGTCTAAATTAATAGACAAGGGTAAAACTCCACATATGAAAGTCTATGTTAATTCGATGTCCTCTTCTTCTTGAGGTTTAATACCGGGTCGCTTTCTTGGAGGGATCAGTCTAGGAAATTTGGTAAAAACTCTGCTTCGCTCTGAAGGAGGTGAAGGAGGGTTGTCCGTTGAGGGTTGGATTCGCAATGCTCCACATCTTCTTCTTCTGCATTTACAGGTTATGTAAAGTAGAACTAATAGAATGATGAGAGTGATTATGAAATATGTGAACCAAGATATGTGTTTGGTCACAAAAGGTTCGTTTATGAGGTCATCCAGGTCTTTGGAATATTGGTCCAATTTGTTTTTAGCAATATCTAGGTCTTCTACGTCGAGACTGTTTAATTTGAGAGGTTTTAATTTTGGAATTTCGATTTTGTCGGGCATGTGATTACAGCATTCAAAAGGAATTTGGAAGGTCTTTGGCACTGGCTTGTATTCTAATAATGCCTGCATAGGCGTAACATCCTGGTTGTAGTTTGATGATGGAATTTTTGTTGATTAATTCTGTTGTGGATTCTCTCTTTGGAGAGTTGATGGTAATGTGTAGTGGTTCGGAATTAATTACTAGCCATGTGTTGTCTTCAAGTTCTTGGACGTTGTATCCCTGACTAATAATGAAGGAAGTTTGACAGTTCTCTGGAAGTTTTGGCAATGGTTTTAGTATTTTGGCTTCACATATGGCATTTTGGTCGATAGGATATGCAAACAGGTTCGAACATAGTTTGGTTCCAAAATAAAGAAGTTTGCAATCTTTCAAATTTTGTATAGGTATGTACAGTAAAGAATCATCGTCTCTCGCGATAAACTTTTATGAGATAGATAAAATGTGATGTAGACCAGTTCTGTTATCAAGTATCGGGATAGGGTATAGGCGATAGGTGTTATAATTTTGGGGTTCAACAAGTGGTATTGTTAAAACAAATACTAAGTTAGAATCCATTTGAAATGCTTGCAATTCAATAATGTCCAAATACTTAGCAACTGCCGATAATTTAATGGGGAGAGGCAAATTGTTCCTTCGTAAGCTCTGTGAAACTTCTTGAAGTGCTGTCACTAAGTGATTAGGGGTTATGATTGACGTGTGAATGATTCCTAATCTGGCAAATGTTATTGAATTCAGAATGTCATTCAAATTATCTTCGATATACAAATAGCTTGCCATTAATTGTTCGGAAATGTATAAAAATTTTAGTTTTATGTGAGCAGCCTCAATAGCTTGAGTCATTGTTTGAATTGTGTGTTCGATTTCTTCGAGATCTTTGTTAAAGGTTTCCTCGTCAATTTGTAATTTTTGTATAGTCGAGTTGAAGTTTTTAATAACAGAAGTTGTAACTGAAATTTGATTTTTGATTAAGTTTTCCAATTGACGTTCGTCATTATTTAGTTTATTTATACAATTAGTATAGTACTGGCCATCTTCAGCATCTAGGTTACCAGTTATGGATTTGAATATTGTACCGATACCGTTAAGTATTCCTCGTTTATATCTTTTTGTATCTGAAAAGATTTCGTCAAATTTCATTTTTATAGAGTTGGATATTTTTGTTAAAAGGTTAAAGTCTGTTTTAATTTCACTCGTAAAAATAATTGACTTATGATCACCATTATTGAGAGTGTACAAGATTTTGTCTAAGATATTTTGATTTTTGTCAAAAGCAGTTTGAGGGATGAAATGTTTTTATGCACTAGTAGAGTCCATTTGTCATTTGTCACCACGATGTCCGTGTCTTGGTGGTAGTATACACCAACAGTGTTATTGATCGGGGTAATTTTGTATTGACAGAGTGCTGATCCGAACAGCAGGAGAAACCTGAAAATAAATTTAATTTTCAGTATATGGTTTCATTCTATCAAAATTTACTTTAGTTTCTTGTATTGTTTCGAGATTTAGTAAGGTAGCAGAATTTTGAGAAATTTCTTTTATTTTAAAGGGACCGTTAAATTTGTTTTGTAGTTTGTTCTTAATTTGTGATTCTTTTACATAAACTAAGTCACCTATTTTGTATTCATGTCGTTTTTGGGGAACATTTCTGTCGAAGCGAACTTTTGCTTTCTCTTTTTGAGATTGTGTTCGACTACGGGCTATTTATAATAGTGGGATATTCTGTAGTTTAAATCTCTAACGTATTTGGTTATTAACTCTTTTTGGTTATATAAAGTTTCAGGTGGTCTGTTAGACGTATGACCAAAGATAAGTTCATATGGGGTGAAACCGTGTGTTTTATTTACCGAATTGTTATAACATATTACTGCATATGGTAAAATCGTGAACGGATGTTCGTTCGGGTTTTCAGTTTTATGAATTCTTATCATTTCAGCTAAGGTAGCATGAAATATTTCTATTGATCCGTTCGATTGGGGATGTCCTACGCTTGAATAAGTTAATTTTATGTCGTAGAGGGTGCAGAGATCTTTGAGCAAACGGTTGTCAAATTCGCCACCGTAATCGCAATGGATTCTTAGCGGGGTACCGTCATGTTGAAAGTATTTACGACGGATTTTGCGGATTTGTCCGGAACTGCATAGGCTTGTGTGAATTTAGTTAACTCATGGCGAATAGTTAACACGGAATTTCGAGTTGGGAATTCAAACAAAATGGATATTAATTCTTTCGAATGGTGTTCTTGGGGTTTCTGTGACTACTAGAGGGTTATTAAGGTTTTTCCGGTTTTCCGTCTTTTGGCAAGTGTATTTTTCTCTAATTCTTCGAATCGTTTCATTTATTCCGCGGTGTAGATTATTTTTACCAAAATGATTTTGCTCCAATATAATTGGAATTTCATCTTCGTCGGCAGTTCTGACAATATCTTGACAGATTACTACTTTTAAGTCTTTTTCCGCAAAAATGAATGATAGGATTTCAAGTATGGGGAGGTCTAAATTATTTTCGGCAAAGTATGTCTTAGAGAGATCTAGGACATCTTGATTTTTAAATAATACCAAAAATAGATGTTCAATTACAGATTCGATATCAAAAGGTAGAGGGATGATAAAATATCTCCTATGTCTGACTGTTTTGATCGATAAAATATTGATTTTATCGTTATGAAATTCGGGGTTTTCTTCGAATATGTCCTCGATAATTTTGTGATGTAGGTCTTGTAAGTTGTTTTGTTGGAAAAAGGTTATAATATCTTTATGTTCTCGGTATAAGAGTTGTTTGTTTGAGGCTTTGATTTTTGAATAGTCTATTAAAGATGTTGTTTTATATAGGTTGGTGAAAGTTTCAAATTCTCGGGAAATTTGTTCGTTACTGATTTCGTTGTTATCGTATGGGTTTTCGTCGTCGTCTGACTCTTCGTCATTCGCGGCTAGAACCTTTGAATAGAATTTGGAACATTCAGAAAAATGATTAGTTTTGATTCTGGAAAGTGCGTCCGCGTTCTTATTGATTTTGCCAGGTTTATAAATTATTTCGTAGTCGTACTCTTCTAATTTGAGTCGCCAAAGGGCAAGTCTACTTCCTGGGTCTTTTATAGAGAATAGCCAGGTGAGTGGTCTGTGGTCGATTACAAGCTTGAACTTTCTACCGTACAGATATGGTCTAAAGTGCTTTACACTCCATACTATCGATAAAAGCTCGCGTTCAATCGTTGAATATTTAGTTTCTGCACTGCACAAGGTTCTATAAACATAGGCAATGGGTAAATCTTTGCCAATAGGCCCCTGGCTCAGCACTGAGCCGACGGCAAATGCGCTCGCATCAGTGGTTAGAACGAAAGGTTCATCAAAGTTGGAGTAAGTAGATTAATATCGGAGTTGTCGTTAATGTTTGTTTCAAATTTTGAAAAGAATTTATACAATCATTGTCGAAGAGAAATGATATGTCTTTTTGTAGTAGTTTTGTTAAGGGCTTGGTAATCTTGGAGAAATTAGGGATAAAGCGCCTATAATATCTGGCTAAGCCTAGAAATGATTTAATTTCTTTTTGATTTTTTGGTTGAGGGAAATTTAGAATAGCGTCAACTTTCGAAGGATTCGGTTTTACGCCGTCTTTTGTGATGAGATGTCCTAAATAAGCGACTTCCTTGCGGAGAAACTCGCATTTGTCGGGTTGGATTTTTTGATTGGCTTTCTGTAATCGTTTGAAAACTGTTAGTCGAGAAATATGCTCGTGGATAGTAGGGGAGTAAACAATAATATCGTCCATATAGACGAGACATCGTTCATTTTGGATACCTAACAAAATGTTATCCATCACTCTTTGAAATGTTGATGGAGCATTCTTAAGTCCAAAAGGCATTCTTACGAATTCAAAATGACCATTTTCAACTGTGAAAGCAGTTTTTTGAATGTCTGCGGGATTAATTTCAATTTGGTGAAAACCAGAAGCCAAGTCTAAGGTTGTGAAATATTGGCATTTGCCAAGTTGGTCTAAAAGATCGGAAATGTTGGGCAGAGGATATTTGTCACCGATTGTAACCTCGTTGAGTTTGCGGTAGTCGACTACAAGGCGCCATTTCTGTTTACCAGAAGCGTCCAGTTTTTTGGGAACTACCCAGACAGGAGAGGACCAAGGTGAGATTGAAGGTTGAATAATACCTTGACTTAACATTTTTGATACTTGGGACTTAACTTCTTCTTTATGGACCTGAGGATATCGATACGATTTCGTGAATATCGGTCGGGAATTTTCGGTGTCAATAGGGTGTTTGATTTCATTGGTAAAGGTCAAATTGTCTCCTTCTAAATAGAATACATCTTGAAAATCTAAACAAAGCTGCGTTACTATTTCGGCCTCTTCTTCGTTTAGATGGTCCAAGCGCAATTCGTTCCTGATTTCAAAGGATCTGTCTGTCTGTAAGCGTTCGTCAGAATTTTGAATGTTTAAATTAAAAATTGATTTGAATTTTTGTACTGGTTCTAGATTAAGGTTCGAAAAGTTTATGGTTTTTGGAATCGCGTTTGCGTTTATTATTGAAGTTAAAAATTCTCCATTGTGATCGATTTTGACAATGGCATTTGGTAAGCGTACTTTCTCGTTTTTCTGGGCTAACAGTATAGCCTCGGTATTTCGCAGGTTACATTTTAGTTTACAATTTTTTTCCATGCGAGGTTCAATAGAAATTAAGTTTTTGATGTTGCTTAAATTTGAATTTTTTGTATCGGAATTAATAGTTGGTTGTAAAGGTAAATTTACCGTAGTTCGTTCCGTAACTTTAAATAATGATACTGTTTTAAAATTTGTGACTAGTTGTTTATTTTTAAAATCTACTCGGCATTCGTAATGTTCTAGAAAGTCTGCGCCTAGTAGTCCATCAAAATCTATATCTAGATTATAGATATACACTTTGTGTGACTCGTCTGAGAATGGAATGAGAACAGATTCGTTGATATAAATTTTTTGATCAGTAATACCCTGTATAATTACATTTTCAGGAGATCTACGTCTTTAATTTTCAGCTGTTTTAGGTTTAAAAATTGATATACCTGCGCCTGTATCAATAAGAACTTTAAATTTACCGGTTGCATCTTTGATGTAATAAAGATTTTTTGAATTTACGGTTAATAAGGTGTGAGAAAGCGTATCTACATGAACGTTTGTTCTGGAAAGTTCAGCATTGGGTCGAAACTGTCGTTGAGATTCATTGTTTGTATTTGGGTTTCTAGTTCCGTAATTGGTTCGAATTGGTCTGTTTGTTGTGTTGGAGTATCCGTGGGGTACTCCGGATCTAATCGAAAATCCTGAGGATTAGCAGTATAATCCTCGTACTGTTCGTATTGGGAATTAGCTGTATAATTCTCTTGGAAATTTTGGTTAGTTTCAAAGTTATAATTTTCGTAAGTATCCTCTGCAGTTTGGTAATCAGAAGAATAGTCACTGTATTGATTAAAATCGCATTGGTTTTCATAGGGTTCGTAATTTAGATGATGCGTTTTTTGTTGATTAAAACGGTTGAAATTTGGGTTTGGTTGAATAGCAGAGGGTCTTTGTTGATTGAAATTCGGGTTCGGCCTTATGGCTGAGGGCCTGTTTTGTTTCGATTGATTAGGTTGGTTTTGAGGGAATGTCCTCTGACTAAATTGATTACTTGGTTGTGCGAAATTTTGATGTGAAAAATTTTGGGAGTTTGAGTTTCCTTGGAAACTTGGTCTCTGAAAGTTTTGAGACTGTTGCTTTGTGCGGCATTCGCTTATTACATGTCCATTTCTTTTACAGAATGAGCAGAATTTCTGCTGAAAGTTCGAGGTTGGTCGTTTGGTTTGTAAAGTGAGATTTTTGACCAGACTATTTTTCGGAAATTTTTGTTGTTCAAAATACGAAAGTTGTAGTTCTCTCCGAATTCTACTTACAGCTTTCAATATATTTGGAGGGTTGCTGGTACGTATGATGCGGCCTAAGTTTGGTTCTAAGCCCGTTAGTAAATTATTTAAAGTCATCGTTTCGATGAGGTCGGATTGTGCGGTTCTTTGCGTTGATGTTAAATTTTGCTTTTGCACTGCAGCGTGCATTTTCGCATTGTGCGTTTGTAAACGCGAAACAAATGTTAAGGCGGATTCACCGGGTAATTGGTGAATTCGTTGTAGGTCCTGAATTAGGGCCGTTAGATCTCTGGAATCCCCGAAATGAGTTTCCAAGAGTGCCTTGATTTCTGGCCAGGTGCCAGGGTTGCGCGAATTAATTAATTCGGCAGCTTTGCCTTTTAACTTATTTTTTATGTGGACGGTCAAAAGAATTTTTTGATCTCCAATTGCCATGCTTTGGGTGCAATGACAGGAGTTTAAGAATGTTTGTAAATTTATGGCATTGCCATCAAATTCAGGTATCAACGAAAATATCTCAGAGAGCTTGTAAGGCTCAATTTGCTCTGGTTGTGGTTGTTGTTGTTGTTGTTGTTGTTGTTGTTGTTGTTGTTGTTGTTGTTGTTGTTGTTGTAGTTGTTGTTGTTGTTGTTCGGCTGGTGCCGGTGGCACTGGTTGAGCTCTATCTGGCATTTTGCTTTTTGTATTTAGAAATTACTTGGACACAAATTGGTTGCGTATCAGCAGTATGATACGATAAATTAAATTAGCTTGTTACGTTGCGTGCGTAAATGGATTGTATATTAGCTGTATAATACACAATGTTTCGTAAATACGAAAATAAACTTAAAATTAAATGAACTTATTGTTTCGTTGCGTTTGTAAAGGAATGGATTTCACTTTGATAATAGAACTGGCTTTGTGCGCCTAGTGTATTAGCAGTATAATACACGTAAATAATTGTGATAAATAATATTTGTAAAAAGGAAATAGAATAGCGAGATGATTCTTAAAATGACTTACGTTAGTTTCATCTCCATGAGTAGGTTCTTCGTTCGTCAAGGGATTGGGATCCGCCACCACCAGTGAGGAAGGTCTCCTTGTTCTCGTAGATGTACACGCACTAGTTAGGCACCTTCTGCAGATGTTCTCCTTGTTCTCTTACGCTTCACTACCAGTTAGGTTTCTTGTTCTGATGATGTTTACGGATCCTACCGACTGCGCCAATGTTAGATCACGGTTCACATGAATAACTTTTTAAAAAAGATTTATTTATTTAATGGAGCCAACGTTGGCCCTTGGAGAAGGAATAATACAATAATTAGAAGTGTTTCATTCTAAGTGAGTTTAATAACTGATTCTACAAAGTGTGTTTAGTCATATTTATAACATACAGAACCTGAGTAAGCAAAATATTGAACAAAGGAAATGCAATTCGACAATCATCAGCATAAAATGTGAGAAACAAAGGTGAAACATAATATCTCTAAGATAAGCGATTAATAAGAGAAGTCGTTATCATGTAATATGATATACCTGTGAAGGTTTGTTATGACTAAGTCTTGGTAATAAGCGTATAATTTTATATAACATAGAGACCCTACAAACACAAAAGGTCGGCCCTCCATTGGGCCATCACAGGGCCAGAAGTTTCATTTCTGGACCAGTGATGGCCCGCTGATTGGCCGATCTTTTGTGTTTGTTGGGGATCTTTGACCAATCATAATAGCAATATATTTTTACAATAAAAACGTACATATAGAAACATCAGTATGTTTTGACATAGTTGCCGAATATATTTTGCAACCTGAAATTTTAATTTAAATAAATCATTATAAAATAAAAATAAATAGAAGTATTTAGTGACTAGTTCAATTTTTGCCACATAGTAATAATAATTTTGTTTTACTATTTCTAACTAGGTATACAGCTTTTAAACATATTTAAACAAAGATGTTTAATGGTTCAGTGAATTAAGTGTTAGGTTGCGAGTCAAGAGGTAGGCGATTCGATCCCTGCACATTCCGGTTTTTATTTCGTCAAAAACTTTATTAATAATTGTGGAAAAATATTATAATGAGAGGTTTGCATCCCTTATTGCAAAATTCACTGATTACCAATACGTCATTGGGCTGTGACATTGTGCCGTCTTTTTCACGTCATTTTTACGTCATGCTGAAGGTGAAATTGACGTAATTAATGCCGAAAAAACGACGTCATAATGACGGCACCTTTCTGCCTGGGATGTGAAAGTTGTAGAGAATTAAATTATCTACAAGTTATCTTTTTTGTTTTTTACCACCTCCCCCCTCCATTTTCGAGATATTCAAGGTCAAAGTTTCAAAAACGTGGTTTTTCTCGAATATTTCGCGTCAAAGAAATCGAACAGCAATAGAGCTAACATGAAAGTTGTAGAGAATTAAATTATCTATAAGATTGGTATTTTGCCTTTTTTCCCAAAACCTTGCCCTTTTCGAGATATTCAAGGACGAGTGTGCATGTAGACTCCACAAATATCTCGCTCCCTATGCATTAGACCGCGACGAAGTCTACATGCAACCCTACAAATACCAAAGGTTGGCCCTTCAGCGTGCCATCACTGGGCCAGAAATTAAACTTCTGGCCTGGTGATGGTCCGCTAATGGCCCGATCTTTGGTGTTGTTGGGGAAAAACAGTTTTTTTTAAACTTCGACCTTGAATATCTCGAAAAGGGCGAGGTTTTGGGAAAAAATGCAAAATACCAATCTTGTAGATGATTGAATTCTCTACAACTTTCATGTTAACTTTATTGCTGTTCGATTTTTTGAAGCGAAATATTCGCGAAAAACCACCTTTTTGAAACTTTGACCTTGAATATCTCGAAAAAGGAGCGGGGAGGTGGGAAAAAATAAAAAGACAACTTGTAGATAATTTAATTCTCTACAACTTTCACATTGACCTCATGAGCATCCGATGCATAAGACGCGAGATATTTGCAAAAAACTTTGACCTTCAATATCTTGGGTAGCCATGTCGGGATTTTTGTGATTTTTGTGGATTTGGATTTGGGACACCTCAAAGAACGTCTGTGAAAAATTCAGATTTTTACTAATTTTGTCTAGGTGAAATGCTAACTTCTGTGGGCTATACCTACAAGTCAAATATTAATAATAAAAATAATTTATTGATCGATTCTAAGATTTATTATTTCTCCTATACCGGATACCTTATATAATTCCGACCCAAAATACACATTAGAAGCGGTACCAAATACACAACTAAGTACGTGCTTGTAAATCTTTATAAATGTTACCATTGCGTCATCATTTTTAAATTGTAACCTAATATGGTAAAGTTGAAAGTGACCTAATTTTACGTTTATAATATTCTAAAGAAAAACCAGATGATTTTGTATTAAATTAATATTTATTCACTAGTTCATGTCTTTCTTCCTTAATTAATAGGATCAGCATTATTAGTTAAAAAAAAAATTCTCACATAAGGTTTTCTAAAAAATTTGTAAAACTTTTATTATATTAATATTTGAAAGTACCCGCTTATGTGGCATTTCAAATTTCTTTGCACTGATTGGTGGATGAACTAGGTGTGGCAACTGATTACTCACAAATTTCCCAACGATTTTAGTACAGCAAATGCCCGAAGCATACCCGAAGCTCAAACCGAGCATAATCGATCATACCTGTTCATCTGTCAAAGTAGTGGCAAGGAGTCAAGTGAATGCAAATTAAATTCGTTATTAGTATTACTCTAGTTTTTTCTTAAATCACTGTTTTTATAAAAAATTGGTAAGTTTAATACTGTTACTTGTTTGTACCTAGTTTTGCATTTGGTTTACTTTCAGATTAAATGCCGTTATGATAGTGATTATTTATGCATGTATTAACAAATAATTTGAAAAGTTTATCTAAAAAAGATAAATAAGCATTTTTAGCTTATGCGTCATCCAACTATTTGCCTTTAGTTCGTGAAGAATATACCAAAGGAGAGTTGCTATCAGAGTCTAGTATTTACTGTTTAATTGTGTTTTAGATCATGTCTTCCAGAAAAACAGTAAGTCGTCGTGGAACGACAAAAAAACGTGCTCAAAGGGCGACTTCAAACGTATTTGCCATGTTTGACCAGGCCCAAATTGCAGAGTTTAAGGAAGCCTTTAACATGATAGATCAAAACCACGATGGATTTGTAGACAAAGAAGACTTACATGACATGCTTGCCTCATTAGGTAAAAATAAATTATGTTCTTGACCTATAATTGCTTTAAAAATAATTTTACGTTATCTACTAATTGCCAGACAAAGAAATGATGCCCAGGTATTTTAAGTATTTGGTATTATAGGTACAGTTTTGTGGAATTTTTGAATAATATTTAGTACTTATATCTGATTGAGTTATCAACCAACCATCAAAAAATCTACAACTCCATTTTCATTTGCTTATATAATAGATAATTTAATTTAAATTAATGTAATCGAATTAATGTACTTAATTTCTGGTATTGAGTTTAACAAGGGTACATTTTAAATTATACTGTCTGTTCAGTAAAACTATACCTACTTTAGCCGGGAGAGGTAGATATTAATAAATGCTTGTGATCACTGTCGTATGAATCTGTCCGCCTTTCTTAGCTAAGTTATAGATAAATTTATAGTGTAAATAGAAATTATTGACAATTTTGTCCCAAAAAAACAATTTTTACGCTATCTTGAAAAGTAAGGTAGTTGCGGTAAAAGAACTTTATAAATATACTTTTTTTATAGGGCATAAAAATATCTACAAACATAGTCCTGCCAAGTGAGTCGTAGGCTTTAATAAAATATTTTTTCTACTACTCCTTAGAGTAGGTACTTTATACATGCTGTGAGTTGCATAAAGCATAAAAAGTAAAAAATTACATATTGGACCTGTCCCTATGTTTAAAGATTAATAATTATTTATTTAATTTCATACAGTCCATTTGTTTACTATCACTGGGTAGGTACATTATTTTTCTATTCCCATTTCAAGAATTCCTGAATTATTTATAATATTGATGTTTCATATATATATTCTTAATATTTTGATTAGTTTAGTATTAGGTTGACTATGGAGATATTGCGATTTTTAAACATGTGCTATTTTATAGTTTCACTTAATACATTAGTGCAAAATTCCCATTCGTGAAGAAAGTATCACTTTACACATTAATTGCATGACTTTGCAACACTAAAATAGTTATTTATACAAGTGTTAGTCCCGGAGCCAGTGACACTGAAAGCCCCGTCATAGCGGAATCGAAAATTTTTTATGTGAATTGATAGTTAAAAATTATACGAACAAAATAAGCTTGGTATGCGTAGATTTAAAAAGCCGAAAAAAATGTTTAAAAAAATTATTATAAAAATGCAATGTTTTACTGTCCTTGCGGATAGTTATTATTTGTAGTATATTTGATAGAAGATTTCGTACTCTTTCAGAAAAAAATTACGCAAACCACTTTATTTGGCCGGACAAGTCTGGCATACTAGACTAGTTCACAAGTTCAAAGCTGTGTTAATTCTTGATAAAGCTCGTAAAAATATGAGTGAGGACTCATTGGATTCAGAATGACGTCTAGAAAAATGTGCAAAAGTTTCAAACCTTCACATAAACAATGGGGTATTTTCCTATTTTTTTTTTTTTATTGAATAATATAGAATACGTACAAACAAGCCTTTCAATACAGATTTCCGCGAAAATAATCAATTTTTTGAGAAAACAGAAGCTAAAAAAGTGGAGCAACAGGTGTTTTAAATTGGTGACGTAGGTAGTTTGGCCGATGACGTAGCTGGACTGTATGGATTTGTTGATGGAATGGTTTTATACAAAACAGTGTGGCGTTGCCAAGTTGAAATTCCTTCTCTAGTTCTGGCAAAGGTAATGGAAGAAAACAGGAATATAAAGCTTATTTATTACATCAATTTTAATATATTTATCCACGAAATTTAATTTTCTTATGTAGCAAAATAATAATAGGCGTGAATTATTAAATATTTTAAATAATTTTTAATGCCAATTAGATTTTTAAAAACATATTTAGCAAAACATGACAACAATGTCAATGGCTAGTCAAATGACGATGTGTTCTAACGTCGTCGTGTTGATTTGAAGCATTTCAGTTTCTTTCATCGAGGTATTTGCTGTAATTTACAAATAGTAGATAATATCATTTAAAAGGTATTTTATAAAAGTTGTGGAAACACAAATATAAGTGCTTCGGAAAAAAATTGATATTCGAAAAACTTGGTGGCAAGCTTCCAATATTTTTGATCCCATCCCTTCAAAAATCCAAATTTTGTTATAGAAAGAATCTATCAAGTCATAATCAACTTTGGGCAAATTGGACGAATCTCCTTTCACAAAATTCAACTCTATCTTAATAGTTTATTGATAAAGTAAAAATCAAATATAAACAAACAACAAATAAATCTAACCAATATATCTCTTTCACTTGTATTGGGACAAGAATAGTGATGTGTCGTATTTGTATGAATCGTATAATAGTACGACTCTTTCCGATGATACGTATAGTACGAATCTTTACAATCGATACGGTTTCGTATTCGTATCTAGTGTATACTGACTTAACGTGAACAATGTGGTACGATCGGTACGTTTTAAGCGTTAACCCTCCCCTTCCCATCTCATGTTCTCCTGTAGAGATTCACAATGTATAAGGAATAAAAAATGAACTACTTATGTTTATCCTAGACTGTCACACATCTTATTTGTTTACATTTCTCAATAGTTTCAAGGATTTAAGACCAAAATTTTGCATAGGCAAATATACGATACGATATACCAATTCAATTGTACAATAGTACAATTATGTGCAGTTGGATTTTCGCGCATACTAGCATCTTGACATACGTTTAGTACGAAATACGAATACGAAACTTATGGTACGAATATTTCTGTATAAGGAGTTGGTACGTCTCGCGCATCTAGCATCATGAGATGTGTTTAGTACGAAATACGAATACGAAACTTCTGATACGAATCTTTTTGCATACGATACGAATACGATACGGATCTTTGAAAACAGTCGTATTGCCCATCACTAGACAAGAAGTATCAGCTGGCGGCACGCACACATGAAATGTTGCCACATAATCCTCGCCGTAAGTTTTGTTTACATTTTTAAGATAACTTCTACATATTAACAAATATAAATAACTTTTAATTCCTTCTAAATACATGTGTATAATATTTATTTATATTCAAGATATTGAGAAAAATAGAAGTGTCATAGGTAAAATAATGTAAAGTAAATACACAATTTGGCATTCATATAAGTTAGTTACAGTCTAAGCGAAAGTTGTCTATGATTGGTTAAATTATTTCCCGCCAAAGAAAATCATTTGAAATCTGTGTCTAGACGGGCGTATTCTTATTTCTTATTTTTATTTAAGAAATTACTGTTTTGGTTTAAATTGATTATGCAGTAATTGTGAAAATAATAACTTTACTTGATATATATCACCAAAACTGAATTAAAAAAAAATGTAAAATATCCCATTGCAAAAGTTATAAACAAATGAAGATTGAAAAAATAACGAGTTTTGTTTTTTGCAAATAACTCGAAAACTATTAATATTTAAGACATTTTCAAGAGGAATTCTTAAAGAGGAAGAAACTTCTAATAAAAAGTTCCAACTCCCAAAACTCTATCTCTGTTATTAATAACTTTAATTTAATGTTGAAAATAGAGCTCCGCAAGGCGAACACTAAGCCGTTACGATGCTCTGAAACCGGCCGTAATGAGTAAAAATATTTTTTAGGTTATTAAATATTAATTTAAAAATTAAAAAAAAAATTATGATATTATTTATACACTTAAAGGAACAATATCCCACTGGAAAAACATTTTTTCACCGATTTTTCATAAAATGAGCCTGCTAATTAACCAATTTTTTTAGAGTTTGCGTTTATATTTCAAGTCGGATAATTGTTAAACAAAAGCCACTAAAATTATTTCGCTTCTTGGAGACCTTATGTCAACTATACTTTATGGGAATATGACATTACGATGTTTTCAATTGTTATAGTCTATTATTAATTATTTAACCTAACAAAAACTAAAAAATGAAAAAGAGAGGTTGAAATTTTTTTTTATTAATTTTAATTATTATTACTCTTTTTATATTCAAATATATAATAAGATTACATAAACTTTAAAATTTTATTGCTATTTGTTTAAATAAATAGATAAATTACGTATTTTTTAAAAGAAATTTTTGCCATTTTATTTGTTATAAAATATGATTAAAAAAAAGAGTTTTCTTAAAGTTTTTTTTTAATTGTTTATAAACATTTTTTCCTTTTTTCATTATTTAAACAAATTATTAAGAAACAATTTTATTCTTAAAATTTATTATTTGCAATTCTTTACAAGGTGGAAAAAAGAAATTTTTTGTTGTTAATTTATGTATTTACTTGATAAACAATTTGCTATTAACAATCGTTGAATGTGTTTATATTTTTTTTAGATAGAAAAAACAACCGTATACATAAACATGTCAAAAAAAAAAAAAAAAATTTTATAGAATTTTAAATTTAATTTTTTAATTGATTAATTTATTTTAATTTAAATTTTTTTAAGTTTAAAAATTTTAATATTTTTTATAGAATTTTATATTTAATTTTTTTTGACGTGTTCATGTATATGGTCTATAAAATATATAAACACATTCGGCAATTGTTAATAACAAATTATTTATTAAATAAACAAATGAATTAACAACAACAACAAATTTTCTTTTTTCCACCTTATGGAGAATTGCAAATAATAAATTTTAAGAATAAAATTTTTGCTTAATAATTTGTTTAAATAATGGAAAATGGAAAAAAAGAATTATAAACAATTAAAAAAACTTTTTAAAATAATTCTTTTTTTTTGTTAATTACAAAATATTTTATAACAAATAAAATGGCAAAAAAAATGTTTTCAAAAATACGTAATTTATGTATTTGTTTATAAAATTTGTTTAAACAAATAGCAATAAAAATTTTAAGTTTATGTAATTTTATTATGTTTTTGAATATAAAAACAGTAATAATACTTAAAATTAATACAAAAAAAATTTCTGCCTCTCTTTTTCATTTTTTAGTTTTTTGTTAGGTTAAATAATTAATAACTAATAGACTATAACAATTAAAAACATCACAATGTCCTAATCACCTAAAGAATAGCTGACATGACACGGGAGCCGATTTATCGGTTATTCCCAGAAATCATTTAGCAGATTTTAAAAGGAATCCAGACCTTGTCTTAACTGCAGCAAACGGATCTATCATTCATACTTATGATAAAAAATTGTTGCAGGTTAATTTAGGTTTACGTCGTGAATTTTCCCCGTTTCACATACTTGGTGCCGATTTTTTAGTTCATTTCGATCTGATTGTTGACTTGAAAAATAAACGTTTGACAGGCAACCAAACGTCGCTGTCAGTTAATTGTTTCTTTGAACATATTACTAATTTTTTCATTTTAAGACCAATACACTTTTTGGTACCGTTTCCGCATCTTGTTAGCACTCCCAATTATTTTTTAACAATAAAGCACTCCGTTAAACATCAGATTATAACGGAAGGCCATTTACCATTTTGCCGCCCACGCAGGTTAGATGCAATGAAACACAATACTGCTAAAAACCAATTCAAACAAATGGTTGAATTAGGAATTTGTGAAGCAACTTCTTCATCAGTTTCTTCCCCTTTACACATGGTTGCTAAGAAAGATTGGTGACCCTGTGGTGACTATAGAAAACTTAACACAATCACCATTCCTGACCGTTATCCATTACCTCATATACATGATTTTAATTCTCAGTTACTTGGTTGAACTATTTTTTCAAAAATCGATCTAGTTTGTGATCAGATACCCGTCGCAGACGCAGACGTTTACAAAACAGCAATTACCACTCCTTTTGGTTTATTCCATTTTTTAAAAATGCCGTTCGGATTATGTAATGCTGCACAAACATTCCAACGTTTCATGAATGAAGTTCTTAATGGCTTACCTTTCATTTTTATATATTTAGACGATATTTTAGTTGCAAGTAAAGCTCTCACGAACATTTATTGCATTTACGTCAAGTTTTTGAACGTCTTGACACTTACGGAATTAATATCAAATCATCAAAATGCATTTTTGGTAAAAGTTCTTTAGATTTCCGTGGACATCATGTTTCCGCTAACAGTATTTCACCTACCAATGACCGCATTAACATTATTAATAATTTCCCAAAACCTATAACTCTCAAACAACTACAACGATTTATTGGAATGATTAATTGTTATCATCGTTTTGTTCCTAATTTTGCCAACATTTTAATCCCTTTACATTCTTTCAGTACCGAGTTAGCCCGTAATAAAGTTAAAGTTATAGACTCCTGGCCAACCAATTGTATTGATAGTTGTTTAAAAGCTAAACGCGCTTTAGTAAATGCAACAATCTTATCTCATCCTAGCTACAACAAAGATGTAACCTCCGATTAAAGAACTTATATCTAGATACATAACAGGCTATCTTTTCACTATATACCTTGTTTGCTCCTAACATAGTAACATTATATGTCCATTAAAATGGATAGATGAACATCACATCCCATAGGCAACAGTGGCGTTGTGTGAGTAGAAAATGTGTAGAATGGTAAATATTTTCATTAAAATGAATTATTGCAATTCCTGCATTACCGGCTCTTTATATAACGTGATGTAGGCATACGATATTACAGTAAGATAAAACAGTAAGATAAATATGTATTGAAAGGATATTAAAATTTAATTGCTATTTACTTTATAACTGTAAACTGAACTTCATCATGTTACGACTATGGAACGATCGATTTTCTTCTTTTCTAAACTGCTTTCTGCAAACGGCACAGAACTTCAATATTTATCTGCACTAAATATATTGTCATTAAACTGTGTAAATATGAATAGAGAATATTATTTAGGTATTAAGCAAATCACAACTTAAAATAAAAAGACTTCTTCACCACATTTTTATCGAAAAACACGAAAAACACTTATTAACATTAATGGCGGATATACTGTCAAAAGTGTCAAACTGAGATTATGATAATCAAACTGAACCGATGGTGCCCGAATCGGTCGCGAATCGACTAGCCAATCAAGAACTTATGGGAAGAAGTGCCTTAGATTGTGGATCTTTCAGGATCAAACAAACTAATGCCATCATGTAGTTCTTTAATCGGAGGATGTAACGCTTACATTATCTGTGGATTGCACAAATATATCCATGGGTGCAGTTTTGGAACAGAGAATTGGAGACTTATCTACTCTATTAGCATTTTTCTCTCGCAAATTTAATGATTCTCAAAAAAAGTACTCAACTTTCGACAAGGAATTGCTATCTTTGTATACATCAATTAAACATTTTAAATATATTTTAGAAGGTCGTACTTTTATGTTTCGCTGACCATAAACCATTAACAAAAGCTCTTTTTACTAGTGTTGAAAAAACTCCTTGTCAAACACGACACTTGGAATATATTGCACAATTTACAAATGACATACGTCATGTTCAAGGTAGAGAAAACATCATTGCAGATACCTTATCGCGTTTAAATGATCTTTCGTTACTCGAACAGCATGATCTTTTGTCACCTAATTCAATTTCTCAAATAAACTCAACCAATTTCAATCTACAATTATTGAAAGACGCTCAATCCACCGAATGTGAATTTTCCTCTTTATTAACCGATCAGTCAAATGCCAATCCTAAAGTCAAATACTATTTACAAAAAATCAATACTGCTAATTCAGATCATGAAATTTGGTGCGATGTTTCTTCTAAATGTCGACCATTTGTACCAAAATCTTTACGACGCACAGTTTTTGATATTTTTCATAACTTAATGCATGCTGGTATTCATGCTACCAAAAAACTTATCAGTTCTAATTATTTCTGGCCAAGAATGAACACTGATTGCTCTTTGTGGACCAAAACTTGCTTAAATTGTCAAACTTCTAAAGTAAATAAACATACGAAAACTCAAATTGGTAATTTTGAAGTACCAAAATATATATTTGAGCATATCCATATTGATCTTGTTGGACCATTGCCACCTTCACATGGTTTTTCTTACATACTAACAGTTATTGAACGTTTTACTCCTTGGCCGGAAGCATATCCTTTATCAGACATTACTGCAGAAACTGTTGCTAAAACCTCATTTCAAAATTATATCTATCACTTTGGCATCCCAGTTCGTGTCACAACTGATCAGGGAGTTCAGTTCGAATCAAATCTTTTTCGAGAATTTTCAAAATTTTTAGGTTTTCATCGAATTCACACAACTTCATATCACCTAGAAAGCAATGGCATGATAGAAAAATTTCACAGAACTTTAAAACTGCATTAATCGCCAGAACTAACTCAATTCATTGGTTTGATGAACTACCGATTATTTTATTGGGTTTACGAGCAATGCCTAAAGATGATTTACTTTGTTCATCTGCAGAACTTATTTATGGCCAAACTTTACGTCTTTCTGGTGAATATTTTATTAAATCACATTCTGATATTAAAATACCTTTATTTATTAACAAATTACAAAACTATTTTAATAACTTACAATTCACAAATCCTAAACGAAGTCATTTTCAAAATACATTTGTCAGTCCTGACATTAAAGATTGTAAATTTGTTTTCATTCGAAAAGATAGACTTAAACCAACTTTATCCCCTTGGTATGAAGGACGCTTTTGAGTTATTTCTAGAACTAACAAAATTATAACAGGCCATAAATGTGGAAAAGATTTTACTGTAACTTTAGACAGAGTTAAGCCTGCATACTTGTTAAATGATGTCGTCAATCTACCCATCAAATGTGACTGTAAAAAAGTCCATTTTAATATTGATACTTTGGTAGGTAGATTTATATGTTGCAGAGGGGAGTAATATGTGGCATACTTGCCTACATATTTCTGTTACCATAGATATAGAATTTTATTAGTTTAAAAAACAACAAAAAAACAATTACATAAATATAGAATAACAAATTTGGGGAATCTATAAAATGTTATTTAAATGATAATATAACCTTTTGACAAGATATAATTTTATTTTTATTATGGATATGATTCTATACCAGGCTTAAATCCTATTGCGAATGTTACGGGATTATAAAATCTTATAAACAATAAACACAGATATAAACAACATTATTCAAGGTTCTAACAGTTTATTTTACTAATGTGATATCATCAGCTTATCTTGATATTTAACAGGATGATGGTGAAAAAGATAAGACAATTAATATTCGAAAAGGATGATTGAAGATACGTGGAAGAATATATCACAATATATTAAGAAATCTAATTTTATTTATAACTAGAACACTCCAAGCAGCTTCAGAGGCTGATGGAGCAAATGACTAAACATTAGTCATTACTCCATCTAGTGTTATAACCTTATATTGACATTAAATAATTATTACAGTTAGTCCTCTTGAGAATTGAATAAACTGTAATGTAATAATGAGCAGCGAGAACTCAAAAGTTACATGTTCCTTCAGTACCATTCCTTAATATGACTACACTGTGATGAAGAAGTAGAAGAACCCAGAAACATGATTTGGTTTTTCTATCATTACTATTAGGTAATTTGTATTTTTATGTTCAGTCTGCATTGTTTACGTTTTTCTTATCTTCAAGGATAGGATTTTGCGGAGTGAGACGGAAATATGCGTTTATTTTTAATTTATTATAAATATTTAAAAAACCAAAGATAGTATAATCTTTAAAACTGTTTTAGATACTTGCCATTGTTCCAACGATTACAACTATATATATATTTTTATTGTAAATTTCTGTTGTACTGGAAAATTGTAGTTTGTCAATTTAAATTGTCCTAATTTCATTATTAGAGCATGGTATTTAACTGTATACAAAATTTATAATAAAAACTGTATATTGTTGTATTCCTTAGAGCAATGAAAAGTATCTGAAACTATTTTAAAGATTATACTGTCACGTGTTTCCACCCTTAGGAAACTACCCCTTGCAAATTCCGTGGGTTCCAAAAATTATAACAAGAGATGTCCACTAACACACTTTATTAAATATTTACTGGATACTTCACAATACTATTATTTACACTTTACTGACTAAAAATCACAATGTTTATCACTTTGTTTATCTTTGAAGTCTTAACCTCACTTTCTATACTTTCTGAACTTTCTGAACTTCTGAACTACTCGCCGAGAATGCGATCGGTCTTTTATACCTAAAAATGACAGATCTCGATTGTTCTGTGATGACGCCACCATTCTCTCGATAATTCCAGATGTCACTTTGGAATCTTCTGGTAGGTTCTCGAGTAGGTGCAAATACACTACATTCATTCAGACATTCGATCTGTTGAAGTCTGCCTACTTTTTAGTAACATAACCTTAAATTTTAAGGGGTGCAACATATTACACTGCCCCCTCCTTAAGCCTGAACGTCCCGGTCAGGCAATTCAGCCTCTTTCACATACTTCGCCAGTCTATCCAAGTGTACGATCTTCATCTTGGACTTTTTGTTTCGTTGAATACGATAGACGACATCATTAATTCGGGTAATAACAGTATACGGTCCATCCCAAGGAGGTTGAAGTTTCGGGGATCTCCATTCCTTCCGCTGTGGGTTGTACAGCCAAACCAGATCCCCCACCTTGAATCCCCCTGTACTGGCATTCTGATCATAACGAGCCTTCAAGCGGTTACTAGTTCTGTTCATCTGCTCTCGATCATTCTTTGGCTGTTCTCGACTTCCATTTCTGTAGTTGCTCATGGAAAATGGTTCCCCATGGGCAGCACAATTCTTACACTTGCGACACCAGGCCTCCACATCCTGGCGACTATTAACCCAATAGAATTGTTCCCGTGCTCTACTCAATGTCTTGTTTATGCCGAAGTGTCTGCTGGACGTTTTATTGTGCGCTTTCTGGAGTACTTCTGGTACACGACACCTGGGAATCACTAGACGCATGGCAACCTGCTTCCCATCTGGGCTTTCCCATGCTCTCCTTAAAAGCCCGTCTACGACTGTAAATGAATCCCATTGTGACCATAAAGCCTTCAGCCCCACTTCTGTGTCGGAAACATCCTTCCATGCTGGACGCGTTCCCTCTTCTTTTGCTCGCAACATGGGTCCGATTTCTACATCACGCAATTGCTCTTGCCTCAGAGTTTTCTTTGACCAACTGTCTGGAAGATCGACCTTGACAGTGTTGACTTTAACCATGTTCGGCAATTTTCTCACCTGAGGGTAGCGCTTGCAATCTTCCTTGTCTGGTTTTCTGGATAATGCAAGAGTTTTGACTGCCTGCGTTGTCAACAGCCTGGTTTTCTCGCATTGGTCGTTCTCTTTTGACAGAATAAATTGTTCGTTTCCAATCCTTAGGACTCGCTTTCCTATGTCAACAATAAATCCATACTGTTCCATGATGTCTAGCCCCAAAATGAAGTCATCCGTGATGTCAGCCACGATGACCCTGTGGTCGAACCTCAAATGCCCAATCTGCAAACCCAGGTCTACTTCTCCATGAACCGTAGCCCTGTTCCCCGTAGCTGTCCGGACGATCACTTCTTCATTTTGCCTCTTGGTAATCTTTATGCCCGATATAAATCCTGGCCGTACTATTGATGACGTAGTACCTGTGTCGATGGTAAACAAACATTTTCTTCCGTTCACATATCCATGCAACAACAGACTGCTTGCGATTCTTCGAAGCTGGAAAATCTTAATTTCTCTGGGGGCACTGCATTCCCTAGCCAGAACAACCCCCCTGGTACTGTTTTCCTGCTTCTCTTCAAGATTCACAGCATTTACTCGACTCTCCGAATTCTGCTGTCGACAGTCTCGCTTCATGTGTCCTACCTTGCCGCAGTTGTAACATTTAATACCTCCACTCGGCTTTCCTTTATTTTGTTGTTTTCTCTGCTCCCTAAGATCATCCACTTTGTTCAATAATTTGGTAAACATTTTCTGCATCTCCGTCAACATGGGGTTCTGGTTCATTTCTGGTTGCGATTCTTCGAGAGTCACAGCTCGCACTCTCGACCTTGGAGTATCCCTGTAAGCGGCTTCTACTTCGAGTGCACGCACCAAAGCTTCGCTACTACTTTGGTGTCTTGTCAGCCTCAGAACTCGCCTGACCTCTTCGTCCCTTATGCCATCTAAAAAGGCCCCTACGGCTAATTGTTCCTGAAATTCTCTAGGTGCACTCGGATATGCCAGGTGTGCCAGTCTCTCTATCGCAGCTTCGAATTCCTGTAAACTCTCTCCAGCCTTTTGTGTTCGTGATTTTAGCTGGGCTTGGTATACTTGGGCGAGATGTTGGTCGCCATATCTCAAGTCCAATGCAGCTTCCAAGACTTTGAAGTCCCTTTGTTTATCCACTAGGATAGTCTGAAGCAACTCTGAGGCCTGGCCCCTTAATGCCAGAACTAATGCCATGGCCTTTTCCTCATTATCCCAGTTGTTCGCACATGCTGCTGCCTCAAACTGCCTCTTGTACGTCGTCCAGGAACTTTGGCCGTCAAAAGAAGGAGGTTTTAGTCGCTGACCTGATGATACCACCTGCTGGCTTCCTCTATCTCTCAACTGTCGTTTAAGCCGGTCTATTTCTCCTTTGACTTCTTCTTCGAACTTGTTTACTTTTTCTTTAACTTCATTTACCTCCCCTTTGACTTCGCTTACTTCCTCCTTGATTTCACTCTTTAGTTCTTCATTGGCAGAAATGATTGCGTCCTGTTGTGTTTTTATTTGATCGCTCAGAATTTTCCTTAATTCTTCCTGGCGTTTTTCTTGTTCTTCTTTTTCTTCTTGGCGTCTTATTTCCAGATTTTCCATCATTTTCTTTAATTCGTCTCTCTCTTCTTGATGTCTTCTTTCTTGCTCTTCTTTTTCTTCTCGACGTCGCTTTTCTTGTTCTTCCTTCTCCTCTTGACGTCGTCTTTCTTCCTCTTGACGTCTTTATCTTCCTGACGTCTTCTTTCTTCATCCTCTTTTTCTTTCTGACGTCTTATTTCCTGATCTTCCATAATTTTCTTTAATTCGTCCCTTTCTTCTTGACGCCGTTTTTCCTCCTCTTGACGTCTTCTTTCTTCCTGACGTTTTTTCTCCTGTTCTTCTTTGTCTTCCTGCCGTTGCTGCGCCATCATTTTTTGGAATTGTTCGAATAAGTCCTGTATTTGTTTATCGGATGCCATACTTCTTGTTGTTACGGGCATACGATGAAATCAAAATAAAATAAATTTAACTGTCACGTCAATATCGGTAATGGAACTTTCTAGACAAATCTCGAAATAGCACGAAAAAGTCTTATCCAGAGTCTTTTGTCACTATCCAGTTCAGAGAATTTAATAATCTCCACTAATGTCCAAATAGAAAAGTTCTAGAAATTTTCACGCACTAAATGAGTCTTTTTCAGTGTCTCTATCACTTCTCAGTTCAAAGGATTTAATTATCACACTAATGTCCTAATAAAATGTTCTACAATGTCTCAAAAATGCACTTAACACTATTTTCCTGTTCGAAAATAACCCTCGAACAAATGTCCAGTAAATGAGTCCTCCGTGTTAGCACTAAACCTCGAGAATACTTCTCGAACACTCCAGCACAACTTCAGAGCTCCTCTTGTCATAAAATTCCGCTTTCTGACACCAATTGTAACGTGTTTCCACCCTTAGGAAACTACCCCTTGCAAATTCCGTGGGTTCCAAAAATTATAACAAGAGATGTCCACTAACACACTTTATTAAATATTTACTGGACACTTCACAATACTATTATTTACACTTTACTGACTAAAAATCACAATGTTTATCACTTTGTTTATCTTTGAAGTCTTAACCTCACTTTCTATACTTTCTGAACTTTCTGAACTTCTGAACTACTCGCCGAGAATGCGATCGGTCTTTTATACCTAAAAATGACAGATCTCGATTGTTCTGTGATGACGCCACCATTCTCTCGATAATTCCAGATGTCACTTTGGAATCTTCTGGTAGGTTCTCGAGTAGGTGCAAATACACTACATTCATTCAGACATTCGATCTGTTGAAGTCTGCCTACTTTTTAGTAACATAACCTTAAATTTTAAGGGGTGCAACATATTACAATACCATTTAGGATTTTTTAAATATTTATAATAAACTGAAAATAAATGCATATTCCTATCGCATAATTCTATCCTTAATGGTCTTTGCGTTATTGCTTTAATAATAGAGTCATTAATCAGTTAGTATTTGAATTACAACCAGTAATAGAACATTAATAGTCTGATGACATCAAAAACTGGTATTTTATAATAATATGCCTATCCCTACTCTATTTACAGACATAAGTAAATTAGTGAGAATTTCGCATACAAGAGTTGTCTCATTTTTTTTTTGTATCAAATGTACCTACTAATAATTTTATAAATAATTTATATTGTCATCTTGACAAATGAACAAACAATTATTACATACTCCACTTAGCTATACCTCGTTTTGCAAATATCACATTGATAAGATTCTTTCATAGGATTTTTTTACTAGCTGTAAAAATAACTTTTCTAATTTACATAAAAAGTACTAATAAAAGCACAGGAGCTAGTGACTTTTTTTTGGAAAATCACGGTAAAATAGACTTCTGGCATATGTTAGTTTGGCCATATTTCAAGATATACAGTGAAGACATACAGTGAAGCAACATTCATCGTGGTTAGTACTTGGAGATGGGTGACCCATTTGGGGAAACACGACGATCTCATCCTACCTTCTAGCAGCATATATGCAGAAGCTATGTAATATCAAGGCGAGCATTACGTTTGTGGATATACCATCCTTCGGAGGGGATGTAAAGTAGTAGGTCCCTTATCTATGAAATGTCAAGCAAGTAAAAGATCCCTACTCTGACAGAAGAGATTCTGCAAAATTTTAAGGTTGAGGGTAACTCGTAGGCGTCGGTAATAGGCCCTGGTAGCAGAAATAGACCAAAGTAAAATAAATAAATAAAAAAAAATAATGTCATCGTTACAATGCTCACTTTTTGTGTGCATACGAAGTCTTTCAGGCAGGTAACATTATTATAAAGAAACAGAAGTTGATAAATTTCTTAAGAAAACATTTACCATAGTTAAAAAATAATTAGTTCGACAAAAATTGCCCTCTGCCAGATGGTTATTTTTACAAACTTTGACCTTTCTGGCTGCACGTCCTGCTGTGACACATATTCTGGCAATCTTATTTTATTCATTTTAGACAAAAGGTGTACGTACATAAAAAATGAGCCTTGTGTCGATGACATAATCCCACTTATTTTTAAATGGTGACCGTGACGTGGCGCACCTTATGGAACGTGCCCTGCTAGAAATCGATTTTGTGAATCATTATCATCCATAAAACTTAAAAATATCTCGCACTACATACTGAAAAGCCACCTAGCTATAAGATATCACACTAATCTGTTCCTCATTAATGCCGCATTTAACAGCGGAAAAGTGAGAGATCTGATAAAATATCTCAAGTTCTTTCCACATAAAGTCATTTTTGTTGAATTTATTAGAGCATTTAAATTTCAAATGTTTTCAGGAAAAAATCCAAATGACGATTATTTGGATGGTATGATGAACGAAGCACCTGGTCCGATAAACTTCACGATGTTCTTGACTCTGTTTGGTGAACGTCTTCAAGGCACAGACCCAGAAGATGTCATTAAAAATGCATTTGGCTGCTTTGATGAAGATAACAACGGTGTCATAAATGAAGAGCGTCTACGAGAGCTTTTAACCTCCATGGGAGATCGTTTTACTGATGATGAGGTCGACGAAATGTATCGTGAGGCTCCTATTAAAAATGGGTTATTTGATTATGTCGAATTCACTCGTATCTTAAAACATGGAGCTAAGGATAAAGATGAGCAATAAGGGGTATATACGTTGGCATTCAGAATTCTTAACCTCACTTGTATTTAAGAGGCATTTTCTGTTTTATATTAGACATTCAGAATTTTATTGATCTAGATATAATGTAAATATAAAATTATTTGAAACTTTTATACATCTCTTACATAATGTATTATTCTTTTTCTATATCTAATATACGTACTATTTATATTTAAAACATGTTTTCAGTTATGTAAATAATTATGAATTAACACCGTACAAGAGTCATATTGTGATAAAGTCAGTTTAAATTTTATTTTCAATTTGTAATTAATAAATGAAATAGGTGTGACTACGAGTGGTTTAAAATCAATTCGGGCATGGAACTAACCCAGTAGTATTGAGTGGGCCGAGCATAGATTTTTTTGTAAGGGGGAGGGGATAGAGATTAGGGTTTCTGATTTCCCGACTTTTTTTCATTCCCGGGAATCGAGAAATAAAAACTGACGATCCCGGGATTCCCGGGAAATAATAAATTGTATATATATTTACCAAAAAACACATTTTTTTGTTTCAAAATATTTGTTAAACATCCAAATATCGAATTTTTTAAAAATGTGTTTTTCTTTTTTTGGCAAAAAAAAAAATCTCGGACTGTTTTGTTTTATTTAGGTATACATAATTAAAAATAAATAACAAATCAACAACACAACAGGACAGAACGTAAGTCTTAAAACAAAAATAAAAATATTTTCTTTTTTAAAAAAAATATATAAAATGTAAAATATTATTTATTTAAATTTTAAGAGAGTATGTAGAAAAAATTATTTGATTTTTATGTTTTATAGAGGTGTTAATTGATTTTTTTTACGTTCATATACATATAAATAAAAAATATAAATAATTTTATTTATATAAATCATTCTTTAAGCCTCAACCTTTAATGATTATTATTATTTCATGTTAAATTAATAAAGAAACACCAGCATAGATACACATAGCTATATATGTATATAGTATTTCTCTATGAGTATCATAATATACTCGGATACTACCTAATACAAATTCCGTCAACGGATAGCAAAACACGCCAAACACAGCGTATGCAATGACAGTATTTAAACACATAAGTCTATGCAGTTGCGTTGCGATTTCATTATCTGCTGCTGCTGTTTTCTGAACAGCTTCACAGCAGTCAGCAAGAATATTTTTACAACGTCGTGTTTCTTATCTGTTATTTTCGAACAGAAATAACAGCAAATAACAGCTAGAAAATAACAGGTTGTTAAATAGCAACTCATCTCTATTCGTTCGTTGCAGAAGCAGCTTGCGTGATAACTGCACTAAATTTAATATTCTTAGAACGTCTTTTTATTCCCGCGTGTCCGGGAAATCCCGACTGTTATTTCCCGGGAGTGGGACTTTCAAAAACTGGCATAATTCCCGAGAAATCCCGTCCCGGGATTCCCGGGACAGAAACCCTAATAGAGATTCAAAAACTTAACACAATTTTCGCCTTATTAAATTCTTTAGACAATTTACTCAGCTCGTGGAAAACAATAAATAAATCCTAATTCGTCATAGCGGGAAACTTAATTTTGGGTTTGTCATGACCCACCCTGGCCCCACCATAGTTCCATGACTGAATCAATTCAAAGAGTTATAAAACCGCCGGCAGGAATCACATCACTACTTCCACATCCAAATGCAAAAAAAATAATTAGGCCTTTGGTTCTTGTACACACGCACTA
This sequence comes from Rutpela maculata, assembly GCA_936432065.2. Classification (NCBI taxonomy): domain Eukaryota; kingdom Metazoa; phylum Arthropoda; class Insecta; order Coleoptera; family Cerambycidae; genus Rutpela; species Rutpela maculata. The sequence continues at coordinate 92,737,391 of OW386286.2, forward strand.
AATCAGAATTTTATTTTTTCCCCTTTTAATAATGTGTTGGGGGTAGTAATGGAGAAGTTAGTGGGAATGGCTGATGCCAAAACGAGTTTGAGGCCTTTAGTTCTTGTACACACTATCAAATCACATTCTTTTATTTTTTTTCTCCCACCTTTCATAATGGGGTGGGCCTTCTTGTACATATATGCCAATTTCGCTTCCCCTCTTACATGCTTACTTTACCTATTTACCCCCCAACCCTTCAACGTAATAAGATCAAAACAATCATGTTCCAGATCTTGCTATGATACCTATGTGTACCAAATTTCAAAAAGTTACAGACCGACCAACCAACAGACAATCTTTTTTGCTCAAACTTAAAATCTCTGGCTTCACGACATTCTAAGCCCATTTGAACAAAAAAAAATTATTCGAATTTTTTTTACAACTACCATACTTTCACAGTGTGGAAGTAATTAGAAGTAAGCAGGGCGACTAGATCAGTGGGGAGTGAGGAACAATGCGGCAAATGAAGATAGATTTTCATAAGCAAGTTTTAGCTAAAAATTCACCATTTTGGTAAAATGTTCTTTTAATAGATGAAATCGGCATTATTAATAGATTTCAATCATACTAGCTTTTATCCGTAAATAAAGACTATTCAGAAATTTTTATAAGCACTTCACAGTGATATTCTCAAAGAAAGTATGGACACCAAACTAGACATGGCTACAGCAGTTGTTAGCCGTATATGCCCGAAATTTAAAACAGATTAGTCTTCTTGCTCACCCTTAATTTAATGAAGTGCATGTAGATTGTAGAATGGTGTTTTACTTGAAAATATTTTTTGTTTTTTATTTATAATAGTTTTGACATGGTATAATTTTAAGAGATTTTTTGCTGCAGTAAACACTAAGAAGTTCAAACCATATAGTCAAGTAAACTTTAACTTGGCGCGTATATGAGTTGGTAACGCAATGTACGATTTGATATGCGATGTGCACAGAGCATATGAAGCTACCTTTGGACCCGCCAAGTTAAAGTTTACTCGACTATATTCATCTTGTTGATTATAAAAATGCAAGGGATAATTTTAAATTGATTTATTTATTTGAATCGAGTCTACGGTAGGTTCTTGATGAAGCATATTAAATAGAATAATAGATTTATTTAATAAGAGCATTGACAAAATAAAAAAAAACGAATTATTTGTATTCAATTAGACATACCCAGCAAACATCGTTATATATTTAAAATATTTTTGTTATATAACCCCACCAACTTTAAATGTAACGAGTTATGTAACAAGTACAAAATAATGTTATAACGCTAATGTTACTATTTCCCACTCAGACTAACCGAGACATTATATAACATTAATATAACTAGTTATTATAACATTTATGTTTCAGCAGTATAATATTTATACTTTTATAATGTAATTATTATATAACAAATATAACAATTTTCTATGAATGTTATATAATGATTTTATCAAAATGTTATACAGGGTGTCCCAGGATAGATGTAACAAGAGGTGTAATGGACCAAAAATTTTGGAATTTTGGAATGGTATTTTGGGATTGAGTCCTGCTTGTTGTAAAACTAAAGTATACCAAAAATGACTTGATTTGGTGTTCTACAGGGTGTTTTATAAGCAAAGTTGTAAAAATCACCACTAATGAAGTACCTTTATTTTTCAAAATATGAAAAAATTCCACTAAGAAAAGTTATTTAGAATGCAATTTTATACCTCTATACCAAATTTCAGGAATATAAAATTATTTTTTTGAAACTTCCCATTTTTTCAATAAATTAGTATTTTATTTTGAACCATTTGATTAAAACTGCATAGAAATTATTTTTTGTGAATTAATATTTAAAGTTATGTAGAAGCTAAAAGTAGGCTATGAGGAAAGCAGTGGATGATTAACATTTGCTCCTACACAACTTTAAATATGAATTCAACTCTTAATGGCAAAAAATGGGAAGTTTCAAAAAATAATTTTATATTCCTGAAATTTGGTATAGAGGTATAAAATTGCATACTAAATAACTATTCTTAGTGGAATTTTTTCATATTTTGAAAAATAAAGGTACTTTATTAGTGGTGATTTTTACAACATTGCTTATAAAACACCCTGTAGAACACCAAATCAAGTCATTTTTGGTATACTTTAGTTTTACAACAAGCAGGACTCAATCCCTAAATACCATTCCAAAATTCCAAAATTTTTGGTCCATTACACCTCTTCTTACATCTATCCTGGGACACACTGTATAATTGCATACGTACTTCCGTTACCAAATATACAGTGTGCCGCACTCAAGAGTGTAACACCCTTATAACTTCTTTCCTCCAGATTTGAACCAAGTTTTACACAAATAGAGAACAAATTAGGATCTATTTATGGCAAAAAAAAACATTCGCTGTTGTCTTTGCATTTATTTGTAAGGGACGAATGTTTTTTTAGCCCTAAGTAGATCCTAATTTGTTCTAATGTGAGCAAAATTTGTTTCAAATCGGAAAAAAAGTTATAATTAGCAGTGTTTGTTACACTCAAGTGCGACACTCTATATACCGTTTTAAATACACAAATCGTTAATTTGAAATACTGCAAACACATTTATACGTGATTTTTGGCATATTTGACTATTATTTCAACTCCATAAACACACACATAATTTTTTATGATATTTCAAATTAACAATTTAAATTTATTTACATGGTGAATAAAACATTCCGGGTGACAAATGGCATAGTACATGCTTCTATGATTTTAACTTATCGAAACGAACTTTGCAAACTAGATTACCGCTAAAAAAATATATTTTTGAACATGTCAAACATCCCATTTACCACGAAATGAATTTAAAAAAGCAGTGATAGTTATAAATCTATATTTGGAAGAAATGAACATGTTAACAAAACTATAAAAAAATAAATAAAATAAAAATCATCTGCTACACAATGGTGGAATGGATTTATTATTCACTTCACTTCTTACATAAACAATGTACTAAATAATATTCAGTGTATCTAAATTTGTGTAATTAAGTTATATCTCAGTACTGAAGTGTGGGACCCAAACAAGACTTTCTAGACAAGAGCGAAAATTCATCAAAGGATTTCACATCTCGTCAAAAAATTTTGATTTTTTACGAAATTACACCTTATTGAAATTTTATAAATAAAAACTTCAAATTTTTCAACAAAATTTTAAATCTGCAGATATTCTGAAAAAAAGATTTTTAAATTATTTTAGTAGTAGTATTTTCACACAAAGGTTATGTGAGGCAGTTCATTTTTTAATTTTTTGTCCTAAATTTAAATCGCAAATTTTTCTCAAAAACTTCTTAATTTGGTTGTCATAGTCATGCCTTAAATTATTATTTAGGTCCCATACTTCAGTACTGAGACACGATTGAGCTACGTTTCACCGGACATCCCTGGCCGCAGGTTCCTTTGGAAGCATTTCAAACTTTTGTCAATATAAACTTTTTAAAAATGTCTTTGGGCACAAAGCTACATCTCGAAATTAATGACATGAATTTAGATATACCGTGTAAAATATACAAAACGAAATTTTTAAATATTCATCCAATCTTTGTAACGCAAAATATGCTATCTGTAGTGCCATTACATTAGTTTTTCTATTATTTTTGACAAAAAAAAATCAAGATCAAGATAGCATTGTCAATACAAAGCAGTCCAGACGGTAGGACATTTCATAAATGTATCGGCAAACTTCGACTAGGCACAAAATTTTAAAAAACATATTTGTAATTTTTTTTCGAAACTTAATGGGTTCCAAGATACAGTGCCTTAAATTTGCTATATGTAAATATCATGACAATATAATTCATCACATAAAACAAAATTGTAAATTGTGTTCAGTGGTGTAAAAATGGATAATACTTGCAATAGTTCTATTACTTCTATGCAAAACTGAACAACATTAAAAAAACAATAAATTGAGATTATTTTTCATTGATCTGCTTAATATGTGTCTTGGAAATTACTTAGTTTCTAACAATGGTTTATTTAGATTTTTTTATTAAATTGGTAAGTTCTGTTCTTTGTCATTTCTAAGAAAATACTTATGCAAAAACCTGTACGACAAATTTCCAGTCAAACTAGACGCACACACACTGGCTTTCCAGAAACCTACAGCTACAGACTCTAGGTGTCAAATGTTGTTATTCCTCTGCACTCAAAAGATGCCTTGTGTTTCTTTTCCCTCTTATGCCTCTGTTTTGTTAAGCGAAACCACTCTGATGCTACCTGTTCTATTTTGTGTTGCATCACATATGAAAAACTTGCAACAAAAACTTCTGAAACAATCATAACACTTAATAAGATATTCATAAGTTATTGGTTAAATTTCCTCACCTTTCTTTGCAGCGAAATCCTCCAGGTTAACGCTTCAAATTATTCCAATAGCCCTTTCTGAGCATTTCGTGGCACATTCGTTAGTAAATAAATTAGTATCCTCTGTGAATGTTATCTCAAGGATTGCTTCTTTCCACTCTTTCTGGAATCAATATAATAATAATGCATATTTTTTAAAATAAAATACCGTCAAATATAGGTAGGTAATTTAGTTCAGAAAACTTTAGTTATATAAGAACATTGAAAATGAAAATCGTGATGGTTACTTCAAAAGTACCTAATTTAAAATGTCGTTTATTTAACTGAAATATGGAATACTTCAGAGAAAAACTGCTTTTAATGGTAAATTTTTTTTTAAAAATATCATTTTCAGTTCAATATCATTTTCAGGAAAATTATAATTGGGATTAGTTATCTGCATTTTCAATTGAATTTCTACATACTGATGATTCGTGACAGGATAAAGGACGAAGTGACTTTACTTTTTTAAATTTTCAACAATTATTTGGTTCTTACGCCTTTGTTGAATGACTTTTTTTTTTCCATATTTTGATTTGAGGTTAGAATTGAAAGTCTTGATAGACATAAAAATTATGATATATTTTATATACCTGCTTATCTTCAATGCACATTGATCACCAATATTAACTAAATTTAAATCCAAAAGCACAAGACAACTATAGTTTCTACACAACGATGCTGGGACGTTGAGCTTCTTTAGGGTTAGCATAATGAAAACACGAAGAAAATGGTCTCTGCCGAATGCCCGAGTCTGCCGCCCTACCACAAACGCTTTTAAATATAAATTTACGAAACTTTAACATAATAGTTATACAATTTTTATTATTTAAGTTATATATTCATTTAACAAAAATATTATTAAACTATACATTGTTATATAACTTTGTTATATTGGCTGAACTTTAAATGTTACAATATTATTATATTACTAAAACATAACAACATATTGTAACTTGATTATGTTATTATTTTATAACAAATGTCATAATATTAACATAACATTAATAAACACTGTTAATGTAACCCATTACTACCAGGTTATATAATATCAATAAGTTTTGTTTGCTGGGTAAACCCTATGTAGGCTAAGAGCCAATTTTTTTGTACTAATTTTTGCAATCGGCGAACATTGATAGGATTGTTCTGTTAGTGCTAATCAACAAATTCTGACCAAAAATTTTCCGGCAGGTTCATGGGTGGAAAATGAGTTAAACTTATTTTTGGATTTACTTAAGTAGATCATAAAACTTACTAAAAGAGCAATCTGGCTTATCTCCAGTTGACCGACTAAGTCTGGCTGAAGTGTTTCAATAAATCAGCTGATCAGAAAATCAGGTGGATTTCTCGGATACGTTACCTTTATTTTTACAGGTTTGAAACTTATTATATAAATTGATATTATCATGGAATATAGTTAAAAACAAGTCTGGCTGATTTTTGAAATTACGAAATGAATCTGGCACCTCAAAATTTGCAGAAATAAAAAACTATTACCCTTATTTTCGTAGTCCTGAAAATTTTTCCCATGATACACGCTCAGTTAGGAATGCTTTGAATTTCATAAAAACTTTTTGAGCACTTAAATAAAAAACAAATTCACTCTCAATCTATGCTTAGTTTTTGATATCTACCATTTTTTCGCTAATTAATTTTAGTGGTTGTCCCATAGGAGTTCCATTTAAAAAAAAATAGTTTTCATTGAAAAACAATATCGTGGAACTTAATGGTGAATAAATCGTGTTTAATGTTTGTATCTGAAGAGATAATACTTTTAAGATGCTTGCAGATCGATTTTTAACAATTTTGGCAAAATCGCGGCCCTTTATGAATAAAACTATAAATTCAAAAATTATTTTTTGAAAATCAAAATAATATTTGAGGGTCAGATCAGATGTATTTTGGCGAGCAGGATCCAAATATGCAAAAATACACAGATTGCCCCATTTAAGAATTTGATTTTCATGTCAATTGCATCGAAATGTCGGCTATTTTGGTTCTTTACATCATATAATTGTAAATTTCATCCAATATCATTACACCAAATTTGAAAAAAATTCATTAGCCCATTCAAAATTTGCAAGTGTCCCTATTGGCTGAGCCACCTACAAGTTTGGTTGATGGGAGAAAAATGCTTTTTAAAATGCCTGATTTATTGGGCTACTATGGACTGTTCCAAGAATGTCAATGACTGTGTTGTTTCGATTGGTAAAAAATGTCACTTGCATTGATAAGGCACAGTTGAACTCACAAACTTAGTTGCCTTAGTCTTAAATACATCTGAAATGAAAGTTAAGACAATAATGTTGATTTCATAATTCAAATTTATTCTTTACAAAGATTATGGTGTGGCCAAAAATACAAAACTTTGATTGAATTACCAGTAAATTTCTAAAATGTATGTGATATAATTATATTATCAATCTCACAAACTGACGTAACTCAAAACATGGTTTTTGAGATGTTACCACAACTTATAGATCTCCCTTCTCACAATGTGACATAACTCAATCTATTATAGTTCCTTATTGATAGCCACTTCAATGATCACAGTAAGTTACTGAGTTTATAGTATTAATTTTATTAACCTAAATATTGCATTAAACTTTAATCAACCACCTTTAAAATTAAAAAATATGAGTTATATCACTTCGTGATATTGATGACAGAGGTAATATAGGAGGGGAGATGGCATATGAGGCTGCAGTATAAGAGCACATTCACCATCTTAGTATGACAATAGTAACATCAAAGTGTGATATATGGTGTTAGAGATTTGTCCGTTTTAAAAGCTTTTGTTTAACTTGCAATGTTTCTTTGTTTGTTTGATAGTTTAGGTCAAATCTTGTAAGCTGAATTTCGACTAGTTCTGATTAAGCTAAAGCTTTGAAATTTGGCACGTGTATAAGTCTGGTGACAATGCAACATAGTATAGCCATTATTGGGCTAAATCCAATATGGCGGACGTCCCAAGATGGCGGATAGCCTTTTTCTTCACAATCCCATTGATATGGGTATCAAATGAAAGGGTTTGACGAGTAAAATACGGTAAACCATGTGACGACATTCTAAATTCAATATGGCGGACGTCCCAAGATGGCGAATCGCCTTTTTCGGGGTAGGAACGGGGAGGGGAAGGGGTGGGAAGAAGTGGGAAGTAGTGTCAGGGGGGTGAGAAGACGGGAGAGGGAAGAGGTGGATGGCGGTGGCAAATTAAAGGGTTTTGTCTGTCTGTAAAATAAGTAGACTAAAAAGTAAAAAATAAAATTATATAAAAAAATATTTTTAAGAAAAAGCTTTTATTTGAAAAAACTACTAAAAAGTAAAAATAATTTTTTTAAAATTCATACACCTGGAAACTAAAAGCTTTGGGGGCGGTCAATTGAGCAAAGTAACTATGCGATAGCGCTATATGACCGTCCCTAAAGCTTTTAGTTTCCAGGTGTATGAATTAAAAAAAAATTATTTTTATTTTTTAGTAGTTTTTTCAAATAAAAGCTTTTTCTTAAAAATATTTTTTTATATAATTTTATTTACAAGCTTTTATCGATGGGTTTTTGACAAAACATCGTAAGCAACATTATCTTCCTTTTTAGCATTTTTGGCTCTTGTGGTAGCTTATGTTAAACTGCAGGTTCCCAGAAAATCTTGTAAGTGAATTATTTCTTATTCTGCTAATATTAAATATTTTAAAACATCGTAAGCACCCACTTTTTAAAAAAATAACCATAAAATATCATAAGCCGATATCATATACTGGCAGAAAATCGTAAGCACCATGGAGTTGTGTCGGTTACGATACACTTTTAGGCGCTTAAGATCATTTTTCTGTCCCATAAAACTAAAGGCTAGCCATAGTATTTTGTGTATATATGTACATCTTAATCGACAAATTTCAAATAAAATATTCCCGACATAACATCTTAAGCAGCAAAATTAAATAAAAAATTTGTATTATCATCAATAACAATGTCAGTATCAATTTGTAATGACGAACAAAATCGTAATACAAATTTTGGTACAGTTGGAACTAAGAAATACAATTATTTTTAAAAAAGTCGTTTCCTGTCAAATTTACGATCTGTCGCTTACGACTTTTTGTCAAAAACCCATCGTTATTTAACTTGCCTTGGTAGTATGGGTCAAATCTTGCAATTAAATTTTAAAACAGTTATCCCCAGCCGATTGAGCTGAAATTTTGCATACACGTTTAGTTTGGATGACAATGCAGGGTTAGCTAAGTGACGACATTCTAAATCAAATATGGCGGACCAGTTATTTTTTAAAAGCTTGTTTTTAAAAAGTTTTTTTTTAAATTATAATTTATTATAGAATTATTTCCAACACTTTGGGAAAAGAGTGTTTTCCGCTCTAGCAATAGTTTTATGGGTGCTACTCAAATGGACCAGTGAAAGATGTGTCGATAACAATAAATATTATGTAATCACTTTTCATAGGTTACAAGAGGTCTATTACACAAAAGATTTGTCTTGAAATTGCAATAAGCTTATATTGGCATAAAGGACAATAACAATTTTGACTTCTATTCTGCTTGGTAATGTATCAGTAAATGATAACAGTAATATAAATATTGTTGTACTTAACAAGTTACTTAACTGCAGATAATAAAAATAGTGTACCAACTTTTTTTAATTAGAATCTGACTAATCATCTATGCTGCGAATCTCATTACCTGATGTACTGCGAAAAATATGATGCAACTCATTAACTCAACATTGAGGAGTTTGATATTTTTCAGTTTGAGTGGGAAACACATGCATAAGTTTTTTTTACAAAGACACCAATACCAGATGAAATAAAATGAGAAGTATGTTATACAGTGTATACTATTTAAGACCGCAGCACCCCGTTATTTTGGAACGCGTTGACCTATTTAAAAATTTTTTTTTGTGCTCGATGAGCTTTATTTGACTGTTTTGAAAAACGTGTAATTTTCATATTTTCAAGGCCTACTAAGCTCCTCTAAATAGGTCAAAATTTCGATATTGAACTATTAGGCATTTTCTTATCGGCAAATTGGATAGCGTATTCGATTCGCAGTTGTCTCAAATACCTCTATACAAAATTTTAGCTCCATACCTCATATAGGATGTTTGTTATTCAATAGCCAAATTTAAAATTCCTCACTTTTCGACTGGCCCTGTATAAAAGTCAGTTAGGTTTACTAAAAAGGTAAAGTAGTCATTCGACTTAAGGAACATCAGACACTAAATGAGGAAGAAAAAAGAAAAGTTACTCTTTAAATAAATAGTGCTTCTATACATTATTCAGTTGCTGTACGTAGGTGCCTTAATGAAAATTTTTCAAATAAACTTCAACTTTCAGACAGACTTTTATTGTCTTTTATTGTATTGTATTGTATTTAGGGCCATCGGAAGGGCACTATCTAGGTGAAGTAGTGCCTATTTACCATGTAGATTATATTTTTATGGTAAATAAAGATATTATTATTAAATGGATTAGACGACCCAGCTTCTCTTTTTTTCTTCCTTATTTAGTATCTGATGTTGATATCACTAAATAAGGAAGAAAAAAGAAAAGCTATTATTCACAGTGGGCCAGAATCCGAAAAAGCTGGCCAAAAGTCGAAAAATGGAGTCATGGTTTTGAAAATTTTCACTTGGGGGTTTTTGAGGTCACTGATTACGAATTTGGTAATAGCTTTTTCAAGAACAAAATGGCGGCTCCAATATGGTGACAAACGTTTAAGAAAAGTTAGTCATTTCAATTGGAAATTGGTATTCAGGGGTTTTTGAGGTCGCTGATTTCGAATTTGATATTAGTTTCTCCAAGAACAAAATGGCGGCTCCAATATGGCGACAAACGTTTGAGAAAAGTAAGGAATTTTAATTGGAAATTGGTATTCGGAGCCGCTGAATACGAATTTGGTAATAGTTTTTTCAAAAGAAAAATAGCGGCTCCAATATGGCGACAAACATTTGAGAAAAGTCAATCATTTTAATTGAAAATTGGTATTCGGTGGGTTTTCGAGGTTGCTGATTACGAATTTCAATTCAAATTTAAAAAATTAAATTAGCTATTTAATTTAAATTCAATTTTACATACTTTTAGGCATCTTATAAATTCCAATCAAAAAATAAATAATTTTTCAATAACTATTTTTGACGTAACAAAATGCTTTAATTTTTTCAAAAATTGTTTATAACACATATTATAAATTGTTACGTTTAAATGGAATTTTTATGCTAAAACAACACTATAAACCAAACTTAACGTAGCTGTATTTTGCACCGTGTCAGAAAAACGATCACAAAAACAATAGTGGCTCCTAGAGGCAGCCAATTTTTACATTTTTTTACATTTTAAAATTAAAATGGTAATTCGAAGCAGTTACCGAGCAAGGGCCCGTTGTCGTGTCGTACGTATAATTTCAATTTAAGACCTCGTACTTGACCAAATTATTACTCATTACTTCCAAACCGGGATGAACTGGGTTCTAAATTTTGTACTATAATTTGAAAAAACTATATGAAATCGACCAGTAAAGAATCATGCTTGGAACATGTGCTTTTTTTTGTAGCTCAAACAAAAGGTATCCGTTAATTTTTATTTCTTTATCTTTGTAGAACCCCATTTAACACAATTTTATGACCGAATGTATCACATTTCACAAACAATAAATATATGCAAAGTAAAATACTTACTTTATTCTATAGATTACACAGGCCCACAAAAACGAAAAGTTGTCTGCGCTGGGGTATTGACCATACCTATCCCTTGTATTTTGACCCGCTGAACACGAATCTGACCTTAATTTTTCCCCTAAAGGTCAGGTTTTTTTTTTAAAGCAAGAAAGTCTAATATTTATATATTTATTTGCTGTTAAAAGAAAAACCTGACGTGCTGGGGAAAAACTAAGGTCAGATTCGTGTTCAGCGGCTCAAAATACAAGGGATAAGTGTGGTCAATACCCCCGCGCAGATGACTTTTTTTGTGTGGGATTGTGCCACACTGAGTGTGGCACAGTGGCAACGAAAAAAAGTGGTCTACGCGGGGGTACTGACCACACCTATCCTTTGTATTTTGAGCCGCTGAATACGAATCTAACCTTAGTTTTTCCCCAACACGTCAGGTTTTTTTTTAACAGCAAAAAAAGTCTGTTGAATCGTAATATTTATGTTTATTTGTTGTTAAAAAAAAAACCTGATGTCCTGAGGAAAAACTAAGGTCAGATTCGTGTTCAGCGGCTAAAAATACAAGGGATAGGTATGGTCAGTACCCCAGCGCAGACAACTTTTTTTTTTTGTGGGCCTGTGTTATCTTCCTAAAATTTTACTATGTTTTTGTTGAAATTACACAAATTACAGGAATATCGAATAATACGTTCGAATGTGGCAAGCAACTATTCACAACTGTACGCTAACAGAAAGTTGTGTTTCTTAGGGCGTATCAGGTAAAAATGGGCAGCAATACGGTTGGAATTTGCGGTACGTAATGAACTGAACATTTCTGACTACAAAAATATTACTTTGAATACAATTAAACCTCTTTCGAATTTTGGACTTTTGGCCAGCACTTGGATTCTGGCCCACTGTGCACTTGTTTGAAAAATTTTCTTTAAGGCACCTATGTACAGCAACCGAATAATGTATAGAAGCACTATTTATTTAAAGAATAACTTTTATTTCTTCTTCCTCATTTAGTGTCTGACATTCCTCAAGTTGATTGACTACTTTACCTTTTTAGTAAACCTAACCGACTTTTATACAGGGCCAGTCGAAAAGTGAAAAATTTTAAATTTAGCTATTGAATAACAAACACCCTATATGAGGTATCGAGCTAAAATTTTGTATAGAGGTATTTGAGACAACTGCGAATTGAATAGACTATCCAATTTGCCGATAAAAAATTGCCTAATAGTCGATCTCGAAATTTCGACCCATTTAGAGGAGCTTAGTAGGCCTTGAAAATATGAAAATTGCAAATTTTTCAAAACAGTCAAATAAAGCTCATCGAGCACTATATTCCAAAATAAGAATTTTAAAATCGGTCAACGCATTTCAAAATAATGGGGTGTTGCGGTCTTAAATAGCACATACTGTATATTCATGTAGAAATAAAAATTGCAACTAAAAAAAAATGCTAATATTTTCGGAACAATTTAAAATGTTCATTCACTTGTAAGTGCAAAGATTCTCATAATGTTACAATTCAGAAAGATTTAATGAAAAGGATGATGTAGAACATTTCCAGACTTTTATTTATATTCGAAAAGTAACGAATATTTTAAAATCAGTCAATATTAACTAAAACGTTAAGTTTTTAACTGTGTAAGTAACTACTACAATAATACTCATTAGTGAGAAAAAACTAACTGCTTCATTACTGTCTGTCCCTTTTTCAATTCATTACTTCACCTATCTATCAATCTCTATCCCTTTCGTACCACGTTACTCAACTGACATATGCGCACATTCAAATCTCGCTAGAGCCTTTATTTATAAAACCCGACAATATGTTGTAGGATTGAAAATAGTGCTGTGTTCAAGCAGGGAAAAGAGTGCTTGGCAGGGGTGTCTCTTGGGGTCTTTTTTTTGGGCTGGGAGGGGGGTTAATAATTCCCAACTCCTCAAAAAAAATTTCTCCAAAATGAAAATTGATAAGGATGAAATTTTTCTCCAATTCTCTCAACTTAAAGCTTGAATTTCCCCCAAGCGTCCCAACATCCCCCATAGCGACACCCGCGTGTTCAAGTGATTGTTCTATTCATGAATAGATGAATAGACAAAGATGACGCACTCCGTGCTTTCAACATGTCCATGAAACTGGAAGAAAGAAGCGCACGTTATAGGTGGCATAGTTCTCACTAGGACACTGGAACGCCGGCCATCACATATGCGGCGCTGGTGTGGTGCAGCATCCCCGCCACGACAATGAAAAAACTCCGTGTTCTAGAACACAAATTTATGCGCCTCATTTCTGATCCGGGCAGATACTCACTCAGAGATCTGTATGCCCGCTGTAACGACATAACCCCACTAGCGGAGTACGTCCAACAGATTTCGCAAAAATTCTGTGAATTCAAACTGGGCGATAGTCCACTAACCCGCAACATAACACACATCAGACAGCATAATGCAGTTCTATATAATCTGAAACACCCATTACCATACTAGACGTTGCCTATTTTCGGGCAACTTCCACCTTAGCCAACTTCTTCCCTACTATAACCTATTATACTATATCTTTATTTTTACCTACCAACTTTACAATTTTAACCCTCTTCTATTCGTTTTCTGTTTGTTCATTGTTTTACCCTTTTTTGTTCTTTTGTCCTCTTTTTGTGCCAAAGTTTACCTCTTGGCCGATAACCTTTTAGAAATCCTAACTTTTAAAACCATAACTTTTATTCTTCCCCTATTTTCCTGGAGGCAGGAAGACCACCAGGGTGGAGATTACTTCGAACGGGTTTTTTCATTGTGTTCTGTTTTCCCGTGACAATAATCAAAATTTTTCAGTGATCTGTGCGTGCACAGTGCAACAACTTCAGGTGTAATTTTAATTAGTTTTAGGCCCTTGTGGGCAGTATAGTTAAGGACATTGTTGTTTTTAAATTCGCCCCAGGCGAATGGAGTTTCAACAGATCACCCCATTATCGTTCTTAGCCAAACCGGCCCTGTCCCGTCCAACCTTGCTCACCACGACGTTACGCGTCTTAGTTGTTTGGTTGGCTCCGGGCCAGGTTTCCGGCTAGGCGCATGTGTATTTTTGATTTAAATAAAATCTTTTTGAATTGAATTTGAATTGGAACGCGAGCTGCTCATTGGCTAATGACATTTTTTGCTGATATGCTAGTGTTACTAGCGCCACCTGGATTCTTCACATTTTGCGGATCGGTTTTCATCGGAATTCCCATAAACGTCCGTAATCCTTGTCTTTATTATTCATGATTCTATTCTTGATCTGGACAGGAATGAATGCAAAATGTAGGGAAAATTTTTAAAAGGAGAAGACATAAAATATGAAGCAGCTCGTTTCTCATTATTTTTGAGATAAACAGCGTACAATGCGAGAGACAAACAGTTTAAGATCTTTCGCCTTTTAAAATTCCAGCGAAAGCCAATAGCAGAATGCATATATTATTAAAGCTCATTTAGCATTAGAATAGAATAGAATAGAATAGAATTTATTGCGTACCAGAGACAACAATTTTACAATTTTGTTTGGTACGTGTCTAAAAACTAGTAAAAACATAAAAAAAATTATATACATTTGGTTTGGTTATATTGATCTTACTTCAAAGAGAGATTATCATATCGCCTGAAAGCCACCTCATTCACTTCCTCTAAAGTGTAAGGTTCTACATTTATTAAAATTCGTTTAATTCTTATCTTGAAAATATTTATGGAAGTTATTACCTTTATCTTAGTAGGCAGCATGTTATAAAAGTGCAAGCATTTGTAATAACAGCCTTTTTCTAAAATTGTGGTGTTATGTATCGGGTAAGAAAGAGCATTTCTTTGCCTTGTTTCATATTCATGATCTCAAACACTCTCTGTAAATTTATTCATATGTCTGAAGACGAAACAGAGGCATTCATAAATAAAGAGAGCTGCAGCAGTCAGCAGTTTTAGTGTTTTAAAATGTCCACGACATGACTCACCAACCTTTAGATTGGCTAGGACTCTCAACGTTCTCTTTTGAATTATGAATATCTCATGAATGTGTGATCCACCCCAAAAAATGATACCATATGACATTGCACTATAAAATTGTCCATAATATGCAGTAAGAAGAGTATTGTGATTTACTACTTTTTTCAGTTCTTTCAGTGAATAGCAGATTGTGCTAAGTCTACTGCAGAGCATTCGTACATGATCCTTCCAATTCATATGTACATCAATAGTGACACCTAAAAATTTTGTGCTTTCAGAAAAATTAATATATACATTATTAATATCTATTTTGCTAGAATACCCAGTTTTATTCCTACTATGTTTAAATAGGATACATTTTGTTTTCTCATTATTTAAAATTAATGAATTTTGATGAAACCATTTGGAAATATTTTGCATCACATTAGTTGCTTTAGTCTGAATGTTATCATAATTTTTTTCAAAAATTAAAATGTTGGTATCATCGGCATAAGTAGTTATAAAAAGTGAGTCATCATCTAGATATTTTTGTAAATCATTTATGTACAATAAGAAAAGAATTGGACCAAGCACACTGCCCTGCGGTACACCTAATGATATTTTACAATTACTTGAATAATATTCTGATGAATCTGATCTAATGCAAATTTTCTGATATCTCTCATTCAGGTAGGAATTGAACCAGTTGTGTGCCGCACCTCGTATCCCTACTTGTTCCAGCTTATTTAGAAGTATTTTATGATTAACACAGTCGAAAGCTTTCAATAGATCTAAAAATATCCCGAGTACAATGTGGCCATCGTCTAGACAATTTAGTATTCTTACAAAGTCAAAGGTAGCTGTCGTTGTGGATTTATTTTTTTGATATCCGTGCTATCCGGGCGTAATGATGTAGTTCACTTCTAGGAAAGGTGTTAGTCTGCGACACATGACAATTTCAAGAAACTTAGAAAAAGAAGATAGCATACTTATCGGTCTGTGGTTTTCTATTAAATGGTAATCACCTTTCTTATATATAGGTTTGACGACAGCCACCTTTAATCTTGCAGGAAAGATACCTTGCCTTAAGGATTCATTTGCTATGTAGGTTAGAGGTTCGAGTATAAAAAAACTAATCTTTTTTAACACAATATTACTTATATTATCGTCACCACTTGAACGTTTATTTTTTAAACCATTAATAATTTTTAAAGTCTCACCCTGTGTTACTTCAAATAAATAAATTGACTTCGGATTACGATTAATATGCTCTAACACAGTGTAGGAATTGCTCTAACAAGATTCCCGGCCATGTTAACAAAAGTGTTATTGAATAGTTCAGTTCAATATGTCTAGAATTAGCATTGAAAATACTTCTGGGTGTGTATATGGGGTCTGTCTTACTAAAAATGAATCGACACGACAGGCTCCTCGGTCAGCCGCTCTGTTTGAACGTTTTGTAATATTTATTTCTTAACATAAACATCTAAGTTGACTTTAAACGAAGTAACTCATAAATATTCTCTATAACCAGCCGATAATGGTTAATATGTGGTGCACGTAATAGGTAGACCGGGAGCTAGCGATAGTTTTGGTCGACACATTTTATTTACTTTTTAAAGCTGTTTTTTTTAGTGTATATGTCCTATTAATTGGTGAGTGGCGGTCTGCATTGCGAGTAATGGGACAGTGGTTAACAGGGGCACCTCAACTATATAGAACGAGCTTCTCGATATCCACACTTCATAAAGAAAATTTGATCATTAATGATTTCAGTCAACGACATAATTTTTTTTTATATAGTTGAAACACCTGTCGAGCCTTGTCATGCACGTACCCTGGTAAACAACTATTTTCACTATTTATGGCATAGAAATAATAGAATAGAGTTAAAAAGAATGTCAATACAATCAGCCTAAAATTTCTGTCGCTGTCACCCAGGCTGTAAGTGTAATGCTTTGTGAAATAAAATAGGTGAGTATTTATTAATGTGTTGAAAAGATTTAGATAAAATGATTCAAATATTATAAGGTGAAAAAGCAGAGGTGGGTAAAGAAAGAAAACTTTCCATTTGAAAGTTTTTGGAACGAATTTTAATAAAAATTAATGAATATTTGAAAGTTTCCAAAATACCGGGAAAGTTTCCTTTACCCATCTCTGAAAAAACAAAAATGAAAAATTGAAATTGATAAAATTAGGAAATGTTTAGATGTATCTACCTAATGATTTGATGTTATAAAAATAGAAAAATCGTGAATGTAAATTAAATAGAGTAAAATAAAAATAGGTGAAATTTTAAAAAAACTTCTTTTGAAATTTAGTGTTGTTCTTAGGAGCATCAGATGATTACTACTCATGCTCAATTCCTGGCATTGTTAGATTAGATTTCCTCCATCTGAAAATGAGGAGAAAAGTGAGTTGCTGTTAAAGAAAAAAAAAATTAATGTTTGAGAATGTGAAAAAGAGCTGAATAACTTACATTAAATGTGAGACTGTCGTAATTACAGACAACAGCAAAAATTAAATTTCTTTAGCAAGTACTAATGGTACCACTGCGGTTGATCCTGGTTCTTCTTTTGAGACTCTTCGATCCAAGAATGCTTTATATTGTCAACGTTATACGAATTTCATATTGCTTTTGTACCTACACTCACTCGGTGAATATAAATTATTATACCCGTAGGTATCACACAGATGGTTTGTGGTGTCATGTTCTAAATGTTATAAGTTATAACCAAGGCTCAGGAGATTTATCTCTGTGACGTCAAAAACCAGGGTTGGCTGACACAATATATCTTACCTTATACTTTTTAGCGAATTTCATAATATCGTAAAGCTTATGACCATATTAACTTTGGATATTACAGAATTCTCTAAAAAAGTACAAGGTAAGTATATTATGTTATACTTGCATACGAATCGTTCCATGCTGACCTAGAGCCAACTCTGATTTAACCGTCACAGAGATAAATCTCCCGAGCCTTGGTTATAACTTATGTTCTGGCTATGACTGTAAAATTTATTGATTGTAAAAAGTCTTTGAATTTGGAAAAAGCATTTTTGGGTTTGTAGAACCTTTATCAAACCCATATAACAGTGGCGGCTGGTGAAATTTCAATCTTTTTTTTCTCGTCTGTGGCGCATGGGACATACGAAATATGGGAAATAACATCTAGAGAAGCACTTCTCTAATGACCCCTAAAAAATTTTGAAAAAGCAGTTTGTGTAAAAAAATTTTAAAATTCGGTAGCCTCCCCTGGTCTAGGGACTCCTGTTTTTCTTTTTTTTTTGTCATATACATTTGACTTTTCATAAAAATACAACAATACGTTCTGGAGTTTATGAAAATATTTTCATTATTAACTGAAATACAATGAACTGAAATTTTGTAATTTACAATTTAACAAATTGCAATGTTTCAATTCGTTGTATCTCAGGTAGTAATGAAAATATTTTCATAAACTCCAAAACGTATTGTTTTATTTTTATGAAAAGTCAAATGTATATGGCAAAAAAAATAAACAGGAGTCCCTAGACCAGGGTAGGCTACCGAATTTAAAAAATTTTTTTTGCAAACTGCTTTTTCAAAATTTTTTAGGGGACATTAGAGAAGTGCTTCTCTAGATGTTATTTCCCATATTTCTTATGTGTCCCATGCGCCACAGATGAGAAAAAAAAAATTGAAATTTCACCAGCCGCCACTGCCATATAGGCACCTACATTTTCTTATTGAAATGTTAGATAACTTTCATGTTTACCAATAATTTGTTAAAAAATGATCCTCTAACATTAATATACACTTAATATCGGACTTTCTGCTCTAATAAGTTACCATCCTTAGAAATAATGTGTCAGGCAGACATTCTGAAAGCGTTGAAATTCGATGACCAAGACAGTGTGAAAAAGACCTCTCTTTATATTTACAATTTTAGAAATGTGCAATAAACTTTGTTTTCGTATTTGCGAAGAGTATATTAATTTGCAATAATGAATTATTCATTGTTTAAAAAATTATTGCTAAAGTAGGCAACCAGTATCACACACCTAATGAAATGGTAATTTCATAGTTTCTCACTGTTATTTAGAAAAAGCATGTATAAGATCAGTTTCTTTTGGATCGAACTGAACACTTGCCTGTTGTTTGCCTTTCAAGATAATAAACTTTTTAAGTTGAATAATTTTTTGTTTAATGCATAAAAACCGAATAACAAGAAGATATATACCTATGTACCTACCTACCCCTACCTACATATGACTTTAAAACAACTTCTCATTTGACTTTAATTTTCATTCTGTAAAGTAATATTTATCACTATTAATCAATTATTCATCCTTATCGTTTATCATAAACACATAAAAACAATAGTATACCCAGTTTTTTGAACTAATATATCAGGCTCCTTTCTTTTTGGACACACCGCGCCATCTAATGGCGAATAGTGACACAAGAATAGAATTAAAAAGAAATGTTATTGTTTACATAATTTTATAAACACATGTTAGAACTGTCAAATCGCACGTGCTTTTTGTATACCTCATTATGCATGTGATAAGAAATAGGCAGACAGTAGCCGGCAAATCCTCAAGCGTTATTAACACCCGGGTTTCAAAATATTGGCGTCTATTTGAATGAGCTCAACAAGTGGCGGGCATCGCGACGGAAGCGCCGTTATTTGCGACGTTGGCCGCGCCACGACGCGTCCCCTCATATCCTATATCCACCTGTTTGCTTGCATACCTTTACACGACCGTTGTTAATAATTTTGCAAATATTTTCTTTATGTTTGAGTGAAAAGTTGTGTTTTAGTTCTGTGTGTATTGTTGTGCTTAAGAATTTTATTTGCTTTAAGTTTTAAGGTGAGCTTTTTTGTTTTATTATTTTTATTTGCTTGACGTTTTGCCATAACAAGTTTAGGGTCATGAGACGCCCAAGACGCCTTCTTTATTTTCTATATTTTAGTTTTGTTTCAATTTTAAATTGTTTTGTAAGCTTTTTTATGCATATTTATCTATGTTTATTAATTATTTTATTAATATTCCCGTATATTAACTCTACATCAGAGAGTTTGAAAAAGTTAGGTTAGATTTGGTTATAAACAAAATATAATTATATGTGTATATTTATGGACAGGCTAACTTGTTTATATAAAGAGATGCACTCCGTACATTTGCAATGTTTGCACCTTATTTGTAATCAATGAAATATTTTTAATTTTTTTATCTCTAAGTAGGACAAATACAAAATCAAGAGCCAACAGATATAATGAAATAAATGTATATAGGTATTGGCCCTTTTTGCCCTGTCTTTTTCAAGGTTTCTCAAAATAATATCAGTTACAAAACAAAAAAACATGAATCATTTGTATAATCATTTAGTTAGTGTGATGTTTTCATGCAAAATAAGTAAATACCTATTGCTAGGTGTACAGTTTTATTGTGTAAACATTTCTTTTATATTTGGAAGATGATTATGACTTATCACTAACGGCCTAACTATAGAAATATTTATTTTATTTGTTATAAAAACCTCAGTAAAAACTTATCATAATTTAAACAGTTAAAAGGTTCTCAAAGTTGGGAACAAATCTTGGTTGGGAACTACTTAAAAATCATTCTCGAGATCTCTGTAAATAGAAGTAGAGGCCGTATAGACTTTTAAGAATTGCCAATAGATGGCGGCATACGTTATGTTTTGATATTTCTGAAAATTGTTTAGTTGGTTTACGGAAGTATCTTACATTTTCCTTAAGGCTAGGATTTTGCAGAGTGAGAGGGAAATATGCGTTTATTTTCGATTTATTGTAAATATTTAAAAAACTACACATAGTATAATCTTAAAACTGCTTTAGATACTTACTATTGTTCTAATGAATACAACTATATATATTTTTTTTTCTTCAAGCGTATTAAAATGTTTAAATTATGTCATCAAAAACAGAAGTAGAAGTAGGACATTGTTTTACTAGTAACAAAATGTTAGTACCGAACGCCACCGTAGTGGACATTGTTTTACTAGTAACATAATGTTAGTTCCGAAAGCGCCACCGCAGTGGGTATTGTTTTACTAGTAACATAATGTTAATACCGAAAGCCACCGGTGGCGCGCTATCCACTAGCCACTTGTCATATTGTGTCAACATGTAAGACTAGTTTGAATATTTGTACATTTATGATAAATAAATGAATTTTTGCATTTTAATACGCTTGAAGAAAAAATAGTATATATTACACGGAGTAGAACGCCTTTTTTTGTGTTTCGCCCAGTTTGCGGCTTCGGCTTCGCCTCAGCCGCAAATCCTGGCCTCAACACAAAAAAAGAGTGCGTTCTACTCCTAGCAATATAATATACTATTATTATAAATTTCTGTTAAATTTAAATAACCTAGTTTGTCAACGAAAATAGTCCCTAATTTCATTAGAGCAATGGGAAGTATCTGAAATTATTTTGAAGATTATATCATTTATGACTTTCTAAATATTTATAATAGGTAAACCTAAAATAAACGCATATTTCCCTCTCACTATGCAAAATCCTAGCCTTAAAACTGTGCCGTTTCACCATAACACTCGTTAAAAGAAGAACGAATTTCTTGAAAGGGAATAATTTACGCATTATATAATGATATAGAGAGATTAGTCTAATCTAATAAAATTAATTTGTATTTTTTTATTTAGTGGTAGTATTATAGTTATACAGGGTGTCGTACGTAGAGCATAAGATAAGGTATAAAGTGGGCGGCACAAAAGCTGAAAATAAAAAATTTTCGTTCTCGAGGTAGGTATATCTAAAATAAATTTAATCCCCCCCCCCCCCTCAATTTTTTTTTGAGATTTCCCCCTGCTCTTCAATTTTTCAATTTGAAGAAAAAATATCAGATTTTCTCCCTCCCGCTCTTCCTTTAAGGAGATGATATAGAGCACCGAGGAGAGCATTTGCCATAGGTTCATATGTAACTAGGTACCCACAGCCCCTCCAAAATGAAACATAGTTTATTTATTTGCTAATAAATTCGAAACATCTTAAGTGAAAAAAAAAATAAGTTTGAACAGTTTGTTAGACTAATAAACTTACATGTTTTGACAAATTTTTATTTAAATATGGGGGGGATAGCGGCTAATTTTGTCATATTGTTTTGTATTAATTTTTTTAGGCATTTGAAATTGCAGAGTACTTATCTCTGTGAAACATTTCATAAAAAATGTCCTCTTACTAAATTACTTCCACATCTAGTGGAAGTACCCTGCCCTACCCATATGGTAATGCAAAAAAATAGGTAAATCAAGCAAATAAGAGTCCGTAATATTAGTATTTAGTATATACAAGAGAAACTAAGGCCTCAATTTTTTTTAATATTAGCCACCATTACCACCCTCATCCCATTGTTAAACAGAGATGAGAGAAAAAAAGAAATTGTGATTTAGTATGTGTACGAAAACCAAAGACCTCAGAATATGTGTTTACTTCATCCACCCCCACTAATAACCCCCCCCCCCCCCTTCTCACCAGCCCCACTCCACTGCCGATGTGGAATATCGTTTTTTGGGTTTTTGGGTTTGTACGATTTTAAATATTATATTATTAAAATTCCATAAACAATTATTTCCATATACAAAATTTTTTTCGTTGTGAGAGACAATTGGATGTAAAATCTGGATGTGGAAGTAGTGATTCCTTGGGACATCGCCTTGGAGTTATTTACAATAAGAGAAGGAACAAATAATACCTGTAATTTGTTTTTTTTATTGGGCGAAGAATTAAATAAGTACTATAAATACTTTCAAATTATTCTCATACTAAAACTAGGACAATACATTTGTGTCTTGATGTTTTAAAATATGTTCAAAATGGAAACTGTGAGCACTTATTCTTGCATTTAATCATCGCAGCAACTTAAAGTCTATGCTCTTTAATAATATATTAGGCGACTATGTTTACCTTTAGTTATTAACATTGTTCAGTACAGTCTCTCAACTCTTCCACAGTACTCGCAGGTGCTGCATAAACTTTATCTTCAATATCTTCGGATATCGCTGATTTTTCAAAATTGCAAAAATAGTAAATTAATTTATAAGAGAAGAAAGGAAGATTTACACTACTGAGGCTGTGGTTTGAATCCCGAGCGTTAGCGAGGGATTCTGACAGTCGAGGTGGTGTAAATCCTTACTTTCCATGTAAAGTACATAATTTTTTTCACTATCGGTACATGCTTTTATTTACTAACATATTTTTATTAATGTTAAACAACAATTTGGTAGGTATTTTCATGAGGCGATATAAAATAGAAGCCTTTGCGCTGTCAAGGTAGTGACTGTTTGTTGACAAGCCAAAACAATTATAAGAATTTGTGAAAGTTGCGACAAAAAAAGAATTTATCATCAAATAATATAAATACAGAAATTGTCAACTTCATAACATATCTGAGGAATTAACTCATACATAATAATAGATTTATAAGTATTTCCAATTGTACAGGTTGTACTTTTACGATTAATGTTAATAAATTAAAATAAAATATTAAATATTTCGTTTATTCACTTACTTCCCTTGGGAAATAATGTTATTTCCCTGCTGTTATGACAACCACGTAAACATTGTGTAAGATCAGCCTACTTCCCTCTTCATAATCTATGAACCAATTATATTTTCTCCACATGAACCATTACTATTATCTCCGTTCAGGAAATGGCATGTAAGTCACAGAGTTATCCCTGTAAGTCACAGAGTTATCCGCTAACCACATTTAAAAATGGGCATTTTCAGAAATAATAATCGTTGTTATTATTTTTTCTCTCGCCAACAGCACGTTAAAACAATATAATATAGATTATAAAAAATGGTGGACATACTGTAAAAGGTGCTAAAAATCTTAACAATAACACGATTTGTGCGATAGGCATTTGTAATGAAGGAAATTTTCGAAGGTACAATGAGCCATGGAATCCGATGTAGATATAAGCACATCTAAATAGGCTAATATTACATGACTTACTAAAGTTAGAAAAATTGATCTAAAAACTGGTGGTTTTACTGGAGATCACTTTAAGTCAGAGAGTCCAAACTCTAGCAGAAATCGAATTAATCAACATTATGCATTTTAAAAATCGTATTTTAAGTAAACATTACACGTATCATACAAACCTTAAAAACATGTTAACCCGAAATAAAACACACCACAGATAGTAGACAACCCCCAAATCCAAAGCCAAGGCTGTCCGGAAGGGGGTTACACATTCGGAAAAACGCAGACATACATCCACACCCACCGGTGTTGCCAATACCGGGGCTGGGGGTCGAACCCAGAGCGCGGTAGCGAGTCGATCAGCATATTCGCCATTCAATATGCCTTAACCGATTGAGCTACCGTGGTACAAATGTCCACGATAAACCAAACCTATGCGTAGCATTGGTATTAATACATTATAAAAATATTACTAATGGCACTAAGGGCGGGCGTGATCGGATACTAACCGTATCAAAAAAAAAAGAAGATTTTATCTTGATTAGCAGTATGAATGTTGTAGAACCTTCCAGAATCGACCTAAGTCGAAGCCAAAATAAAAATTCGACATAGGTAAAAAATTCATTTAAGGGCATGTTAGATCATAACATAGAAGTCGGAAGGGCTTCAAAACCATAAACTAGCCCAATAGGACCGTTATGAGTTCGTTAAGACATTAGGCACAACCAGGTGAAAATTACTTTTGTGAAATTACTTTTTAACTTTTTAATTCCTCCATAGAAGATAATTACCATGGAGATACAGTCACATAGATATATCATTCGAAAGAATGAATGTAAAATTTTAACTATGCCACGTATTAAAAAGGGTGAAATCAACAAATGTAGCGAAGGCGCGTAGCGTCTGTAGGCAAATATTGGCAAAAAATCAGTGAAAATGGACAAGGCCGGTTTCTCACATAAAACAAGTTTGGACTCACCCAACGACTCATAATTTGGACGAGCGCGTTGGATGGTCAATACAAAGCGATGGTAGGAAATCCAAATGCAGGGCTTTCCAAAAAATAAATTTATAGAGAAAACCGCCTTGTGCATAAATGACTCAAAAATCCATTTTACCGAAAAGTCGCTCGGAGGGGAGTCGGTGTCATTTTCCCTATATTGAATCTGCATGGGGACTAGACGTCGCATCGTAAGACTGGCCGAACGTTATTAAACTCATGTATTAATCGAACTCCGTTGTGTGAATGATATAATCACGATATATAGAACTTTTAAGCTAATCATAAGCGAACCAAAATTTTTTTAGTAAAATATTTTTATATTATTTTCAGTCAGCCATAATTACTACAACTTACAAATTTCAAAAAAGCTTGCATTAAATTTTGGGGAATTTGCATGAGTCTTTTCTACTAAATCGATTGTTAGCGCACGCTCTCATTTGTAGGTACGATTAAATTTAACTTGCCTTAGTTAGGGAGGCGCGATTCTTTCACATTATATAATTTATTGGATAGGATATTGCAGAATTTCACTGTATTCGTTTTAAACCTGTTAAATAAATGGTATTCTTTGAAGTAATTGCACTTTATTTATATTATAACCAGTTGCTAATCTTAATCCCTTGAGTTCTCGTTTGGAAGACCGAAACAACTGAGTTAATCGGAGTCTCATGACTCCGCAAGTCTGAAACTCAGGTCTCCTTACTGGTCGCCTTATGGGTAGGGTTTGGGTCCCGGGACGCATAAACGTAATTTGCAGACGCATAAGGCATAGCCAAAACGATTCGGTAATATTCGGACATAATCGTGACCGGCTTATATGTCTCACTGCTTATTGGTAAAGTGGGGTTGTAGAATGTGCACAGAAAAGCCTCAAGCGTATGCAATTAACTGATACTTTTATAGATTATTTTTTTCCAATTATGTCAATATAATAAACACATGAAATTTTATAAGAATAGTATTTTAATTCATATTTTTATCTCTAAAAGTAAAAAATCTGGAGGTGTTTAAAACTGTTGCAAAATAACATAAACACACAGCCTGCAAATGTAATAAACTGCAGACGTACTAGGATAACCACGTCTGCACTTTACTCTCGTTTTCATTGGTCCTATTATTCTTAAAAACCCGAAGCGTCAGCTATGCCTGATGCATCTACAGATTACGTATATGCTCCCGGGACGTCTCGTGTCTCGAAGTCCCGGGACTTTTCTCAAATTTAATTGTCTCGTGTCCCGGGACTTTCGGGTCGAGACTCGAGACACGCCTGTAATAATTTTATTAAGAAAAAGTAGTAATAAGCTTCATTAGCTCAGGCTTCCTGCACTGTCACTGCGAGCGCCATCTATTAGTTTACGAGTAATTACTTGATACTCGTATGTACGTAACTTACTATACACAATAAACCGCGACCGCCTAGTCACATTGTTTTGAGCCTTTCGACTTTCGGAACTCCAAGAGACATCGTTGTCACCTTCGACTCGAAAGGATACGGCCTTAGAAGCGTTCAGACATAATCCCACGGATGGTAGCTTCGCACCACCGCCCGCGTGAACAAAATGTCCGAACCTGTGGTTCCTCTCGTACTGAGCAGGATTACTATCACAACGACGAGTCATCAGTAGGGTAAAACTAACTTGTCTCACGACGGTCTAAATCCAGCTCACGTTCCCTATTATTTATTTATATGACTAATGGCTAGAGACTAAATGATGATTATTGATGATTAGTATGATTACTTTATGTTTTATAATTATAAGATTTTATTACCAAAAAATGACTCTGTGTTTGAGAATTAAACATACCTACGAATTGTTTAAATTTTAATTAACGTTAGAAATGTTAAAATTTGATTTTATGTTCGATAAATGTTGATTTTACTTCCACATCCAGTGGAAGTATAGTAATGACAAAAAAAATTTTAAAAATTTTTATTGTTCAAATAGGCTCAAAATGCCATGAAACGTCGAGATTTTAAGTTTGAGCGAAAAAAGAAAATTCTGTCTGTCGGTCTGTCTGTCGGTCTGTTTGTTTGTCTGTCTGTCTGCCTGCCTGCCTGTCTGTCTGTCTGTCTGCCTGTCTGTCTGTCTGTCTGTCTGTCTGTCTGCCTGTCTGTCTGTCTGTAACTTTTTTTTTCTGCGCACGTTTACTCTGGAACCGTTTAAGATATTGACTTGAAATTTGGTACACGTATGTACTTAAACGAGATCTGGAACTAGATTATATTTTCATGTTGTTCCGACGAAGGGTTGGGGGTAAATTGGGGTAAATTTGTTTTAAATGGGTAAATCAAGCAGATAAGAGTCCATAAAATTGGTATTTAGTATACACAAGAGAAGCTAAGGTCTCAAAAAAAATTTTAGCATTAGCCACCCCCATTACCACCCCCACCCCCTTATTAAGGGGATGAAAAAAAAATGTGATTTAGTGTATGTACAAGAACCAGAAACCTCAAAATATTTCTTTACTTCATCCACATCCACTACCCACTACCACCCCCTATCACCACCGCCACTACCGATGTGGGGTATCGTTTCTTAGGTTTTTGGGGTAGAGGATTTCAAATATTATATTATTAAAGTTCCATAAACAATTATTTCCACATACAAAGTTTTTTCGTTGTGAGTGACTTGGATAGGGAATGTGGATGTGGAAGTAGTGATTCCTTGGGCAGCGGTTTTTACTAAAATGGCGATTTTATTGATACATCTCGCCAAAAATGAACTCGATTCTAATTTTATTTTGAAAAGACTCTAAGTCCCGGGACGTCCCGGGACTTTGATCCTGCGATGTCTCGTGTCCCGGGACTTTGAGAATATGTAGAATTCCCAAACCCTACTTATGAGAGCTCGATAGAGATTTTTTATGCGATTTTTCAGGAATCATTAAGTGTAGAATCCGTTATTAGTAGGTAAATAAATAAAAATCACGTAAAATTTTAATCCCGTCAGAGAGAAATCTCTGATAAGGATTTTTTTTATAATAAAATTGCAGAAAGGTGTTAAACTCATTATTACTGCGTAAACAAATAAAAAATCACGTAAAATTTTAATCCCGTCAGAGAGAAATCTCTAATAGGGATTTTTTTTATGCAAAAATTACAAAATTTCCTAGGCGTAAAACCCATTATTACCAGTAAATAAATAAAATCCCGACAGAGAGAGCGTCGTTAATGATCTGAGGTAGTGCAGTCTTGACCTATTACTTGTCTGTCGAGTTATATCTTATCTCGTACCCGCCTGGGAGTAGAAGAACGGGACAAAACGCGGCTGGCGCCCTTCTAAAAGTAAATTGGTGTCATGTCAAATTGACGCTCGGTAGTGAGTTCTACATGAACACAACAATTTTTACGTAACGTAGTACCTGTCACACTTTCAACCTTTGTTGTTTTCAAGAGGTCTAAATATTTAAAATATCAGAAGTACGGCTGGCTGGAGTGAAAAATTACCCTCAGATCACGTAATAAACCTTTCAGCATCTACGATGTGATCTCGAGGACGGGGCTATCGAAGTATAATTATTAGAGGTTGAACGATTTACCTTAAGGAAGTTCAATCCTCAATTATACGAGATAGCCCAGTCCGAAAAGATCACCCCCCCACCCGCCACTAAAACCCAAATTTCGTAATGTGAGCAAAAACAATAGCTATCGGTGCAGCTCGCTGTGTAATGGGGCTATAAATCCGTTTTTGTATTTTTTTGTAAACATTACGCCGAAAAAGAGTAAAGAGGCATAAACTACAATATGATTCCTTCGGGCGGGGCTATCTCGTATAATTGAGGATTGAACTTCCTTAAAGTAAGTAAAGATTATTAGAACGTCAACGAAACTAACTATATAGATACTAAAAATTCAACTGCCTGACGTCCAGGTCTCTGCATTTTTTATAATAATTGTTAAATGTAAAAGAAAGCTTCATTAAATCATTTGTTCTTCTTTGGTTTTTTTTCAATTTGTTAGTTTTTGCCCCGAGAACAAGAGAAGAATAATGCCAGACGGGTATGCCATTCATTTTAAGAGGTATTCACAAATTACCCCGAAAAATGGAAACATGCGTAGAACGAATTCTAATGATTTAATCATAATTACAGTAGTTGTAAATGAAGAAAAACACCATGCACAATGTGCGCGCCATGGTTGTCTGATTGGCTTAGAACCAGGTTCCGGTAAGGCACATATTGTAACCATAATTTAAAAATAAATTTCTTTTTACTTTCACTTTTCACACGTTATTTCGATACTTACAGTGAAGCAACGTTCACCGAGGCTAGACTTGGATGGGTAATCTGTCTGGGGAGACACGACAATCTCGTTCCACCTTCTAGCGGCTTATATATCAGCGTATACTTAGAAGCTATGTAATTTGAGACGAGGATTACGAAGTGGATATACCAATGCAGTCGGTCCCATGTTTATTAAATGTCTTCAACAGAGGAAAGGTTCGGCAAAATTTTCTGGTTGGGAGTAGCTTGTCTCCCAGCTCGGTGATATGCCTCGGTAGCGGAAATAGGCCGACGTTAAATAAATAAATAAATAAAAGAAATAGGATTATATTTTATTAATTACCGACTACTTACAGTTTTTAAATACCTCTTTTCTCAAGCTAAAATCACAGTTTTCTAGTAACTTATAGATTATCAATGTATCAATTTATATGAATAGTGGCTTAAAGCCTTTTCTTCTCAAAATTAGATTCTTTTTCAACTCCAACATTTTTTTTAGATCCCCAAACAGCATTAGAAAGCCCCCGCATATAGAGCAGCGAAAAAGAGTTGTGTCGTTTTTTTTATCAGCTTAGAACAAGATCAGACACAGTGGGTATTACCGACAACATCATTTTACACATAAAGACACGAAATACGACATTTTTTAGTGGTCACAGATATTCTTATTTAAAAAAAGTGTAAAATTTTATTTTTTTTTAAATCATGTTTTTTTGTACATCTATTGCCATATCTCAAAAATGAATTGAGCTATCGATGTGAACTTTTTTTTGTTATAAAACACACACTTAAGCGCTTCTTTCTATATATAGGATAAAAAAAATGTGAACATGCCAAGAACGTAGATGACCCTGTAAGTTTAGAGAATTAAGTCAATAGACTAAAAAAGTTTTTAGAAAACAAATATTTTCATTATTAGCAATAGTGTGCTAGTTACGAATTTTTTAGTATGGAGGAATTGTCGAAGCGTACGCGCGCGGCACTTAAGAATAATAATGATTATGTATTGTGTGTAATGGAACTTTTCATTATTATTTTTTTATGTTTAGGACTGTTTTATCACGTTTTAGGATTTGAAAGGATAACTTATTTTTTCCAGTGGCGCATTAAGGAATTAAAAATCTTAAATAGAGTATCTGGGATAAAAATGCATTGCATTGGGATCTCGGAAACGGTAAAAAATAATATTATAGTAAATGGAAAAAAAAGTTGCGGAACTAGGGGGCTAATAAAATTCCATAAACAGAAGTTTAGGAAAAGTAATAATTTTGGAGTGTTTTGATAAAAAGTAAACTATCGAGTTTGCCTCTTTTTTTGCGTTATTATTGAAGCTAAATAGAAAAGATAGTTTCTTAAAGCACTTTTTTTTTTGAACATGGCAATCTTAATATTTGTATCCGACATTTCCTGTCCCTATCCATGCATTGCATTTTTACCCTAGTTCCACACAATAATTGAGTAAACGTGTTATTTTCGCCTAAATTAGGTAACAAAAAAGAAAAAAATATCCTAAATTAAGTCTCTTTTAATTTCCGCAGCCCTATGGCTTGTGCACAAGTTTATCATTCTCCTCTATTATTACGCCACATAAAATCCACTCCATTTTACAATGAAACTTAGATTGCTTTTTTATCTTAAATATTTTTTTAGCACAATTCGCACAATGGCCATACGTGCTACAATATAATACAAGTGGTAATAAGGGAAAGAATATCGTTACACATTTTACTTCCACAGCCAGTGTAAGTATAGTATCGACAAAAATATTTTTGAAAATTTTTATTGTCCAAATATGCTTAGAAAGTCATGAAACGTCGAGATTTTAAGTTTGAGCAAAAAAAAATTCTGTCAGTCGGTCTGTCTGTAACTTTTTTGTGCGCACGATTACTCCGGAACCGTTTAAGATATTGACTTGAAATTTGGTACACGTACTTATGTATTTTAACGAGATCTTGAACTAGATTATTCCGTTAAAGCGTTGGGGGATAAATGGGGGCAAATAGGCAAATGAAGCAAGTAAGAGTCCATAAAATTGGTATTTAGTATATATAAGAGAAGCTAAGGTCTCAAAATTTTTTTGGCATTAACCACCCTCATAACCAACTCCCACCCCATTATTCAAGAGGGCGAAAAAAATAAAATTGTCATTTAATGTGTGTATAAGAACCAAAGGCCTCAATTTTTTTTTACTTTATCCACCACTACTACCACCCCCCTTCCACCACTCTCAGCCCCACTACCGATGTGGCATATCGTCAAATATTTTATTATTAAATTATTACAATTATTTCCACATTCAAATTTTTTTCGTTGTGAGAGACTTGGATAGAAGATCTGGATGTGGAAGTAGTGATTCCTTAGGCAGCGGTTTTATAATTTGACCTTCGACGAAAACGAATAACGTTGATCGTACACCGCTCTGAGACTAATTAGTTTTAGTGGACGCGGGCGTATTAATACTCAGTTTCTGCAATTCGCGCGCTCCAAAAAAATCACTGTACCTAAACTATCAAAGACACAATAAGAATTATGCTATCAAAAACTTTTTTGGTCTTACATGTTATGCATGTTATACAAAATTTCCAAAAACAAAAAAGTTTGTAGCTTAGTGAAAATTTGACTGCGTATTTTCTGAACTTTCAAGGTTATCTAAGTTTTAACATGCTTAAAAATGGTTTAATTGACAACACTAGAAGCGCTTAAGTGTGGGTTTTATAACAAAAAAAAGTTCATGTGGATATCTCCATTCGTTTTTGAGATATGGCATTAGATGTTCAAAAAAACATGATTGAAAAAAACAACATTTCACACCTTTTTAAAAATAACAATGTCCGTGACCACTAAAAAATGTCGTATTTCATGATTTCTAATGAACATCGACCTACTTAACGAAATGGTATATGTCTCAGTTTGTTCTAAGATTAAAAAAAAACTCGAGAAGGAAGCGACTTTTCCCGTTTTTTACACCACTAATAATACAGAAACTTTTCTTTAATTCATTTACTATTAAATTGTCAAAAAGAAAACGAAATATTAATTCATATAACATTATTTCGAAATTAAGACCTGTAGTTAATGTAGAGATCTTTATGTTTCTTTAAACATGAATATTGGACAGTAATTTTACAATACCATCAAATACAATATTGTTCTTAGTATACCAAGTGAAACTTTAACCAAATGCAACGTGATGAAGTACATATTGCTTTCTTGGTTTATGACCGATTTATGATAAGAAATGTTTAAAAAAAAATTGAACCGCCTTCGAAAAAGATCGCTAAAAATTGTGAAATAAAATGTCAGCGTCGCCCAGTTAATTAAACCTTATTACCTAAGATTGATATTGATTGATAAGGAGGAGAACCTCCTGCTTTTTAAAATTTTTAGAAGTCGGTTAAAAAGACGACAATTATTCAGGAAATCGCGGTAACATTTTTACAAAGATATTTCCATCGATAACAATCATCATTCAAGCAAGCAAAGTATAAAATAATTATATTTAATTTTAGAACTTACTGTGCGCGGCGTAATTTATGTAAATTTTAATCATTTATATGAAGAAAATAAGTCAGTGCATACGCTGTCGATGAACCCATTTCATTGATATTTTCTACAGTGTTTTATTATTCAAAAGCTTCAAGTTGCGATCGACATCGCTTTGATTTGAATGTGCTTATGAATACTGTATTACTTGAAAAAGTTTTATGCACTTAAGTTTCAATTAAATGATTATATTTACTCCCCATTACTTATTTTCATCCTTGAATGTTGTTTAGTTTTGTACACAGAAACAATATTTTTATGCATTATGGAATAGAAACTGTCGTGGTACATTTGATTTAAAAAAAAGTAGTACAACTCTTAGATCACAAAATGGCATTTTTTTAGTTGTCTAAATTGTTCTTTTGACGGTAAATTATTGGAATTAACTTAATAATGGAAATATAGAGTTAGTTTTAGTTAGTTAGTAGTTAGTTAGTATAGAGTTAGTCAGTTGTAATTACGTAAGTTGATTTGATACTGATATGTTGATAAAAATTTTACATTTCTGGGAGTAGACTAAAAATAGAACCAACATATTAGTGCAATTAAATTGATCTCTTTCGGCGACAACACTCCACCTGAAATTTTATTGTTGATTCTTATGTATTTTCCTGATTACGAAAAAAATATTTGCGCCCCAAAATTCCTTGTGCGTCAAAAGCTATATGCACTTTTTGACGCGCTTTCACGAATTCCCAACTTATCTGCTTAATATATCTTGTACTAGTAATCGGATGGGAATTTTAAAAATGCTGGCTTATTTGAAATGAAATACTTAAAAAATATAGACCTGTCCGATATGTACTGGTCAATCCGCTATCCGCTATGGAAAAAAAATAGAAAACACCAATAGCCGAAAAAATCAAAATTGAATATCTTTTCTATAGTACAGGAAAACTTTACTATAACTCGAAAAAAAATTGTGCAGACCTTAAACTTTGGTTATAGGTTAAAAATAGGCCAAGGTTCACGAAACAAAAAAGTTTAGGAGTTTTACGGATCCGCGGGAACCTATAGGGGGGTGAAAAGAGGTATTTTTAATTAAAAAAATCGATTTTTCTCTATTTTCTCTGGGAATATAGCATGTACAAAAAAATAGTTCAAATAGAAGTTGTTTCTGACAAAATTATCTGTAATTTGGTATTTTTAAATTTAATTTTATAGCAATACTTAAAATAATTAAAATTTGGGATTTTAGCTTGAAAAAGTGGTATTTCAAATACGTTTCGTCAAATAACTCGAAAGGCATTACATCGAGCAAAACATGCTACAGACAAATAAATAGCTACTAAAGCGAAAGCTACTAAATGAATTTCGTTTTTTTCTAATTATTGTAGAGTTAATGGTTTCGGAGATCTGGAAGCCTAAAGGTGGCGTCCGAACCTTTATAAGACGAAGTATTTAGTTTAAATGTTACATTTCGCAGAAACTATGGCATTTAAGCCAAAAACGTTAATAACCAAAATGAAAAACTGTTAATTAGGCTTTCAAATGATTTATTTCCTATTTTTATAGTATAAAAAAACAAAGAAGTTAACAGACAGAAACAACGTACATTTTTTTAAATAAAAACGTCGCAATTTTGTTAATGTAAGTAGTCAGTAATTAAAAAAATATATTCGCATACATGTACTGTTTTTTGTTAATATATAGTGTAACCTAGACGCTCAAATTTTTTCATCGGCTTACAGTGCTTGCTTTAGAAAAAAAATTGCATTTTAAATTGTAAAGGGATTTTAGCAAAAACGTAACATTCTTGTTTCTCTGCAAATATCTCAATAAATATTAGTTTAAGAGAAAATATGGTGGACATCAAAAATGAAGCTTATAAACTGAGATTAAATTTATTTTGTTTATATATTTATGTAGGGTTGATTGTTTCGGAGATACTTAATTTTATAGATGGCATCCGATCGTTTTTAGGAAGAAGTATTTAGTTTAAAATGTTGAATATCTTATGCCTGTAGTACACTCTCGCCGAGGCGTTGCGAGGGCAGGCGAGCGCGAGAGTGTACTTGCTGCTCCCGCATCGCCCCGTGTGCCCTCGCCTTGTCTCGTTAATGCACTCGCCTGCCCTCGCAACGCCTCGCAACGCCTCGGCGAGAGTGTACTTGCTACGCTCGCATCGCCCCGTGCGCCCTTGCTTCGCCTCGCCTCGCCTCGTTAACGCTCCGATTTGTGTCGGTTTTTTGGCCACGAGTCAAAGGGAACACAAGCCGCGAGGCCGAGGGCACCTAGTATATTCTCACTTGCTCTTGTCTGGGGGAGCTGAATTTTTGCAAAAAGGGCAATTGTTAATTAAAAATTTGTTGCATCTTACCTAATTGACGAAAAAATTTGAAAATTATCGACCATAAAGATCTTCCAGATGAATTCAGAAAAAAATATTACGTCGAAACGCGGCAAAACCCAAAGGCAAATTTTTACTCTAGTGCTTATCCAGTCGTTCTAATTAATCGTACTAATTAACTAATCCCTCTAATTAAGTTCTATTCAACAAAAATCAAGTAATGTAAGAACGTGAACAAAAATAAAAACTTATTTTATTTTCTCTCGTGAAAAGTGACCTTTATTTCAAACTTAACTCATATGGTGTTCAAAATTCACGGAACAAAAAGTGGGTGATAGTGCAGTGTCTTCTGTGCACGAATTAATTACAGACAGACAGAAATTGGTACCAAGATTCTTGTTTCGTTCATGGCCCGAAACAATAAAACTTTCTTTTGGCCCAATAAGGAAGATAGGCAGGAGCTGGAGTGCACTGGAATTTTGAGCAAATTAAAAGGTGCACCGGTTCCAATTTCATCAAAATATTTTAAAGTTTTAAATAACAATGAAATTGACACACTTTTTAACCAAATATTTAATAAGTAGTACGTAGTAGATTTTGTAACTTCTTGTTTTATTTCTTTTTTTTAAATAGGTATATTAAACATTACAATTTTGTTCTATTTTGTTTTCATTTGTTTATTTTCATATCAATTCGAAAGTTTATTATACTGTTAGTAATTAGGTCATTCTGATGACGAGAGTCATTCTGTGTCATTCCGATGATGCATTGTTAACATAATTTTTGTACTACATTACACAAAAAAACGTTTGGAAACCATACTTCTTGGAGAAAAATTAAGTAAACTTAACCTGAGAAACCTAAAATCTGGTGTCCTAAAACATCATACATAGTTTAGAAGCATTTATAAGGCTAATTTGCTTATTAATTTATTAAAAATATGGTCTGGCTGGGTTATTAGGCTACAGATGAAGGGGTTGATTGCCGTTCTGCAAAGATTACCTCATAACTAACATATTCTGAGAATTTTATCGATTTGGATTTCTGGAATAATATTGTAACAAATATTTTTTTATAGTCAAGGGAATATTTTGATCATGATAAAAGCAAATAAATAAAATTAATTAATTGTAAAAATATCCATGTCTTTCATTCTCATATTTCTAAAAACAGAGACATTCGCCGAGCGGTCTCGGCGAGAGTGTACACATCGCCCTCGTGCTTCCTGGTCCCTTGGTAAATGTCTCGCCGAGACATTCGCCGAGCGGTCTCGGCGAGAGTGTACTGCAGGCATTAGAAACTGTGACACTTCCATCAAAAGTTCTAAGAAACAAAATTGAACATTTTAGTTTTTGACTCGGAATAAATTATTGTAAAGCCGAAAATTTGCAGGATTGTAGTTTTGGTCCCGGACAACACGTACCAAAAAGTCCCCTACTCTCCCCCGTCGGCTTCCCTGTTTTTTCGGAGCAACAAGGGCCTAAGTCGCAAAAATTGCAGAGCTGACTATAAAGTACAACAGAAAGGTCATTACTGGTCCGATTTAGGTCGAAATTATCATAAAAGATTAGGAGAAGCATATCCGTTCATATTTTAGATGTTCCACGTTTGTTCATAATTTTCCGTTCTAATTCTGTCAACATTTCAAAAATTTAAAATTTTTTTAAAAATTTTTAAAAAACTCGGAGTTACGCCATTCTACTCGGACATTTAAGTGCGTTCATTGTTGCATCTATCACGTCTAGTCTAAACAATCAAGAAGGCTCAAGACGAGCTATACCCTTAGTTCATTAACTTTGACAGTTCTCTAAGTGTATGCATTGGTTCAT
Organism: Rutpela maculata; assembly: GCA_936432065.2. Taxonomy (NCBI): domain Eukaryota; kingdom Metazoa; phylum Arthropoda; class Insecta; order Coleoptera; family Cerambycidae; genus Rutpela; species Rutpela maculata. The sequence continues at coordinate 92,774,243 of OW386286.2, forward strand.
TGGTGGGGCAAAATTGAGTGATCTTAGTTAAGCCATGTAGCACAGGAATTTTAGTTTTTGACTTTGAATTAATTATTGTAAAGCCGAAAATTTGCAGGATTGTAGTTTTGGTCCAGGACAACATGTACCTAAAAGTCCCCTACTCTCCCCCGTCGGCTTCCCTGTTTTTGCGGAGCAACAAGGGCCTAAGTCGCAGAAATTGCAGAGCTGGCTATAAAGTGCAGCAAAAAGGTTGTTACTGGTCCGATTTGGGTCGAAATGATCATAAAAGCTTCGGAGAAGCATATCCATTCGTAATTGCTAACACTTTTAATAATTACTATGCCACGATTGGTAAGGACCTTGCCGAAAAAATTCACAAACCGCAAAGTACTCCTACAGAAAGACGAGTGTCCCAGTACTCTATCTTTCTAGAACCTACTAACAAAAAAGAAATAATAAGTATAATCAAATCATTAAAGGTAAATAAAGCACCTGGTATAGATGCAATAAAAGCAGAAACGCTACAAGAAATTTGTGAAGAAATTGCGTCGCCATTAACATTCATCATAAACACAATAATTGACACAGGAATTTGCCCTTCTGAATTTAAAACAGCCGTAATAAAGCCAATATTCAAGAAAGGAGATAAAAATAAACCTTCTAATTACAGACCTATATCTTTGATTACAAACCTAACGAAAATATTTGAAAAAATCTTAAAAGTACGATTAACTAAATTTATAGACAGATATAAACTAATATCAGATAAGCAATTTGGATTCAGAGAGGGCAAATCAACGCAAGACGCAATTTCTTGCTTAACGTCTGAAATTTATAAAAGCATGGACGAGGGAAACCCCTCATTATGTATATTCCTAGATCTTGCTAAGGCCTTTGACACTGTTAGTCACAAACAGCTGTTGGAGGTCTTGCAAGATATGGGGATAAGGGGGAATGCCCACAAATTAATCACAAGCTATTTAACTGAAAGAAAATAATATGTAAAAATACGTACAAAAATAAGTTCAGAAAAAATGGTAGAATACGGCGTACCTCAAGGGACAGTGCTGGGACCTCTGCTATTCTCAATATATTTAAACAATTTACTCACCATAAGAACATCCGGGATGATCATAAGTTTTGCGGATGACACTGCAATTTACTATAAGGAACAAACTTGGGTTGAACTAAAAAATAAAGTTGAAAACGACATGAAAATAATAATTGATTGGTTTAATCATAACATTTTAACAATAAATTTCGAGAAGACAAAATTCATACCATTTACCTGTAATAAAAATAGCTTACCTGAATTTCAGTCATTAAAAATAAAAATAAATGATATAACTAACTCCATAGAGATAAAGTCAGCAGAACATATAAGATATTTAGGTGTTACGATTGATAAACATCTAAGGTGGAATATACATGTTGGTAATGTTTCCAGAACGTTAAGAAGTATCTTATACAACTTTAAGTATTTTAATAAAATACTTGATACGTATCATATGAGAATTATATACTTTGCCTTAGTTGAATCAAGATTACAATATGCAATATTAGGATGGGGAGGAATCTCCACTACTCACCTAAAAAAGTTAGATGTATTGCAAAAAAAATTTTTGAAAATAATGTATAATAAGGAAAATACTTACCCATCAGATCTCTTATTTATAGAATCTAAAATATTAGACATTAGGCAACTGTATTTTTGTAGTATTGTAACCTATATTTACAAAAACAAAACTGCCTTACAATATATTGACCACTCTTACTCGACAAGGAAAAAAATGAATCATCAAATAAAAACAACAAAATCAGAAAAAACAATAGGTCAACGAAGCCATACTTATCTTTACTCCAGAGTCTTTAATTTTTTGCCAGAACAACAAAAAAATCAAATTCATGACATAAAATCTCTGGGATTATTTAAAAAGAAAATAAAAAATTATGTTTTAAATATAGAAAGAATTAATATTCACAACCTCATAGATCCAAAAAATTATTAAACTTCTTTCTCCCTTAGGTTACTAAAATTTATTTTAATTTACTCAAAAATACTATTGTATTGACCTTATAGTTAGTTTTTCTTAGAAATGTAAATCAACTACGAAACATTGAATAAACAAAAGCACATCTACGCGCAACCTATGGTTTTTGTAGATTTCTTTTCATTTATTTATGTGTATTATTTTATAAAATGGTATTGTAAACTATATTATATTATGGTAAATAAATGTTTTTATTATTATTATTATTATTATTATTATTATTATTTTTTTTTTTTTTCGCGCACGCGATTCTGGACAGTTCTCCCGTGTCTCCGACATTCTCACGAGAGAAGCGCCAGCGAATTATTCACAGCCACTCCCCGCATCCCGCAGGGTCAGTGACTGTAAATTCCAGACTCATGTGCCCTAAGCAAACGGAGGGACCCCAGGATAACTGCCTTCTGCATTTGGCCTGCCAACCATTCGGCTGACTTTTGGCAGGCTGGTATGGCCTTTAATTCCGAGAGCAGCGTAGGTCTTATTCCACCGAGTACACCGATTATCAGGACGACCATCTTGACCGAGTAGTCTGGGTATAGCGCTCGGAGCTCATACCGGAGATCTCGGTATATAGTCCGTTTTTCCCCCTCCTTCAAGATGATGTTTGTTTCGGCAGGTGCCGAGAATTCCATGACATACATCACCTTGGTTTGATGGTCGAGGAGGACTATGTTAGGCTTGTTTGCTTGTATCTGTCTGACCGTCGGAAACGAGTAGTTCCAATATATTCGGCACTTCTCGTTCTCGACAACGGACTCGATCTCTCCGGGGACGTAAGGCAGCACTGGTGTTTGGTCTACTTCATACGAGTGCCGAAGATCGTAGTACAGCACTCGTAGAGCCGCGTTATGCCTATGGATGTAGGCCGAAGTCGCATATACCGGACATGCAGATAGTAAGTGCATGAGCGACTCCGGCGCCTGACGGCAGGTCCTACAGGTAATGTCAGGGACCTCCACACCCATAACGCGACTGCGGTAGACCAAGGTGTTAATAACACCATCTTGGTAGGCCACAATGAATCCCTCAGTCTCCGACTTTAGCCCTGCTGACCGTAAGAAAGCGAAGGTCAGCTTTGTCGATAAACCCAGTGTCTCTATGTTGTTATAGAATACACCGTGCATGGGCTTATCGACGTGCTGCCTGAACAGATTTCTCTGTTCGGCAGCTTTAATTTGGGCTGTCAGGCGATTTGGCGCAAGCTCAGTTACTGATTCTAGCTCAGCACCTCGCCGGCCTCCTCGCCTGAAGTCGAATATGAGACCGAGATCATCTGCGGCCTTACGTGCTGCCTTAAATAAAAATGCGCCAACTCCTGCAGTTTCATGATCTTATCTTATATTTATTATTATTATTATATTATTATTATTATTATTATTATTATTATTTCACATATTCCATGCATATTTCGTTCATAATTTTCCGTTCTAGTGCTGTCAAAACTTAAAAAATTTGAAAAAATTTCGAAATAGCTCCATAGCGGAAAAATGAAGACTCGGAGGGGAAAATATACTCGAATAAACATTTCTGTTCATACTTTGGGCTTTCCATTGGTGTGTCTACATTCTCTGTAGCGTCACCCGTTACGGAGCTACGCCACTTTCAGTGTCATAGCGCGGCGGCGGTCGCGCCCATCATGTGCCCAGTGGAACTACCCTGGCTGCGCTGATGACACCAGTAGCGAATTCCTGTTTATACATATTATTGGTGTTTTTTAAGATTTATTGAATGGAATTTAACTTATCACACTCAGAAAATGACTTTTTGTAAAACTGTAATTAAAAATGACATTTTTAATTCATTGATAAGTGAACTAAAAATTGACTTTTATAATGTTACGTGTCAAAAGCACTTTTAACACTAGTGTCGAAAACACTTTTAACACTAGTGTTAACAATAAAATGCTATATACTATATAGTAATATGCATTCTTCTCAAGATAATAGAAAGCTTTATTGACAAAATTAGAAGGAATATTTGGAAACAATACATATCTAGTTATAAATTATTTATTTAGAAACATTAATGTTAATATTACAACCCGAACAGTTACTTATGTTAATTCCCTGAGAAGTAATTGCGGAAGCATTCAGTTTAACTGCAATACTATCGTCGACGTCACCTGATGATGCTGATGTCAAGGTAGAAGAGTTCTCTAAAGCAATTGCAGCATTAGAAGACGTACTGGTACTGGGAAGAATTCTCTCAGCAATTTTATTTTTATTTGTAATAGAATCCTCGATGTAGCCCTCAGCAACAACTGAAGATTTCCATCCACCATGTCGTTTTATTGTAATTAAATTAGCTCCCGAATCTGCTAACAAAGATGCCGAAGATCTTCGGAAACAATGGCCAGTAAACTGCTTCGGATCCGGCAATTTCAGAAATTCGGCAATATTAGTAGGAATCTTCCCAAAAGTATTTATCCCAACAGGTTGAACAGTACATTTGTCGTTAACGTAATTTAGAAAAAAGCGACGGTTGGTAACGGCGGCTGGCCGTAATGCAGCATATTTATGGTAATAATTCATGTAGCTTCCAACGATACAAAAACTACGACGAACGTTGGTTTTAGTCTCCAAAATATGAATCAATAAGGACTTTTCTGATTTTTCAATATCATCCAATGTTAATTTACAAAGCTCTTCACGACGGCATGCTCCAAATAAATCAAAAATTGATGCAACTTTTACCATTAGATATTTGGTGTCTGGAGCTTCATTCAAAAATGTATTAATTTGTTCGCTAGTAAAAATTTTCGATTTTTTTGGCCGATATCCTACACTTTTCCGTTTTAAAAACGCTATTAGCTTGTAATACTTGCTTATATCCACGTTGTTCTTGATTTGTAAACTAGCTTTTATCATAGAGAAATTAGACCACAGTGTTGACGCCTTCCATAACTTAGATTTTTCTTCGAAGTAAGCCAAAAGTATATTTTCAGTGAACTTGTCTACTACTTTCTTCATTTTACACCATTCAATAAGTCTTTTATATGCTATGTCATATTGTTGCCGCGATTTCTGGGGCAACAGATCCAAAGTTGCCCTACTTGCAGCCTCTTCAACATCTGGTGGAATAATAAAATTACTTTCATTTCCCGTATTTTCTTCGAAATCCATTTTTTTTAGTCACAAAATTTACAATATTTAAAGACAGCTTCAATTGTAGTTACTAATAAACAATAAACAACTTACAACTGTTTTACATAGTTACCCTTTATCCAGTACCTGACTTGATATATACACTTTATTGTCACAGGAGCGGGTGGTTTAGTGGCAACGCGTCCGACACGTAAGCGATAGATCGGGAGTTCAACCCCACAGACAGCTTTTTCTTTTTTTTTATAATAAGTTTTACAAAAAATATTGTATGACACATTTGTTAAAAGTGATTTTGTTTTGTTCGTGGGGTTGCTCCACTCGCAACGCTCGTTCCGCAATATTCTCCACTCACAAAATAAAATGTCACTTTTAACACTTGTATCATAAACAACTATTATTCGGCTAGACAATTGGCATTATTGATCTACTGAGAAGTAAGGTCGTCCGGATCATCATCCATATCCATGTCTGGCTGTTTGTGCAGCTGGATCCTCTACAGCTTCGGCACATAATGCAGCAGTTCAGACCAGAGTTCCTGCACTCGCACCGGGCACCGCAGTCCGCTTGCAGGCACAGGAAATTAGCCGTAGCTAGCTATCAGGAGCTGGCTGCCTTATGGTAGGAACATGCACGTTAGTTGAGTGTTGCAAGCTTTTCGGGAGATTAAATCCTCACAATATTCTCCCTAACTCCTCTCCTCTCCTCACCTGGAGGACTGGGAGTGGAAATCAGGACTCCAGAGCCCAGTTCCGATTTCTGTTCCTACCACAAGGCAGCCAGCTCCTGATAGCCAGCTACGGTTAATTTTCTGTGCCTGCAAGGTGGACTGCGGTGCCCGGTGTAAGTGCAGGAACTCTGGTCTGAACTACAGCATCATGTACCGAAGCTGTAGAGGATGCAGCTGCACAAACAGCCAGGATGAATATGGATGATGATCCGGACGACCCTACTTCCCAGTAGATCAATAATGTCAATTGTCTAGCCGAATAAAGTCATTTTCTGAGTCTGACAAGTTAAATTTCATTCAATGAATCTTATAAAACACCAATAATATATAAACAGGAATTCACAACTGGTCTATCAGTGCAGCCAGGGCAGTTCCACCGGGCACATGATGGGCGTAGCTCCGTAACGGGTAACGCTACAGAGAAGGTAGACACGCCAAAGAAAAACCCACAGTATGAAGAGAAATGTTTATTCAGGTACGTTTTCCCCTCCGAGTCTTCATTTATCCGCAATGGAGCCATTTCGAATTTTTTTCAATATTTGAAGTTTTGACAGCATTAGAACGGAAAATGATGAACGAAATATGCATGGAACATGTGAAATACGAACGGATATTCTTCTCCTAATATTTTATGATCATCTCGACCCAAATCGGATCAGTAACAACCTTTCTGGCGCACTTTATAACCAGCTCTGCAATTTTTGCGACTTAGGCCCTTGTTGCTTCGAAAAAACAGGGAAGACGGCGGGGGAGTGTAGGGGACTTTTTGGTGCGTTGTCTTGGACCAAAACTACAATCCTGGAAATTTTCAGCTTTACAATAATTAATTTCGGGTAGAAGCGACATAATGACTAAAACTCCTGGGCTAGTATTGTAATTGCTCAATAATTCATTTTTCTTTCAAAAATGCTGTTTTTCGTTAATATATAGCATCACCTAGATGCTCAATTTATCTTGTCCATTTAAAAAACTTGTTTTAGAAAAAAGTTTCATCCGCCATCCCGCCATCGAAAAATGGCCGTATTTCGGTTAATTATTGCTATAGAATTAATTTAAAAACACAAAATTAAAGATAATTTTGCCAGAAACAACTTTTATTTGAACTAATTTTTTGTAAATGCCATATTTCTCGAGAAAATAAAGAAAAATCGATTTTTTAATTAAAAATACCCCTTTTCACATCCCTATAGGTTCCCGCGGATACGTAAAACTCCTAAACTTTTTTGATTCGTGATTGGTCTATTTTGAACATACAACCATAGTTTAAAGTCTGCACAAATTTTTTTTGAGTTACAGTGATTTTTTTCAATCTTTCCCTGTACTACTATAAGAAGGAGCAATTTCACCAAAGTTGGCAAAAATAAAACTCATTTATGATCAAATATAATGCACCAATCCCGGACACTTTATATCAAATAGAACGGTCAAAGATGGCGGACGAAATAAAATTTTTAATACTTCGTCAATTATCATTGACATTGTACGTCACTTTTTTTTTTTTCGATTGTACGTTATTTTATGTACTTTTAGGGGATATAGTTGATTTTTTTTTAATTTTCAAAAAAGTGCATTTTTACAATTTTCAAAAATGTATTTCCTTTTTTCACCCAATTTTCTTCGAAACAAAATAAAACATACTATAGAAAGTCTCGTATAACTTCAAAAATGAAACTTCATTAATTTGAAAAGCATACACAAGCATACGCATGGCAATAATAATAATATATGAATATATAATTAATAATCAGAACCAAGCAGTCAAGGTATGTATGCATTTGCTAATGCACGTGAACAAATACGTGTCTGAAAACAGAGGATATATAGATCATGTAGTAAAGTAATTAACGATATCATGTTTCTTAAAATTACCATATAAATGTTATTGATTTGTTTACTAAAAGTTTGTTGAAATTAGGTATTATCTAAAATTTTGGTACTAAGGTTTTCGCAGAGCTGGTGATTTGTGTTTTGATTTCCGGGTCTTCTTTTCGCGTTGACTTTGAGAAATGTTTGACATTTCAGCCATCATGCTTCTTCTGAAGCGCATCTCACTTCATTTCAGAAGAAGACCACAAGACGATAGTTGAACGTCAAGCATCCATCACGGAACAAGACCCGGCAATCAGAACACAAGATAAAAACAAACGGTTTTCACTGACCTGTTCGAAATACCCCATTTTTTAGTAAATTTTCGAAATGTTTATCATTTTCGATTGTTTAAAACAAAATGACGTTTTATCAAACTACTTAACTCAAATTTTATTTGGTTATCCGAAAAGTGTTTCAAACATTTCTTTATGCCAAGGTTTACTTGAAAGTTATCAAAAATTTATGATTTTGCTAGTATTTCTTTAAAAATTAATTCATTGGTCAGTTTTTAACCGATTTTAAAAACTAAACGTCGCTGGACAGCTTAAGAACATAACTTTAAAAAAACTTGAAAATATACAGGGTGTTCTATTTAAAAAAGTAGGGAGGATAAATTTGTGATCATTTAAAACAGGTTTGTGAAAACCGCACGTTCTTGTGTTTATTGGTTTAAAAGATATAAGGTGTTAAAACAGGGGAAATATATAATGGGAGACCCTATTACAATTTTAATTAATAAAATGCACGCATATCAAACCGCTGATGACATCACAAGGGTAGTCTTCTGAGAAATTAATCATAACACTATGAGGAATAGAAAAAAGAAGTAAGCACGCTGCACTCTAATTAGGCTCATAAAAGTGGAAGTGGATTTTTCTTTCACTTTTACGGATATAGTTCAGTACAGCGTGCTTCCCCCTTCCCTTTACTCTACATGCAATGGACGCTGCTCACATACCTAGTAGTCGGGGAGCCCTTCCTAGCTGTACGTGCATCTCCGATCCTTTAGGACAATATTTTTCATAAAGATTAAAGCCTAAGGAACAATTCTAGACATGTCTTAAAAAAAAACTGGCCGTACTTTCAAAATGGCGGGCGGCCATATGTAAAAAAAACTGGTGCAGATGTTGTTTTTGTCATTTAACACAAAAACTAAAAAAGATGGAGAAAAACTTCCCTAATAACACACACACGTCCATTGAGTGTCCAATGGACATGCTTTTCCGGATATCTTGTACGTCCAATAACTGTCCAGATTAAGTAGTGATGATATCCAGTGGATGTCCATTCGATTGTAGGGTGGCCACTTTTTTGGACATCCATATGACGTCCCGCTACAGCTATCCAATGGAAGTCCTGTGTAGACAATTGTGTCCGTTGCGGACGTCCATAGGACATCCATTGATTAGAAAATATTATTTAGGTATTAAGCAGATCACAACTTACAAACTTTTTATTTAATATGAATGAAATTGCCTATTTTCTGTATATTGGTGCCTCAATCTCTGGTCACGCTTAGATACTAGTAAGGTGAACACTTTAAAACACTCGTTACCGGATAACCAATCAAAACAATTATTCTTCTAGGTAATACTGAAGAAGTATTGAATTACATAATAGGATTCCTAGCATAATACTTAAGTCATTTATTTAAATTAAGTTAACGATTTAATAAGTGTTTTCTATTTTTTATTGTTTTAAAATGCTAGAAATCCTATTCAGTAATTCAATACTTTGTCAGTATTAGCTAAACGAGTAGTTGTTTTGATTGGTTCTCCTGTAATGAGTGTTTTAAAGTGTTTACTTAACTATAGTACATAGCATGACCAGATTGATGCACCAATATACAAAAAGTTCATTTTAAATTAAAAAAGTGTGTAAGTTGTGATTTACTTAATACCTAAATAATATTTTCCAATCATATGATAAAAGTAAATAAATAAAAAATAATTGTAATAAACACTATTGCTATTAGATATCGGAGTAAATCGACAGCACTTTCTCATGACTCGAAGTTACACCCTAAATAGTTCCTTCGTGGCTTCTACTGAAGCAAAACTGAACCTAAGTGATATTTCTTACCTGCATATTAACTTGTCCGTATATCAAAATCTGAACGACTCTCATAACCTAGCAAATATTGCAAGTTTTAGCAAGGAATTATATAATCATGTTTAATTGTACAGTTTAATACAAAATTAATAGGTACTCAATCATTTTAGAATACTTCAAAGAAATAATGTCTAATGAGATAAGAAGACGTTTACTAAAGGAAAACCAATAAAACATTTAATGCATATTAATATTGTTCAACAATTTAATCAAACTGTTCATCGTTTTTTTTTCCTATGTTTCTTGTTTTTAAATACACTTCTTTCTTTAGTACGACGCAGATAATATTTTTTTCATCTTCTTCCACATCCTTCTTGTCCGTCCTGAAATTGCACCTCTTGGCAGTTCCTGAAATATAAATTATAATATAAAATATGTTCTTGTTTTGTGTCTGATATTCAAATAATTTGCAATGATTAATATACTGCCAGCAAAAATAATGGCACAACTGTGAAATCGTTATGGTTTCTCAGGAAGAGCTGAACATATGTACTCTTAATTTTATTAGTTCATGAAATATTATGTACTGCTACCTACCCAAAAGTACTGTATCTGACATCAGAAAACATTTATCTTGTTTATTGAGTGATTACTTTTGCTGTCACAGATACATACATAAGATGCTTAAATACAGTATCGGGAATTTTAACTTAGTAAAGTTTCAACTACGCATAGTTTCAACTTAGACTTAACCGACCGCCCACAATAAAGGCGTCTACCAGTACTCTACCAGAAGCAAAGTGTAACAAGCCTCTTCGTTCTCGCTTGCTCTTATTGCCCGCACCAAAGCGAACATTTTCCGATAGTGTATATCAGTATTTTTGTGCATACCAAAATTTATTACAATTATGCGTTAACTTGTCAATATTATTCAACTAATTTTTGTTATACTAGAGCAACCAATGCCTTTGTGTGATATGTCTCATTATTCGGGGAAAATAAAGTTAAACTTACCATCCATCTCGGTTACCGATTTGTGTAAAAATGTCTTGTTTTCCAACTTATTGATTCATTATCTGGCTGAAAAATTTTGTTCGCTTAGGAAGCTCTGAAATTCTTTGGATTTCTTCACATGAAGAAAGTCCTTTTTTGTGTCTCAGTTTTCTGATTTTGTCTTCTTCATCATTATTTCAGTCACTGATATATTCAGCAATTATTGTTTCCTTTCTCGATTCAGAATATTATCTAAAAAATAAAATAACTCATAGTTATTTATTCACCGCTTTTACAGAGATAAAGAAATAAACAAAATTTATTATTCAGAATGATACAAAATTACATATTATATTATACTCACATCTGAATGGTCCACTGTAGCACCACTATTATTATTATATTTTATTTCTACTATTCTACCATATTAGTGTATTAAAAGAAAATTTATTGCAGACCATAAATACAGCTCAAAACAAACCACAAAGATGACATCATTATTTTTTGACACATGACGACATGACAGAGACGACGCATGCGCATACACACAATATAATCTGAACAATGTGAGATAAATTACATTTGTACTAAAATGCTCCAAAATGGATAACCAATGGATATCAATTTTTAGATATCCAGCGGATAAGCATAAAAATGTTTCCAATGGATGTCCTTTAAATGTCCATGTACACCCGAACCTCAAATGTACAAGATCTGAACATCCAATGGACATGTGTGTGTTATTAGGGTTTCTGCTCAAAAAACAAAGTGCACAAAATTTTCCACAATTTTGTTCCTATACAATATTTGGATAGGAGTTGCCGTTTTCGAGATAAATGTTTGCAAATTATGCGCTATCCAATCTGGGATCAAATTTTCAGTATGCCAATTTGAAGTTACAAATGTTAAATCAGGGTTAAAAGTGTTGACTAGTGAAATCTTTTGGATTCATCTGGCTCATTCCAATACAATTAAATGTAAATTACTCTTTGATACCGGATTTGGCAATAAAAGAAGGCTGATTAACATATCCGCATTAGCAGAACGGACCTCAAAAATGTTCGGCATTACTGGGCCTTCATTCATTTACTGGATGCGACTCAGTCAGCGCCTTTTAAGGAAATGAAAGATAAAACCCCTAAAAATGTTACTTTCTTCCAAATACACCAAATATATCCGAACATTTCAAGATTTGGAGAGCAGATGGAATATTGATGATAAATTAGTCACATCATTAGACGAGTTTATATGTGCCATATATGGATCAAAAAAAGGCGCTAGCTTGGACGAGCTTCGCCTAATTGCCATTGGACAGAAATGTGGTGACAAAGATTTGTCTTTGTCAATTGACACTAAAGTTGATTTTTTTCGATTCCACCATCAAGAGCTTGTCTTATCGAGCATATTAAAAGGAGTGTTTACCAAACGCGTATTTAGCGATTAGCCGACGAAGGTATTCACAATATCCCAAATCCTTGGAATGATAATGGATGGCAAGAAAATAGGTGTTCAGCAGATAAAATACTGCCTCAATCGCTTACTGAAATTCTTCACAACACATACATTTAAGGTGGGCTCCCGTAGTATAGAGGAATATACCGCGCAAGAGAGACGACCGACACTTGCAACATAGGGCGCCGCCATTTTGATGCTTCCGGTCGCAGTTTGGCATTACGCACGCTCCCATGATGTAATTTCCTTACATCTGCACGCGCCCAATTTAAATTGTTATGAAATCTCTCCACGCAACATGCAGCAACCTTGTTGTGGGGGTTGCCCACATCTCACATACAATATATTTCATAGGACAGAAAATGGGAATAAATATGTTTTTCTACGATTGTGCTGAAAGTCAAATTTTCTACCTTCAAAATGACTGCAGAAAATATCACTTTGCCGCACGCCTTGATTATATCTTCACACACCGGAATAAAAAACCGCTGCCCAAGGAATCACTACTTCCACATCCAGATTTTTTATCTAAGTCCGAGTCTAAGTCACTCACAACGAAAAAATTTTGTATGTGGAAATAATTGTTTATGGAACATTAATAATATAATATTTGAAATCCTCTACCCCAAAAACCCATAAAATGATACCCCACATCGATGATAGGGGGTGGTAGTGGGGGTGGATGAAGTAAAAAACATTTCGAGGTTCTTGTACACACCCTAAATCACAATTTTTTTTCACCCCCTTTAATAATGGCGTGGGGGTGGTAATGGGGGTGGCTAATGCCAAAATTTTTTTTGAGACCTCAGCTTCTCTTGTATATACTAAATACCAATTTTATGGATTCTTACCTGCTTGATTTACCTATTTTCCCCAAATTTACCCCAATTTACCCCCCAACCCTTCGACGGAATAAGATGAAAATATAATCTAGTTCTAGATCTCGTTAAAGTACATATGTGTACCAAATTTCAAGTCAATATCTCAAACGGTTCCAGAGTAATCGTGCCCACAAAAAAAGTTACAGACAGACAGACCGACAGACAGAAAATTTTTTTTCGCTCAAACTTAAAATCTCGACGTTTCGTGACATTCTAAGCCTATTTGAACAATATAAATTTTTAAAAATTTTTTTGTCGTTACTATACTTCCACTGGATGTGGAAGTACTTGTGTATTTACCTTAATTACTTATATTACTTACTGGTAATAACAATTAAATTCTATAAATATACATTAATTACACATGAATTGCAATTACAAAGTTAAATTTTGTAACTTCAGAATGACTTGTCACTTGTCAATGAATGTCACTTTAAATAAAATCTGACAGGCAAGAAATTTAAAATTTTGGAAAGACTTTAAAAAAGGGGAATAACTTCACAACCGTAGAAAAAATAGTATGTAACACACATGTGGCAAGCTTTATTGCTAAACTCATATGATAGGAACACTCGCTCCGCTCGTGTTCCTACTTTCATACATCGTTTTG